>CM060318.1:17418892-17486392 GCA_030674155.1 Stramonita haemastoma
CAATTATTTTCCTTTATTTTGCACATCCTTGGGCCAGTAATTCAGTACATACTGAAAAAAAAACAACCATCAATACATGCAATGTCTTCTCCAATCTGTAACAAGAAAAAACATTCTTTTTCGTAGCACCTCTATATTGTTGACTGTTTTTCCTTCATTTAAAAATTAGTAGAAACAGATCTGAATTGTATAATTTTTAGTGTGAAGTAAAGATAGAAAAGACCGTTATCCTATTTGTCCCTGCCTCCAACATTTGAAATTCCATTCACCCTGTCAAAATGTATAACCTCTATAGGTGTGTGTGTGTGTGTGTGTGTGTGTGTGTGTGTGTGTGTGTGTGTGTGTGTGTGCGCGCGCGCGCGTGTGTGCTTTCGATTTTGCTAGAATTATTTATTGTCATTGGTTGTTTGTTGTGAGGGTCGAGTGCAAGCGCTTTGATTTGTTTTTACAAGATATAGCGCTATATAAATTTCATGTATTATTATTATTATTTATTATTATTATTATTATTATTATTTATTATTATTATTAACTACGGCGTGCAGTTGTTATTTGCAAGTACTGACACCACATCTTAACTTATCACAGGGTTTTTTTTTTTTTTTTTTTTTTGCTGCCTCGTCTTCTGTGACGTTCCCGTACTGCTGTTCCCACGCCGCTCATTTCAATCTCCCCGCCACAGCCATACCCAGATTCGTTGTGTCTCACCCCGGGGTCGGGAGTCCACAGGGAGCTCATCAATATTAGGCCGCCGCGGGGCCACCAGCCAGAGGGGCCCTGCACTTCTGCTGGGTCACTTTGGTGTTCAGTGGTGCCTGTTCTGAGCTAACATACGCAGGACACCACCTACTAAGCCCCCTACTAACGACAGTACTAGCTCAGTCGCGGAGCCAGACTGAGTGAGTCACCCACCCAAGGTGGCGACCACCACAACGTCCCTCCAACGACCGCCTCCCCACGAACCCCCAACCCCAAAGGCTTTGACACAAATTCACCACAGGCACAGAAGCGTATGGGGAAACCGAATCTGAGGTCACCATGAGACCAGAGCAACGGAGGCCACCGAATCAGAGGCAATTTTTATTATTGCATGATGATCAATGATGATGAGGATGATGTAATGATGCTGCTGTGGAGGTGCATCTGCTTTGAGACTACTTGACAGGGTTGTTCTCTACGCTTACTGTCATAATATATCCCGGCGTCAACCAGGCCCGAGAGATACAGACACCTGCAGTGTTGGTCAGGTAATTTGAGCAACACTCTCAAATTCGCATCCGTAAAGTGGATGAAGCTCGACTGTGTGGCCCAGTCTCCCCACTGAGCCCACAGCACACTCACTCTGGGTAGGAGCCGGCCGGAGCCCGAAAAAATCCCTATGACTTATGGGATTCGAACCCGCGACCTTCCAGTCCGAATCCACGGCGCTAACCAATGCGCCATGGCGGCTGGTACTTATCACAGTTTTCATCCTGACACGCATCCTGTAACGTCTTATAACTTCGCTACCCTACCCACCTCCCCTCTAATACACACAAAATCCAGCTTCTTTATAATTCGTCAGCAGATAAGAAATCTCAACGCATTACTTTATTTTTGCTACTCAGCCATTCGTGCTTACACTCCAACTTTCACTTTACTGCAGTCCCAGAATCAGCGACACATTGTCAATCAAATGGTTAGGTCATGTCACCACAGGGCCATCAACTGGAGTAGATCCCGCACGAGGAATGAGTCACTTTAGTTGTGTTGAAGCGGTGCCTGCTTTAATCCATTTTCGCTCATAAAAGGTAAAAGGTAGGTAAAAGTGTCCCATAACCTAGGCAGGTGTAGGGGAGCAAGGCACCAGAGACCTCAGCTTCTCTAGGGGCCAGCATATTAAGGGCGGCGCCCATCTCCTCTCCCTCGCTGCTTTACCTTCCCTGAATCTAAAGAGTCTATTTACAGCTCGGTGAACTGGGGTGGACTGTACTAAAAGCCAAGCGCGCAAACGGTCATCCATCCAATATTAACCTCACTCGACGCTGCTTAACTTGAGTTGGGGAAAGCGAGCGCTCTGACCACTTAGCCATCCCGCCCCTTTTCGCTGAATATGGAGGACAAAAGTAGTTGCCATCTGAGCGTTCGACGACGAAGGAGATGAATCCAGCATACAGAGGACGCACATACAAAACCTTCTATAGCACTTGCGGCTGCAGACTGTTTGGGCACTTACACTGGTGAGGTGACGGTTACTCCATCCCTCCAGACAGAGTCCCGATCAGTCTGTTGACAGCAAACACCTGAAGATTGATTTTTTTTAAGAATGGAAAGAGTACAAAAGAAGTAGCCTACTGTTGATAGCAAACACCAAAAGACTGATTTTTTTAAGGAATGGAAAGAGTAAAAAAGAAGTACTGCTGATAGCAAGCAGTTAACAGATAATTTTTCAGAATGGAAAAAAGAACAAAAGAGATTTTTTTTGTTAAGGATGTTGAGGGTAAGCAGTTAAAGAGGATTTGTTTTCAGAATGGAAAGAACACGAACAGAATTGCTGTTGACAGGAAACAGTTAATTAAAAGGGATTTGTTTTTTTTCAGAATAAAGAAAGTACAATAGAAGTGCTGTGACAAGGAAACAGTTAAAGGGGATTTGATTTAAGAATGGCGAAAAATACAAAAGCAATGCTGTTGACAGTTGAACAGTTCAAAGGGAGTATTTCTTAGAAATAGAAAGTACAAAAGAATTAGTTTTGTTAAAGATAATGACAGCAAGCAGTTAAAGAGGACTTTTTTTTGGTCGCAATGGAAAGAATACAAAAAGAAGAGCCGTTGACATCAAACAGTTCAAAAGATTTTGTCTCAGAATAGAGAAAGTACAACAGAAGGGCTGTTGAGAGCAAAAATGGTTAAAAGAGAATTTATTTCAGAATGAAAGGAGTACTATAGAAATGATTAAAAAAAAAGCCGAAGCACACATAAAGTAGGGGAATTTTAAGAGGTCTTTTTGTTGTTGCAAGCATGCTGTGATCCCAAACAAAGGACTTTACTATAATTATGTCAGGAGGAGGACGTGGAGGGAAGAAAGAGGATGATACAAGATGAACAAGTTAGTCACAAAAAGAACAACAACGGCAACAAGAACAAATACCACAACAGCAACAATCAACTTTGTCATCGTCGTCATCGTTGTCGTCGTCGTCATCATCGTCATCGTCACCGTCGTCGTCGTCATCATGATGATATGATGATCATCATCATCATGATCATCATCATCATCAACACTTACAAAAAAATCTAGCCTTGGACACACTACAATAATTATGACGTCTTATAAACACAAGCTTATCCCCCCGCCCCATCCCAGTCATACCCATACACAAAACACAGCACACAGATGGACTTAAACACCACACACACACACACACACACACACACACACACACACACACACACACACACACACACACACACACCACCACACACACACACACACACACGAGTTGTGTGCAGGTTTGAAAGCAGGACTATTTCTATTCAGTAATTCAGTAAAAATGAAATCCTCAATTCTGCCTGGCCTGAGGCTGAGTCTTGGCTGTTGCTTGAGTCTCTTCCAGCAGTCTGTTGTCAGTTACATAGGTCTCCTTTTTTTAGGTACTCAACTAGAGCTCCCGATTTCACCAATGGTGAGGTTAGTTTTGCATACAACGTTCACCCCCCCCCCTCATCATTTAAGTAGCTGCATTCTGACTTCGAACGGTGTCTAAAGGCAACACCTGGTGTTTGCGTTTTTAGAATTTTGTCATCTGTTCCTACCAGCACGAAATTGCTTGCTCTTCCAAAACGCAGAGCAGGTATTTGATGTGTGTGCAATACGTTCTCTGCATACAGTCACAACAGAACCTTAGCTTATAGTCTCTCATCCGAAGGACTTTGACATTCAGTTCAATTTTCTCATCAAACTGTGAAGAAGGGGTTAGGCTAGGAACTGAACCTCAAACCACAATGTTATGTGTTAGGCAGGTGAACGTCTTAACCATCATACCACCTTTCTTCTTACCATGGCTGAAGCAGGAACAACATCAACATTAATGTTTTTAATTAGCTAGGCCAGATCATTAAAACATAGCTTGACCTAACTTTTAGAGAACTACTGAATAAAGACACTCCTTCTCATATTTTGGCAACAGACGACTGGTTCTTCCCACAATCTTTGAAACAATGAAAGGTTTCAGTTATACTAACCAAAACGTGACATCTGGTGAAACTCACATGATGATGAGGGAGAAGATGAAGAACCACACGGTCACAGCAGAGGCTCCAGAAGGCTGTGTTGTGCTGTCAGTAAAGCCAGGAGACTTCATCCCCTGGGACAACCCAGACAACCTCATCAGCAGAGAGGTGAGAGGGCGATGGACAAGGCTGTGGCTGTCGTCTTCTTGCCCATCCTCTTCTCCATCAGCGCCCCCACCAACATCCTCAACATGATCGTCTTCTGCAAACAGGGGCTGAGGGAACGCATCAACCTCTGTCTCTTCTCCCTCTCCCTGACTGATTCTCTCTACATGCTGCACTCTTTCGTCTACAGCATCGACAAACTCTACGGTCTGTTTACCACAGTGTCAGGAATAGGTCCAGTGTTCGAGTTCGTGGTCAACAACCATCTGATGTTTATCCGAGGTATGAGCTGGGTGTCTGGCTTTCTGTCCACCATGATAGCCTGTGAACGGTGCCTGTGCGTGTACAGCCCCCTTCACTCTCAGCAGATTCTGAAGACCAAGAACCACAGGAGTTATCATTCTCCTGGCTGCTGTCCTGCTTCTGTGCTTGGCCTATTTGGGGGCCAGTCGATGGAGCGTGGCCTGCGTTTTTGACCCTGTGTCCAGAACCACGTCCAAGACTATCTACCCCAGCACGTTCTATGTCCAGAACAAGGAAGTGATCGACACCATCACGGGACTGGTGATCAGTCTCCTCCTGCCTGGCATTTACATTTCCATCGTTTCCACCACCACCATCTTGACTTTCGTCAAGCTGAGACAAATCGCAACATGGCGGGAGCGGACTACTTCTACCACGCTGTCTACACGGGAAGTGGCTTTAACGCGCATGCTCATTGGGATATCCGTCCTCTATGTCGTCTGCTCTGTTCCTCTGTTGGCTCTGGTGTGTCCATGTTGTTTGTTCCAGACATGAGTCTTGACGGTCGGTATTTCAACGCTTTTAACCTGCTGGTTAGTTTCTTTGAGTTGTTCTCCTATATCAATGCTTCCTTCAACTTCTTCGTCTACTGTTTTCTGGGGTCCAAGTTCAAGGAAACGCTGAAAGAACTGTGTGTGCATTGCTTGCCAGTCAGGGAGACTGGAAGACAGAGGAAGGATTGAAGGGGGGAAAGACTGTTGTTATTGTTGTTATTTTTACCAAGATTTGTGCTTAGTGACTAGTCCATGCTTTCGACATCTTGAAACTAGATCTGAGCAGATGTACCGAGAGAAAAAGTACACAGAGACAGACAGAAAAAATAAAAGACAGAAAGGTACACAGAGATTGATCAATAGATGGATCAACCGATAGATGTATAGACAGAGAGATAGAAAAAGATATACAGATAGACAGACAGACAAACAGAGAGACAGACATTAGATAGAAGATAGATAGATAGATACGATAGGACAGACAGACAGACAGACAGACAGACAGAACAGAAGACAGACAGACAGATAGATAGATAGATAGATAGATAGATAGATAGATAGATAGATAGATAGATAGATAGATATAATAGATAACATAGATACATAGACAGTAAAAACACTACCCCAAAACCCCAAACTACATATATTAACAAAAGACCCCAACCAAACAACCAGCTATACAAACCCGACAATATATCATTTTCTTTTGAAAGCAATGCTAACGGCTAACTGATAAGACATTTATCCTGCTTGTACACGGATATGTGTGTACGCATGTATGCGTGTATGTGTTTATGCGTGCGTGCGTATGTGTGAGTGTTATACACGCGCGCCCGTGAGTGTGTTTATGTATTTATGCACGCGCGCGCGTGCGTGTGTTTACACAGGAGATACATTCCGACTCCATGGATACAGTTGGGAAGTTAACAGACCAATTGTGCCAGGGGATTCGGAGGTACTTGCCTGGCTCTTCTCGATTTTTCCACTGTCCTAGGAGTCTTTCCACGCTCACAAGTCCGTAAGCATATACGACTTTTGAGAGTCTCGTCCTCTTCTTAAAGTGTAGTATCCATTCGCTGAAAGACAGTTTAGAAAACACATTCTGCCACTCTGAGTAGAAACGTTATCGTTGTTTGGTAGTTTAGAAAACACATTCTGCCGCTCTGAGTAGAAACGTTATCGTTGTTTGGTAGTTTAGAAAACACATTCTGCTACTCTGAGTAGAAATGTTATCGTTGTTTTGTAGTTTAGAAAACACATTCTGCCACTCTGTGTAGAAACGTTATCGTTGTTTGGTTTAAAGTTTGTTCACACTTGGTGATGTTAGACAATAAATAAAACAATCCTCGGAGAAAAATCATAACAAAACAAATATCAAACAAACAAAATGCTCCCCCACACTCCTTCTCTCTTCAAAACCTAAAACAATACAAACAACCTCAAACCCATGTGGCAGGTTTCAGGTTGGATTGCTCGTGTACACAAGATGTGAGGGGACGGATAGCCTGGTGATCAGAACATTGGACTGGCAATTTGATGACCCGAGTTCGATTCCCGTTGGAGGAGATTTTACCCCTGGAGTTAACATCAGTGCTAACTCCACTCTCCCCAAAAGTCTTTCGGATGAGACTGTAAACCGAGACCTCGTGTGCGAATGCACACAGAAATCTTACGCACACGTTAAATCCTGTTCCACTTTTGTAAGAGTAGACCATTGTGTGCCGGTGGGAACAGATGACAATATTTACAAAACTGCATACACACAGGGACTGGATGAAAATAAGCACAGGAGTGCTTATCCCATTATCCTCGATATAAAAGAATAAAATATAAAAGAATAAATGAATAAATAAAAAAAGATGTTCTGCATGCACTGGCACATGACACTTCAATTAAGACTCATATCCAAAGGATTTGCAGAGGAATGCAATAGCAATGAGTGGTTTTATTTTCGTTTTATGGCTCGAGCTCCGAGGGTCACCAATGGTGAGATTCCTGCAGCCCTGGTGCCAAATGTAATACCCAGCATTTTCTCGGATTTTGTCAGTTAGGTTGTGGTGTGGGGGGGGGGGGGGGGGGGGGGGGGAGGGGGGGATGAGTGGCGAAACTGGCGCCTGGGCAGTACTAGATCTTTTATTTATTTTATTTTTATTTTTATTTTATGCCACTTTATGTCACAGCAGATTCTCTGCATGAAATTCGGGCTGCTCTCCCCGGGGAGAGCGCGTCGCCACAAGTGCAGCGCCTACCCATTATTTTTTTCCCACTCAGGGATGGTGTCTAAACACGACACTGTGTGCATGCTGGTTTTTTTTTTTAAATTGTCAACCAATCCTACCGGCACATGATGGCCTGTTCTCCCAAAAGGTGGAACTGGGTTTTAACGTGTGCGCAAGATGTTCTGCGTGCGTTCGTACACAGGACCTCGGTTTATAGTCTCACCCCAATGACTGAATGATCTGGTATACCTTTGCCTAGGCCTGCACCCTGGAGAGGTCACCCCAGTCTCGCTGTCTGGTCAGAGAACAATGCTGAAGACAGCAGTGGCGGGTGATAAGTCCATGCTTGACCGTTACACAGTTGGACACTGCGGGTTATCTTCCACAGTGGGAGAGGGGCGTCACTTGTCAACTACCACCACCTCAAACTGGGCAGCTCCTGGCCATAGGAGTGTGGAATGGCTGATGTCTATCAGCTCCATGGGTGCCTGGAGTGGTGCTCCAGTGGGTGCCTGGAGTGGGTGCTCCAGTGGGTGCCTGGAGTGGGTGCTCAGTGGTGCCTGAGTGGGTGCTCCAGTGGTCCCTGGAGTGGGCCAGTGGTGCTGGAGTGGGTGCTCCAGTGGATGCCTGGAGATTAGTCACTTTGTTCGACAAGTGATTGTCAACCAGGCACCAGACAAAGAAAAGAAATGAAGACTTCATTCCCTTCAACTTGCAAGCTGGAAATTGCGCACTTGTATTCTAGTTTGACAGAAGTGCACAGTGCACAAAACGGTGTCGGCTGCTGTGTTTTTCTTTGCTCAGTGAGAATCATACCCCATTCTCAGTTCTTCATATTTCCACAGCGGTGGGATCATGACTCAATTCTGAACACAAAGAACAAAGAATGGTGCTTTGACTCCAAAAGCGTGCGTGCCTGTGGGGGATCTCAAACATTCATGTTTTATGTGATGCACTTTACCTCTGCCATTAGTTCAGAAAGCTGACAGTTGTGGAGTTTACTTGTGTGTGTGTGTGTGTGTGTGTGTGTGTGTGTGTGTGTGTGTGTGTGTGTGTGTGTGTGTGTGTGTAATTATTTTGCTGTGTCAGCCACTATTTGTGACACCATAATCTCTCTGGCATGATGATCTGGTGGCAAACCAAACCGTCCTCAAGCCACCTGATTATTTTGCTTTAACCCCCAACACCAAGTCCCCATCCACTCACCTTCACCACTGCACCTGCACATTCAAGCATACTCCAGCATGAGTGCGGAACACACTGAACTGGGGCAGGAGAAGTTAAGGTCAGCAAAAAAGGTTTATTTCAAAACACAATTGTAACATACATGAAAGTGTTGCATGTTACACTTAACTAACTCCAACACGAAACACTGCCTGATCTTTTGGGGACAATCAAACAGTGGTCAGCAAATCGGTCACTTATTCAAAAGGGTTGGACTATTAACAAGGAGTTGACATTTCTGCATTACAAACAGAAGAGTAACACATATCATTGAGAAGAAAAGACAGACATTCCTAAATTGTTACGGAATTGAGCCTTGATATATCACTTCAAAACAATAGTTACCACGAGAAAATGACCTCAACGACTGAACAGACATGCATTTTGCCAATCAAAAAGAGAGTTATATTTCAGTACCTTTGTACTCTTCTATGACATGTTTATAAAGAATTATTCTGTCTTCAACAGAGTTAAACTCTGTTACAGGTAGCATAAAACTCATCACTATTTCACAACGGCTAAGTAGGTAGAATATGGAATCTGTCAATCATCTTAAGAAACAGGTTCCAAATCTGGCTGATGTGCATGTTGAAGGATTTTCATTCCCTTTGAACTACCATTGTTACTGACTCCATTTCTTTGCAAACTTTTCTATGGAGTATGAAAACTGAGACAGAAATGTTTTTCATCAGTTTCAGAAATCCAGTGAACAGGATTCAGAAAAGGGTTGCTTTCACAATTAAATTTATTAAAATATTACTTCCAAAGTTGTCCTAACAAAAACAGAACCATCCCTTCATGACTTGTTGTTACAAAGTACTATCATTCTACTTCTTTTACAGTTTGTAGTAACACTGCTGTACCTCTTTAGAAGAACCATTTCAAAGTCAGTGGATCAAAAGTCATATACAGACTGCCAAATACAGTCTAAACTGTAATCTTGGAACATGGTGATTGCTTGATAACACCATAAGCACAAAAGACTTATATGTACACACCAGACACACACACACACACATATATATATATATATATATATATATATATATATATATATATATATATATAATATATATATATAAATGATATATATATATATATATTGTATATATAATTTACGGTTTTGGAAAATTCCACTACCAGAGGAACCTACACACAAAAAGCATGCATCAGTAGAAATGCTGGGAATACTGGATTGTGGCGCTAACAGAGAAGAGGAGAAAACTAAATGAAGCATACTAACTATTATTCATATTTTCCCTTGCAGCAAAAGCCTTGACTTCAACACTTTCAGTAATCTGTCTTCTTGCAGTCGAAGTTGTCGCTGTGTGTACAGGGTCCAAACGTACAGAAGAGGGTGTAAGGCAGAGCTGAGAGGTAATACAAAGATGACGATATATCCATGGATTCTGCTGGCATGGGTACTTTCCGTGGATATCAGCGCAGTCAAAGCTGTTAAAAACCAACCAATTGCATTCGTCAAAGCCACTCTAAGTAGAAGCTTGATAGAAATGTAAAACGATCTTTTGGAGGGATCAACTATTTTGTGTTTTTTTTGGTGATTGGTGACAGATAACAAGAAGACATGCCAGTGCGAACAGATACAGCATAGCGTTAAATGCTGTTCTCACCGTGAACCACTTTGGCGCATTGTTGCTTTCATGGTCATTGTACACAGCTAGACGGCACAAGCCAGATTGTCCATGAGCTAAGTGTGACAGACCAGGCAGAAAGGGAACAGAAGACAGCAGGACCCCTGCAATCCACACTAGGACACTGGCCAGGTGTGTACATTTTGGGTGTAGTTTCCATGTCTTTGCAGAGAAAATGAGTGCAAGGAGATGTTTTGTTGTAGTGAAACTTATCATTAAAACTGAAACTTCGCTGGATAATGAGAAAAGTAGTCCTGCTACCTTGCAAGTATTGCTAGTGACCCATACCTTTTCAAACTGGATATATCTTCCTTTGTATATTTCATTTGCAATGATAGAAAAGCTAACATGGATTCCCATACAAATATCAGTAAACTGCAAATGTGTTACTGTCAAGGCAATACTGCTATCAAAGACAGCATATGCTAATGACCAAACTATAACAGACACCAAACTGCCCAAAACTGCAAAGATGCAAATGAACCAAAAGAAAAAATTATGAAGTACAGAGGGTATTAATGCTTCACAGGAAGAAAATATGGGGCTTTTAACATTGCATTGTATTTCATTTTGGACTGGCAGTAAATACCCACAACATAACCTATAATTTGATGCAGAAACTTTTTTCAAGTGACGAAAACCAAGTAATAAGTCGGGCGGAAATGTGCTGACTGAATTCCCCTTTATATCAATAGCAGCCAGTTGTGGAAGTGTTTTAAAACCTAAAGGGCTAATGTATTTGATGTTACAAAAAGATATATTCAACTCTTTTACTAGCGGCAGATATAGTGGTAACTGGCCATTCAGTGAGTCAACTCTTGCTTTTGATATATCAAATATTTTAAGAGAGTAGTAGATTGTAGTGAACGGTTTAGTGACCTTCAGCTTCATGGGGTTGTTCGCTACATTGAGAGATTTCAAATGTGGTAATGAGGAAAACAGTTCTAGGTTAAAACTTGTGATGTTGTTATTAGCGAGGACAATGGCTTGCAAATTGAGAAGCCTCATCATGGTAACATTAACCAGAGAGCAATAAGACAGATCTAGATGTACGAGGTACATGTTTCTCCAGAAGTCGGTCAGGATCATGCCTGACCTGGAGGCATCCACATATCGCAGCTGAGAAAAGAAGTCAGCAAAAAATGGCTGACGACACCGGAAAGAGCGGCCTTGACACTGACATCCTTCCGGGCAAATGTTGTCACATGTCAATTCGTCCTCTTGTTGAGGGCACTGACTCCACCCATCACACAGATGGTCTAAATGCACACACACTGCCGAACCTCGACACTGGTAGAAACCATAGCAGCTCATTGCTGGACAGGCTTGTTCATCCTCTCCATAACGACAATCTGAAAAGCCATTACATCGAGTGTAGATAGGCAAACAGTCATCATTACCAGCTGTGCATTGATAATGGCTGTCAGGGCAGGATTGATTTTCCCCAAGAACCTGTTGACTGTAATAACCAGTACCATCGAGAGAGATGAACGATGTTTGCTGTTTGTCCATGCTGGCCACTGACCTGTAAAAAGAGGTATCGACAGGGCAATCCACTTCATCAGAATCATCCAGGCAGTCTGAATACTCATTACAGCGTTGGCTATGCAGCACACACTGGCCGCTGGAGCATAGGAAACCTGCACACGTTACAGTCTCACAGAACAGTTCATCACTCTTGTCTTGGCAATCATGCCTGTAATCACACAGTAATGAATATGACACTCTTTTGTCGCCATCATTACACTGATACATCGCATTTTCATCAACAGTTTTTTCTTGCACATAAAATGAAATATTCTTTTTGTTGAGATTTGAAAATTTTGTAGATTTTGAATTCAAAGAGATTCTGTTACCCAAGTCCATGTCACAATCGAAAAATGTATGTGTCACATGACCATTAAGACAAAGAGCCAAAGGAATTCTAGTCTGGTCCAAAACAGGCACAGATGACTGCAGATGCAAAAACTGAGTGTGCACAGTGTTTACGTTGTAAGACTGTAGCTTCACTTCACACAAAACTTTTTTCCTGATAATACTCTTCAATATATGTTCAACTCCCAACACCATTGATTTAATAGACCTAGACCTGGCAGTCCTTGAAGGGAGGTAGGGCTTTTCTTCCAGAAAGTGGCTCAAGTCATAGATCAAGGTTTTGTCAGACCATCGGCGCAGCTTGCTGTATTGAAAGGTACCTGATACCAACCAGACAGGTACCCCACAAAGATAGAAAACATGTTGTTGTATCGAAACAGATGTCGGAGGTCGTTTTGCTCCTCTCTTGTTTTGATTGAAGCAAGGCGTCCACTCAGTTTGTTACATTGGTGCACTAAGTATGTATATGGTATACTGTCAGGTGAGAAAACCTGTTTGAAACACTTTTTCCATGAAGCCACCAAGCCCTGGCAGTGAGGGCTGCTGAAAAAACAATGCTCATTTTCATCCCGCCCATCTTCACATTCTGAGCGGAGGTTACATTCCACAATCTCTTGAAAACTGGAGTAACGAGCACTTGAACAGTTCAACAGCCCAGTGGACAGGCTGAGGAGTTGACTCCCTTTAGGATGGAAGTTGAAGAGGACTGTAGGGAAGCTCATCACTTCAAAACTGAGGGGAAAGAATCTGATACGTACTTGTGATGCATGAAATGTATGGATGCCTCTATATTCATTGAATCCCATTGTCTCTCTTGTTTTGTTTGACGACTCGTGATTTTTGAGATCGAAGCGAATGCTCTGAAGACAATTTAAGCTATCTTGATAGAGCAAAAACGTCGTTATGCAATAGATATTGATCAAAATGAAACACTTCTCCGGTATGTCCACCTCTGATTCGTACCACCTTGCAAAGATGGTAAAAGGTGTGACTAGAAATTGAGAGTTCACAAACACATTTTTCGCAAGAAAGCCATGGTGCTGCACTGTCTCCACATCTACTTTAACCCGAGGAATGCCCTGGTGGAAAATAAACAAGCTTCTTTGCAAAGACTCAAAGTCTATTTCTTCAACAGAATGGTAACTGCATGTCAACACTATGAAGTGGTCATACTTAGATATAGCAGAAATCGACATCTCCCACCGCCCTGCACCGCACCAGTAAGCTAAGCGCTTGACGTGGGCAAGCAAAAACATGCCTTGAGAGGCTTCAATGTGCAGAGAGCAAAACACAGCAGAATTATTGCACGTTCCATACACAACCCCTGCCCGCGCTGTAAAGCCTGGGAAGGAGCTGTCGCAATCAAATGAGGTTTGCCGCAGAATGGTCAGATTGGAACTGTTGCCATGCAGGAGGTACCCGACACCCGGGCAGATACTCTCGAGGTACAGGAAGTCCACGCTGTGGTCAGAATGGCTGGTGGTGTCGTCAGAAAGCATGGTGGTGACGTCAGAACGCTTAGTGGTGACGTCAGAGCGCTTGGTGGTGACGTCAGAACGCTCAGTGGTGACGTCAAGGCGCTTGGTGGTGACGTCAGAACGCTCAATGGTGACGTCAAGGCGCTTGGTGGTGATGTCAGAACGCGTGGTCGCGTGATGGGAAGGGATCGTCGTGTGATCGGAAGGGTGAGTGGTGTGGTCAGAATGATAGGTGGTGACGTCAGAATGGTTGTGTCTTGCGTTCCTCTGACGTGAAACCCCGACTGCAGATACCAGAATGGATTTTTGTTATTTCCTGGCCTAATAGGATATACATGTGTAGGTGAATAGATAGATAGATAGGCAGACAGATAGATGCAAAGATAGATCAGTAGATATCTAGAAATATAGGTACACAAACTAGTGAATAAATAGATAGAGACATAAACAGACTGACAGACACACAGACAGGCAGACCCACCGACTGACCGACTGACTACCGATCGATCGATAGATAGGTAGGTATGTAGGTAGGTAGATAGATAAATAGTCACACAGACAGACTGACAGACCCACAGACAGATTAATGGAAACAAATCAAAGCAAACCAAATCAGTCTGAATTCTTTTCTTTGGACGATAATGAATAAACACAGAAAAGAGAGAGAAAGAAAGAGAGAGACTTCAGACTTCAGACTTCAGACTTTTACTGTACATCAGCCTTAGGCCACAATACAAAAGAATGGTGGGCAAGTGGAGTGCGCATGTGGCATAAGTGTTATACATATTATTACTATCAACGAATAAATACATATGAAATAATGCATCCGCAACAATAAAACACGAAAAATTATATCAACTGTGTAGTGGATCCAAAGTGTTCATCGCAAAACAATTCACCTGTATCATAATCAACAATGTTTTAAACGTTGTATTCATAAATGTAAGGACATAGTTCTAGAAAGATATCTTGTTTCTTCTTTTGATACCATGAAAAATAAATCGTGATAAATTATATCTGTCAGAAAGTGTTGTAGCATTAAGTAGCACGTGCATAGGAAGTCTTTTGGAATTTTTCAGAAACTTAGTTCTCAAATTTTCATAGACAGGACAATTAAATAGAAAGTGTTCTTCATTTTCTATCTGGTCTTTACAAACAGGGCATTTCTTAGCTTCATTTGAACTATTATAACGATATGTATTATTGGTAGAGCATTAAATCGTACTTAAGTAACTGCAACACGAAAACGATATGTATCCATTTCACTGATGTATATCTCTTTTTCAAAAACAGTCTTAAAGTTTCTATAACTATCATATCTACTACGATCTCTAATGGTACCAGTCCATTCCTGGGCAAACCAATCTATAAGTCTCTGTTTAAATGCACGTAAGAACGCTTTTATGTCTCCTACTCCTTGGTTTAGCCAAACAATATTATATCCAGTTATACATAGTATTTCTCTGATTTTAGAGACCCAACACTGTTTGCCGTTTTTATCTAATTCAAACAACATATGATAAGCTTTATGCGGCAATCTTTCAGAATCCATGTGTATTAGTTTAAACCAGAATCTTACACATGCAACATATGTATTTACATACAGTGGGTACCTGCCAAGATCTCCGTACACCATTTTATTTGGTGTTTTGGCAGGTACACCTAAGAACCTTTTACAAGCTATCAAATGTACTTTTTCTAGATATCTAGTCTATGTAACCCCCAAATTTCAGCTGAATATAACAGTATTGGTTGGATTTTGGTATCAAATATCTTGAAGAATGTGTTCATTGTCATTTCCTTGCACTTCTGAAAAACTTTGTTAAGGTGTATAACTGCTTTTTTGCCTTTAGTGACCAGATGTGATGTGCCTCTCTTTGCACTAATCATAGATGTAAAATTAAATCCCAAATAACAATAATTGTTAACTACATCTAATCTTTTATTATCAAAAAAACATTTTTCATGTTTTGCTAAGAACCCCCCTTTCCTAAATACCATAATCTTAGTTTTGTCTACATTTACACTTAGTTTCATATTAACACAACAAGTTTCTAAGGCCTTTAATTGATTCTGTAAGCCAGTGGGTGTAGTTGACAATAATGCCACGTCATCAGCAAATAACAAGATGAATAACTCAAAAATATCTGGAAACATTTTAGCACCATGTTTACCCTTTATATTCATAATGTTTGCCAACTGATTAATAAACATAGAGAACAATGTGGGACTCAGAACACATCCCTGTCTTACTTCCATTGGGGTTGGAAACATATTAGTCAATTCAGAATTTGCTCGTATACATGCTGATAACGATTTGTACATAGCTCTAAGAGAGAGAGAGAGAGAGAGAGAGAGAGAGAGAGAGAGAGAGAGAGAGAGAGAGAGAGAGAGAGAGAGAGAGAGACAGAGACAGACAGACAGACAGACAGACAGACAGACAGACAGACAGACAGACAGACAGAGAGGACTCAGAATTTCAATTGTAAGGCCATCGACCTGTTTACAAGGGGGTATTCTTGTTGTTGTTTTTTTGTGCTGCCTCATCTTCTGTAGCGTTCCTGTCTTGGTGTCGCCACACCGCTCATTTCAATCTCCCCGCCACAGCCATACCCAGATTCGTTGTGTCTCATGCTCAGGGTCGGGTGTCTCCAAAGAGCCCATGAATATTAGGCTGCCATGGGGCCACCAGCCAGAGGGGCCCTGCACTGTTGCTGGGTGACTTTGGTGGTGTTCAGTGGTGCCTTTTCTGAGCTAACATACGCAGGACACCACCTACTAAGCCCCTTACTAACGACAGTACTGGCTTAGTCGCGGAGCCAGACTGAGTGAGTCACCCACCTGAGGTGGCGACTACCACAACGTCCCTCCAACGACCGTCTCTCAGCGAACCTCCTACCCCAAAGGCTAGTTTGACACAAACTCACCACAGGAACAGAAGTGTTTGGGGAAACCAAATCTGAGGTCACCATGAGACCAGAGCAACGAGGGCCACCGAATCAGAGGCAATTTTTATTTGTGCATAAAAATCAATGGCAATGAGGATGATGCAATGATGCTGCTGTGGAAGTGCATCTGCTTTGAAACTTCTTGACAGAGTTGTGCTCTACGCTTACTATCATAACGATATATCCTGGCGTTAACCGGGCCAGAGAGATACAGACACCTGCAGTGTTGGTCTGTTAATTTGAGCAACACTCTCAAATTCGCGTCTGTAAAGTGGATGTAGCTCGACTGTGTGGCCCCAGTCTCCCCATTGAGCCCACAGCACACTCACTTTGAGTAGAAGCCGGCCAGTGTCCGTAAAATCCTTATGACTCTTATGGGATTCGAACCCGCGACCTTCCAGTCCGAAATCCAAGGTGCTAACCACTGCGCCATGCCGGTTGGTTACAAGGGGGTATTCATTTTGACAAAAGAAAATTCAAACAAAACAGTACAGCAAACATAAATAATGTCCGCACTATTAAGAATGATTATCCGAAGAAACATGTACTGCTTCACCAATCTTGTACTTGTACACTAATTGTATTTAACAATGTTCTCAGGCTCTCAGAGCACAAAATACATACATACCCAATTGCCTTAGCTGGTAGACATTTCCACTAGCCAAATAGCTTGAAGGGATTGTTCGTTCGCCTCATTAGTAAGAATTTTGACAGATATTTCTCTCTCAAGTCTTTACATTTCGTGCATTCAAATAGAAAATGGATTTCTCTTTCAGTTTTGTCACAAAAAGGGCACTTTTTAAGATTTATTATTATATCTGTTGTTTACATTTGAGAGAGAGAGAGAGAGAGAGAGAGAGAGAGAGAGAGAGAGAGAGAGAGAGAGAGAGAGAGGAGAGGAGAGAGAGAGAGAGAGAGAGGAGAGAGAGAGAGAGAGAAGAGAGAGAAGAGAGAAGAGAGAGAGAGAGAGAAGAGAGAGAGAGAGAGAGAGAGAGAGAGAGAGAGAGAAGAGAGAAGAGAGAGAGAGACAGACAGGACAGAAGACAGAGAAGACAGAGAGAGACAGAGACAGAGAGAGACAGAGACAGAGAAAGAGAGAGAGAGAGAGAGAGAGAGAGAGGAGAGAGAGAGAGAGAGAGAGGGGAGAGAGAGAGAGAGAGAGAGAGAGAGAGAGATAACATTAAGACAGATAATTATAAGTACAATTTTTTACATCTTTGATATCGAGGATAATGGAAAGTGCCAGTGAAATTAGTGATACTGGACCATTATTTAAGACTAAAAAAGGAAACAAACAAATTTGGAAATTGACTTAAAAATGTAACCTTCCTTATTCATTTTTTCCTTTATTTCGAGGATAATGGAATAAGCACCCACGTGCTTTTTCACATCCAGTCCCTGTGTTTATGCAGTTTTGTAAATTTTGTCATCCGTTCCCACCGGCTCACCAAATCTTCCAAAAAGCGGAACGGGTTTTAACGTGTGCGCAAGATTTATTTTTTTTGGGTATTTTTTTGTATTTTGTATTTTGTACCACTTTATGTCACGCAGATTTCTCTGCGTGAAATTCGGGCTGCTCTCCCCGGGGAGAGCGCGTCGCCACATGTGCACGCCTACCCTTTTTTTTTTCCTGCATGGAAGTGTATTTGTTTCCCTATCAGAGTGGCTTCTTTCTACAGAATTTTGCCAGAGACAACCCCCTTGTTGCCGTGGGTTCTTTTACGTGCGCTAAATAGTGATGTGTAACACACGGGACCTCGGTTTATCGTCTCATCCGAAAGACTAGCGCCCAGACCACCACTCAGGGTCTAATGGATGGGGGAAAAGTTTTGGGTCCAAACGGGGTACGAACCCCGCACACTCCGACCCGGACTTTTTGCTTTCTAGGCAAGGCGCGTGACCACCTAGACCACCGATCCACCTAAAGAAATATCAATTTTTTTTCCTGAGTGTGTTTGCACATGGGACCTCAATTCTCAAATCACTAGTAACATCATCATTCACCTGTGATTACAGTTGTAAAAACAAAAATAATGATACCATAATTATGATAAATAAGTTTATTATATTATGTGGTAGATCATGTAATAGCATTAATAAAACTAGGTCACAATTGTCTCCCACGTTAGAAGTAAGAATGAAAACAATGGAGTGAACAGCTCTCTATTTGGGATCAAAACCACAACCTCCCTGCAGGCAGTCAGCTGACTATGCTAACCATGGGCCACATCAGTTAATGTCTCAGAGTGGCTTGTTTTACTTCGAGCTACAGGCTACCTTTACCGTCAATGTAGATGAATAGCCACTATGTCCGAAAAATACATGTGGATTTGGACAGCTGGGGTGTAATGGACATTGAAATTAAGCCCCAAAACACACCAGCCACCGTCATGCACAGGCTACCATGTATGATTATTGACGGAAGATAATGAGGTTCATCAAGTTTTTTTTTGTTTTTGTTTTTACAAGGCTGACTGGCTATCATCTTTAGAGATTATGCCATGGGCTAAATAAGAAGACAGTGACCACACAGTTGAGCATCATCAACTGCCCACATGCCATTTCGAAAGTTAAAGTTAGTTAATTAAAGTCTGTCCCGAGCCTAAGGCTCATCAGGCCGGTGCTTATCCCGGTTTCTGTGGCGTTAAGCGACTGAGAGTCATAGACTCCCCCCTGGATAGGACGCCAGTCTATCGCAGGGTTAACCCCCCAACACAAGGTTGGTACTCCTTTTACACCTGGGTGGGGTGAGAAAATAGCCGTAAAGTGCCTTTTCCAAGGGCACAACGCCATAGCCGAAAGCTGGGATCGAACCCGCAAAACCCTTAGATTACAAGTCCAACTCCCTAACCACTAGACTACAGCGGCGGCGCCATTTCGAAAGCGTTGCTCAAATAACTTTATGAACACTACAGGTATCTGGGCCTAGTTGACGTGGAATTCAAACCGGTCGAGCAGTCTCAAAGCTAATTCGCTTCCATTGGATAATTGTGGTATCATTCTCATCACCATCAACGATCATGCAAAATTGCCTCAGATTCGGTGGTTTCGATATCTCTGATCTACCGATGACCCCAGTTTTTATTTCCTTTTCACTTCCATGCCCGTGTGAATTCGTGTCAAATCCTTCGGGGCTGGAAATACATGGGAAACAAAGCGACTTAATACGACATGACACAATATGATAACGATATTGTATGAAACAATATAATACAAATCAATACAACATAAGATAGAAAAATACAATGTAACACATATATTTCCCAGAATAATTGTAGCCTAAATCACCAAATGAATGTGCCTTTTGCTGACACCTATGGAGGAGGGGGTAGGGGTAGGGCACAAGTTGTGTTGAAGGTTTAAAACTACAAAGCATTTATTGACAGAACTGCTATGGATCGCTACCTGAAAGGTAAGAACCTTAAGAAAAAATGGAAAACTGAGAATGATATTCCATGAAATAATCAGACATACCAAACATTGTTGTTTTAAGCCACTAATAGTCAGATGGAAGAACTTCAAGGAAGTCTAGTAAAAAGAATGACATATCCTCTAGTACAGCATGGAAGAGAATAAGCATAAGCTGTATGCAAGGTGTTCGTCAACAAAAACATAAAAATGGCTGTTTTGAAGTACTGCCCTCTTTCAAGCCTAATCACAACTATCTGCCTGTGATCAAAGCCATCCAGCCTCATGAAAGTGCAAGCATTGCATGCTCCCACAATAAGCGATGAGAATGAATAAAGTGAAGAATGTTGCATTAATCAGTTGCCAACATGGCTGGCAACAAAGACATCCTCATCGATCATGGTGGCCAGAATGTCACAGGTGGCGTAAATGCCCATGATGAAGACTGGAGGAATTTTTGTAGTTGTCAGAAGCACGCAGATAAGTCAGATGACGACAGTTTCCAAGGTAAGGCTGATTACAGAAAGAAAAGTGTCAGATCACCAACTTCCTGACCGTACAACTCAGCTGAGTCAGGGAAAGATGAGGGACCCTGGTGGCATTGTGCCCCCAATGACAGTGGTGATGGAGACATATGAATGGAATTGAGGTGCTTATCAAGACTACTAACGACAGACTACGATTACCAAAATTTTGCATGTGATAATCGCTAGGCTCTTGTTAACACTCTTGATATATGCAAAGAACTCTGAAGATGTCTACAGCACATTCTGAGTAGATCAGCATTACTGTCAGATCATACACTTAAAAATAACTGGTACTCAGCAGGCATTGATAGAGTACTTGCCTATATGTTTTCAAGAGCTAATATTGGCATCAGACATGGTCTTGTCATGAAGAACTTTAAGGCAGAGTTAGAGAACGATTGGATGAATGAATGATCTTTAGTGTACAAGGATAAATTTTTTTAGGCCAAGCCTAGACTAAAAATCTGTCCTCGTAAACATACATATACCATCATGAAAAAGGTTTTAAGAGGCTATCTCAAAGTCAGTAGTAACAAACCGAAAGACCTGTGCCACTGCTAAACATCTGCGAATAGTTATAAGATAAATTTTCTCAAATGCTGCTTGAAGAAATCTTTGAAACCCTTACAAACAATGATGTATAATCCGCTTTTCATCAGCAGATCAGACGAAGGGCATAGAAGTCCCTGAAAGGCTGAAGTTTTATTTTATCTATTCTTTGAAAGCTATCGTTTTAATGTTTTAATCTAAATTTTTGTCAGGACACGGCGAGTAGGCACTTGACTGGTTAAAAAAGAGTCAAAGAGGAGAAAGTTCTATGCCCAGGTTTCTCAGATGAGAACGGGGACGCGAATCCTGGCGTGACTGAATCTGAAAGTAGCAAATATATAAACATTGATGAACTGTGGAGTTATGAGGGTGACCACTGCTGCATAAATTCACACTTCAAATGCTAAAAAATCTGGTGTGATTTTCTGCTATATTGTTTCTACAGTGTTGAAATAGAATCCCAACTTAATTCAAAACAGTTTGGCAGAAAACAGAGCAATGTTATGTTACTGGATTGAAGTGCTGCAAGTAGCTACATTTTGTGTGCTCTTTTCTACTCTCCCTTTCTGTCTTCTTTAAAAGAAGGAAGAGGGCAAGAAAAGCAACTGCAAAACGGACTGGAAGATAATCCATTTCTGTGGCTGTGTTTCTGTTTCTCTGTATTTGCACTTTCATGTGTAAGCTTCAGCATCTTTAATTTCTCTTAAAGTACCTCAAGGTGTAACATTTTCTGCTACACGAGATCATAGAATTCAATTTAACTTTTACAACTTGCATAACCATACTTAAAGAAATATTCTTCTTCTTCTTCTATCCCATTGTCTGTTTAGACCGTAGGGGCGCCACGGAAGACCTCGCAACCAGTTCTCTCCATTTCCCTCTGTCCTTGACCTTTCTCATGGTGTCACTCATCCTGATGCCCGTCCACTCTCGGATGTTGTCTTCCCATCTCTTTCTCTGCCTGCCTCTCCTCCCGCCTTGCACAGTTCCTTGCAGGATCGTCTTGGCAAGCCCTGTTGATCTTGCGACGTGCCCATACCACTTCAGTTTGCGTTTTTTGACAGTGGTCAGGAGATCTTCAAAGGGCTGAAAAACTTCTCTAAGATGTTTAACACAAATCTCAGTATTTTACAACATGATTCTAGATCAAGAGTCCTTGTTACACCAGCTCGCGAAGTAGGTCTTTCCTAAAACCATCTGGCAAAAAGCATCCAAGATTCAAGCAGATGTTCCAATCCAACAGACCTCCCCTATTGTCATCTACCCTTTTGAATGACAATGATTCTCCATATTGTCCTTTTCCTTCAAATCTCCAAAGAATCAATGAGACACCACAGTTAAAAACTGTTTGCAGACTCCCCTCTTCATGTCGATTATTTACAAAACCCAGTTCTTTGCAGACATCTCAATGTCCACTGTGTAAAATTGTTTGACAACCACTTTTACTGTCTACCTTCTCACTATCCTCCTTCAGTGATTCCTCAGAGAACTGTTTGGGTTGTTTTGTTTTAGGTTTGCTTGGGTATTTTTTTACAAGCACTTTGTACTGTGTAATCATACATCTCACTTTGCTTTTATAAATGACATCAGCAGAGATTCGTATATAGACCAGCAGGCTGTTCCATGGATTTGTCTCCATAGACATGCTCAATGCATTTAATGTGCAGTATTTCTCCATCAGGCCTTCTTTCCATGGCTTTGATTCTCCTTTCTAGATCTAATGTCAAAGTCAAAGTCGCGCATACATACTGGAATGTAAAACATTTATGCGTGCAGGAGCCTTATTTTGTGTTTCATACAATTACTCTTGTCATTGCATTCAGGTTTCTGAAAAGACAGTGTTGATCTTTATTACTGAAAATGATGGGGGTTCTCGTTTAGATCCCTCATCGCTGATTATTGGTCCCTGGAAGTAAACAAGCAATCTATCAGTTTCTTACCTTATCCCATGGCTGTTGATATCAGTTGTGATGGTAGAGCTAGGGCTTGGCATCAGCTTGTTCCAATTGGTGCTGAATTCCGTACGGTATCTTGTCACTGTTTCGTTGTGCCTTTTCAGAAACTTGATGAGTTGTTGCTCTCCAATTGCCAGAACACCAATGAAAGTTCCTGATAGGTGTTAAGGTGATCCCCTGATACAACCCCACGCATACATTTTCAAACTGCATCGGAGATTTCACCTTCACCATCACATTCACCTGTCCTGTAGTCCCGTGGACTGTGGGGGCACAACTGAAGATTTTGCAACCAGCTTCCTCCACTCCCCACGGTCCTCCGCCCTCCGTAGTAGGTCGCTCCACCCAAGGCCTGTCCCCTCTCTGATGTTGTCTTCCCATCGTTTTCTCTGTCTGTCTCTTCGTCTCCCTGCCGTTTCTGTTCCCTGTAAGATGGTCTTGGCCAGTCCAGATGATCGTGTGACGTGCCGTACCACTTTAGCTTGCGTTTTTTCACTGTAGTTAGGAGCTCTTCATATGGACGATGGCATTGTTTAGTTCTAGTTTTCCCTTCTTCATCAGTGATGTGATTTCTGTATTTAGATTTACCACAGATCAAATCAATTAAAAGATAATTTTGCGAAATGTTCTTGCTGAACTGTACAATATCGCAATACACAGTGGCAGTCTTTTGGAATTCCCATATCTCTTTCACCTATTGAGACACTCATTACACTGTGCATCAATTCCATAATTTTTCCTACATTCCACATCTACATAATCCTGTTCTCCCATCTCATTCACAATACCACAGTCATGATCTTTCATTTCAATCATTTCATCACAGACATCAACTTTTATTTCTTTCATAATTATCATCACATGCATCATCTTTCGTGGCATCAATTTGGTTGCAGTTTGCAATTAGTATCTTTTATCTTGTTTATTCCATTTTTTTTTAATTTGAAGGATAACATTATATAAATTTTGTCATTCATTTCCACGGACACCCAGTGATTATTCTTGTTCCACTTTCATTCGCATCACCACCATCACACTCATTCATTCCTGCATCCAAGCAGGTGCCAAATTTAGTATCCTGCATTTCTGTGGATTTTGCAGTATGCATGGCGAGGAGGCCCTGTCGTCTGGACAGCACCAGACCTCCATACACTCTTGCCCAGGGCTGCAGTCTGGAGTGTTAACTCGAGTCTCTCTGTCTGGTGACAGCACAGCATGGAAGATAGACTTTATAGGTGAAAAGTCTCAGCTTGGTCAGCATAGAGTTGGACACCATGGGCAGTCTTCGATAGTGGAGGGACCATTGTATTCCACAGGTCAACTACCGCCCATCTCAGCCTCACAGCCTTCTTTTTCGACGGCAGAAAGAGCATTGGTATCGATAAAAAAGAAACTTTGAATCCTTTACAATCAAGAACAAACAGTAAGAAACAAAAGATGCGTTTTTTGTCCAAAGTCGTCCAGTATGTCATTTTTGTGAAACCATGCTTTCAAATGCTCCACAAAAAGGACTCAAACTGAAAGCCAGGACCAGAATCCGCTCAGTTTTCGTCAGAGGTGCAAACAACTCAACTCAGCCTTGACCTCGTACACTGAGAAAGAACCGCGACAGCTAACTAGATGACCAGGCTGTTTGTCCATGTCCGCAAGGTGTTGAGACTCACAATCAGAATAAAAGAGACCAATATCATGGGTCAGGATGTTCTTGCACCACCATCAATCTGCATTCGTAAGGAAGTGCTTGAAAACACTGACCATTTCACCGGTCTTTTCTTTTTTCTTTATTTTCTTTTATGTAGAGGATAATGGGATAAGCACTCATGTGCTTTTTTTTCATCCAGTCCCCGTGTGTATGCAGTTGTGTAAATATTTTCATCTGTTCCCACCGGAACACAATAGCCTACTCTTACGAAAAGCGGAACAGGATTTAACGTGTGCGCAAGATGTTCTGCGTGCGTTCGTACACGGAGCCTAGGTTTACAGTCTCATCCGAAGGACTTTTGGGGAGAGTGGAGTCAGCGCTGATGTTAACTCCAGAGGAAAAATCCCCTTCAACGGGAATCGAACTGGTCTGGTTCTACGACTGAGATATGACTGTGGTTAGTAGGTGGCTTAGTAGGTTTTAGCTCTGCGTGTGATAGCTCAGAAGAGGTATGTAGCACTGAACACCACCAAAGTGACCAGCCGCAGTGCAGGGCTCCTCTGCCTGGTGGCCCTGACATTGATGGGCTTCCCGTAGAATTCTGACCCTAAGGATAAGAATGTCAGAATATGAGACAGCAAAAAAAAGGAAAAAAAATAAAAGAAAAGAAGACTCTGTGGTGAAAAAGGGTGCAGCCATTCTCTCACGAGAAAGCAGGAGTCGTCAACTACTACTACTACTACTACTACTACTACTACTACTACTACTACTACTACTACTACTACTACTACTACTACTACTACTGCTGCTGCTGCTGCTGTTGCTGCTGCTGCTACTACTACTACTACTACTACTACTACTACTACTACTACTACTACTACTACTACTACTACTACTACTGAATGATTGAATACGATACAAGTTGAATCGATCAGTCAGTCAGTCAGTCAGTCAGTCTGTCTGTCTGTCTGTCTGTCTGTCTGTCTGTCTGTCTGTCTGTATGTATGTATGTATGCATGTCGATCGGTGGTCTAGAGGTAAGGCACTTGCCTAGAAAGCAAAAAGTCTGGGTTCGAAATGCATAGTGGTTCGATCCACGTTTGGGCCAGAAACTTTTACCCCATCCACTAGACCATGAGTGGTGGTCTGAGGTGCTAGTCTTTCGGATGAGATTATAAGCCGAGGTCCAGTGTGTTACACATAATTATTTAGCATGGAATGTTTGAACAAATATGAAATGTAGCTGTCCTATGTCCTTTCGAAATCATAATTTCTATTAATTATGGGCATGTCAGTGCCCTTTTTATCTATTTTATTTTATTTCATTATTTTATGTCGAGGATAATGGGATAAACACTCTTGTGCTTTCTTTTACATGCAGTCCCTGTGTGTATACAGTTTTCTAAATGTCATCTGTTCCCACCGGCACACGATGGCCTACTCTTACGAAAAGCGAAACAGGATTTAAAATGTGTGCAAGATGTTCTGCGTGCGTTCACACTCAGGGCCTCGGTTTATAGTCTCATCCGAAGGACTTTGGGGGAGAGTGGAGTCAGCACTGATGTTAACTCCAGGAGAAAAATCTCCTCGTATGGGAATCGAACCCGGGTCATCAAATTGCAAGCGCAATGTTCTGACCACTAGGCTATCCCATCTCCCCCCCTTCAGGGGATGATTAAAGTGTGTTTGACCTGACTTGACTCGACAGGTCGCGCACATCTGCAGGTGTTGAGTTGAAAAAGCAAAAGCAGTTGATACATAGTTTCATCTAGCCCTGAACCTGTTCGTAAAATTCAAACTCCTCTATCTTCATTATTGTAGTCTCATTGGCTTCAGACAACAACGTGTCTTAAAGGGGGGACGGGATAGCCTAGTGGTCAGAACATTGCGCTCGCAATTTGACGACCCGGGTTCGATTCCCGTTCGAGGAGATCTTTCTCCTGGAGTTAACATCAGTGCTGATTCCACTCTCCCCAAAAGTCCTTCGGATGAGACTTTAAACCGAGGCCCCATGTGTGAATGCACACAGAACATCTTGCGCACACGTTAAATCCTGTTCCGCTTTTCGTAAGAGTAGGTCATCGTGTGCCGGTGGCAACAGATGACATTTACAAAACTGCATACACACGGGGACTGGATGTAAAAAAGCACAAGTGTGCTTATCCCATTATTCTTGATATAAAAGAATAAAATAAATAAATAAAATAAATAAATTCAAAAGTCTTGACTAGACCAAAAGCTTTGGCGGTGACTGATGAAATTCCACGTAAAATTGCGGGTATGTTTGGCAATGTTATGCTGAAATTGTCAACATTCATAACAAGCTAGCTCTTAGCATAACAACCAATAGAAGTAGTGGTAGGCACCCATCAGTCTCGGAAGACTATGGAGTTGCTCTCTAGTCTTTTAGAGCGCAAAGCCTGGGTAAGTAAGTAATGGAGGGCAAGTTGTTACCCATGCAGCAGACCCCCCCCCCCCTCTCCACGCCATTGGAATGGTCCATTGGAAAGGCAGTCGCCGATACGAATGGTTCCAGTACCGTCGCAAGAGCCGTCCGAAACGTTGCCATATACATAACAACCAATATTACCCCCATTAAAGGAGAAAAAAAAAGCCTGAAATCTGAGTATGGCTGCTTGAGATCTTCTTCTACTTGTACAACTATTGTTGTCTGTCATATGAGTGAAAATTTAGCGCTATATAAATCCCATGTATTATTTATTATTATTATTATTATTATTATTATTATTTATTATTATTATTATTATTATTATTATTATTATATCATCATCATCATCATCATCATCATCATCATCATCATCATTCTATTATATTATTATATTATTATTATTATTATTATTATTATTATTATTATTAAAATGCGTTGCCGTTAAGCACTGATAAGTCAGGCCCGGCTGCTTGAGATGAAGGTGGGGCGGTTGACAAACAGTCTTGCAGACAAACTTCTCAGTCAGTTGAGCGAGATAAGACTGTGTGTTCAGGGGCTCCCGGTGTGTTAAATTAAATTAATGATGCAAATGCTCTACAAAGAACTAACAACAAACATCCATCAGTGTGTCTCCATTGAAAATCTAACATACCACCACAAAGCTATATTGAACAGATATGGTAACAGTTTGTGCAAGATTTGAAAGGACTCTTACACCTATCAGAAAACACTGTTGTGGTAAATCAATCCCCGCCCCTTCCTTTCTCTTTTCCACGTGTTTTTCTCCTTGTTCTTTTTTTTTATCCACTCTTTTTACACCTTATTTTTCCTCAAATTTCCTTTCCTGGAGCCAAAGACCATAAACAAAAAGGTATACTAAGTATCGAATGATACTAGAGTTGTCTAAATTCGAGAAGCAGTCTTGGTGGTAGTTTATAGTCTCAGTGATTTATTATCTGATTGGAAAAGCATGGGGGTAGGGTAGGGGTAGGTACGAAAAAATATCGGATGTACGGAATGATCTATCATGTGAAGTGTAGTATAACGCTAGTAGCTGAAACCCAGCGCAGTCTGGGTTTGGTGTTTCATTTGTTTGTATGTCTGTTTACGTATCTGTCTGTGTGTTTTTCTGTCTTTGTTGATGACTTTTTTTTCTAGGTGATTTATAGATAAGCGTGCAGGTGATTTTGTTTTCTGTTGTCTTCTTCGTCTGTTTGTCTCTCCGTTCTTTTCTTTCAAGTTATTTATTTCTCTTTCATGCCCTTATCTATCTATGTATCTATGTATCTATGTAAATATCTATCTATCTTCTATCTATCTATCTATCTATCTATCTATCTATCTATCTATCTATCTATCTATCTATCTATCTATCTATCTATCTATATCTATCTATCTATCTATCTATCTATCTATCTATCTGTCTGTCATGTATGTATGTATGTATGTATGTATGTATGTATGTATGTATGTATGTATGTATGTATGTATGTATGTATGTGTAGATGTATGCATGCATATGTCTATCTGTCTGTTTGTCTGTCTGTCGATCGGTCGATCGGTCGGTCCGTCCGTCTGTCTGTCGTCTGTCCGTCCGTCCGTCCGTCCGTCTATCTACTCTATCTATCTATCTATCTATCTATCTACTATCTATCTATCGTCTATCTATCTATCTATCTATCTATCTATCTATTCTATCTATCTATCTATCTATCTATCTATCTATCTATCTATCTATCTATCGAGCTTATGTCCCATCTCTTTGGTTTATTGTCTGTGCGCTATCTACACATGCGGGCAAGTACGTGTGTGTGTGTTGTGTGGGTGTGTGTGTGTGTGTGTGTGTGTGTGTGTGTGTGTGTGTGTGTGTGTGTGTGTGTGTGTGTGTGTGTGTGTGTGTGTGTGTGTGTGTGTGTGTGTGTGTGTGTGTGTGTGTGTGTAAGGAAGCGTAGGTAATGAAAGAGGTTCTCTCTCTCTCTCTCTCTCCTCTCTCTCTCTCTCTCTCCTCTCTCTCTCTCTCTCTCTCTCTCTCTCTCTCTCTCTCTCTCTCTCTCTCTCTCTCTCTCTCTCTCCTCTGTCTTCTGTCTGTCTCTCTCTCTCTTCTCACTCCCCATGTTCATCCCTGGGTCTATCTGTCTCTCTGTTTGTTTGTATGTCTGCCTTTTTGTCTCTGTCTGCCTCTGTCTGTCTATCTACCATGTCACTCTGTCTCTGCCTCTGTGTGTCTGTCTCTGTCTCTCTCTGTTCCATAAATGTATGCATTACAACTGCGCGTGCGCGCGCGAGCGTGCGTGTGTGTATGTATGTGTGTGCGTGCGTGTGTGTATGTATGTGGATGTGTGTGTGTATGTGTGTGTGTGTGGGGTGTGCTCTTGCAGTATAAATAGCAAGCACCCCACCTCATGGAAAATATGTGCTGGAAATTTGGCCTTTTCTATTGCTCCCTTTATGTCGTTTCATCCCACTTCTCCCTCTCTCTCTCTCTCTCTCTCTCTCTACCCTCATCTCTCTACATCTCATTTATACTCTTTGCTCTTATTCAATACAAATCTGAACTTTCGCATAAACTTTGAAGGACTGTCTCTTATTCATCTAATGTTAGAATGTGTACAGAAGCCAGCGGGCAGACTTTGGCAGAGTTTAAAAAAGAAGAGAACAATTGATAGAACTGAAGACTGAAGTAGATAGAAGTAGAAGGAACAAAACGAGACGCAAGAAGAAAAGGAAGGACAGGAATTATTTCAAGCGAGAGGAACAAGAAGAAAAGGAGAGAAGAGAAGAGAGAGGAGGAGAGAGAGAGAGGAGAGAGGAGAGAGAAGAAGAAGAAGAGAAGAAGAAGAAGAAGAAGAAAGAGAAGAAGAAAGAAGAAAGAAGAAGAAGAAGAAGAAGAAAGAAAGAAGAAAAAGAAGAAGAAGAAGAAACAAACAAACAAACAAACAAAGAAGCAAAGAGGAAGAAGAAGTACATTCATGGGCATGTTTTTATGTATGTCAAGAATGATTACTGAGGTTACATTAGCGGTGTCTATAAAACCAGAGTCAAACTAATTCCTGGGACGGGGGAATATTCTGTGGGAACTTGCCTTCTTCTTTCCTTCATCAGTTGGGCTGCCAATGCACAGACTGCAAAGTACAAGACAAACTATTTTTAGAACTGATAATTCCTATTGTGTCTGTTAGCGTACACACTGGGTAAAAGAAATGTTCTCGGGAAAGATAGGGATCGGGAGTATTTGTTTTACGTTCGCATTCTCAACTGAGATTTTATTTATGTAATATAACTATTTTTTTCATTGCCATTCTTTTGAGTCGTGTTTTTTGTACGTGTTGATATGAAACCTTGTGCTAAGTAGTATTTTGAAAAATATGTTCCAGTTACGTATGAAAAAGGCTAGCGCAGTTGAATGCCTTAATCCAGTTATTATTTTTTATTATTTATTTTAATCTTTTATCTTATTTTTTATTTATATCGAGGATAATGGAATAAGCACCTATGTAGTGTTTTTAACATCCAGTCCCTATGTGTATGCAGTTTTGTAAATCATGTCATCTATTCCTACCGGCATACAATAGCCTACATTTCTGAAAAGCGGAACAGGATTTAACGTGTGGGCAAGATGTTCTGATTCTTGGCTTGTGTGTGTGTGTGTGTGTGTGTGTGTGTGTGTGTGTGGTGTGTGTGTGTGTGTGTGTGTGGTGTGTGTGTGTGTGTGTGTGTGTGTGCGCGCACACGCGTGCATGCATGTATGTGTGCATGTGTGCTGCAGAAGTAGCACGCATGATTCATATTTGCCAGGTTCTCAAAAAGTGTGTATGTGTGTGTGCCTTTGTGAGTGTGTGCATGCACATGTGTACGCATGCCCGCTCATGAGTGTGTGCTTGTGTGCCACTGGGCATGGTTCAAAAGAAAAAAGCAATGCTGGTATCAAGTTAGGGACAAGCAAACCATTTAACCACATCACACTGGGATGCAGCATGCTTCCAAGCGTGTGCCTGAAGAACTTTGAACTTTCTTGAAGATTCTTGTATCTTCCAGTCATTATCATTGGCTGGGATACGCCATCTTCAGGATCTTTCAAAAAAAAAAAAAAAACTTGTAGTAGATGAAACGGCCGTTATTTAGGCTTAGTTATGTTATGAATGAGAAGGAATAGAATATTTTAACTATACAACCTGATCAAGAAGTGTGTGATGATTGATTTATTCATTTGTGTGCTGAGAAAATTCTCTTGGAGTTGGAGGTTATATCGATTCAGAACCACCGTGTGGAGAGTTTACATTGTTCAGATGTTTTTCAGTGAAAATAGAATCTAGGCGTCATTTCTGTATTGTTCAGGTTAGCTGAAATTTAATAAGACATGGTAACCAACTTAAGTGGTTCCCCCACGGTCTACACGACTACGGGACTGGTGAAGGTGATGATGAAGGAAGGGAACAAACTCTCGTTATATCATTCCGATCCAGTCCAAGCCAACCATTATTGTTAATAGCCCCGCAGACCATAGAGGCTAAATCAGGGCTATTACCCTGAACATGATTTAAGCAATCTAGTTAATGTTCACTGGAATATATCGTTAAATAAATGCTTTATCAGGGTATCAATCAAAGTCATAACGTTACCCAATCTTCAACGTTATCTGAGTCTACAGATAACATCTGCAAGAAAAATTGTGTGCACGGAAATTTTTGTAACACTTTAATTAAAAAAAATATATAACCCCCCAAAAAAATATCCAGACCGATACATGTTTTTTTGTCTCTTTTGGTTGGTTGGGTTGATCTTGTGAGAAGCATGAAGAATTGCTGGAAGCTCTGCGATGTCCTCTGTGGAAATCTTTTACCAGAACAAGATGTACAGGACTCCAGGTGTTTAGGTTTAAGAGCTGGTCAAATGGGAGTAAATTTGTCGGGGAGATTGTAAAGAACACACGTTTAAAAATAGAGAAGGCAGCATGTTTGACAGGCAGAGCTATAGAGAAGAAAAAGGGCAGCACAGGAAAGGAAATAAACAAACTCAGCCCGGCCTGATTTTTTATCTGAAGTGTTCATGTTGTACCTGCATCATCTGAAACACTACATGCCACTATTTTAACAGGGGCAGCCCAGAAGACAGTACAGTTCACTTCCTGAAGATGGCACAATGTCTGGACACATGGACATTTTCTTCAGAAGTCTATCCATTTATAAAGAAACTCACAAATACTTGGCAGCTTATTCATAACATATATATATATATATATATATAGCCAATTAAATTGTGAGGTTTCTTTTACCAGGCTTGAGGCTTAGAGTGTTATAATGATAAATCAGAAAAGGTAGTGCTCAACACCATACCTACCTATGATTTATGGCCTTTTGTAAAAAGCAGGCACAGAGACTACCAGAAGAGGTGTTGGTGTGACTCCACGTAATTCCTGATGGTGCTTGAGCCATTTTGAAGTTACAGACCCATAATCAGAATAGAGCAAAGAGAATCAATAATTATTTAAAAAATGTAATCTTGGCAAGAGAGCGGAGACGTGTGACAGGACCCAACCCTGCCAACTTTCCCTTTTTACAAGCAGCTAGAAAGAGTTTCTGTGGCCCATCCCCATCAAGAATACCTCTTGCTCGCATTGGATGAAGTATACGGTGAATATCACGCAAGTGTGGGTTAGTGTCTTCATTCAAGCTTCAATATGCGGTGATACCTCCTTGGGAAAACTGCTCTGGGCTAAACTTACCGTGGATCTCGTTAGCTCAGTTCATTTTACCCGACCCTATTCGTCGCCAGAAATCCTTGGTGCCTGCCTGAGCTGGCTGTCTCACAGTGCACAAATCCAACATCACCCAGTCCAGTGTGCTAAATTTAGCGCGCCCCTTCCTTTTACCTAGTCCAAGTGTGGTCAGCTCCCGCTATAGTTAGCACCAGCTGGCCCCAGCTGGGCTAGGAGGGGATGAAATAATTAGCCGCTGAGAGGAGCTAAAAGTGGGGGAAACTGACTGCTGTGAGGTGGAAAGTACCATCTGGAAATAAAAATTTAATTGATTGATTGGTTGGGTTTGGTTTTGTCCCAGGACTTCGCCGGCGGACGTCCTAGCTAGCGGAGTGGATAGAGAGTTTGCTTTCCACCTCGTAGTTTCATAAAACCATGGGTTCGAATCTCGTCTGCAGGGTCTGGCAATTCACTTTTACAATCTCCCAGGCCCCGGGATAAAATTAAAGTGCAGACCTGCTAATGTCTTAGTACCTTTGTTTACATTTGTACGCAGAAGATCCAACCAAACACGCACTTTAAAAACAGAGTCATTCATGGCCGTGTTGGATGAGGTACAGAACCACAAGCATCATTATTATCCAGCATGCAGCCTCTACCTGCAGATAGGTGGGCTCTGCCAGCTTCCACTTGTCCAAGAGGCATGGCTGGGAAAAATGAAGTGTAATGCCCCTAATTTTTGTATTTATGTCACAGCAGATTTCTCTGCGTGAAATTCGGGCTGCTCTCCTCGGGGAGTGCGCGTCGCCACAAGTGCAGCACCTACCCATTTTTTTCTTTTTCCTGTATGCAACAGTATTTTGTTTCCCTATCAGAGTGGTTTTTTTCAACAGAATTTTGCCTGGGTCAACCCCCTTGTTGCCGCAGGTTCTTTTACGTGCGCTATATAGTGATGTGTAACAACCAGGACCTTGGTGTATCGTCTCATCCGAAAGACTAGCGCCCAGACCACCACTCATGGTCTAATGGATGGGAAAAAGTATTGGGTCCAAACGGGATTCGAACCACCGCACACTCCCACCCGGACTTTTTGCCTTCTCGGCAAGGCACGTTAACACATCCATCATAATGACACCGAAGGAGTTAAGGCCGGACAAAAAAACAACAACTGTTGTGCCCAAAATGACCTCTAGAAGAGTTAAGGAGAGAGGAGTCATTACTAATCTAGCTCACTGTTCATCACCTCACTGTCGTCAGCCTAGTCTCTGGGATGACCTCACTCAACAGGGTTTAATATCATACTCTCTCCCAGATTATTCATGTCCCAACACACTGCTGACTTGACTTAATCTAATTCTTTCTTTCTTTCTTTCTTCTTTTATTTCGGGGATAATGGAGTAAGCACTCATGTGCTATTTTACATCAAGTACCTGGGGTGTATAGAGTTTTGCAAATTTTTATCATTATTATGTTCCCTTCGCCACACAATGGCCTACTCTTCCAAAAAGCGACACAGGCTTTAACATGTTCGCAAAGATGTTCTGACTTCTCATTCATGCCTTGATGATGGCTTTGAAGCACTGTAGAGAGATTACTTTTTTTCAGAAGTTTCGAAGGCAAGTTGAACATGGCCGAGTTTACCTCTCTCCATGTAGAAGGCTGCTCGCATACTGGGTAAAATCGAGTCATGTACGCCACTGGCCAAGTTGGAATATTATTCTGTGAGCAGTACATGGGATTTTAACGTGTGATCCAAGTGTGCAGTAGTTGTTTGCATACGATAACTCATGTTTTGAGGTGTTTTTTTTGGTGGGGGGTTTAGTCTCTTAGTCTTCGCTGTTGTCCCTGATCATTCTCGTCTCTGTTTATTGTTGTTGTCACAGTTCGTTGTTGTCCCAGCTCATTTTATTTCTCCTAGTTCAGTGTTATTTCAGCTAAGTGTTGTCCCACTTCAATGTTCTCCCACTTCAATGTTGTTCCACTTAACTGTTGTTCTATTTTCACCGTTGTTTGGGTTCCTTGTTGTCCCACTTCACTGTTGCTTCAGCTAAGTGGTGTCCCACTTCACTGTTGTTGTATCTCATTGTTGTCCCACTTCACTGTTGTTTCAGCTTAGTGGTGTCCCACTTCACTTTTGTTTCAGCTAAGTGTCGTCCCACTTCACTGTTGTTCTATCTCATTGTTGTCCCACTTCACTGTTGTTCCAGCTTCTTGTTGTTCAGGTTTAGTGTTGTCCCACTCACTGTTGTCCCTGCTCAGTGTTGTCCCAACTCAGTGTTGTCCCGGATCAGTTTTGTTCCAGTTCAGACTGATGCATTCCCTGATCATGTCCATAATTTTTGTATGCATGGAAAACGTGGACCATAACAGCAGACATTGAAAGAAGGATACAGGCAACGGGGATGAGATGCTTTCGCAGGAGCCTTTGGTATCACTGTATGCAGAGATCACATCAATAATGAGGAAGCAAAAACCAGAATTGAAAACGCCATCAGACCATATGAAGAGCTCCTGACTTCAGTGAAAAAACGCAAACTAAACTGGTAGGATCACCTCACACGAACATCTGGACTGGCCAAGACTGTCCTACTGGGAACAGTACAACGAGGAAGACGAAGAAGCAGACAGAGAAAACGATGGGAAGACGACATCAGCCGATGGACTGGCCTTGGGTGGAACAATTTGCTACGGAAAGCAGAGGACTGTGGGGATGGAGGAAACTAGTGGCAGAATCTTCGTTGGTGCCCCGATGGTCCATGGGACTAAGGGAGGTGAAGGCAATATGATTCAATATTTTTTTGGCTGGGCTAAGATATTCAAAGTTTCTGACTTTTTCTATAAAAAAAACAAAGCTTAATGATTTTTTTTTATCTCATGTTCTGTTTGGCAACTGCTTCTAGCAACGTGCAGCACTTTCGTCTGGCCTTGAGCTTAAAACTGATGGTTTCTCCTGTTACATCTACTTTATGTAAAACTGTCTTTATGCTGTGATATTGTCACCTAGTAGTGCATTGTCATCAGCTGATGGTTCCTCCTGTTACATCTACTCTGTGTAAAACTCTCTTTATGCTGTGGTGTTATCACCTAGTAGTGCTGTATCATCAGCGTGGTGCAGATTTGTTCAATTCCTGCCACCCATCTTGAAACTCATGTCTTCAATATGAGACTCATCCTTCCTTTGTGTATTTCTAGAAAAGATCAGGTGAAAAGATAATTCTTGTCTACCTCTTCCTGAGATGTTGAAAAACCGTCTGACAGTTTCCATTTGGTCTCCATAAAAGGAAGAAATTATTAAGATGGTGTGTTTTTAGATGATTTGTTTTGAGTTGCATGCAGCATTAGATCTCCATCTACCTTTGCCTACATCTACACCTTGGAGAGATCACTCAGGTCACCATTTTATGAGAACACAACGTGCAAGACAGCGGGTACAGTGATAGGTCCATGCTCGATTTGCATAGACTTGGATACCAGGCATTTTCTCCGACAGTGGGAGAAATCCTTGTAATCCCCTGATCCCCTACTGTGTGCCTCAAGCCAAACATCCCCGGGCCACCAAGGCGTTAACTCACCATGGTCTGCCTGATCTTGTGAGTGCCTGGAGATTAGGACACTTTGTTTGACAAGCTGATCATCAACAACACACCAGGAAAATGTCAAAAGAAAGGAAACGAAGACTCCAGCTCTTCAAAATGCAAGCTGGAATGTATGCACGGCAGGGTGTGCAAGACGAACAGAAGAGCTTCAAGCTATAGACAGCAATCACAAGTGGGCAGAATCGATCGAGAGAGTCGCGCTAGCTTGTTACTATCCACATAACAGCGATGAAGGAAATGTGTCTTCCAGACTGTATGTCCTTGAAGGAAGAAACCTATACCTTCTTCCGGAAGGGGGAACGTATTGAGGAAACTAGAGAATGATAATGGGGGTGGGAATTTGCCATGAAAAAACCCTCTGCGGCACATGATGCAGCCTACAACAGGTGGTTGAGAGAGAATCCTCACCCTTCAACCCTCAGTAGAAAAAAAGGTGGAGTCAACTTTGTATACACCAATGCGCCAACACTGCTTGCTTACCTTAACTGAAAAAATTAAAAATAAGTGTTATGAGTCACTAGACCTTGACATCAATAGCATACCATCATCAGAGGAAGTCTGCCTCCTGGATGATTTAAATACTTGGAGTGGGGGGGGGGAGGGGGGGGATAGAGCTGAGGGCCTTAGAACGTCAGGGTATAGAGTAAATGAATGAAAAAGGTCAGAGGTTTGTAGAATACTGCTGCTACCACAGCCACAGCCTGATAAACACCTACTTCTAGCACATGTCCCTAGCTTATTAATTTTTGTGACATACAAAATAAGCTAGGGACATCCTAGATCTAAACTTTGGTTCAAGCTGGATGCGATCATCACCAGGTAAGACTCCATGAACAAAGTCTGCAATACCAGAGTGTACCACCACAGCGCTGACTAGGAACAGCCTATATTCCACTTACCCCCACCTTCATCAACCTCACAAAGGCCCACGATATGGTGAGCAGAAGAGGTCTGTCCAAGCAGCTAAAGAGGACTGGTAAAGCACTTTAAATCACCACTTCGTATTTGGTAGCCATACTTTAGAGGATTTTGTTTTCTTCTCTCCTTTAATAGAGAGTGCATGTTGTTGATTGATGTCACTGAGGATTTCCTTATATACCCTCCCCCAGGGTGCTGTCTGTAGCAAGGTCACACAGCTCCACGGTAGGGGTATATAGTTTCTTTGCTTTCTTGTTTCTGATTTTTTTTGGTTTATTTCTTCATAAGATCATTTTTATTTTCTGTTGTTGTTGCGGCTGTTGTTGTTGTTATGTAAGGAGATCCCCAGCTTAAAACTCTGAAGGATCTCATACTGACCTGGAATGACTGTGAGACCTTAAGTGCAGACAAGATGAGACGTTTGCATAATTATCTGACTTTTCAAAAACTTTGATGTTACATAAAATATATGTAACTATGCTCCGACTTCAGAGGTATTTGTCCTCCTTTGATAGAGGATACAGGTTGTAACAAAGATTTCCATAGGTAAAGACGATCTCAATGTTGGTATTTTGCTTAACGTGAATGAGGATTAAAGCGTCTGGTCTGGGCCAATGGATGGCATTTTTTTGCCAATTTAGATTATTTGCCAGTGTGTGTGTGTGTGTGTGTGTGTGTGTGTGTGTGTGTGTGTTGTGTGTGTGTTTGGTGTGGCACGTGCTATTTTTGTTTATAGACGCCTGTGATAATCTCTGCATGCCTTTGCTTGCTTGCTTAGAATGCTAGGAGTGGGTAGTTGGGAATTGTTTTGGTCCAGGAGTTTTTGTGGGCCTCAGATGCATGCACATCATGTGGCACCCTCTTTTCTCTCCTCTCCTCACCTCCCCTTGCCTCTTTATTCACTGTTACCAACACTCAGGTCCTCGAGGTTGCAGGTCTTCCCACCATGTACACACTCCTCAGACAACGCAGACTCAGATGACTCGGTCACGTGCGAAGGATGGAGGATGGACGCATTCCTAAAGATCTCCTCTATGGTGAACTTGCCTCCAGCAAGAGAAGCATTGGCCGCCCCCAACTGCGCTACAAAGACGTCTGCAAGCGTGACATGAAAGCCCTGGACATCAACACAGAGAACTGGGAGGAGGTAGCGGCTGACCGCAGCAAATGGCGCAGTGTTCTCCACAAACAGCTGAAGTGTGGTGAAGAAAAGATCCACACCGCAGCAAACGAAAAGAGAGCCAAGCGGAAGGCATGTACTCCAGCCACCTCAACAAGCCACATCTGCATCAGATGCGACAGAGACTGCCACTACCCGCATCGGACTGACCAGCCACAGCCGGCGTTGTCGCTGAACAAATGACCTGTCTTTTGGCGCGAATTCCATAGTCGACACCGACTGACGGAGGCCTACTCTCTCTCTCTCTCTCTCTCTCTCTCCTCTCTCTCTCTCTCTCTCTCTCTCTTCTCTCTCTCTCTCTCTCTCTCTCTCTGTGCTAAGTTGGTTTTTTTTTAAGGGCCGGATGAAAAAAAGTATGTAATGCTTACTTACTCTGTTACCCTTGAAAAATTAAGATTATTCATTCAAAGATTCTCTCTCTCTCTCTCTCTCTCTCTCTCTCTCTCTCTCTTCTCTCTCTCTCTCTCTCTCTCTCTCTCTCTCTCTCTCTCTCTCTCTCTGATATATATTATATATTATATATATAAAATATATATATTATATATATATATATATATATATATATATATATTATATGATGTGCATACACTCTGTTCCAATGGGCTTTTGTTTGTTTTGTTTGCTTTTTTGATTGTTTTGAGAAACGTGCATGAGTGACTAGAATTGGCATGGAGACTTGACATACCCAAAGCTTTTCTTGTCTGCATCAGAAGAAGCTCTTAAAGAAGCAGAACTTTGATCCAGAAATAACATTGATAAAAGGTACCCCAAGAATATATATTTTGCAGACAATAATTATTACCATGTGCAAAGAAATGGAAGAACAGCAGGAAACAATTGAATAAACCGGACCAAAACGACAGCAAGAAAATATGACCAAAATTCTACAATGCTAAACTCATGACGAATTTTGATTCCAAAAAAGAGAAATAATTGAAGTCGAAACCTTTACGAAACAAACGACAAAGTATACATACCTTAATCAAAACACAGTAGTCAAGAACAAAACTTAAAGTAGAGCCAAAGGTTATGATCCCGAATAGTAGAATGCCAGACGAAGTTTGGAAATTCTTTTAATCTGTCTGGCAAGTACTTGGCAATATTTTCGAAACGGAAAGCCTATAACCAAATCTCCCTAATCTCCCAATGCTTACCCCTGGCTGCTAAATGGTCCCTCAACAAGAGCTATGTAGAAATATGATCAATTACACGAACAATGATGGAGAAGAAAAAAATCGGAATGTCAAACAGCAAGCTAAAACACCATGCCAAGAGATAAGAAAAAACAACAACATGACTAACAGATATCCTCAAGTTCACCCATTAAACAGAAATGGCAGACTGTGGGTCACATAGCAGGGCAGGAATACAATTCATGGATAAAAAGGTGCACAGAACAGCAGCCAAGATATGGCCACAAACCCCCTTGGCAGACTGGCAACCAGATGGCTTGACCACATAAGAAACTACACAGGAGTGGCATAATACAGAGAAGCACATAACAGGAGCTAATAGAGAGCTGCTACAGAGGGTACATCCTGCAGTGGATGAACAATGCCTTGGCGTAAAAGTGCTAATATTTGCAAAGTAAAATTTATTTTCTTATCATAAAGGTAACTCCATGCAGATTTTTAAGGTTCAGTTCAGTTGGCTGCTTCCCAAGACAGCACATTACTACAGTACTGTGCCGTTCTTTTTATCTTGACTGCTTATAATTAATTGTTCTTTATTTGCTGGCCCATTAGGTTTTTTTTAATGATTATGCTGTGTCCATTCCCTGATGTTGCTGCTCTTTTCACGTGCACTAAATGCCTGTCTGACATGGGAACTCGGAGCTTTGTCTCAGTATCAGGAAGATAATTATCTGATTAACCAAGTGGCCACTATAAATGGTTTGTGGATGAGGAAGAAAGTTCATCATAGAATTTATATTAAGCCACAGACTTTCTGTTGTCTATCGTTATACAAGCAACCCACTACATGTCCATTTTTTGTGGATTCTTTAAAGTACAAGTGCAATTCTGGTAGATTGTTGCCGTTGGGCGTTACCTAGCTTAACACCTTTGGGTCAACCAGAATGATTATGCACTATGTTTTACTCACCACACCTGGAAACCACTGTGAGACCATAGGTACAAACAGAATAAGAAAGTCGCACGCAGGCTTTTAACGTGCATGCATGTTTCCAGTTTCCAGTACCTTGCCATATAGGCAGCCGTACTACTCCAATCTTCATGATTGGAATCATCTTGTTACATTTTGCAATAATTATTTTTCTGGGTATATGGATGTAACAACATGTCGATGATGATGGCAGCAATAATGAGGGCGACAACAACGATAATTATGATGATAATGAGGATGATGACGACGACGACGACGACGATGACGACGACGATGGTGATGAAGATGACGACGACGATGATGATAATGATGACGATGATGAAGGTGATGGTGATGGTGACAAAAATGATGATGATGACCATGATAATGATACCAATGATTTCTGAATGGAGTGCAGAATGTGAGGAAATGGAACCCAAATCGGCAGATGGTTGTCCCTCCAACGGTTCTGACTGTTTCATATTGGTATCAATGTGCAACCAACGTTACAAAGTTGTTCGAAGCCTGCAAGACTTCGACAGCGAGGAAACCGAGGCCAACAAAAGAGCCAGTGAGTACTGCAAATCTATCGGGGCCACACTGAGCATTCCCCACTGCGTATCTGACTGGGCCAGCATATTTTACGATTCTGTAGATTACTCCGGTCCCTGTCTGCCAGCAGGCTCGCACTTTATGGGTTTGTACTTGGCTGATAAAACCTTACCTTCCATGTACCAGCATGAGTTGATCAGTATAGACAGAACTGTTCATTTTTATGCTCTTTATCCTTCTTCAGCTCACATTCCTATGGGGCAGTCATGTATGATAAACAAGTATGATGACCATGTTTTTTCTAAGTGCGAGCTGGATGCAGATTCCAAGTCTTATGGAGTGATTTGCAAAGTGGAGGAGAACGTGAGCGAGACTGATTACCACGTTTCTGAAAATCTGTCGCTGACCACTTCACAGTCTTTTTTGGCTGCTGACCGACAAGAGGCAAGGACCATCTGTCCTGCAGGTCATTTCGTGCCGGCGTTTCTAATGTGTGGTTCACATCCCTATGATGTCTGTGGTCAGAACGTTGCATGGTCCTGCTCTTTTCGCAATGGGTCCTTGACGAGAGACAGCAGCGTTGATTTAACACCTTCCCATCTCATTTCAGTCCAAAGCTTTATCTGTGAAGATAATTCTACTTCATTATCTTTTACTATGTTGTGTGATTTTATCCCTGACTGCCCTGATGCAAGTGATGAATCGATTTGTGTACACCCATCTTGTACCAACACATTTACCTGCGCTAGTGGCCAATGTGTGTCCTATGATACCATGTGTGACAGAGTTCCCTTCTGCTATGATGGGTCAGATGAAAAGGACTGCTTTCTGTTCAAAGGCAGACGTAACCGTTACATAGAACAAGACATCGTTAATGTCCTAGACTTTGATGGCCTCAGAACTTTTGAAGCGACAACAATGCAACCGAATGCATCATGTCCAGAGAGTCACTTCAGCTGCATTGACGATGACTTGCATTACTGTATGCCTGCATACACACGGTGCAACGGGGTGAACGACTGCATACGGCACCAGGATGAAGAAGGCTGTGAGGACCTGACCTGCCCAGGGTTTCTGCGGTGCAGACTGTCCAGAATCTGCGTGCACACTGACCACATGTGTGACGGATGGGGCCACTGCCCTCTGAGAGATGATGAACTGGCCTGTGGTGTGACCTGTCCACGGGTTGTCTCTGTCAGGGCCACACATTTGTATGCCATCAGTCTTTCTCCTTTACAACACTCCAACAGGTTCGTTATATTGATGCTACAGGCTCAGGCATAGATCTGTCCACCCTGAATGGCTGTCATTACCTTATCCATTTGGTTCTTGTACAGTGCTCTATAACTCACTTGCATAGAGTAGATTTGCCCAACCTGAGATTTTTGGACCTTTCTCACAACCAACTGCAAGATGTTAATATGACGTATTTCGTTCATTTCGAAAATCTTCAAGACCTGTCCCTGTCCGGAAACCCTCTGTCTGCACTGCACTCTAGTGCGCTGTCTGCCCACAGCACACACTCTCTCAAAGGGATAGATCTGTCATATAGTGATCTGAAAGTGTTAGACAAGAGAGCTCTGTTGGTGTTTGACCAGTTACAAAAACTCAATTTGTCTCACACACCTGTTCATACAATCAAACCAGGATCCTTTGACTTCACACCCCTGTTAGCCGAGCTCTTCATGGACGGAAGTCCTGTGACAACGTTTCCACCTGACATTTTTAAAGGCCTTTCCAATGTGCGTGTAATTTTCACGCAAAACTACAAGCTCTGTTGCACTGAAATACTGCCAGACAATCAGGAGAACATCAAATGCAACGCACCCAGAGACAAATTTCTTCCTGCGAGGATCTCCTGCAGTCATGGGCCTATCGCATTTTTCTCTGGTTCATCGCCACCTTATCCGTCTCTGGCAATCTCTTCTGTTTCCTTGTCCGCTTATGTGTGCAGAAAATGGCAGTTTCTAGTGGTTTCGGCGTTTTTGTAACCACCCTCACTGTAGCAGACTTTCTGATGGGCGTGTACATAGCCATTATCGGGGTGGCTGACGAACAGTTTCGTGGCACTTACCTGCACGCTGACACTGCCTGGAAGAGCAGCGTGACCTGTAAGGTGGCGGGTTTTCTCTCTCTGCTGTCCAGTGAAGTGTCGGCTCTGATCATCTGGATCATCACCATTGACCGTTTCATCGTTCTTCACTTTCCCTTCAGCAACTTGCGCTTTGGCAAAACCTCGGCAACGATTGCCGCTCTGCTGATCTGGTGGGTGGGTTTCTGTCTCGCTCTGCTGCCTCTCCTCCCTATGGCCTCACACTGGCAGTTCTACAGCCAGACAGGAATCTGCATCCCGCTACCAGTAACCAGGGGAGAATTCCGAGGACGCGTGTATGCCGTGAGCGTGTTGATCGTCCTGAACTTCGTGTTGTTTCTACTGATCGCCGTGGGGCAGGCTTTCATCTACTGGTCAGTGCAAAAGAACGCTTTGAAATCCAACACGACCAAGGTGTCTCGGGATCTGACCATAGCTCGCAGACTGATCACTGTGGCTGTCACAGACTTCCTGTGTTGGTTTCCTATTGGGCTGTGCGGAATTCTGGCTCTGACCGGCATTCCCATTTCGGCCGAAGTGAACGTGGCCTTGGCTGTGTTCGTGTTGCCTTTGAATGCTGCCTTGAACCCTTTCATCTACACCTTCAACACCCTGATGGAAAAGCGCAGGAAATCCAGTGCAGCCAAGCTGATGAAGTGGCTGGAATCTCACGCTGAGCTGCTAGGAGTGAAGGGGCTCTTTGAAAAAGCATTAACTTCGGAATTTACCTAGAGTTTTCTCTGTCGTCGTCTGTCTGTTGTCTGTCTGTCTGTTCAGTCAGTATCAGTCAGTCTGTCTGCCTGATCTGTCTCTCTGTCGCTGTCTTTTTATCTCTGTCTGTCTGTCTGTCTGCCTGTCTGTCTGTCTGTCTCTTTCTGTTCTCACACTTAAAATCACTCAAGCATCACCACACTCTCACACAAACATGCAGGCAACATTCTGTAATAAAAAAGCAACAAATTAATGCAGTACTTACGCATTTGAAAATTTAAAAAAAATTGACGCACACTGCACTGCCTTGAGTTAACCCCAACACACCCAAAATCCACCCACTCCCACCCACCTATACCTACCTACGAACCAACAATACTATAACAACAACAACAACAACAACAACAACAACACAACAACAACAACAACAAGCAAGAACAGATCTGAGGGGCTGACAAGTCAACAGGACAAGGTCTGTGAAAATCCATCCTCAGACACACTCAGAGAGGGGTTTCTCACAAACCTGTTCCTGTGTTTGATGACCTTCCACCTTCACCCTTAACCTGTCCCGTAGACCGTGGGGGCACAACTGAAGATTCTGCAACCAGCCTCCCCCCCCCCTCCCCCTTCCCCCCTTTGATAACCAAGGCTTGATTAATAATACCCATGACTAATATAAACCAACGATTGATGAAAAAACTCAGCACTATGGCACACCCATGATCAGACCATACGACAGAAACAGTAGAGTTAATTAATAAAACAGCTTTGTCTTTTCTCTACCACACACACGATATTGCCTTCAGGTAAAGGGAGAATGAGACACTTCCCAACTCACTCTTTAGAGCCTGTGAAGTCAAGTCAAGTCAGGCCCAGCCAAGTCAAGCCAAGTCAAGTCAAATCAAGTCAAGCCGAACCAACCCAGGTCAAGTCAAATCAAGTCAAGCCGAATCAAGCCAAGTTAAGCCGAGCCAAGTCAAGTCAAGCCAAATCAAGTCCAAGCCAAATCAAGTAACCAAGTCATAAACCAATCAAGCTAAAACCAAGTAAGTCAAGCAAATAAGTCAAGTCAGGCCAAACCAAGCTCAGCCAAGCCAAGTCAAACTTCACAGTAATCATCCTAACAAGTAATCATCCTAACAAACTCAAAAAAACTCAGCACATGAGTGCTCATTCCATTATTCTCGATATAAAAGAATAAATGAATGAATGAATAAATAAATAAATAGATAAATAAATAAATAAATAAATACATAGATAATAGATTTAAATGGATGAATGAATAAACAAAATAAATAAATAAAGATCTGACCAGCCACCAGAGTTTGATAAAAGATAAGGTCATGGGATATGTATCTGTCCATGACCTGTACAACGAGGGAATTTCTTTCTACTTTGCTCACATAAGTTTATTTCATGTTATTTGCTTTGCATTATTTCATATTTTGCTTTTACTCCTAGCTATATTCTTTGTGTGTATATTATACGTGTGTATTTGATTTTATAGGCATTCCTGTTCTTGCTTTTATGGGGTCGGGGTAACCTGGATGGTTAGAGCGTTGCACATTTCGCTCGTGATATGCTGACCCGGGTTCCAATCCCGTTCACGGAGATATTTTTCCCGTTTGTGCAACAACAACAAAATGTCCCCCATTCACTTGTTCCGAGTGGTGGTCTTGGGTACGTATCTTCCGGATAAGACGATAAACCGAGGTCCCGTGTGCAACACGTATTTGGCGCAGGTAAAAGTTCCTACAGCAACAAGAGAAGTTGTTCCTAGCAAAATTATGCAGAAAAAGCCAATCTTGTTGGGAAACAAACACACATGCAGACAGGAAAGGGGGAAAAAAATTGAGTGGCCCTGGTCTTGTAGTGATGTATTCTCCCCCAGGGAGAGTAACCCGAATTTCTCGCAGAGAAACATGTCTTGACTTTACAGTGTACAGTACAGTGCATTTTCATTTTTATTCATTTTATTCTTTTGTCTCGGGAATAATGGAATAACTTAAAAGTGGTATAGGCTACAATACAGTACACTACACTATCTTTATTTGTATTCATTTAATTTTTTTTAAACTCGAGAATAATGGAATAAGCACTCATCTGCTTTTTTTACATCCAGTTTCCGTGTGTATGCAAATTTTGTCAATTTTGTCATCCGTTCCTACCGGCATACAATGGCCTACTCTTTCGAAAAGCAGAACGGGTTTTAATGTGTGCGCAAGATGTTCTGCGTGCGTTCGCACACGGGGCCTCGGTTTATAGTCTCATTCGAAGGGCTTTTGGAGAGAGTGGAGTCAGCACCGATGTTAACTCCAGAGAAAAAATCCTCTTGAACGAGATTCGAACCCGGGTCGTAAGATCATAAGCGAATCACTCTGACTACAAGGCTATCTCGCCCCCCATAGACTAGACTAGACTATTTTTTTTTATATTCTATTCTTTTATATCGAGGAGAATGGAATAAGCACTCGTGTGCTTTTTTTTACATCCAGTCCCCGTGTGTATGCAGTTTTGTAAATCTTGTCATCTGTTCCCACCGGCACACGATGGCCTACTCTTACGAAAAGCGGAATAGGATTTAACGTGTGCGTAAGACACACTAGACAATTGAACATTTGGGGGGGGGGGGGGGGGGGGGGGGGGCATTAGATACCCCCAATATCCTAAACGATGGAAGAAAATTGTGTCAGGAGATTGCACTGTGTATAGTGTGCCATGAAGTTGTCCTTCCATCTTACTGTCTGTCTATATAGGAGATTGAGGCGTACTTCATACAAACCATCGTCAAAGACAAACAAAGAAAAAATAATAAAAGAAAGACATTTCGTTTGGGCTGTATTGACCATCCACCATGCAGGATGGTCATCACAAAACTGCTAGCAGGCAAGGACATTGCAGTGATTTACATAGGACCTATCTACTCCATCCCACAACTTCCATTCCTCCGTTGTACCTTGAAGTGTCAACCATTATTAAGTTCCATGTGTTTTGTTTCTGCTTTGTTCTTTCCGTCTCTGCCTGTCTGTCTATATGTGTCTGTCTGTCTCTGCATGTCTGTCTATCTGTCTGTTTCTGACTGTCTGTCTGCCTGTCTGTCTGTCTCTCTGTCTGTCTGTTTCTGTCTGTCTGTCTGTCTATCTGTCTGTCTGTCTGTCTCTCTCTCTCTCTGAAAAACTGGATGAAAAAGAGTATGTCAATATGTATCTGTAACCTTTAGAAATAAAGATAATGAAAGTGATTTCCTGTCTGTCTGTTTGCGTCTGTCTGTCTGTCTGTCTGTCTGTCTGTCTGTCTGTTTGTCTATCTATCTATCTATCTATCTATCTATCTATCTATCTATCTATCTATCTATCTATCTATCTATCTATCTATCTATCTATCAGTCCGTCTATCTATCTATCCGTCTGTGTCTCTGTCTGTCTCTCTCATCACTTGCATCAGGAAGTCAGTGTTACAGCCTGATAGAAGACAGAAGTAGAATGATCTTCATAGTCAAACCCTCTCAGTGCACGTTTTAGTTTTATTATTTAATTCTCGCGTATTCAGTATATTTGTCATCATCAGTGTTATCATCGCCGTCATCTTCGTTGTCATAAAATGACATTGACGACAATGACGACGATGATAAATAATAATACTGGCGCGGCGGAGAAGTAGTAATGAACATTGTCCTCATTACAATTCATTTGATGGTTGATAAGATTACGCTATTTCATCTTTTAAATCAAAACTATCAAGCACAGATAAGAGTTTTCTTCAGTATTCTTGATATCTTAAAGAAAAAATTAATAAACACACAAAGAACAAAAAAAAAAAAAAAAAGAAAAACAAAAACAAAAACAAGCACGAGGTAGTGAACGGTATTGCTTACCTAGTTGTGTTATCTTGAAGTTTCTGGGTTTACGTTTCTCTGTCCAGGGGGTGGGGTGGGGGGAGGAACAGCCTAGTGGTCAGAACATTGTCCTTGCAGTTTGACGACCAGGGTACGATTCTCGTTCGAGGGGATTTTCCCCCTGGAGTTAACATAAGTGCTGACTCCACTCTCCCCAAAAGTCTGGATGAGACTATAAACCGAGGCCCCGTGTGCCAACACACGCAGAACATCTTGCGCACACGTTACTCTTACGAAAAGCGGAACAGGATTTAACGAGTGCGCAAGATGTTCTGCGTGCGTTCGGACACGGGACCTCGGTTTATAGTCTCATCCGAAGGATGTATCCAAGTGTGACTTGAAAGCCTTGGACATAACACCTCAGAAATGGTTTGTTTGTTTTTTAAAATGGTCATGGTTGGAGTAGAGCAGTTTGTAAGTGAATCTGTACAATAAAAATCAAAGAGACTTCGAAATTTAAAAGACACAAGAAGCCGTATGTAGGAACTAGGCCATCAATCTTGTGTCCAAATTTTGCAGTATATATATACGTTTTGTGGTACGTGTTTTTACTGAAGATTTCCTTATATACCCTCCACCCGGGGTGCTGTCTGTAACAAGGTCACACAGCTCCACGGTAGGGGTATATGTTTCCTTTGGTTACACAGGTCAGAAGGGATAGTGAGCAGGATTAGATTTGGTCTTCCTCAGGGTTTGTCCTGGGACCAGTCCTTTTTCTGCTCTGTACTATTCTCTTACATACAGTTATATTCTGCAGCACTCTGTGTCCCATCAGTTTCTCTAACGGTAGTCAGCACTACATGTCAGGTCCTATCTACCAAGTGAACCCCATTGTTCAAACCACAAAGGCCAATTCCACAGAAGTAAAACACTGGATTCATTTTTTTTTTTTTTAAGTTAAAACTCAATGAGGATAAAAACTGAAATTATGTTTATGTGTATGCAGTTTTTGTAAATGTCATCTGTTCCCACCGGCACACGATGGCCTACTCTTACGAAAAGCGGAACAGGATTTAACGTGTGCGCAAGATGTTCTGCGTACGTTCACAGAGAAGAGAGAGAGAGAGAGAGAGAGAGAGAGAGAGAGAGAGAGAGAGAGAGAGAGAGAGAGAGAGAGAGAGAGGAGAGAGAGAGATTGATTGACTGATTGATTTTATTCATTTATATCAAGGATAATGGAATAAGCACTTGTGCTTTTTTGCATCAAGTCCCCGTGTGTATGTAGTTTTGCAAATGTCATATATTCCCACCGGCACACGATGGCCTACTCTTACGAAAAGCGGAACAGGATTTAACGTGATCGCAAGATGTTCTGCGTGCGTTCGCACACGGGGCCTCGGTTTAAAGTCTCATCCGAAGGACTTTTGGGGAGAGTGGACTCAGCACTGATGTTAACTCTAGGATCGTCAAATTGTCAGCGCAATGTTCTGACCACTAGGCTAAACATCCCCCAGAGAGAAGAGAGAGAGAGAGAGAGAGAGAGAGAGGAGAGGAGAGAGAGAGAGAGAGAGAAGAGAGAGAGAGAGAGAGAGACAGACAGACAGACAGACAGACAGAGAGACACAGACAGACAGACAGACAGACAGACAGACAGAGAGAGAGAGCGAGAGGAAGAAGAGACTATCACACATGCTCACAAAACTACACGCACAACTGGCAGATCTCAAGTGGAAGTGCAATTTTACTTCATTGCATTTTAAAACAGTCATCCCATCACCCTGTTCATCTGACCTTCTAAAGTGATTCTGGAACAAAAACAACACACATTCTCTTTTCTCTTTCTCTCTCGACACACTCACATTTTTGACTCCACTGAACTGATGAAGTGAACCAACAATACAAAGACTGCTTAACTAAACACGCACGCACGCACACACAGTGTTAATTTTTATTATTGTGTCACACACACACACACACACACACACACACACACACACACACACACACACACACACACACACACACTGTCTAATATTACTCATGTGAATAGACATTAAACTTAAGAACCCCCCCCACACACACACACTGTTTAATATCACTTATGGAATAGACAAACTCACACACACACGCATACACACGCGCACACCGTGCGCACACACACACACACACACACACACACACACACACACACACACACACACACACACACTCACACACAGTGAAAATTCTGCATATACCAGACAGTTACAATTACTTATGAGAAACTTGATATTGCAGCCCTTCAGTTTCTAATTGCGACATAAGTGCAATCAATGCTACACTGATGCCTACAAGCTTGATCAAACAGCCCCATTCAAATTTCAACTGCATCACAATCACATTGAACACAGATGGAATCTAAAAAAAACCAACAACCCAACAACCCCAACACCCACAACCAACAACAAAATCACACTAAAACCCCCAAAACAAAACCAAACTTTTAAGGAACCAAGAGAACTTGAAGAAAGAGAGAGAGAAATGAATTTTACAGCAAGCAAAGCTGAAAACAAAAAAGCTCAAATTATCCATTATTTGGTGAATGGAATAACATGATAAAGATTGTCATTTATTACAAGAGAATCAACAAGACCTCATGATCAAATGTTGCACAACAATCAAAATGTTGACTTTTGTTAAATGTAATTTTTGCTAAGTGTAATTTGGAATACTTATCTTACTCTAGATCAGTAATCCCCCCCCCCCCAAAAAAAAAAGAAAGAAAAAAAACCAAGAAAAGTTAAAAAAAAGACAAAACCCTGTAGATCAGTCTTGCCTTGTCTTCATCACTTTAGTTCCTGCATTTCCTTTTGATTGCTGGATATTAAAAAAAAAAAAAAAAAATCCACAAGCTGTGTTAAAAAGTACTATACCAAAAAAAAACACACACCCCCGATTCTTTTTCTAAACACATTGACAGATGAACTCTAGTTGAAAATAGCCCTTTTCTTCAGACAAAGAGTTATTTATATAGTTATACATGAAAAACTGTAAACCTGTGAAGATTGAAGATTAGCTAGCACTGGCTAGGCAGGTAGAGCAGTTTAAACTTTTTGTTGTCCATTAAAAAAAATACATTTTAGCATTTCCTGGGGGGTTAACGCTGAAGAAATGATCAATAAATAAATCTGCCGTTTCATGCACAAGCAACTTCATCAGCTTAAAACAGAAGCATGCCGATACCCAGTGTCTAAGTTAGCCCAAATGCACCCCAACAGTCAAGATAGACTTTTTTTTTCAATATTATGCAAAATCAAAATGTTAGAATTCAAATAAAAGCAATCAAGCAAATCAAATCAAACAAACATACTCTCCTCCACCCAACCCCCCCGGCCCCCCCTCATATAAAAAACCAAACAAACCACCCTCTCCAAAGAAAGCCCAACCCCCAAACCCACTCCATAGAATGCAGGAGCACAAAAGAAACTGTAATGATTAAAATTCATTGTTCTTCCTTGTTTACTAGTTTTAACCTCTTCCCTACAGATTGCCCGTTATAGGGCAACCAACCATCTCCTAACCCTTCCCTACCTAGCACCCACAACTGGGCTGCACAAGCAATACCAATGCGTACAGTGCATGTGCAGAGGAAAGTTCTCTGCCTTAACATAGGGATAATGTTGACAGACAGTGAAGAAAAACAACCGGCAACATTATGCCCCGTGCTATGAAGATGTACTCATATGCACAAGCACAAACACATCCTGAGACACATTTGCATACACACTCTTTAAACAACAAAAAGAGCTGCTCTGTGCAATGGAGTACAGAATATATTTATTGCATGATTGTGACAATACTGTTTTTTGTTTTTTTTACTCTCTCTCTCTCTCTTTACTGGAACTGTGAACCAACTTGACAAACTGTATACAAAAACCGTCTGAAAATGACCACTGACATCCAAAACATTATAGTCATTCAATATTATATCATTCTCAAAATAAAAAAAAGAAGATAAAGTAACAAAGCGAATAATAAATAAATAGCAAAAAAAAAGAGAGACTAAAAATCGCTGCGTGATTGTGAAACATACCCTCTATTCTACTCCTTAACTCTCAGAGGACAGCTGCCCGTTACAGCAGATTTGCTGTTTGCAGATTTTTCACATGGCACGGCTACATTGATACTATGACTGGTGCAGCTTAACATGGCTTCGTGAGCCTGTCCAAGGCCGAAAGCAGAGTATTGTCGTTGATTCCATGCATTCCAAACTCTTTGTTTGCGGTCACAGAGTAGCCAACACAAGTAACACAGAGTACAAAATTCGGAGTATTTTCTTCATGCTTGTCAAAGCTTAAATATTAAAGTGAGAGCTTCAATCTTTTGATATGTACTAACCCAGGATGTTATTCATAAGTTCAGAAAATTTAATTTTCTTACTATGTGTTTTGTATTTTTTATGATATATATATATATATTTTTTACTAACCATTACAAATTGGCCGTCCATGGGGAAAAGCAAGGAGAGAACTGGCTGTCCTGAGTGAGTTAACTCTTTCACCAACATGCTTCTATATGAAGAACTAACTCTCTTCAGCACAATGATTTTTTCAGCGCTGCCACTGGTTTCCTGCCACTGGGTCTGTCTCAGAATAACGTGCTCATTTTTACCACTCAAAACTGAGTCAGGGATGAAGAACGATACATCTGTCTGCTATCATGTGCACAAGTCAGCTGAGGTATGGAACCTTATCATAATAATACTATCATTTTTATCAGGATCACCTTGCTGGAATATAGGTGAACAAATACATTCCTGAACTTTTTTTTTTTTTTACCTCATCTTGTATGTCCCAGTGCTTGTGCTCCAATACTGCTCATCTTAACCCCCATCCCCAATCAGGCTCATTCTGAGGCACTTCAAAAGCTACTGGACTACGGTGCAGTCATTTTGTTTGTCCGTTCTGATACCATCCACTAGAAAGGACCATGCATGGCTGCAAAGTCACTTTGGTGGTGTTCAGTGGTGCCTGATCTGATCTAGTGTCCACAAGACACCCTCTACTCACCTCTTCACAAAACAACATCAGTTTGGCTTCAGAGACAGACTGGGTAAGATGTCCAACTTGCGAGTCGTGACTAGATATGACTAGACCACAGAAGTGGACTAACAAAAATGACCATGATACAAAAAGCTCTAGGTGCCACACGTTTCCTTTACTGTATGATTAATGACTGACAAAGATGGTCATGCAACAGAGATCCAAGAAAGTTTGAGGCTGTGTGACATGGCTGTACTCTATCCAGTCTTCATTTCTAAAACACATCCTGACATCAACCAGACCTGACATATGCATACCTGTTGCACTGTTAGTCATGCAACCTGAGCACCTCTCTCAAGTCAAGTGGACTGTAAGGGCCAGATGAAAAACAGTATGTAATACTTACTCTGTAACCCTTGAAAAATAAAGATTAAAGATTATTCATTGTACTCCTGTGTGGTCCCCTCTTTCAACGGACTTTACATCCTATTCAACACCGATTAGGAACTTGTTGGATTTCAGACATCCTGGCAGCAAACACATCCCTGCTGGGAACCCAACCTTAGACCTCCACAGCGGCACATGCTTTACCACACTTCTCTTCCATTCATTCTGCTTGGAGCTAAGCCAACTGCAGATGCTACACCAGAAGAAAAAAATTGTACAGGGTGTGTAACATACCCATTAAAAAAAGTTTAGGTAGATTGTATAAAAAAAAAAATTCCCACATGGCAAGACACACGAAATGATAAATGTGATTATAGAAAACGACTTACATCTATGGTATAAATAGGGCAAACAATAGCATACTTAAGAAATATAACATTTTGGTAAAATTCTTCACATCAATTAACCACAAAAAAAGTTTTGTTTTTAAAAAAAAATTGTGGCCCTCATAACTTAATAAATAATTTTTTTAAAAACCCTCCTACAGGATTGTCATAGCCATTTTTTTTTCTAGTTATCTTATTCATCTTCAAGTCTTTAAAGCAGCCTCAAACCTAGAGCCAGGAAAGGGACAGACACAAAAAAAAGCAAAACAAAATTGTGTAAGCATATACATAAAACACCCACTTTCCCACCCACCCACACACACACATACATACACACACGCACACACACACAACCACACAAACAAATAAAATCTATCATTTTCCTCTAATTTGAAATTTGTGCATTTGCTGATATTAGAACCAACTAAGTGAAGGAACTCGTGCAGTTTCAGAAGCTGCAGCTGTGGTGTGTGTGTGTGTGTGTGTGTGTGTGTGTGTGTGTGTGTGTGTGTGTGTGTGTGTGTGTGTGCATGCGCGCGTGTGCGTGAGTGACTGTGTGTGTGTGTGTGTGTGTGTGTGTGTGTGTGTGTGTGTGTGTGTGTGTGTGTGTGTGCATGATGTGTGTGTGTGTGTGTATATGTATGTGTGTGTATATGAGTGTGTGTGTGTGTGTATATGTGTGTGTGTGTGTGTGTGTGTGTGTGTGTGTGTGTGTGTGTGTGTGTGTGTGTGTGTGTGTGTAGGAGTGACCATGTGTATGTGTGTGTGCATGTACGTGGATGCGTGCATACATGTGTGTGTAAAAACAGACACCCTCCCACATACACACACAGGAGACTGTTTTGTAAGAACTTTGATAAAAAAAATCTTGTTACAAAATGAAAGGCAAATGCTGCTACGAGAGTTATCTTCAGCATCAGAACTACTTTCATAAGAACAGTCTTAGAAGGAATGCCAGCAATAAAAAACAATACACAGTGCACAATTCCAACATCACTCAGTAGGCCTAGTCGAGAGTGCTAAATTTAGCTCGCTCCTTCTTTTTACTCAGTCCACGTGTGGTCAGCTCCTTTTATAAATAGCACCAGCTGGCCACAGCTGGGTTGCTTTGGGATGGGAAAATTAGCAGCTGAGAGGAGCAAAAAGTGGGAGAAACTGACAGCTGTGAATAGGGACTAAATGTCCTGGCTGACTCGCGTCTATAACCACCACAAGAATTCCCACATGTTTGTTCATGACTGCCAACGGTGCTACAGGTTATGGTGGGGAATTTCCATCACATGCCAGACTTTGCTTTTAGCACACACATACACACACACCACGCATGAAGGAAGGTTTCCAAAGAAGACGAGATAAACTGATGGAAGACTGGTAGTACTAGTTCTGGCAATGCACAGTCCCCCATCCATTCACCAGAAATTAGTAACTGGCCCTTTCTTTTCCATGCTCTCATGTGCTGGCAATGACAGCCAACATTGAGGAAACTTTGGCTGGTGGATTTTAAAAGGTGGAAGTGAAGCTATGTTATGTGAAGAAGAACGGTTTGAAAAAGAAAGAAAATAACAACCTTTCTTTTTTTCTTTTTTAAAACAGATGTTGATGAAATAGGAGATGAAGTAGTCTTGAAGAGAATAATGAAGGTGGTGTTGTTGATAACAACATACTCTAGCTAGGAAGAGACAACACGGTGAAGTGCACAGGAACTGGTTGTGATGACAGAATTTGAGCTGCTAACCAGCCAGTCCTGTTCACTCGTTTCTATTCAACACTAAACCACCTGATTATTTCTATCTTATGGTGGAGCTTTTTTTTTTTCAACCGCAGCTGATGAAACAAGGAGTTATACAAAGCAGAAGGACCCTGCTACAGGCTGAGCCTGAGATCCTTCATTAGGTGCATGGAACACAGGGTGACACTGGGTTGTGACATCTGCATTGTGACATCTGCATTGTGACATCTGCATTGTGACATCTGCATTGTGACAGCCATCATGCTGGCCAGTGGTGAAAGACGCCATGCCTCTTGTCAACAGTCATAAGTAAGGTACGGTGTGTGCTGCGCTTATCGGTCAAGTCATTTTCTTTTGACAATTTTCCTCCTAGACAATGTAGTAGCACATGAGGGTTTATTTATTCCCTGATCCTCGAAATAAAAAGAATGAAAAAAAAGAAAGACAGCCTTGGTGACCCTATTTTGTGTGACAAGTGTGACGTTTTGATTGGATTACTGCAACGACAACAGGTGCAATGGAAGACACATTCAGGTAGGACTGCATTTCTCATTTCTGACTCACAAATGCCAGCTTGGCAAAGTTAGAGGGTAGTTATAGACTATCAGCATACTGCCGCCATGATCCTACCTTCTTTTGTGACAGACAGTACAGGGGACAGCAACACGACTTCTGTTAGGTAGGACACACATCTTTGGATACACAACAAAGTTAGTATGTCTGATTGTGAAATTCTTTGGCTGAATACTACTGGTCTGCAACAGATAGTGACTGCACAGCGCTCTGAAGATTTGCTGAAGCCAACTTTCATGAAAACATAAAAATAGTGTACACTGGGAATAGTTTTTGAGTAATACATATGAATGCAAAAGGAACAAACCAGAACACAAGGTCTCTCTCTCTTTCACACACACACACACACACACACACACACACACACACACACACACACACACACACACACACACACACACACACACACACACACCTTTAGAACAGTATTCTGCCATTTGTTTATAACCACATACAGTTTGTACCATGATAAATAATTACCCACATTTTGAGATAATCATTCATGTCTATGAGCAAAGGATACATTTAGACATATCAAAAAAAAAAAAGAGACAGCAAAAATGACTTTTTCCCCCCGTTTCGAATTTCAGCCAAAATTCATGAATGCAATCACTCTTTTGCACCACATCACCAGCCAGAATAAATTATCACCAGACGTCATTGCATATATACTGGTCATTTTCCTCAACAATGAGGATTAAGACTTAGGTATGAGGTCCATGTAAAAGGTTCAGTTATCCTCCAAATTCATTTTATAAGATGCCATCAGCATAACAATATATGATCTCCATGTTGGCAAAAATTGACACATTCATTACAATTTTTATACTGGCAAATACACATGCACTTGTGAACAAACTCACACAAACATAAATATACTCTCTCTCTCCCCCCCCCCCCCCCTCTCCATTGAACAAGATTAAAATATTCTTTCCCTTTGGTGGCATTTCTGTGAAAACGTTCATTCAAGTGTGATCTGAATAGAATAAACAGCTGAGCAGTTTAAAACCAATCAGTGATGTGTAAAAGACAAAAAAAGAAATTTGAACATTCTATTATCAATCGATCATTATAGGCAACAGCTGTCAAACTATTCTCTAAGTGATCACAGTGGAAAAAAGAAAAAATTTGTGCTGGATTTCTACACTGTTTATCTTGTGGTCCCATGCAGTTTATCAGCAATCGTTTTTTTAAAGACAAAAAGGTAGGGGGGGAAAAAAAAAGTGCAATATCCAGATTTCACACTGTCTACTCTCCTATGTAAATGAAACAGTGTTTGGTTGGGTTTTTAATTTTTAATTGATTAAACCAAAAAACTGCTCAGTTTCATTCACACAGGACTGCAGATGATATCAAATGTGGATATCTCCAAAAGCTGAATAATGGCTGGAGGGGGGGAGGAGAGGGAGGAGGAAGAGGAGAGGGAAGGAAGGAGGGAGGGGGGAAAGGGAGGCGGGAAGAATGGAGGGAGGGGGAGGAGAGGGAGGAGGAAGAGGAGGGGGAAGGGGGTAAGGGAGGGGGAAAGGGGAGAGGCGGGAGGGGGGAAAGGGGGAAGGAGGGAGAAGGGGGGACACGACTTTTCAAAACCAGAGAAAGACTCGCAAAGAACCCACCAACCAACCCCCACACACAAACACACACACATCCATCCATTCAACACACTCAAAAACACAGCCCCCCCCTCCTTCAACTCGGACCACCCATCATCATCTTCCGACCACCAAATCTTTATGCAGCTTCTCCTCCTCCCTCTCCTTCTTCTCCTTCACCTTCTCCTCCTCCTGCAGGAGACGGCTCCGCACCCAGCCCGGATCCAGCCTCCCCCTTCTCCCCTTTCCCCCACCGCCCCCTCCACTCTTCTCCAGCGCCCCTATCAATGCCCTCACCTCCCCCATCTCCTCCCTCAGCTCCCCTTCCCTCTTGGCTAACACCTTGCCCACCTGGACCAGGTATGACGCCGCAGCCGACGACTCGCCTTTACCTGCCAGGTGAGACAGGTGAGACGAAAGGTGCGCGGCCAGGAGGGACCGGCGGCGAACGGTGAGTCGCTGCAGCTTGGCGCGCAGGGCCCTGAGGGTGTGCCGGGCCAGCTCCAGGTTGTCCCGCAGGCAGGGGGCCGAGCACACCTCGGCCGCCAGGTGCAGGCGGGTGGGGAAGGTGGTGTGCTGCAGCACGAAGCGCAGCAGGTTGGGCAGGGAGGGGGGGACGTCCTCCGGGAAGGCCAGGCTGTCCGCCTCTCTGGAAATAATACACATACACATATATATATATATAGAGACGTTGCTTTTTTTATTTTTTGAATAAACAAGAGCTGTTTTGCTTGATAGAAGTAAATCTCCAAGTCTGCTTATTTAACACTTCCTGCAACTTCATCTTTACCAAACTCTGTACACATTATGTCTTCATGACGAACAGTCTTACACAGCTACACGTTCCTCATCAAACGTACATACACAAGAGACATTGTTTCTCTGGAATACACACACACACACAGACGTTGCTTCTCTGCAAACACACACACACACACACACACACACACACACACACACACACACACACACACACACACAGATGTTGCTTCTCTGCAAACACACACACACACACACAGACACACACAGATGTTGCTTCTCTGCAAACACACACACAGACAGATGTTGCTTCTCTGCAAACACACACACACACACAGACAGATGTTGCTTCTCTGCAAACACACACACACACACAGACAGATGTTGCTTCTCTGCAAACACACACACACACACAGACAGATGTTGCTTCTCTGCAAACACACACACACACACAGACAGATGTTGCTTCTCTGCAAACACACACACACACACACACAGACAGATGTTGCTTCTCTGCAAACACACACACACACACCAGACAGATGTTGCTTCTCTGCAAGCACACACACACACACACAGACAGATGTTGCTTCTCTGCAAACACACACACACACAGACAGATGTTGCTTCTCTGCAAACACACACACACACACACAGACAGATGTTGCTTCTCTGCAAGCACACACACACACACACAGACAGATGTTGCTTCTCTGCAAACACACACACAGACAGATGTTGCTTCTCTGCAAACACACACACACACACACAAACAGATGTTGCTTCTCTGCAAGCACACACACACACACACACACAGACAGATGTTGCTTCTCTGCAAACACACACATACACACAGACAGATGTTGCTTCTCTGCAAACACACACACACACACACACACACAGACGTTGCTTCTCTGCAAACACACACACACACACACAGACAGATGTTGCTTCTCTGCAAACACACACACACACACACAACACAGACATTTCTCTGCAAACACACACACACACACACAGAGATTTCTCTGCAAACACACACAGAGATGATGTTTCTCTGCAAACACACACAGAGATGATGTTTCTCTGCAAACACACAAACACACAGATGTTGCTTCTCTGCAAACACACACATACACACAGACAGATGTTGCTTCTCTGCAAACACACACACACACACACAGACGTTGCTTCTCTACAAACACACACACACACACACAGACAGATGTTGCTTCTCTGCAAACACACACACAACACACAACACACACAGACATTTCTCTGCAAACACACACACACACACACACACACAGACATTTCTCTGCAAACACACACACACACACACAGAGATTTCTCTGCAAACACACACAGAGATGATGTTTCTCTGCAAACACACACAGAGATGATGTTTCTCTGCAAACACACAAACACACAGATGTTGCTTCTCTGCAAACAAACACTCAGACATTCACTTTATGATGATAAGTGGTTTCAGAATTTTTCTGCATTAATTGATTTTTGGATGAGAGTTGTTTTTTTTTATCCTTTCATACTTTCAACAACCCCCTCTCTTCTTCAACCCTCCATTCTTCCTCTCTTTTCCCTTCAAAATTGTAAGTATTGAGACAAAAGCAAACAAATCAAATCAGTTTTATGCAGTATCTGATATTTTCATGCTGATACAAAAGCTTAGCTGTACTTTGTGTTGTGACAAGAGCTGGGAGCAAAGCGCCATCAATAAATGATATCCTCTTGTCGGTTTGTGCATTTCAAACATGAAACAAGCCTATTCTAATACAAAATACATTTTGCTTTGTTTTTTCTTTAAATGGTCAGAATATTTTGTCACCAAGTAATTTCAGTACTCTGATGGTAATTGAGTCTTCTAATCTTTGCCAATGCCTAAAAGACACAATAAAAACCATAACAAAATATAAGCTTCTAAATTCCCAAGAGAGAAGGAGGAATGAAGAGAATGAATGAAGAAAAGGTTAACAATCTTGTTTGTTATTAGGAAGTATAATCACAGAGCGCTGTACTGTGCACATAAAATTCTTTAAAAGCTGGAAGTTGAAGTTTCAGTTGCGTTTTTTTTTTTTTTCTAGAACCCCTGTGTGGACACTAACCAATGTTTGGAGATATTTCAATGGAATCAAAGAAAAAACTTGATTCCTAGGTCAAATTGTCCCCAGTATATTCTTTGTATTTTCGTTCCTCAGCTAGAGCTCCAAGGATCACCAATGATGAGATTTTGCATATGTGACTGCCTTTAACCCCCCCCCCCCCCCCCCCCCCTTATTAAGGTAGCCACACTGCGACTTGGGGCATATGCTCTATCTGGGTGGGATTTACAGACCCGTTGAAACCATCTTTTTCCATCCTTTCAGTCAGTGTTCTATGTCCACTGGAGCTTACTCACAGACAGCTTGTTGACTTCATTCACGTTAATTCAAATACTTCATTACCTCACAAACAGAGAAATCCAAATATGTTACAAGCCATATATCAAAAAAGCAAACAGGAAAAACATGTATTATGGGAAGAAAAACTAAAACACTGTAAAGAAACATTACACAGATTACAAGATAATATAGAGGCATATATATATATATACACACACCAATACCAGTATCAGCACTTTATCATCTTATTAAACAGAGCTATTCAAGAGGGTCACATGTCAAATATATAAAAAACAATAACAGAAAACACACAAACACACACACACACACACACCACCTACCAACCACCCACACCAACCCACCCACTCACACACCCACACCACACAACCACACCCACCCACTCACACCCACACCACACAACCACACCCACCTACCCACACCACCTACCACCCACCCACACATACCCATCCACACCCACCCACACACCCATCCACACCCACAACCCACCCATCCCCACTCACACACACCCATCCACATCTACATCCACACCCACACATTCACAACCCAGTGTGAGGTACACACACTCTCCCCAGCAGACCCAGCATACCTGTGCGCTGGGAAGAATATGATGGTGGGGTAAGACTCCATGGTGAGCTCCCAAGGCAGGTCGTTTGTTTCCCCGTTTATCCTGCGCATCAAACAATCCAAGGTGCAGTAGGACATTCAAATAAACGGTTACCTGTCGAGGCAAAGGTGATAATTTCATGGGAAAAAAATACTTTCCTAGTACAGTGGTGTGGGCTAGTCTACTATCTCTCTAAAACACAAGGACAGTAGGGGTTTTTGCTTTGTTTGCATGTTTTGTAGTTGTGTTGTTGCTTTTCTTTTTTTACTTTAGTTTTTTGTTTGTTTTTTGTTTGGTTTGGTTTGGTTGAGAGTTGTTTTTTTGTGTTTTTTTTGTTGTTGTTGTTTTTTTTTGGGGGGGGGGGGGGGGGGGGGGGGCAGTTGCCAGCTAACTTGCATTTTGAAAGTTTCTTCCTACCATTCAGAACACACACACACACACACACACACACACACACACACACACACACACACACACACACACACACACACACACACACACAAAACAAACACACACACACACAAACACACGTATACACAAACACAAACAGACAAATACACACACATATATATTATACATAGGTGCACACACACAGACATACGCACATACACAAATTCAAAAGTCCAGCTGTTCGTGTGATGTGCATTTTATTATTTTTTTTACATAAGTTAAAGCGGTCTATATGCCCTATGGTGTTTTTAATTAAGGTTTTCACTTTGCTAGTGATGTGATCTCTGCATGACATATCAACAAGTTTGTGAAAGCATCTCATCTCCATCGCCTGTATCCTTATTTCAATGTCTGCTGCTATGTTCCATGTTTCACAAGCATACAAAAAAAAAAAATACAGACATGACCAGGTACAAGAAAGGTATGTAACAATGTTACCTGTCTTGACACCTGGTCATGTCAAGGCCAGTGTCAAGACAGGTACAGTGTAACATACCCGTCTTATGTTTATATACTCCACAAAAAAATGCCGGACACTTGCAGAGATGAATAAATTTCACCTAAAAGTGAAAGAGAAGAGAAGACAGGTATTACCATAAGTATAAGTTTACATACTTAGCAAAAACATCCCAAACACCTGCAGAGCACTGGGTGTTGAGACTCTACCCCTGTATACCTACCTGGCAAAGGTGATGTTGGGGGAGGTGTGGAAGTAGTGGGCAAGGTGGAGGAAGACGTGACTGAGGGCGATGCAGTAACCACACCAACTGGCGTAAACCAGCAACACCAGGTCCTGTGCACACACATTTTCAACATGTCACTACCTTTACATGCTGCTCTGTTGATCATGCTGTGCTGTTGGTGAATTCTGCTGTATAACATGGTCTTTGTGTCGTTTTCTGTCACAAGAGTCAGGCTGGTCTCCATGAGCAAAGGCATTAAACAGAGCAGTCTCCCCACAAGGGGCAGCATTACTACCTTCTGACACACATGCACACTCACACATGTGCATGAGCACACAACACACAACCACCTCTTCCTTACAAGTCAAATATCACTGCAAGTGAAAAGACATTAAATCAAAGAGTAAACAAAATGAACACACACACACACACACACACACACACACACACACACACACACACACACACACACACACACCTGTGGCTGATGGAGAGCACTTTGCAGTGTGTCGGTGTTAAGTTCGGTGACACACAGGGAAGGACTGGACGCGCAGTTCTCCTGTGGGGCAGCAGGCTGAAGGGATCGCCTCTCCTGCCTCAGCATGCCTCGCGTGAAGTTCAGGATGAACATGGCTGAGACAGGAACATCCACACATCATCCTCTTTAACTTACTGTATGTTTAAAAAAAAAAAAAAAAATCCAAACCAAACCTTTGTTTTGTTTTTATCTGACAGTGTCTTCATGCTTTTTGTTTTTTTGAGGTTTTTTTGCATGATATGTTTTGTCAGAGGGTGCCTATGGCCCGATACTGCTGACTCCAGCCCTCTAGGTTTCTGTCAGGGTTACCCCACCCTTATTTCCCGTTACCCTGGGAGCCCAGGGGGCAGAGCTTTTACCGTGGTTCTTGATCATGTTATCTCATTAACATCAACTGATACATTGGGGTTTTTTTGATTGTCTGTTAAAAAAAACAAAACATTTTTCTGTTTCCTTTCACAATCACTGTATCAGTGACATTAATATTTTTGCTTTATGACTGTTTGTTAAGAAATAAAAAAAACACGAACAACAACAAACAAAACAAAAATCCCCCTCTGTTTCATAGAACTAATTTATTTCATTGAAAATCAGGTTGTAACTTCTGCCTGAAAACTACAACAAGATTCAGATCAAGATATGTTTTGAATTTCTGCTCAACTTCATTTTTGGGCATCCCAAATTCAATTATTTTTCTCTGCTATAACTTTCACATTAATTTTTATTTAATAATTGTCTGTTTACTTCTAGTTGACAGGTCTGTTTGACACTATGATATCATACTATTGGATAAGAATAGTTCATGCTCAAGAGAAGTTACCCAAAATATCCATCCCTGGAAGCATTATTGGCACAGTACATGATACACGCACTGAACAATAATCTGTTATCATCAAGCATCTTTGTTCTAATGTTTATACAGTCTATGGAAATTTCGTGATCCATAGGAAACAAGTCTAGTGGGAAAAAAAATTCTCAAAGCCTAAGCAGTTTTCCTTGGATTGAAACTTCGAAACTTACTTGGATTGAAACCATCTTTAAAGAAAAATTCAATCTTTCAGTTTCAGCACAACACAAGGGAGCTACTCTGAGGACAGCTGAGACTAGCAGACAGACCTCCTTGCAGAGCTACAAAAACAGAAGAGAAAGCCAGTTACTACTCATCCAACCCAAGGGAAGGGAATGCAGAGAAGTTGAAGAACCAAGACCAAACACAAACAACAGAGAAATTTCTGTTCACAGCATACCTGTTGTGGTTTTGGAGAACTTGTGCTGAAGAACGTGCTGCTCTTCTCTCTGCAATGCAGCAAAGCAACCAAATAGCTGTGAATTACAATGCACTGTCCACTGACAATACAGTCTGGACAACAAACAGGTTTCCTGGTTTCTGCTTCTTAGAGTGAGACTAAAAGAGAGAAAAAAGAATGAATATGTGTGTGTGTGTGTGTGTGTGTGTTGTGTGTTGTGTGTGTGTGTGTGTGTGTTGTGTGTGTGTGTGTGTGTGTGTGTGTGTGTGTGTGTGTGTGTGTGTGTGTGTGTGTGTGTGTGTGTGTGAGACAGAGAGAGAGAGAGAGAGAGAGAGAGAGAGAGAGAGAGAGAGAGAGAGAGAGAGAGAGAGAGAGGAGAGAGAGAGAGAGAGAGAGAGGAGAGAGAAAGAGAGAGAGAGAGAAATAACAACACTTTTTAAAAGGGCAAAACTGACTGTGATAAGATGGAGAAGGCATGACATATTGTACATTACAAGAAGAGTAAAACATCATAAAACCCCCCAGCTAAAAACCAAAACAGACATCTAAGATTAAACAGAACAGACAGATACTGACAGACAGACAATGACAAGCAACATTTTTTTTTAGTTGGGATTCTTACGGACTGAATTTTCAGCCCTCAGACATGTTAAGACATCCTTTTTTGGGGATGTTCCACCGGACACCATTTTGAACCTCTTGAGACAATCAGGCTTTTTCCGTCTGATATGAGTAAGTGGTATAGTTGGTCTCTAAGGACAAGGTTGTTTTAAGGAATCTGGTTTTAGTTTTATCTCATTTTATGTGATTGATATGGGTTTTCCCATAACTCGGTGGCCGTCCTGGGCTGACCCTTATGGTTGACCAGGGCGTCGATACAAGCAAAGACAGTAAGTTTGGTTTTAAACCCCATTTTAATCTGTATATATATAGTTGTACAGTTTTAATCTGAATTTTAAATTTGACCAGGTGACAGCCCCAATATGGCCTGTGTGGATGGCAGGGCTATAAAAAATATGATTAGATTCGATTCGATTGGATGTTAGGGATTTCAGAAAAAAACAGAAACACAAACAAAAAAACTCAACTCATAACTCATTCTTAATTCTATCAAAATATAAAAAGCACACACACACACACACACACACACACCACACACACACACACGAATACTCTTCACAACCCCCCCCCCAACCCCCACCCCAAACAAGCTTTCCCCAAAAAACAAGTTTCCTGAAACGGATTCTCGAGTTTGCAATGCTTTTATCTGTCATTACATAATAAAAATGTAACAAGATCACAGAGTGCTTTGGATTGGCAAAATTGATTGAAAGCCTCGGCAAAATTGACTGAAAGATTTGGGGGGGGGGGGGGGGGGGGGGGGGGGAGGTAGGGGGGAGGGTCAATTCTAAATCTAAAGATCAGTTTTCTTTCTAGTACAAATTGTAGAAAACACAAATAAGTGATGACAGAGAAGAAAGAGCGAAAAAAAAATCCTGTTTTCTAAGCAAGAAAACACACACACACACACACACAGAGTTCACTCCCACCCTCCTGCTGTTTTCAATGGGGGGGGAAAAAAAATCAGCTACTCATACATATCCCTTATCCAGTTGGTCAAACTGCTAAATCAGATCGTTTTCTTCTACTACAATCCTTAGACTAATCCCACATCTTCTCGCCTCCCCCCCAAAAGAAAAAACAACAACAAAAACAAAAAACAAATTAAACAAAAAACAACATGACATCACTGAGACAAAATGACTGGCAGCTCACCTCTTTGTCGAAGGCCACAACAACAGGCGACAGGTGGGCCTGAGACACGTTCAGCCCCAGCCTTTCCGCAAACATCCAGTGGTTCTGCGAGTCCAGGGAAATGAAGGTCAGCGACTGGTTGACCTTACACCCCCGCCCCGTGAACTCGTCAGGCACGCTGGAGCGCCCCACGTCGGGGACCACAGCACTGGGAAACACGTTCTGGCTCTTCTGGAACGACAGGCGATCGCAGAGCTTCCTGGGGAGCTTCTCTAAACTGTCCAACACATAGCGATCTGTGGGGCGTCTCTGGCCCGGGCTGGAAGACTGTGGCTGCTGGTGGGCAGTTCCTGAAGACGTGTAGAAAGGAGCGGTGAGGAATTCGGAGTAGGAGATGTTCTTGTTGCAACACTTACAGCACATGGACCTGTGGGAAGAGATGTCGTAACTGGTGATGGAATTCAGGCAAGAGTTGACTGGAAGATGCGTAGCTGACAACTCCTCGAACTGACTGCTGCTGGCTTCAAAAGAACACATGGAAGGTGTGGTGCGCTGGGTGCCAGACCAGTACTGGCAAATTTCACATATATTGAACTTGGCTTGGGGCAAACAGCCCACGCATTTGGAGGCGGTGGATATGCAGCACTTGTGTGTGTGGGGAGTCAAGGGCTTGCCCTCACTGTGCTGCGGGCAAGCTTGGAGGGTCTGCACTTGGTGGAGGATGTTGCGTAGGGACAGGGCCATCCAGCGATATGTCGTTTCTCGCGCCAGCTCGTCTCCGTGACACTGGTTGTAACGAAGGGCAAGGTCTTTGAACTGCAATGAAACAGAGCTGTCAGGTCAAGATCTTGTAAGTACTTTGCCTGTCTAAAATGATGAAATGAAACAGGATTTTTTCAAACTTCTAATGAATTAGGAAAGATGCAATTCTAATGTATATATATATATACAAAGGAAGTGGAGAGAAAGTACATTATCATATCCGAGATTTTAGTAAAAGCATTAACAGCCAGATTCGCATTACAACATCCAAGATTTTGATAAAAACATTCACTGCCAGATTTACATTATCACGCCCAGATTTTGATAAAAACATTCACTGCCAGATTTACATTATCACGCCCAGATTTTGATAAAAAAAACATTCATTGCCAAATTTGCAAAGGATGATTTTTAAGAAAAAAAAAAATTACAGGTATCACCTTGCTAAATTAAAAAAAAAAAAACAACCCCAAACCTTGCAATCACAACAAAGAGTACTCTGACGCAAACCGGAGAGCATCTTTCTGCGCAGCTCAGTCACAAACTTCTGATTGAAACAGATCCCCTTCCCTACCCCCGAAAATAAAATATGACCCATTTTTTTCAAAACTAAAAAATAACCCACTCAATATAAAAGGTGTTTTCCTCAGCAATCCCTTTGTGCTCCTTTATTGTGGGTGGTTGGTTCAGCCCCTCTGTCTCCCTGTATCGTTGCCTCTTAAGTGTGTCTGTAATGGGGCCAAACTTCCACAGGACAAAAGAAAAGCATGCCCTCTCAGCTTTTTACACCTTTGCAAAACCCCGCACAAAACAGAG
>CM060318.1:17491392-17516392 GCA_030674155.1 Stramonita haemastoma
CCACTCTCCCTAAGTCCTTCGGACGAGACTATAAACCCAGGCCCTGTGTGCAAACGCATGCAGAACATCTTGCGCACATGTTAAATCCTGTTCCGCTTTACGTAAGAGTAGGCCATTGTGTGCCGGTGGGAACAGATGACATTAACAAAACTGCATACACACAGGGACTGGATGTAAAAAAGCACGAGTGCTTATTCCATTATCCTTGATATAAAAGAATAAAGAATAAAGAATAACACACACACACACAAATTAAATCAATAGATAAGAAGCTGAACAGACAAATAAACAAAGTCTCAATTTTCTCTGTATTTTTCATCAGGGTCCAAGTTACACCAGCGTAAACTCACCATGTTCCACAACTCGCATAGAGGCGTAGAAAAAACTGCTGGAAGCCAGGGGGCTGAGGAGAACTGTTGAAATCAAAGTACCCCACCACCACTGTCTGTAACACACACACACACACACACACACACACACACACACACACACACACACACACACACACACACACACACACACACACACACACACACAAACAAAGCACTGACTTGTTAGCATGTATAAAATTTACTGAAATTGTGTAGGGGAGGGGGAGGGGAATGCAGCCAAAGATTTCACAAGTACAATGTATTGAACATTTATTGAGCAGATGGTATGAGGGTAAATACTCACACTCACTCACTCAGTCCCATGTCCCAAAGGACGTAGGGGGACATGAGAGAAGACGCAACAGAGATCTTTTTCCATGCTTCACGATCCTGTGTGGCTAGTAGGAGGTGTTGTAGGGGTTGGGCGGTCCAGTCTTTGATGTTGTCAACCCATGATTTCTTTTGGCGGCCTCTTCTTCTCTTGCCCTCGACTGTTCCTTGCAGGATGGTTTTTGCTAGGGTGTTGTGTCTTGTGGTGTGACCAAACCACATCAGCTTTCTCCTCTTTATGGTGGAGAGCAAAGGCTCTTGGGGGCCCACACGCTTTTTGATTTCTTCTTTCACATAGTTATTGGTCTTGTGTTCTTTGTATGATATTTTGAGAAGTCTTCTGTGGCACTTGTTCTCGAATGCTTGGATTCTCCTCTCTAACTCTGCTGTCAGAGTCCATGATTCACAGCCATATAGGAGGATAGATATCACGAGGGATTTGTAAAGGTGGTATTTGGTGCAGAATTGTCCAGTGCGTGCATTTTCTGCACTTACTTCTGTGTGTATAGCTGTCTATGTTCATTTCCTTTTCTCTTCGTATAGATCTAGGCTTAGGCGAAATAAAATATTTACCAGATGAGCGGAGCGGCTGCAGGCTTAGGCTGAGCAGGAGGACGTGGTCGCCGTGCCAGTTTTTTAGCTGTTGGGCGCCACGTAGATATAGTTTTGGCTCCGTTCGAGAGGCAGGAGAGAGCCTACGCCTCGTAGGAGGTTTCACTCTCCAGTTCCTGCCTTCGTTCTTTGTTCTTCATCACTGTTTGTCGCTTGTTCGTCTAGTCACGTCGGTTGGGGTGCAGGAGTGCGCCATATCAGTTTCAGTGACAGGTTTCCGTTAACTACCAGTTCCTGTTCGCCACCAGTTCCTGTCTACCTCCAGTCAAGTCCTACCTGGTACCTCGTCTCCAGCACGTCTTCTTCGTCTGCTTGTCTTCTTGTCTTCTCCATCGTATTGTCAGGAAAGTGATTCTTTTGGTGTGTGTGGTTTTTTTGTGTGTTCTTTTTTAATTCATTTTGGACTTCAAAGACTGTTTTTAGAGAAAAAAGGAAAAGAGTGAGAAATACAGGATCTTAAATTAGAGTTAATATATACTATTTAGATTAGAGTGCGGTTGTATGTGGGTGTGAAAACTTGTACATTTTTTGCGTGTGATTTTTGCATTATTATTTTTGTTGTTGTTTACTATATAAGATTTTTTGTGAGTGTGAGGAAGTGTATTTTGGTGCGTTGGTTACACATTGAGGGTAAATACAGGTATTAATATTAGTAATAAGTAATAAGATAGCAATATTAGTAGTCATATCATCATAGTTATATATCAGTCATAGTAATAAGAGACTGGAAAATAAGAATAAGAATCACATTTTTTGTCACTGCCTCTTATTTTCATCAGAAATCACTGAACAAATCTTTTTTTTAAAAAGCCCCTCTTCCCTCCCCCCAAAAATTGAGCACAAAAAGTATAACCTTCAATCTGTTCTCTTCCTCTCTCTCTCTCTCTCTCCTCTCTCTCTCTCTCTCTCTCTCTCTCTCTCTCTCTCTCTCTCTCTCTCTCTCTCAAGTCACACACACACACACACACATGCACATGCACACACACACATAGATGCACACAAATCCCATGCACACAGACATACACACAAACTGCATTTACATGGGGTATATATGTAAAAATAGCACATGAGTGCTTATTCAACTGTCCTCGAAATAAACGAATACATAAATAGGCGCTCGCTCGCACACGCACACACACACACACACACACAGACGGTGACCACTTACATCATGCTGTGTGACAAAATCTTTGACATCGGTAATGTCATGCAGCATTGTCAGAGGATGTTGAAGATCCTCCAGAAATTTGACCATGAACTCCGCTCTCTCAATCCCTGCAGAACACAACAGTTCATGGTGTTATTAGAAAACAAAACCCTTCAGGGATTTATCATGAAACATTTGGATTAAACAGGGTTTTTGTAGATAATAATACGCAAAATAAATTACAAGCTCAATAAAAAACATGAGCTACATTGCAATATCATGCCAGAAGCTTAAAGCATGATCATGTACATCATCAATTTTTACAGTAGCAATGCACGCTGGCTGAATCGTTGTGAATTACCATTCCACCACAGACTGATGTCTTTGGGGGAAAGGCAAATGACCATGATTGTCCAATTTATCATATGATCCATGTAACTATTGAAATCAACAGAGCATTCTGAAAAGTCAGCTCCGAGGGAGCATGAGTTACTATAGAGATGGAACATTGCTATGGGTTATATTTCACGGAATCACCATCATGTCACATTCTTTATGCAGTATGTTTCTTTTATATATGACTGCACAAACACAAATGAGCAGAAATGGAGGGAAACAAATAGACTATAAGTTATACTTCTGTATGCTTTTTATACTGGATTGCAGTGCTATCACAGTCTGCCAAAACCTCTCCCTTATCATCCCTCAAACAGTTATGGCCTTATCTAGTCATGAAGATCATGAACTAGCATGGAAGACATGACATCATTTTATATAAACACCATGTGTTACTTGTATTGATCAATATTTTGTTTATTATAAACACATGTGCAGTACCAAGAAACTACAAACAATGCAAAAAAACAACAACACAGTATCTTTTCTTACCCATGTATCTGTAGCCATCGTTGCTCCTGTAATAAGCAAAGAAGACTGGGTACAGAAGAAATTTGTACTGCTTTCGGCATGGTCCATCAGGGTACCAGCAGTTCACAGCCACAAACTTCACCTACACAGTCAGTCAAGATGATATTCAATTAATCTCAGATAGATGTTTAAAATGAATGTGCACAATTTCTCTTAAGAGCTAAGTCCTTAAACAAACAAAACACCCTCATAATGAACCTATGAGGCTCAGTGCTCATAATTTAGCCTAAACAAAAAGCTTTGTCAGTTAATGAGTTATAGACAAAAGCATAAGGCAAAATCTTCATTAATAAAATGGTGGATTAAATCATGCTTTAAAATGCTTGTTAGGTAGGTGGGGATCATCCTCATCAAGGACAAGCTTCTCACCTGATAACCTCTATCTTCTATTTAAAGTGGGAAAATTCTCTGAAGTTGGAGGAGTATGGCTGTCCATGGCAAGGTATTTGAAAAGTCATCATAAGCATGCATGCAAACTAATGAAACTTCTTATCCAGTATGTACTTTCCAAGTGATATAATTCAGGTGACATGAATGATACTGAGTGTGTTTATTCTGGATGCCCCCTAGCATGTTTATGCTGGGAAAAATTCAACATCACTGTCAGCAGCAGCATATGATAATAATATGCACAATGATGAAAACATCTATTACATCCTAAGTCAAAAACACACGGTATTGTATTGTATTGCATTATATTGCATTGTATTCTATCATACTGTATTGTATTGCATTGTATTGTATTGAATTGTATACCACTTTCAATCACAGCAGATTTCTCTGCATGAAATTCAGGCTGCTCCCCCTGGGGACAGCATGTCTGTCAAAGTCTCAGTCTAGGTTTCATTTTCATACTTGTATGACATGTACACACACAACACACACACACACACACACACACAACTTCAGTGCTGACTCCACTCTCCCCAAAAGTCCTTCGGATGAGACTTTAAACCGAGGTCCCGTGTGCGAACGCACGCAGAACATCTTGCGCACACGTTAAATCCTGTTCCGCTTTTCATAAGAGTAGGCCATCGTGTGCCGGTGGGAACAGATGACAATATTTACAAAACTGCATACACACGGGGACCGGATGAAAAAAAGCACATGCTTGCTTATTCTGTTATCCTCAATATAAAAGAATAAATAAAAAAATAAAATAAAATAAACACACACACACACACACACACACACACACAAACACATGCACAAACCACCATATCTCTCCAGATAATATTAACTACAAGAGAATGATAGCAACACACACACACACACACCACACACACACACACACACAACACACACACACAAAACACACACACACACACACCACACACAATGTACACACACACATGTATAACACACACACACACACACACACACACACACACACACACACACACACACACACACCTCAGAATACATGTATTCCAACTGAACCTGCACTCACTCACCTGCCCTTCTAAAAACTTTGCCGCTTTGGCAAACTGTGAAGTAGCAACGTTAGACTTGGCACACCAGGGTGCGTAGTACATGACGAAGACCAAGTCATCCTCTTGGAGAATGTGGACCAGAGGCTCCAGGTCTCCTAGGTACAGGTCCAGAACAGAGGAGAGGGCTGGGAACATTGGCTCTGGCATCTTGGCGGGCACAACCAGTGGCTTACTCTTGAAGCTGGAATCCGGCAAAATAAGATTCACATATTTCATTAATTTTGATTAGTACTATTCACTGAATAGACTGATTCATTCTAAAATATAGATATTAAGATAATGTGAAAAAATATAATATGAGTACACTTGTTCAATTTTCCTAAAATTTTCAATAAATTATACCTTTGGACTCTGTTTCAATATTTAAAAGTGAGATCTTTGGAAGGGTGTGGGCTGATAGAAGCAATGGGTTGAAGATGAAGACAGGCAAGGAATGTAAATGATTTTGTAACTCAGCAAGCAAGCAAGCAAATGCGCGCACGCACACACACATGTATGTATACACACACACACACACACACACACACACAAACTGTGACAAGTACAGAATATGCAAACACTTGCAAGTTGTAAGCATATATGTAGACCATAGTAGCATATTGATTATGATATGACGTTAAACATGCAAAACACATACATGTGTACATTAACACGCACATCAACAACACATGTGATATTGATACTATGTACCCGAAGAAAATGGCAACATTATGCATCATTGCATGCTAACACTCCTGTCTACTTCTTTATAATTTACATCAATACATGCCTGACTTGGGGCAAAAAAATATAGTCAGTTACCGAGTTTGTAAGTTACTTAACTTACTGATGACCTAAGCGAAATTAGTGCTGTGCTAAGATTGAAGCCTACATAAAAAAATGTAACAAATTGTACTAAAATGTTATATTGCTATTATCTTCAGCTATGACAAACTCTCCCCATAACAACCTGCACTCTCCTCATAACTGACAGAATAGAAGAAAACATTCTCTGAAGTTTGAGTATGGCTGCAGATGTTGTGAGGCACTTGAAAAGTCATAGTTTGTATGATTTGTTTACAAACACACTGCTCACACAGTGTGTACTTTCAATCTCACTAGTGATTCCAAGGCAGGAGGAGTGAGTCAAAGTCTTTATGTTCTAGGTGGCCTCAGGACTGCCAGAGTGTTAAGCTGGGGAACATGCAACAACAACAGTAACAACTAACAATTAACATCATGTTCCAGTTGGCAAGCATGAATGATGAAGCACACAACTGCAAGAACTGTTGTAAAAGTGTTGAACGCTGTCATTAAAAGGTACAGGTCTAAGCTATAGGCTAATATAAAAATACATAAATGGGACTCGTGATCAACCAGCATACCGCCCTAAAACATCGCCTCATCCAATGCATCAATCGTGCAGTGACAGATGGATGTTAACTAGCAATGGTAGTTACCGATAAACTTTTAAAGTAAACAGATCTTGAGAAGGTGTGGTTTAACACGAATGCTTTTATTGTTTGTGGGCAATGTCAGCTTATACATTTCTCACTGACATCTACTATACACTTAAACTTGTATGTGTTTTGCTAAAGATGCAAGCAGGTCTGTCAAACCGAAACGATACCACGCTGTACACGTTATTAGGAAAGTTGGGTTGAAAACCCAAAGCCAAACAGTAGCCTCCCTTTAAAACTGGGTCAATTCACATCACATTGCAATAAACTTGATCTACTTACTCAGAAACTAAAAATCTAATAAACAGTGAATCCGAAACTATACCTGGATCCATAGTTGGAAAGGAACGTCACAAATAAACTAAACAAGATGAAACACAGCTCCGGTGCCTCGCCATTCCACGCCAAATCGCGCTTGGCCGATGGTCCTCTCTTGTTATGCCATGTGCTACGATCTCATCCGCCATTGGTCGTATCCCACGTCTACTTCTCGCTGGCGCACGTGACGTGAAGAACAAGAGATGCGTCGTCTGCTACGATTCAATGGGAAACCATCTGGAGCATAGAGAAGATCAAATAATAAGATTGAATAAAGAGAAAGTGAAAGGGGAAGAAAAAGAGGCACAGCAGGGAATAAAGAACGAAATGTAATTAAGGAGAGAAAAAAGGTGGAGATAAAAAATAAGTACTGTGACAAGAACAACAGAAAAACTCATAAACACACTCTCTCTCTCTCTCTCTCTCTCTCTCTCTCTCCTCTCTCATCTCTCTCTCTCTCTCTCTCTCTCTCTCTCTCTCTCTCTCTCTCTCCTCTCTCTCTCTCTCTCTCTCTCTCTCTCTCTCTCTCATATTGTTTGTTTGGGGTTTTTGTTTTGTTTTTTGTTTGTTTATTTGTTTGTTTGTTTTGTTCTGGGTTTTTTTTTTCGTTTCCTTTCTTCTTCTTTAATATTCCAAATTATTATATTGTGACTTCTGATTTTCGTCTTCTGAATAAGTGCACCTTTCTTGCCTTATTATATGTAGTGTAGGCTCCTGTCGCATTTATCTTACCTTATCATATGTAGTGTACTTATTTCTTGTATGTTGTTTGGTACTGCCTATAGTTTTATTGTTTAATATCTTTTATTTTGTGGTTATCCCTGAAAAGGGCGGGACTAGATGTAAAAAAAGCACATGTGTGCTTATCTATTATCCTCGAATGAAAGAATTTGCTTTGCCTTGCCTTGCCTTGCCTCATATTGGGCATATGAGATCAGCTTTTATGTGTGGTTTGCTTAGGTAACTATAACAGTAATTTCAGATATACCCAATCTAAACCGTGCCATTACATGCTTTAATATGTTTAATGTCTGTCAAAGTTCAACAATATATAAGTGGTTTTTTTCATCAGGCAAAGTGCAAAAGGTTCTATAAATACCAAATCTCTTGTATCATTCAGATGAGTGTTCCATTCTTGACATCTACACAAAAAATCATTCTCTCTTTGAAGGCTGAAAGAAATTCATCCACCGTGTCCACTCCTCGAGTTCCTGATGTAAACAAGAAATTGAAAATGAAGTTCATTTTGTTATGCGCTGCCCAACTTTCAAAGAACTGGCAGAACAGTATATTATACTACTGAAGTTTTATAAACTCCCGAGCCAGTTTTGATTTGCATTATTTATGGCCTCAAAACATGAACAAACAGTTAGAAATTTATCAATTTATTTATACAAGGCATTCAAATTGCATTCAACATTGTTGTCTTGAATTTTCAACTATTTTTTTTATTGTTTGATGATTGTTTACAGATGTAACTCCATTGCTTTTGTGTGTTTGTTGTATACACCCTTTCACGAGGGGCAATGGCCTATACATGATTAAATTCTCTCTCTCTCTCTCTCTCTCTCCTCTCTCTCTCTCTCTCTCTCTCTCTCTCTCTCTCTCTCTCTCTCTCTCTCTCTCTCCTCTCTCACACACACACACACACACACACACACACACACACACATACACATACACATGTTAAATCCTGTTCCGCTTTTCGTAAGAGTAGGTCATTGTGTGCCAGTGGGAACAGATGACAAGATTTACAAAACTGCATGCACACGGGGACTGGATGTAAAAAAGCACATGAGTGCCTATTCCATTGTCCTCTATATGAAATAATCTCTCTCTCTCTCTCTCTCTCTCTCTCTCTCTCTCTCTCTCTCTCTCTCTCTCTCCTCTCTCTCTCTCTCTCTCTGTATCATGGTATCATGGTATTAATGGTCAGAACATTGCGCTGGCAATTTGACGACCCGGTTTCGATTCCCGGTTGAGGGGATTTTTCTCCTGGAGTTAACATCAGTGCTGACTCCACCCCCCCCCCTAAAGTCCTTCGGATGAGACTTTAAACCGAGGCCCCGTGTGCGAACGCACGCAGAACGTCTTGCGCACACGTTAAATCCTGTTCCGCTTTTCGTAAGAGTAGGCCATTGTGTGCCGGTGGGAACAGATGACAATATTTACACAACTGCATACACACGGGGACTGGATGAAAAAAAGTACATGAGTGCTTATTCTATATCCTCAATATAGATTAATAATAATAATAATAATAATAATAATAATAATAATAATAATAATAATAATAATAATAATAAATGATCACCTGTAGCCTACCCAGAGTACTGATCTCAGTGATGCTGGCAATGTAGGACGTTGGTGGTCTGCCTCTTTTCCTTCAGCCCTCAAACTTTACCTTGGAGAACTGTCGTCATCAGATCTGTCTGTGTTTCTGTTTGCATGACCAGCACATCTCAGTCTGCGCTTATCAATTTCAGCCAACGTTTGCATTTGCACTGAGAGTTCTTCTCAAGCTTGTGGTGAGTGCTATTAGCAAGTAGTCCTAGATTTGTTTTCATTGCAAATAAATGTACCTTTTTGTATTTTGTACTCCGCTCGAATACCCCATGTTTTAGCTTCGATGTGTACAATATGTTCTACTCGGAGGTCAAGCCATTTTAAAGATACCTCTGCTGACTTGTCCTTCAAACTTCACAAGCAAAATTAAGATATAAATGACACCTCGTTTTCCACTGTTTCTGATATTGAGTGGGTTTTTTTTTCTAATAATAATTTTATTTTTCGGACTGTCAATTATCTAGGCGGATCTTTTTGGCCAAAAGAAAAAAAACCCACAGTATTTCATTTACATAGATATATTATTGACTCTACTCTAGCAGAATGCAAGCTATATAATTGTTTTCATAAGCCTCTTACTGTTTCAGATAATATGATTATGACATCTGCAAACAACGACACATACTCCCTATCTGCTGTTTTCCACTATTTCCAATGAGGGCTTATTGATAAAAAAAAAAAAAAGCCTGGCTTGACACCTCTTGTACAGATTACAAAGTCACTTAATCTTGTATCCCTATCATGTTTTTGTTTAAAAACCATTTCAGTTCATACGTTAGCTGAAACATATGCTAGTAGGCCTATGTCGTGCAACAGTTTGTAATCTTATCTTTTTAATGTCTTTTAAGCTTTGATATGAATCATTTGTGGATTGATGTTTACATTATATTACATTATATTGGTCTATGTACATTTTTTGAATGTTCAAAATGCATTTTAAAAAAGTTTTTGTTTTAAAAATATTGTACATACTTCCAACACATTTATCAACTTTTCTTTTCACTTCTTCCTGTTTGTTTTTTTTAAGTACCGTTCATAATGATTAAATAAAATTTTAAAAATTGTTTTGTTGTATTTAAGGCAGCTCATTATTTTCGATCATCTCTTTCTAAAAACTGTTTTCTATCACGGCTAACAAAGTAAATATGTGAAGCTTTTTTTTTTGCTTTTTGTTTTTTCCGGGCTTTTTGTTTTTTTCTTTTTGAGAGGGGTATTGTTTTGGGGTTTATTATTATTTTTGTTGTATTCCTCGTTGGAGTTGAGTTCTAAAGTTCATCAATGGTGAGAATTTTGTGCAGACAACCGTTTGACTACATTTAGAATAGCCACATTTCGTTTTCTTTCCAGGGATGATGTGTATTACGACATCAGTGTGCATGCGGTTTTTTTGTTTAATTTGACATCCGTTCTTAACGGCACGAAATGGCCTACTCTCCCGAAACACAGGGTGGGTTGTAACGTGTACACAAGATGCACACGGTATCTTCGCTTTACAGTTTAATCTGAAGGACTTTTGGGGAAGTGGAGTCAGTGCTGATGTTAACTCCAGTGGATAGATTCCCTCGAACGGACGTTTCTGTACTGGCTCAAACCCAGGCCATCAGATCTGGTGTTCAACTAACTCTCTCTCTCTCTCTCTCTCTCTCTCTCTCTCTCTCTCTCTCTCTCTCTCTCTCTCTCTCTCTCTCTCTCTCTCTCTCTCTGGCAATTTGACGACCCGGGTTCGAGTCCGGTCGAGGAAATTTTTCTCCTGGAGTTAACATCAGTGCCGACTCCACTCTCCCCAAAAGTCCTTCGGATGAGACTTTAAACCGAGGCCCCGTGTGCGAACGCACGCAGAACATCTTGCGCACACGTTAAATCCTGTTCCGCTTTTCGTAAGAGTAGGCCATCGTCTGCCGGTGGGAACAGATGACATTTACAAAACTGCATACACACGGGGACCGGATGAAAAAAAGCACATGCTTGCTTATTCTGTTGTCCTCGATATAAAAGAATAAAATCTCTCTCTCTCTCTCTCTCTCTCTCTCTCTCTCTCTCTCTCTCTCTCTCTCTCCTCTCTCTCTCTCTCTCCTCTCTCTCTCTCTCTCTCTCCTCTCTCTCTCTCTCTCTCTCTCTCTCTTCAAGCCTGCCTGGTACAAATGTATTCACTTGCAATGTGGTTTGAATGGATTGTTTTCTGACAAACGCTTATCTCATTATGAAATTCTATTGTTTCCTGGGTAGATTTGCACAAGTTAATGAAGCAAGATTAGGAGTGTCGTGTACAAACAAGTGACATGTTTCTATTTCGCAAATTTGTTTTAAATGAACCTTTTTCGTGGATCCGTATTTCTCATCTCAAATGACTTGAGCTGTCAGAAATGGTCCGACTTAATTCAGGTTTGGTGTGTCCAAAACTGCTATCAACACTCAAAATATGAAGGAAGTGTCATTGAAAATACATGACGTCTTTTGTACTGGTCTTCAATAGAAGATGACGTACACTCAGTGTTTGAATGTTCAGTGCTAGATGGCTTGATAAGTCAGTTGTTGTTTTTTTTCGAAGTATATCATAGCCAGACCTTCGATTTAGAGATTAAGGTTATTTCTGTAGACAAAGGATGACAGCATCGTCGTAACTTTTGCAGTTTACAATGTGCAACTTGTTTAAAAGATGGGAAATATAACTGGTGTGATAAACGGAGGAAGACAGCATATGTAATTCATTTACTAATCATGTTATGAAACTGTAATTGCTATAAACACCAAAGTATGTGGAGTCACAGGCAGAGAAACAGACAGACAGAGACAGATAAAAAGAAACAGATAAACATACAGACACACACACTGGGACACACACACACACACACACACACACACACACACACACACACACACACACACACACACACACACACACACACAGAGAGAGAGAGAGAGAGAGAGAGAGAGAGAGAGAGAGAGAGAGAGAGAGAGAGAGAGAGAGAGAGAGAGAGAGAGAGAGAGAGAGAGAGAGAGATTACACACACACCACACACACACACACACACACACACACACACACACACACACACACACACACACACACACACAAATAGACATAATGTAATAAAATCATAATCATACAGAGATATCATACAAGCAGAGCGACCACAAGTTAATCACACATACCTCATTAACGACAAAATCCAGCATCTTTTCCCAGCACCATCGTTTCCTCTCTCTCTCTCTCTTTTTTTTTTAAACTCTTAATGTCACGTGCTTCCTCTATTCTTGGGACTGTAGTTCTCGAGAAAAGTACAGTTCATGTCTGAGTAGAGTCATCGGCTGCCAGACAGACAGGTGCAGGCAAGTTGTGCCAATCATTCCAGCGTCAGTACAGTGTGCACGGTCGGTACCTGTCGCAGTGTTGCTGTAACTGTCGTCCCCGTCCTGCTGTCTGAGTATCCAGGGACGCTTCGCTTTGGCAGCGTACCGGTACGTCCGCTCACCTGGTGCCATTGTCCTCCTGGTGCATGCATGTCTGTCTGTGCTGTCTGTGCTGTCCTTAAGAGGCTGTCTTGTCGTTAAGTGGTAGTTCTAATTGTTGTTGTAGTTTAATTCAAAGTCTATTCACACTTGGTGATATTAGACTAATCAAACAAAACAAAAACAAGCAAACAAACAAAAAACAAAAACAAAAACCCTTACCATAAAAATTACAGGAGACTTTGGAAATAATCCTAGTAGCATCAGTAATCAACGGTTTTTTTGCGAAACTACGTCCAAAGGTTCTCTTTGAATTTCAATGCCCTTTTCTTTGTAAACTGAACACTGAAAAAGAATATGTTCACAAGACAGTGGCTTAGAATAGGAGCAAGATACATTTCGAAAATATTTTGGTCTTCCAAGAATTTAATCGCAACTTATAAATGATGTTAGTAATTATGTCTTGGATAGCCCAGTATTTCTAACTTCCCATTAAAGTTATTCTTATGTGCATGATTTTCTAATAATGAATTAATTTCACCACAATCATTTTTTTAAGTTCTGAACTAGGCAAATTCTTTTTGCACCAATGTACAACTGCGGGAGCCTGGTCCATAAGGAATCAAAAAGTATTGTTTAAAACTATTCAACACTTTGGTTTAAAAAAATGATGAACGCAGGTGTAAACACAACCTGGACAGAAAGAAATACACACGAAACAAATCCTCAGTCAAGATGACAAACATAACAAGAGTAGAGCCGGACTTTACAGGAAACCCCGTTGAGTTTTAACCGATTCAAAGATCTATACAAGCAGGTATATAATCAAGTATGTCATAACAGCACGAGGTAATATCCAGGCCCACAGATGTCAAGGTACGAGAGTGACGCATTAATTAATTTAAGCTGAACACTTAACATCTCCTACACAAAAATATACACAGCATTCAACACAAAGGTTCCAGATTATAATAATTTATGGGAGCAATTTTCACCTCTGTCGGGCCTAACCAGTTTAGGCCAACATACCCATCAAGGACACTAGATCTATCCCCTGCAAGCGTCCTCACAAGAACTTCGCTAGCATCGATCAGATTTGGGGAGTGGAGGGGAGTGGAGTGGAGTGGAGTGGTATGGGTCGAGGTGGTCAGGGGGACGGAGATGACAGGATGAGGGAGAGGAAGGGGGAAGGGGGATCAGGAATGGGGAAGAGGTAAGGTGGACGAAGGTGGGGGAGGGGGGAGGGATCGGATCGTGAGAGAGGATTGATTGATTGATTTATTCTTTTATATCGAGGATAATGGAATAAGCACTCATGTGTGTTTGTTTTTTTTACATCCAGTCCCCGTGTGTATGCAGTTTTGTAAATGTCATCTGTTCCCACCGGCACACGATGGCCTACTCTTACGGAAAGCGGAACAGGACGAAGGTGGGGGAGGGGGGGAGGGATCGGATCGCGAGAGAGGACTAACAATCATAGGAGGGAAAGGATAGGGGAAGCGGGAGAAAGTGAAGTGACTGGAGGAATGTTATCACTTACTGAAAATAATAATAAAAAAAGGAGGGGGGAGGGGGGGGGTTAGAGTTCTGTCTGTCTATCGGTGTGTCTTGTTAGTTTGTTTTCTTTCTGTCTGACTATAACTATCTTCCAATTTGTCAGTTTGTCTCTCTTTCTACTTTGCGCGCTTGGATACACATTCAGACACCCCAACACTCAGAACACACACACACCACAACACCACAAAAAACCCCACACACACACACACACACACACAACACACACACACCACCCCACCACCCACACACACACACACACACACACACACACACCACCACACACAACACACACACACACACACACACACACACACACACACACACACACACACACACCCCCACACCCACACACCACACACACACACACCACACACACACACCCCACCCCACACCCCACACACACACACACACACACACACACACACACACACACACACACACACACACACACACACAACAACACCACACACACACACACACACCACACACACAACACAACACCCCCCCCCCCCCCCCCCACACACACACCACACATACATCCTTCGTTGTTGTTCCTGAAGATTAAAAAACCATTTCCTTAGCATAATTATTATTTGGTTGTTGGGTAGATCGCGCGTAGAGTTTGCTTGCTTGTGCGGTAAGGACCATTCCCGGTCATGTATCATGCAATCGATCACAGGTGAATGATATTCCTGGCAAATTGTCTACTACTATCAGCTCACTGAGCCGCTTTATGTTGTATTGTGTTGTGTTGTGTTGCATTGCGTTGTGTTGTGTTGCATTGCATTGCGTTGTGTTGTACTGGGTTGGGTCGTGTTGTGTTGGGTTGTGGTGTGTTGTTGTACTGGGTTGTGTTGTGTTGTTGTGTACTGGGTTGTGTTGTGTTGTGTTGTTGTACTGGGTTGGGTTGGATTGGGTTGAGAAGAGTTGTGTTGTGCTAAATATCATTGTATCGTTTTCTGTTGTGCTCTACTCCAATCCAATCCAATGATGTTGCTTAGAGCCCCGCCGACCGCACAGGCCATATCGGGGCTGTCACTTCGTCACATTTTAAAACTCGTATTAAAAGTGTGCAACTATGTACAGTTTAAAACGGGGTATAAAACCAACTCGACTGTCCTTGCTTGTATCGATGCCCTGGTCAACCATAAGGGTCAGCCCAGGACGGCCACCGCGTCGTGGGAAAACCCACATTGATCACACATAAAATGAGATAAAACCAAAACCAGATTCCTCAAAACGACCCTGTCCTTACTTTGCTGTGTTGTGGTGTGCGGTATTGTTTTTGTATTGTATTGTATTAAACTGTATTGTATTACATCATGTTGTGTTGTGATGTATTGTAGTGTGGATGTATTGTAATGTGATGTGTTGTAATGTAATTCATTGTGTTGTGTTGTAATGTATCGTTTGGTATTGTATTGTATTGTATTGTATTGTATTGTATTGTATTGTATTGTATTGTATTGTATTGTATTGTAGTTATTGTATTGCATACCGCTTTGAGTGACTGCGTGAAATTCAGGCTGCTTTCCTTGGAATGAGTGTGTCGCCACAAAAGCATGGCCGCGACCCCCATTAAAAAAATAAAACAAAACCCAACCCTGTCTGCATGTAATTTGTTCCCCCTGTGAGAGTGACTTTAAAAATGAAATAAACAGAATCTGTCAAGGGACATCTCTTTTCTTGCCATGGGTTCTTTTACGAGCATTGAATGATTGTCGCTAAGCTTCCCTCATCTACTTCTACTTTTTGCTGATTTGTTGTTGATGTTGTTGTTGTTGTTGGTGGTGGTGGGGTTCTTCTTGTTCTTGTTGTTGTTTTCCTTCTTGTTGTTGTTGTTTGTTGTTGTCATTGCTGTTGTCGTTGTTGCTGTTGTTGTTGTGTTGTTGTTGTTGTTGATGTTGTCGTTGTTGTTGCTGTTGTTTGTTGTTGTTGTTGTCTTGTTATTGTCATTGTCGTTGTCATTGTTGTTGTTGTTGTTGTTGTTGGTGTTGTTGTTGTTGGTGTTGTTGTTGTTGTTTGTTGTTGTTGTTGTTGTTGTTCTTCTTCTTCTTCTTCTTCTTCTTCTTCTTCTTCTTCTTCTTCTTCTTCTTCTTCTTCTTCTTCTTCTTCTTCTTCTTCGCATTCGCATTCTTCTTCGCATTCTTCTTCGCATTCTTCGCATTCTTCTTCGCATTCTTCTTCGCATTCTTCTTCGCATTCTTCTTCTTCTTCTTCTTCTTCTTCTTCTTCTTCTTCTTCTTCTTCTTCTTCTTCTTCTTCTTCTTCTTCTTCTTCTTCTTCTTCTTTTTCTTTATTTCCTGGCCATGTGTCTGTGTGGCCATGTTGGATGGAGATCTTGTTGCCTGGTCTTGCTTATAACACTGCAAGAGGTCTGCTAGCTGGCCTCTGTGGACTCTTTTCCACTTCAAAAATCATATGAAAAGTGCTAGTAACTAACTATTTGTCACATTTGCTTGAAAAAAGCATGAGAATGGACAGGCCGGGAAGGCAGGAGAGAGAGAGAGAGAGAGAGAGAGAGAGAGAGAGAGAGAGAGAGAGAGAGAGAGAGAGAGAGAGAGAGAGAGAGAGATAGAGAGAGACAGACAGACAGACAGACAGACAGACAGACAGAGAGAGAGAGAGAGACAGACAGAGAGAGAGAAGAGAGAGAGAGAGAGAGAGAGAGAGAGAGAGAGAGAGAGAGAGAGAGAGAGAGAGAGAGAGAGAGAGAGAGAGTTGAATAGCTTGAAATTTCCGAAAGGTGGGGAGAAATTTATACTGATAAGCCCCCAGTATCCCCACGGGGAATTTTGTTGGCTTAAACAGACGTTTTTCAGGAAAGCACAATATGTCAAACATGCAAACAAACGTTAAGAGGAGCACAAACACTTTACAGTGTGCCCCAACTTAGAAAACAGAAAACAGCGGCAGCAGCAATACTATGCACGTGTTTATTTAATAACATAATAACAATTCTTAAAGGACAACAAGCCGAATACCTTGATTTTTGCTGTAATCTTTCACTTTTGAAGCAGGCGATGACTAACCTGAGAATGTGACAAAGAGCCGGAGTGAAAAAAATGAACAATTAGAACAATAAGAAGGAAATTGTAGACATAACATCCCCCCCTGTCCCCCCACCCCCTCTGAAAAAAAAAGAAGAAAAAATCGACATCAATTGCAAGAAGACCCCCCCCCCCCTCCCCCACACCTGCTCTGCTCCCTTCACCCACTCACCCTCTCTCCCCCCCCCCCCTTCTGCACGCGTATACATGTTCACACAAAAGAGACTCAAGTTTGCTTCTTTCTCCACCGCGGCACATGTGACACGTTTTTGAATTGTATTGTATTGTATTGTATTGTATTGTATTGTATTGTATTGTATTGTATTGTATTGTATTGTATTGTATTGTATTGTATTGTAGGCTTACTATTTTTTTTTGTTACAGAAAATGTCTGCATTAAAACTCGGGGCTGCTTTCCTCGGAGAGTTCGCGTCGCCGGAGAAGCAGCATAACCCCCCCCCCCCCCCCTTCTTCTTTTCTTTGTCTGCAGGAGTACATTTATTTCCTTATAAGAGTGACATTTTTCAAAATCATATTTTGCCACGTACAAATTCCGTCTCGCCATGAGTTCACTTAAATGCGAAGAGTGCATGTTGCACATAAAACATCTAGTTTTTCGTTTCATCAAAAAGACTAGCAGCCAGACCCCTCCCCACACCCCTACCCTTGCTCCACAACTCCACTCAAGGTCTAGTGGATTCCTGTTCGAGGAGATTTTTCTCCTGGAGTTACCATCAGTGCCCAAAGTCCTTCGGATGAGACTATAAACCGAGGCCCTTGAGTGTGAACGCACGCAGAACATCTTGCGCACAACGTTAAATCCTGTTCCGCTTTTCGTAAGAGTAGGCCATCCGTGTGCCAGTGGGAACAGATGACATTTACAAAACTGCACCCACACGGGGACTGGATGTAAAAAAGTACAAAAGTGCTTATCCCATTATCCTCGATATAAAAAAGAATAAAATAAATGATAAAAAATAAAAAATAAAGTGGATGGGAGAAAATAAAAATCAGGCATAAACGGGGATCGAACCTTTGTGCAGACAGCTGCGTTACCTGCAGAGCATCGATCCCCTGCTGAAAGCTGATCACCTGCAATGATCGCCTGCTCTCTTTCATAAGCAGCCTCGGCCGCCGCTTTTCCATGTGGCGCCAAACTGAACGTAAACGTGCTCGCACCTATATGACAAAAGCCGATTTATTCTCTATGTGTGTGTGTGTGTGTGTGTGTGTGTGTGTGTGTGTGTGTGTGTGTGTGTGTGTGTGTGTGTGTGTGTGTGTGTGTGTGTGTAGGTCTGTGTGTGTGTGTGTGTGTGTGTGTGTGTGTGTGTGTGTGTGTGTCTGTCTGTCTGCTCTGTCTGTCTGTCTGTCTGTCTGTCTGTCTGTCTGTCTGTCCTGTCTTCTTCTCTCTCTCTCTCCTCCTCTCTCTCCTTCTCCTCTCTCTCTCTCTCTCTCTCCCCTCCTCTCTCCTCTCTCTCTCCTCTCCTCTCTCTCCTCTCTCTCTCTCTTCCTCTCTCTCCTCTCTCTCTCTCTTCTCTTCTCTCTCCTTCCTCTCCTCCTCACTATCTCTCTCTCTCCTCTCTAATCTTCCTCTCTCCCTCCTCACTACATCTCTCCTCATCATCTCTTCATTTCTCTCGTCTCTCTCCCCCCTCCTCTCTCTCTCATAAAAGAATCTGTTACATACATTTACAATTTATGCACTTCTGCTAACACCATTCCTAAAACTTTTAAAAGTGTCAGAATTAATACCTATCTTGAAATCTGGTGACCGTTCAGATCCCTCCAATCACAGACCAATCTCTATCCTATCATATTGTCAAAAACTGTATAAATCATAACAATAAACATATTCTCCATCACTTAAACCGATATAATTGTTCCATCCTAATCAATCTGGTTCAGAGCTAACCATTCCCGTCAAACTGCTTTGTCAAGCTTAGTTGAACAGTGGCTTATTAATATCAAAAATAATAAAATCACTGGAGTTATCATAGCAGACTTGCTAAGGCGTTTGATGTGATTCATCACACTCTGTTACTAGGAAAAAAAACAACCCTGAAAATCTCTGTCTGTCTGTCTGTCTGTCTGTCTGTCTGTCTGTCTGTCTGTCTGTCTGTCTGTCTGTCTGTCTGTCTGTCTGTCTGTCCTCTCTCTCTCTCTCTCTCTCTCTCTTGACCTACTGTCTTTCGCTGATTACCCTGTATCTCTCTGACAGTCATTCGGAGGAGACTTTAAACCGAGGTCCCGTGTGCGACCGCACGCAGATCATCTTGCGTACACATTAAAAACATGTTCCAGTTTTCCAAAGAGTAGGCCATTGTGTACCGGTAGGAACAGACGACAAAATTAAAAAAAAAAACCTGCATACACAATGGGATTGGATGTAAAAAAGCGCATGAGTACTTATTCCATTATCCTCGAAAAAAATATCCCTCGTCTTCCTCTAACCCCTGTCTCCCTTTGACCCCTCGTCTCCCTCTGACCCCTATCTCCCTTTGACCCCTCGTCTCCCTCTGACCCCTCGTCTCCCTCTGACCCCTCGTCTCCCTTTGATCCCTCGTCTCCCTTTGACCCCTCGTCTCCCTTTGACCCCTCGTCTCCCTCTGACCCCTATCTCCCTCTGACCCCTCGTCTCCCTTTGACCCCTCGTCTCCCTCTGACCCCTCGTCTCCCTTTGACCCCTCGTCTCCCTCTGACCCCTTGTCTCCCTCTGACCCCTGTCTCCCTCTGACCCCTGTCTCCCTCTGACCCCTCCTCGTCTCCCTCTTGACCCCTGTCTCCCTCTGACCCCTGTCTCCCTCTGACCGCTGTCTCCCTCTGACCCTCCCTTGACTGTCTCCCCTACCATGTCTCCCGACCGCGTCTCCTCTGACACCCTGTCTACCTCTGACCCTGTGTCCCTACTGAACCCTTCGTCCCCCACACTTTATACTCACAGCGACGCACACAAACACACACACACACATAACACACTAACACACTACACACACACACACACAACACACACACACACACACACAATATACATAACTAATATATAAAAATCTATAATAAAACACACTAATAACCACACAAACACACACCCACAATACACACACAAACACAGCCACCACACACACCACACCCACACACACACTCACACACACACAACACACACACAAACACACCCACCCACTACACACACACAAACACATCACACCACCCACCACCATACACACACACACACACACACACACACACCACACACATACACACACACAACAACACACACACAACGTACAGACACACACACACACACACATACACACACTACACCCACCCACAAGCACACACACTACACCCACACACACACACAGCACCACACACACACACACACTACACACACACACACACACACACACACACAACACACACACAACATACAGACACACACACATACACACACACACACTACACACACACACACACACACCACATCACACACACAACACACACACACACACACACACACACCACCACTACACACACACACACCACACACACACACACACACACACACACACACACACACACACACACACACACACACACACACACACACACACACACACACACACACACACACACACACACACGGCCTTTTCTTGATAATCTACCATATTATTTGTTCTGATCAGAAAAAAAAACATGCCTCTAGCTCAATTATAACTTATTGCCCCATCTGTGACAAGAATGTATATAATTATAGTGTCCAAATCAATGTCACCTGTGCTGAGTACTTTGTGTGTTATCAAAGGGACGAATATTTCCCTTGCTGCTTCTCATTTTCTTACGTAGCATCTGCCTGCTTGTATTGTCATTGTCTGTCTGTCTGTCTGTCTGTCTGTCTGTCTGTCTGTCGGGTGGTTGGTCGGCGGTGAAGTGCAATGTTACTACTGTTCTTGAAAAAAGATTATTCATTGCTTCTTCTATGTGTCTGTGTGTTCGTCTGTTTCTCTGTTTGTCTTTCTGTGTGCGTGCCTACCTGCTTGCTTGCTCGCCAGTGTGTGTGTGTGTGTGTGTGTGTGTGTGTGTGTGTGTGTGTGTGTGTGTGTGTGTGTGTGTGTGTGTGTGTGTGTGTGTGTGTGTGTGTGTGTGTGTTCTTCTTCTTCTTCTTCTCATTGGTTTAATGTCCGTTCACTACAAGGTGATTTAGACAATGGTACATTCACGTTAAGAATGCACTGAAAAAGGGATGAGGGGAAAAAGTGAAAGGATAAAGAAAATAATGGATGATGATAAGTTTATACAATTTCATTTATAGTAACTGACCTACTGGTGACTGGCAAATACTTGCTGCAACTGATATTAGGACATGCGACTCGGAATCATACAGAACACTTTGGAAATTTCCGTATTTTTCCCTTAGATCTATCCCTTTGCTTTTATACGAGGCAATGAGCACAGGGCAATCAAACAGTATCTGTGTGTTCGTCTGTTTTATGTTTGTCATTTCTGTGTGCTTGCCTACCTGCTTGTTGCTCGCCAGTGTGTGTGTGTGTGTGGTGTGTGTGTGTGTGTTTTGTGTGTGTGTGTGTGTGTGTTGTGTGTTGTGTGTGTGTGTTGTGTGTGGTCGTGCGTGTGTGTGTGTGTGTGTGTGTGTGTGTGTGTGTGTGTGTTTCTCTCTTCTCTCTCTCTCTCTCTCTCTCTCTCTCTCTCTCTCTCTCTCTCTCTCTCTCTCTCTCTCTCTCTCTCTCCTCTCTCTCTCTCTCTCTCCCTCCATGCTTATTCATTATCTTCAAAATAAAAGAATTTGATTTGATGTGATCTCTCTATTTTTTCGGTCTGTCTTTGTTTCTGTTCACTTCTGTCTCTAATATATATATGCCAGTCTGTCTTTGCTGTCTTTGCTCTCTCTCTGTCTCTATATGTCTGTTTTTCTGTTTCTCCGTATTGTTTATGTTCTTCTGTTTTCATATCAGTCGTATCAGTCATCTAGTCATATAGACCCGTTCCATCACTCATCATGTCGCCAGTCCCCAGTCCCCCAGAACTCAGTCAGTCAGTAGTCCACGTCAGGCACAGCCAGCCAGTGTCAAGTCAGTCAGTCTCAGTCAGTCAGTCAGTCCAGGTCTCTGTCATGTCAGTATGTCTGTCTGTTTTGTGTTACCCTGGTTTTTCTGTCCTGTCTGTCTGTCTCTCTCGTCTTTTTATTTCTCTCTTTCTTCTGATCTGAAGAAAAAAAGGCTGAAACTACATACAATACATTACACAGGCCATCTGTGAACAGACTGTGCCTTAAGCAAAATCAATGCCACCGTGCAAGGTAAAGTGGCTTTTATGTGTTAACACGACGACACTTGTGTTACTCATCTCTCTCTCTCTCTCTCTCTCTCTCTCTCTCTCTCTCTCCTCTCTCTCTCTCTCTCCTCTCTCTCTCTCTCCTCTCTCTTCCTCTCTCCCCTCTCCTCTCTCTCTCCTCTCTCTCTCTCTCCTTCCTCTCTCTCTCCTCTCCTTTTTCCTCTATAAACCTGTCTATCTGTCTTTCTGTCTGCCTTTTCCCTTTTTTCCCTTTACTTTCTTCTTCCAGAAAGACAGAAACAAAAGAGGGAGGGAGGGAGGGGGTGAGGGAAGGAGTGAGGGAGAGAGAGAGAGACAGAGAGAGAGAGAGAGGGGGAGAGAGGGTGGGAGAGAGAGAGAGAGAGAGAGAGAGAGAGAGAGAGAGAGAGAGAGAGAGAGAGACAGACAGACAGACAGACAGACAGACAGACAGACAGACAGACAGACAAACATAGAACAGACAGGCATATAAACAAGCATAAGAGGTGGTAGTGGCAAATCAGAACAGAGAAACAGTGACAGAGAAAAAGAAATCGTGTGTAAAGGAGCATTCATATGATGACATAAAGATTTAGTTCAAAACTTAAGATGGAATATCTCGACTGCTTCGTTTTTCTTTCAGTCTTTCAACGGTAACAACTTCAATGGTTGATAGGCTGTGTAAAGAAACGCGCGCGCGCCACACACACACAACACCCCACACACACACACACACACACACACACACGCACTTACGCACACACACACACACGCACTTACGCACACACACACACAGCCACACACACACACACACTACACACACACACACACACACACACACCACACACACACACACACACACACACACACACACACACACACGACACACACTACACATCACAACACACATCACACACACACACACACACACACACACACACACACACACACACACACACACACACACACACACACACGTACACACACACACTACGTACACACACACTACGACACACACACACACACACACACACACACACACACACACACACACACACACACACACACCACACACACACACACACACACACACCAGATCTTCCTATTCATGCAATCACAAAAATACAAAATGATTTTATATGACTTCAGTCAAAACAGCTTCCAACAAGAAATCCCCAACATGGTTTTTGTTCAAAAAGCGAATTTTACGATGCATGAGTTAAAATAAAATGATCGCAATCATAATTGCTGATAATGATTTGGATGGTTTTGTGTGTGCTTTTCCATACAACTAAAAATGTTTTTTTTCTAACATACAATTTGGCTTGACTTGACTTAATGAACTTTAAAGCACAGTGAACTATGGCCCTGTAAACAGTAAATGAAACTAGCTTTATCAGTCCGTGGACAGAATTAGGCCATACATATGTCAATCACATCTGTTGCGCTCATTATCTTTCCCCTTTCTCTGTCGGCCTCTTTGTATGTCTGTCTATCTGACAATCGGTCTGTCTGTCTGTCTGTGTGTTTGTCGCGCGCGCGCGTTGTGTGTGTATGTATATGTGTAGTGATGTGAATGTATAATATATATATAATATATATATTATATATATATATATAATATATATATACACATACATACATACATACATACATAATACATAATACATATGTATTGATGTGTGTGTACGTGTGTGTGTTCTATTTCTTTCCTATGTTTGTGTCTTTGTCTATGCTATGCTCCGCTTTGTCTGTCTCTCTGTCTGTCTCACACTCAAGATTTTATTGTCTCTGTATCTATGTCTCTAGCTCTCTGTCTGTCTGTGTCTGACTCTGTCCTGTGTCTGTCTGTCTATTTTCTCTGTCCGTGTTGACTGTGTCTCTGTATCTTTGTCTCTGTCTGTCTGTCTATCTCTGTCCGTGTGTGTGTGTGTGTGTGTGTGTGTGGTGTGTTGTGTGTGTGTGTGTGTGTGTGTGTGTGTGTGTGTGTGTGTGTGTGTGTGTGTGTTGTGTGTGTGTTGTGTGTGAGTGTGTGTGTGTGTGTGTGTGTGTGTGTGTGGTGTGTGTGTGTGTGTGTGCGTGGTGTGTGTGTGTGTGTGTGTATGTGTGATGTGTGTGTGTGTGTGGTGTGTGTGTGTGTGTGTGTGTGTGTGTGTGTGCACTCATGCACACCCTCCCCCACACCGAATCCCTTCAGATCTCTCTTATTATATCTAAAATCTCTTTTTTTCCTCCAGTGAAACGATGTTAAAACTGAAGAAGAGGAAGAAGAGGAACACAACACCAGAGAGATGCAAAGCCTCTTTAAACTTTATTGTTTGAAAGCATCTACAACCTTATTCCGAACATTAACACCAAAAGGCCAGTGCAAAGCCCTTAGTTTCACCACCTGCGGTAAAACGGAGCTAAAATTAATGTGCGCATACGTGTGTATACCACCAGATCAATACTGTTGTACAGTTTGACGTACTTGACGTCTGTTGACGTGTCAACACTTTGTGTTGCTGGCTCTCCCTCTCTGTCTGTCTGTTTGTCTGTGTGTGTCTGTTTGTCTGTCTGTCTGTCTGTATGTTTGTCTGTCTGTTTGTCTGTCTGTGCTGTTTGTTTGTCTGTCTGTCTGTTTGTATGCCTGTCTTCTTGTCTGCTAGTGGTTTGTCCG
>CM060318.1:17523892-17536392 GCA_030674155.1 Stramonita haemastoma
TCTATCAAGCCATTCATCTGTAATAAAAACTCAAACAAAACCAAAACAACAGCAACCCCCCCCCCCAAACAAACAAACAAACAAACAAACAAACAAACAGAAAAGGACTAATGGTTTGAGGAAAAAAACAACAACACCCCCTCCTTCAAGACAAAGAAACTAAAGAAAAGCACACAAACAAAAAATCACTAAAAAAAAAATCAAAAGAAAAATGGATAAAAATGATTTATACATGTATCTTCTTCTTTTCTCATGCATGACCGGGATGGTCGTGGAGGAGACATGAGAGACGATTCTGCAGCCAGCCGTCGCCATCCAGCCCTGTCCTCCGCCTTCCGAATGAGTGTTGGACTGTCCAGGTGGGTCCACTCCTTGATGTTATCCATCCAGCTTTTGGTTTGTCTGCCTCGGCGTCTGCCACCTTCTAGCGTTCCTTGTAGGACTGTCTTGGGGAGGGTGTTGTGGCGTGTGACATGGCCGAACCATGCCAGCTTCCTTTTCTTGACAGTGGCCAGTAGGAGTTCCTGAGGGCCAGCCATCAGTGCGACTTGACTTCGCACAAAGGTGTTTGTTTTCCTATCCTTCCAGGAAACTCCAAGCAGTCGCCTGAAGCATTTTGTCTCAAACGTCTGGATCCGCTTGGTGGTTTCAGCGGTCATTGTCCATTGTCCAATACATGTATACACACAGCCGAATCTCCCCCCCCCCCCCCAACACACACACGCATGCAGGAACTGGTTTGCATATATGCATACACACAGACAGAAAGACAGACAGACAGACAGACACACACACACACACACACGCACGCACGCACGCACGCACGCACGCGCTCACGCACGAGTGCGCACACAGACAGACAGAAAGACAGCCAGCCAGACAGAGAGACAGCCAGCCAGACAGAGAGACAGCCAGCCAGCCAGCCAGCCAGCCAGCCAGCCACACACACACACACACACACACACACACACACACACACACACACACACACACACACACACACACAACAACAACAACAACAACAACAACACCACCAAACTTTCTTCAATTTTTTGCTTTATTATTTTGTTCATAACTTTTATTCTCAGGCAGAGATGGCTACATGAGCAATGACACATTCTTTTATGAATTAAGCTCAACAATAAATTTGAATACAAACTTGATAATACAGATATACAGAAATGTAGTCTAAATGGGATGAATTATATGTCACCATTGTTATGCTCTACGTCCAGCTTAAAAAACAACAACAACAACAACAACAACAAGGAAACAACACTGCATCTTCCATGTTCTTCAACATAATTTCATGTCATGTTGTTTGTAGCCACAAAAACTATAAATTTAATACCGAATCAGGCCTGTCAGTTCGCTTGGTTTTAATCAGTTAACTCAACATTCACTTCAAGTTCAAAATTAACATCATACAACCCCCCTCAAATGACGGGATAACCTAGTGGTTAGAATAATGCGCTCGCAATCCAACGACCCGGGTTCGAATTCCGTTCAGGAGATATTTTCCCTGGAGTTAACATCATGTACCGACTCTACTTCCCCCCGAAAGTCCTTCCGATGAGACTGTAAACTGATGCCCCATGTGCGAACGCACGCAGAACATTTTGAGCAAACTTTAAAACCTGTTCCGCTTTTCGAAAGAGTAGGTCATTGTGTGACGGTGGGAACGGATGCCAAAATTACAAAACTGCATACACACGAGGATTGGATGTAACAAAGAACATAAGTGCTTAGTCCATTATGCTTGATATAAAACAATAAGTAAATACCCTAAGACCGTTAGTAGTCTAGAGGTGAAAGTCCGGGTTCGATCCCCAGGTTTTGCCCGACACTTTTCTCCCCATTCACTAAGCCGTGAGTGGTCTGGGTGCTAGTCTTCCGGGTGGGACGATAAATCGAGGGCCCCGTGTGTGACACGCATTTAGCGCTTGTAAAAGAACTCACGGCAACAAGAGAGATGTTCCTGGCAAAAATCTGTAGAATAAAACCCACTCTGATAGAAAAAAACCACATACACATGCAGACATGAAAAAAAAAAGTTGGGCGATGAAGGGGAGGGGGAGGCGCTGCTCTTGTGGCGACGTACTCTCCCCGGGTGAGCAGCCCGAATTTCAAGCAGAGAAATCTGTCGTATACCACTACAAATTCAAATAACACCTTGAAAAAAAAACCCAACCCACTAATGACACAGAACATTAAATATTTCATTTCTTAAGGCATATAAAACCAGTGCAACTGTTATTTTAAAGGCATAACACATTTTGTAGTCGGACTGATGTTAAAGTATCAGAGAGCTGAACGTGCACAATCATAAATTTCAGTTTACCTTTCCCGATCATACATTAGCTCAGAGAAGACAGACAGACAGACAGAAGAGAGACAGACAGACGAGAGACAGAAGACAGAGAGAAGAGAGAGAGAGACAGAAGAGAGAGAGAGAGAGAGAGAGAGAGAGAAGACAGAGAGAGAGAGAGAGAGAGAGAGAGAGAGAGAGAGACGAGAGAGAGAGAAGAGAGAGAGAGAGAGAGAGAGAAGAGAGAGAGAAGAGAGAAGAGAGAGAGAGAGAGAAGAGACAGAGCAGAGCAGAGAGCAGATTACCATTCTTTTTCTTACTTTACCGCACATGAAGCAATTACATTTCATTGATATAACTTTAGGAACCCGGTAAACACTGTTTAGGGCTTATAATTATGACCATCTAGGCACTGTGCATAAATCATTGAAACGGTTAAATATAATCGCTTTGTTCCCAACCCCCCCACCCCTACGCCATATAAACAGTCACAGAAAATTTCCTGAAAACAATTTGATATTATGAAGTTTGGTATTCTTTAACATTAATTTTGGTCCATACAAATAATGAACCGTGAGGATTCCTACAACAACCCCTGAGTAAAAAGAGAAATAAAATACATAGATAACAATTGCATTTCTATCTCCCCCCATTACACACACACACACACACACACACCACGCACACACACACCCCCACACACACACACACACACACACACACCACACACACAACACACACACACACACGCATGCCACACACACACACACACACACAACACACACACACACACACACACACACAAAAACACACACACACACACACACACACACACACACACACACACACACACACACACACACACACACACACACACACACACACACACACACACACACACACACACACACACCACACACACACACACACACACACACACACAACACTTACTTTAGACCTCCCTTCCCTCCTCGCCTACTCACATTCGAAATAACGCATTAGTGAATCATTGAATTTAGAACACTACCAACTTCTTACTTAAGTCGAATGTTTATAACAATACTGATATATAAAGAGGATATAAATCGTGATCAATATGTTGAAAAAACAAAACACTCCTCGTTCTCTTCAACCAAGCTTATCTATTCCTTTGCATGAAAGGGGAAAATCTATGAATAAATGACAACAGGAACAATAGAGAAAAGCCCTTTTGTATACATTTTTTCCCCTACACATTTCACAAGCAGCTATCATACATTAAGCAGTCCTGCGCTTAATGAGTAATAGTTAAATCACCATTATTAAGTACTTGAGTACACAGCAACACATATACACACACACACACACACCGCACGCGCGCGCGCGTGCGCGCGCACACACACACACACAGGCAGGCAGATGCACACGCACGCACGCACGCACGCACGCACGCACGCACGCACGCACACACACACACACACACACACACACACACACACACACACACACACACACACGCGGCCGCGCGCGCGCGCGTGCGAGCACAGAATTCACTTTAACTGAGTTTGTCATTCATCCATTTAGGAAACTAAATGCATTATCAAAATACAAAAACGCACTTTCGTATAATTATGTATATCACATATATATTTTTTATTCACATTTCACAAGTGGCGATTATTTACTTTTAAAGCAGTCTTATATCAATAATTGCAAATGTATCATTCTTTATGCTAGAGTACACAGATACGAACACACGCAACGCACGCGCACACACACACACACACCATACACACACACAGACACACACAAACACAACAGCAACAAAAACACAACACAATAACACAACATACACACACATACACACACTCACATGGAGTAAATAATTATGTCACGCACATTTCCTGTTTTTACCACTATCATAAGAAACAAAGCTGTAAGAATTTGTTCTTAACTCATAAAACACGCACAGCTAATGTACTGCTGATGGACAGACAGAACACACACACACACACACACACACACAACAAACAACACACACACACAACAAGCAAGCACACACACATGCAAGCACACTCACAATTAATGCACATTAAGGCACCCACTCAGCGCATGCAATCACACATGATTTTATCACATACACTTACAAAGATCACATAATATTTTGTCTGAGGAAGGAAAAATAAACAATCGACTTTGCGCATGGTCACTTGCTCACAGACGCATGAATCATTGTCTCTCTCTGTCTCTCTCTCCAACACACACACACACACACATACACACACACATACCACACACACACACACTCATCTCATCCCAACACACACACACACACACTACACACACACACACACACACACACCACCCTTCATTTCCCTCCAACTCCCACCCCCTAAATACACACCTGCTACCCCCTTCCTTCACCTCCTCCCCCCACACCGGACACACACACACACACGTACACACACACTTACACACACACATACACACACTGAACACACACACACACACTATCCCCCCAACACCCCCCACCCACACACACTCCTCCCCCCCCCCCACACACACCGGACACACACACACACACACACACACATACACACACACACACAACACACACAAACCACTACACCACACAACAAACCCAAGGTGGAATGCTTTTGAAGTCAGCGGTAGTCGGCACAACAATACAACATCAGTCCCTCACATACATACACACCCCCCCCCCTCCCCCTCAGCGGTCTGTTGTCGTCAACCTCAGCTCAGGCGATGACCGATGGTATGGATCAAACAGTCAGCAACAGCAGCAACAGCAACAGCAGCAACAGCAGCAGCAACAGCCCCCATCAAAGGCCAATGAAGAATAATCTGCAACCCCCAAACGTCCTTACCGTTATATAATTCTTTCCATTCTTTTCACGATCGCTATTGACTGCTGTGTGAGCCTACAGGCAGAACACGCAAGGGCACTTAAAAAAGGTAAAGGTAAAATGTGTTTCCTTATAACCTATATGGTCGTTAGGGGAGGGAGATGTCGTCAGAGACCTCAGCTTCTCTAGGGGGCCAGCATATTGAGAGGGCGGCGCCCATCTCCTACTCCCTCGCTGCTTTTACCTTCCCTGACCCTAAAGAGGGCAAGGTACCCATTGACAGCTGGGGGGAACTGGAGGGCTGTTCTGAAGCCAAGGCGCGCAAACAGTCACCCATCCACTAGGGTGCTTACACGTTAGCCGACATAGACATAGATACAGGGTGCTGTAAGATAATGGTGGTGAGACGAAGACGCAAACTCCTAGTAAGGGATTCAACACATTAAAACCCGTTCCGCCTTTCGGAAGAGCAGGCCATCGTGTGCCGGTAGGAACAGATGACAAAATTATATATAAAAAAAAACCCAGCATGCATACAGGTGTCGTGTTTGGACACCGTCCCCGTGGAAAAAAAAAATAAGGGTAGGCGCTGCACTTGTGGCGACGCGCTCTCCCCGGGGAGAGCAGCCCGAAGTTCACGCAGAGGAATCTGCTGTGACATAAAGTGGTATAAATAAAATAAAACGGTTCCTAATGCTTGAACATCCACATCACCAGATGCCCAGCCACAAGTAGTGGTCTGGTTTGGGTGCTTGTGTTTGAGAAGAGACTTAGTAATGGAATCGAAGTTCCGCTTGTTACATACACTTAGCGCATGTATAACAAACCAAACCTACCCCCCCCCCTTCTCGCCAACCCACCTCCCACTAAATCACCCACCCCACCCCCCAAAAAAAAAACCCACCAAAAGAGAAACAAAATGAATCCTCCCGACCAACCGACTAGCACGTACTCCCCCCCCCCCATTATAATAAAACCCAACAAAAAACCACCAAAAAACCACCACATACAACAAAACAAAACAAAAACAATACAAATAAACACCAAATAACCCCCTCAACAACAAACAAAAACAACAGAAGCGCAGCCCCCCCCCCCCCCCCCCCCCCCCCGCAAGACCTCCCCCCCAAAAAAAAACAAACAAACAAAAACCGAAAAAACCCAAATCCAAACCCAACAACAACAACAACTAAACAAATCCCAAAACAAAACAAAAAACCGAATCCAACAAATGAACAAAAGAGTTGTACCTTGAAAAAAAAATCGGTAGATGAAGCCTACTCAGATTAAAAAAAACAACAAAAAAAACCCCATCCTCTCACTCACCCACCTAATAAACAAACAAACTAAAAGGTGGCGCTCTAGGCTTCTGGCAGTACTAGTGTCACACACACACACACACACACACACACACACACACACACACACACACACACACACTCCCTCTCTTCCTCTCTCCCTCTGTCTGTCAGTCAGTCAGTCAGTCAGTCAGTCAGTCAGTCAGTCAGTCAGTCAGTCTGTCTGTCTGTCTGTCTGTCTTCTCTCTCTCTCTCCCTCTCTCTCCCTCCCTCCCTCTATCCCTCTCTCCCTCTCTCTTCCTCCCCCCCCTCTCTCTCTCCCCCTCCCTCCCCCCCTCTCCTCTCTCTCTCCCCCTCTCCTCTCTCTCTCTCTCTCTCCCCCCCCCCTCTCTCTCTCTCTCTCTCTCTCCTCTCTCTCTCCCTCCCTCCCTAGGGAATTGGAAGGGCGCACATGTCGAATGCCATGCCATGCCTAGAAACCTGCCCTGACTGTAGAGTGTACTGTTCCTCACGACTGTGATTGTCGTCAACACAGCGTCGTTCTCTTCCTAATCGTCATCGATCTCTCCCCATGACATACAGGTAAACACGCTAGGGCACTGACACACACACACACACACGCACGCGCGCGCGCGCACGCTCAACACACACACGCACGCACGCACGCACGCACACACACACACACATCCCGGGGCGGGATATAGCCTAGTGGTCAGAACATTGCGCTGGCAATTTGACCACCCGGGTTCGATTCCGGTCGAGGAGATTTTTCTCCTGGAGGTAACATCAGTGCTGACTCCACTCTCCCCAAAAGTCCTTCGGATGAGACTATAAACCGAGGCCCCGTGTGCGAACGCATGCAGAACATCTTGCGCACACGTTAAATCCTGTTCCGCTTTTCGTAAGAGTAGGCCGTCGTGTGCCGGTGGGAATAGATGACAATATTTACACAACTGCATATACATGGGGACTGGATGAAAAAAAAGCACATGAGTGCTTATCCCATTATCCTCGATATAAAAGAATAGATAAATAAACACACACACACACACACACAAACAACACACACACACACACAAACACACACACACACACACACACACACACACACACACAACAAGAAAAGAAAGAAAGAAAGAAAGAAAGAAAGAAAGAAGAAAGAAAGAAAGAAAGAAAGAAAGAAAGAAAGAAAGAAAGAAAAGAAGCAAAACCAATGGAAGAAAACTAAAAAAAAAAAAAAAAAAAAAGGGAACAAAAGAAAAAAAAAGAGGAAAAAAAGTGAAAGAATGAAAAATAAACGAATAAAGAAGGAAATAAAGGAAAAAAATGAACGAACAACACACAAAAAAACAGAGAGAAAAAAGTCAAATATACCGATATGTACGTATAAGTCCAAAGATTTGCTGGGGATGTTTACAACTTGTCCAAGGCATAGCCGTCGTTGCTATAGGCATGGTTGATGTCACTGAAAAGTGAGAAGAAAAAAAACCAAAACAACAAAAAATAAGAATCAGTAATGTTATTCGAGCTTAACACTTAAAAAACAAAACAAAGAAAAACAAAAGGCAAAACCCTAACACCAAAACAGAACTTGGCGACACAATCAATCCCCGTTTTTGTCTGCTCTGGCTATTGTGGCCATTCTCTTTTGGACTGACGGACGCAGTTAGCCAAATGGCTTCAGGCTGTTCTGGCTATTGTGGCCATTCTCTTTTGGACTGACGGACGCAGTTAGCCAAGTGCTTCAGGCTGTTCTGGCTATTGTGGCCATTCTCTTTTGGACTTGACGGACACAGTAGCCAAGTGCTTCAGACTGTTCTGGCTATTGTGGCCATTCTCTTTTGGACTGACGGACGCAGTTAGTCAAGTGCTTCAGACTGTTCTGGCTATTGTGGCCATTCTCTTTGGGACTGACGGACGCAGTAGTCAAGTGCTTCAGCTGTTCTGGCTATTGTGGCCATTCTCTTTTGGACTGACGGACGCTGTAGCCAAATGGCTTCAGACTGTTCTGGCTATTGTGGCCATTCTCTTTGGGACTGACGGACGCAGTTAGTCAAGTGCTTCAGGCTGTTCTGGCTATTGTGGCCATTCTCTTTTGGACTGACGGACGCAGTTAGCCAAGTGCTTCAGGCTGTTCTGGCTATTGTGGCCATTCTCTTTGGACTGACGGACGCAGTTAGCCAAGTGCTTCAGGCTGTTCTGGCTATTGTGGCCATTCTCTTTTGGACTGACGGACGCAGTTAGCCAAGTGCTTCAGGCTGTTCTGGCTATTGTGGCCATTCTCTTTGGGACTGACGGACGCAGTTAGCCAAGTGCTTCAGGCTGTTCTGGCTATTGTGGCCATTCTCTTTGGGACTGACGGACGCAGTTAGCCAAGTGCTTCAGGCTGTTCTGGCTATTGTGGCCATTCTTTTTGGACTGACGGACGCAGTAGTCAAGTGCTTCAGGCTGTTCTGGCTATTGTGACCATTCTCTTTTGGACTGACGGACGCAGTAGCCAAGTGCTTCAGGCTGTTCTGGCTATTGTGACCATTCTCTTTGGGACTGACGGACGCAGTAGCCAAGTGCTTCAGGCTGTTCTACTTCAATCCCATGGGTCCATGAAGTAAGGAATCGATCTCGGTGCATCTTGTGAATAAAGGACAGGGGATCTTTACGATCTTCCAGGTCAATTTCAAGCGCATACCTGCCAGTGCCTTAATTCCCTTCGTGTATAATATACGCATGCAGAAGATCAAATATGCACGTTAAAGATCTCGTAATTTCTGTCAGCGTTCGGTGGAATACAGAAACACGAACATATCCCAGCATACACCCCCGAAGTCGGAATGCAGCTACCTTCATGATAGGCAAAAAACGGTCTCATACGCAAAATCTTACCATGGGTAAACCTGGGAGCTAGATGAGGAACGAAAAAAAAGACTGGATATAGCCATTCTTCTTGTCGTTGATCGTTCCCCAGCTTAGGTCAGTCACTCTGGCAGTTTTTTTGATTTATTTGATTTGATTTCATTTGATTTGATTTATTCTTTTATATCGAGGATAACGGAATAAGCACTCTTGTGCTTTTTTTTTACATCCAGTCCCCGTGTGTATGCAGTTTTTGTAAATGTCATCTGTTCCAACCGGCACACGATGGCCTACTCTTACGAAAAGCGGAACAGGATTTAACGTGTGCGTAAGATGTTCTGCGTGCGTTCGCGCACGGGGCCTCGGTTTAAAGTCTCATCCGAAGGACTTTTTGGGGAAAGTGGAGTCGGCACTGATGTTAACACCAGGAAAAAATTTTCCTCGACCGGACTCGAACCCGGGTCGTCAAATTGCCAGCGGAATGTTCTGACCACTAGGCTATCCGTCCCCTAGTTTTTACCCCTAACATGCAACCACACCTCGTCTCACTCCCCACACCTGGCATCACTGCCAGACCGTAAGCACGCGATGGATGAGAAGTTTACGTGTACAGCTGTTGTCAACTACCTCGCCATATAGGCGTCCACACACTGGGACTTTACAGGACACTTCTCCCTTAAGTCCTTCGGAGGAGACTATAAACCAAGGCCCTGTGTGCGAACGCACGCAGATAACATCTTGCGCGCACGTTAAATCCTGTTCCGCTTTTTTTTTGGTAAGAGTCGGCCATTGTGTGCCAGTGGGAACAAGATTACAAGATTTACAAATCTGCATACACAAGGGGATTATATGTAAAGAAGCGCACGAGTGCTTATTCCATTATCCTCGATATAAAAAAATGAATAAATATATAAATGAAATGGTGGATGTGCTGCGAGCTTTGTCATGAATGGAGACATTCCTTACAGAAATTTTTGTTCAAAGCATAATAATATTATTTTCAAAGTCAGCAGAGGCATTTTGCTCTGTACCACTGAAAAAGCTTTGGAAAAATTCACAGAAAAAAATATCAAGATACTGCATGACAAAGTAGAGACTGTACTAGCCGACTTGGCGTAATGGTTAACGCCTTGGGTTACGAACTAGAAGGTCGCAGGTTCGAATCCCACAAGAGTCTCAGAGATGTTTTCAGACTCCTGCCGGCTCCTACCAAGAGTGAATGTGCTGTGCTGTGGGCTCAGTGGGAAGACTTGGAGCCACACAGTCGAGCTTCATCCACTTTAGGGATGCGTTTTGTTGTGTTTTTTGTTGAGAGTGGGTTGCTATGCTCAAATTACATCTCGGTTCCAGTTATCGCCGGGATATATTATGATAGGAAGCAAAGAATACACACAGCCCTGTCAAGTCGTCTCAGAGCAAATGCACTTCAATAGCAGCGTCATTATATTGTCATCATTATTGATCATCATGCAAAAAAAAGTTAGAGACACTATTGTGGGTTGTAGATAATTAGTCTGAATTGTTTTTCATTGGTTGTTAAAATTCTCTGATGTCTGATTCTATATGGCCCTTGAGCAACATCTGCCGCTTGGCAGGCAAACAGAAAATGACACCAAGACAGACAGAAACAGAAACAGAAACACACACACACACACACAATCACACACACATCACACACACATTTACACGCACGCACGCACACACACGCACACACACACGCGCACACATACGCACGCACACACACACACGAACAATTACAAAAAATTCTGTATGCTCACGGTGACTAGACGTAATAAAAAAAAGAACACCACGTGAAAGCTAATTCAATTATCCTCGAAATAAGAGAATAATTGAAAACACACACACACACACACACACACACACACACACACACACACACACACACACACACACACACCGCACACACACACACACACACACACACACACACACACACACACACACACACACACACACACACACCCTCACCCCCCCACCCCCCACCACCACCACCCCCCCACCACACCCCCACCCACCACCACCCCCACCACCCACCACCCCCTCACCCTCCCCTCCCTTTCCCCATTCCCCTTCCCCTCAAAACCCCTACACCAGCCTTAATTAAAGGTGACAATCCACACACACACACAAAATCGGACGTACTACTTTCGGTCCGCGGTGCCACACCGGTAGCAGCACCACATGATGATGATGATGAAGAGGAGGAGGGCGCAGCAGGCTCCCAACACTCCTCCCACGATGGCCGCCACTTTCTCCTTCCCCATCTCCTCACTCTGGCACTTGGGACCCGAGTAGGTCTTGTGATAGCCCGAGTCACAGCTAGAGAGAGAGAAAAAAAATCACAAAACAGTTTTAGCCTAGGTCTTGTAATGATAGTAGTAGTAACAGTAGCAGTAGTAGTAGTAGTAGGAGGAGGAGGAGGAGGAGGAGGAGGAGGAGAGCAGCAGCAGCAGCAGCAGCAGCATCAGTAGAAGCAATAGCAGCAGCAGCAGCAGCAGCAGCAGCAGCAGTAGTAGTAGTAGTAGTAGTAGTAGTAGTAGTAGTAGTAGTAGTAGTAGTAGTAGTAGTAGTAGTAGTAGTAGTAGTAGCAGTAGTAGTAGTAGTAGTAGCAGCAGCAGCAGCAGTAATAGTAGTAGTAGTAGCAGCAGCAGTAGTAGTAGAACTAGTAGTAGTAGTAGTAGTAGTAGTAGTAGTAGTAGTAGTAGTAGTAGTAGTAGTAGTAGTAGTAGAAGCAACAGCAACAGCAGCATCATCAGCAGCAGGAACAGCAGCAGCAGTCTGCTGCATGCAGAGGTAACAGCTTGCCCTCAATACATTACTTACCCAAGCTTTGTGCTCTAGAACCCAGAACGCAACTCCATACTCTCTTCAGAGACTGACAGAAGCCTACAAAGCAGTATTAATCTTAAAGATGATTAAAAACAAGCGACACATTTTCAAAATTAAAAACAATCCCCCCAAAAAAAAACAAACCCCCCAGGAGATACGCACACACAACTTTTGCTGACGGTGCCGTTCGTTTTCACCACCACGGTGCAGGTCCCGTGTTCCCCGCACTCCATGCCTTCACACAGGTGCACACACACCGCAGGAGGCCCCGCCCTGCACTGGTAGCCCAGAGAGCACACGTCTGCCACCTTGCACACTGAACTGGTGTCGGCCACAACTGTATCAAGA
>CM060318.1:17548892-17558892 GCA_030674155.1 Stramonita haemastoma
AGAATTCAGAGCTACAAAGTTCAGAGTCATTCACACTATTGTTCCTAGCACTAAGGGGCAAATACTCCTTTATCCTGGTTTATTCTCCCCCCCCCCACCCCCACCCTCGTCATCTCCCTATCCTTCATTCCGTACCCTTTTCAAATTAATCAATTGTGACTGACTGTGTCTGTCTATCCGGGTTCCTGACAGATGAGCAATCTAACACACCCCCCCCCCCCCCCTCCCTTTCAAAAAAAGAGAGGAAAAAAATCGCCCTTCTACTTTCCTTGTGTTACACTCACGAGCGCACAGGAAGTTGTGCAAGAATATGCGAGTCCACACCCTTGTAGTTCTTAGCTTTTAGGTCCTGTTCTATCTTGTATGGCGAATCAAAAACATTTTTGGTGTTTTTCACAGATTTCTTTTTTTTATAATTATGAAAAATGCACTATAGACTTGTTTTGGGGGTTGAGGACACAGACCAGTGCCAGGCAATCATGAGAAAGTGGGAAACGATCATCAAATGAGGATGGCTTGTGTTCCTACAATGTTGACCCCGCGCATGGATATTGCGGTTAGAAAGCTAGCAGACAGCAAAGGACTTGAAGGGGGTACATACACTGTTTGCTGAAAACAAAAACTCAAACCCACCAAATTTGTCCAAAATCACACGAGTTTTGAGTCAGGGGCTAGTCTTTCTGAAAACAAAAGTGGTTTTTGTTATCTACGTGGATGCCTAAATACGTTGAGTGACTTTTTTTTCTACAGAATTTTGCCAGGGACAACTCTCTTGTTCTCGTGGGGTTCTTTCTACGTGCGCTAAATGCGTGTTGTACACGGGACCTCGGTTTATTATCTCATCCGAACGACTAGCACCCAGACCACCAAGCCTGGTCTAGTCAATGAAGGAAAATGTTTTGGCACGAACCGGATTTGAGTCACCACCACACGTTTCGAACCCGGATTTTTTTGCTTTCTAGGCAGGTGTGTTACCTTTAGACCACCGATCCCCATGACAGACAATAGTTGCCGTCTGAACTTTCGACGACCCTGAGGATGGTTCAACTGATACTTCTACTAATGAATTGATCATGGTTATAAACAGACAGATCAATTTATAAAGCCTGTTTCAAGTCACGGTGCAGACGAGTACACACATACATATTTCATGATGACAGCACGAACCTTTAGGGAAAAAAAGCCCCTACCCCAAACAACTCCCAGTCACCCCCGCGCCAATCAGTGGCAATAATCACGGAACTGTATTGTGTTGTGCTTAATTATACAGTGCTATATTACGTTTTGTTGTGTTGTAAGGCATTGTATTGTGTTGTTTGTTCCCCGTGGTGATGCCGGGGGGGCCTGTCAGTATAAATAGCATCCCAAACTTCTGGAAATTCTGAGCTAGGAAGTCCTTTTCTATCCCTCTCTCTATTTCTGCCTTGTTCCTTTTCTTCTTGTTACCTCCTTCTCGTTTATTTTCTGCCTTCTTGGTTCATTTTCCTGCCGTTTTTTCCCCCAGAAAGACTTAATTAAAAGATTTTCTCTCCCATGCTGAAGTCGGATGTGCTGGGTCTGACTAGGCAGGAGCTTAACCGAAGCGCAACGCATTTTCGCTCCTATGACAGATGATAGTTGCTGTCTGAGCGTTCCCGACGACGACGACGACGACGACGACGACGAAGAAGCACTGTGTTGTCTTGTGCTGGGTTGTGTTGTGTCGTGTTTGTATGGTGTCACATTTGGTCATATCGATTTGTATTGTATTGCATTGAATTGCATTGCATTGCATTTGTAGGCGCTAGGGATTTTCATGCATGAAATTCGGACCGTTTTCTCTGGGGTGTGTTTGCAAGATAAATCGTCGCCACCCCCCCCCCCCCCCCCCTCGGCTTCTCCTTCCCTCCCTAATGTCTCATGTGGAAGGCCAGTGATTAAAACAAGGGAATGATAAAGGACAGCCAGTGGAGGGAGAGTGGAATGGAGTGTGCCTGGCCGCATGTAATAATTATTCGTTAGTGTCCCTGCTTAAAAATATATCACTCAATTGTAGTACTTTGAAGGGGACGGGACAGTTCAGTGGTCGGAGCACTCGCTTTCCCTAAGCCAATGTCAAGCACCATCGAGCATGGTTATCAAGTGGAGGGGTGACCGTCTGCGCGCCTTGGCTTCAGCACAGTCCCCCAGTTCACCCAGTTGTAAATGGATACCTGCTCTCTTTAGGTTCAGGGAAGGTAAAGCAGCGAGGGAGAGGAGATGGGCGCCGCCCTCAATATGCTGGCCCCTGGAGAAGCTGGGGTCTCCGATGCATTGCTCCCCTACGATCACATAAGTTATGGGAACGCCTTGACCCTTTTTTACCTTTTACTATGTATGTAAGCACGTAAGGAGTTTTCAGAAGACAGAGTGAGGGTGTAGAACATCCATCCTTCATGCCTTAGTCGTGTTGCTGACGTGCACTACGCACTGCATGGGAACAACATGAGAGTTTAGGAACACCCCCCCCCCCCCTCCTCCTTCCTACCTCCCCTCCCTCCTCCTACCCCCGTCAACAACCATACAGCCTTCTACTTTAAGTTTTGCTTTGCGAGTCATTGAAAACCTGACGACCTTCTCACAGTTATCTACAGAAGGGTCCTGTTTCATGTCACCATGACTAGACTCCAGCCTAAAGCTAAAAATAACACAGTGTACAAGGAGAGTCAACCATCCATTGACATTGCCACAAAAAAGAAGATAATTATATACTTTTTATAAAACTCGTCTTCATCCGAAAAGAGAAGTGACACTGTTTTTACTACCTACTTTTATCCCAGAAAGAAGATATACATTTCCGCTCTCTTCACTCAACTGTGCTATGATACTAGGTTTTTCGAAGAAAGTTACACCAAGCGAAACTTTCTCATTTCAATGCTGTTGAGGGTACTGCAAGCCTTTAGCTTGTTGTTGCTCTATTGCAAGTGTGTGTATGTATAAGTACCATCAGTAAATGAATACCCGCTCTCTTTAGGTTCAGCTTGTTTTTTTCGAAACAAACAGTTGATTAAACTAACTTTATTTTACTGCTTAGGGAGCTTTTACAAGCATCTACACACCATCACTCATAGACAAGTGTTTGTGGTGAAGGGGTGGAGGCGGAAGGAGAAGTGGGGGGAGGGGGGGAGGGGGGGAGGAGGGGGAGAGGGAGCCCTCTTCCAATGAGCTTCTGAGTCCATAGACATCTCGGCATTTAACAATGAATACCTTACTTTTAAACCATATTCTTTTTTTTTTTATCAAAATAATTTATTGGATTGCGAGTCCTGTTATTGTCAGTTATGTTTTTTTAAATCTCTTTTATTTATATATCGATATTTTTATATATTTTTGGTATATTATCATTATTTTATACATATATATATATATAATTTTATTTATATTTATTTATACTATACATTTTTTTAATATCTTTATTCATATATATATTTTTTATATTCATTCTTTTATATCGGGGATAAGGAAATAAGCACTCATGTGCTTTTTTTACAATCTAGTCCCGTGCGTATGCAGTTTTCACTTTGTGTGTAACTTGTTTCGAGATAACAAAACAAACAACAAACAAACAAACAAGCAAACAAACAAACAAAAATCGATAGTTCCACCTTTTAGCCCAGGCCAAAAGCTGTGTCGGTTATTGATGTCATCGACACGCCAAAGGCTTCCTTGAAATGTTTGTGTTGTGCTTTGAAATGTCATGTTAAGATTGTCCTCTGCATTCATAACAAGCTCATATAATAGCAGCTCATAACAAGGTCAAGTTGTTCCCATTATTTTATTTTATTGCATGTCACAGCAGATTTCTCCACGTGAAATTCAGACTGCTCTCCCCAGGGAGAGCGCATCGCCACAAGTGCAGTGCCATCCATTATGTTTTCTTTTTCTTGTCTGCAACTGTATTTGTTTTCCTATCAGAATGGCTTTTTTTCTACAGAATTTTACCAGGGACAATCCTCTTGTTGCCGTGGTTTTTTAATTTTTTTTTTTACGTGTACTAAATAATGATGTGTATTACACGGAACCTCGGTTTATCGTCTCATCCGAAAGACTAGCACTCAGACTATCACTCATGGTCTAATGGATGGGGGAAAAGTTTTGGGCCCGCAAACGGGATTCAAACCACCGCACACTCCGACCCGGACTTTTATTTATTTTTTCAAATAAGCATTCAGATACTTTTTTCATCCGGCCCTTACCCTGACTAGAGACTATGAAAACATACCCCCACCCACCCCCCAAACAACAACAACAACAAAATAAAACAACCCCTCCTCCACAAAAACCCACGTCAACAACAAAAGTTTTACCTATGATTTAAAGAAAGGAGGTTAATATAATTATATTCAACAAACAGATTATTCCCGATTCAACTGTCCCGAACAGTAATGTTGAAACAGATGACATTGATTGTAATTATTGAAACAAAAGAGATCGATATGTATTCAATAAACACATAATCCCCAGGTGACCTGAAATAAATAATAAAAAAAACCCCACAAACATTGACTAACATGTAGCTAGCGATTGGTTCATAAATGTCTTCTGTTATTGGCTTTGATTTGTTTTCATAAGATATGTGCTATATAAATGTATCATTATTATTATTATAATTATTGTTATTATTGTTATTGTTATTATTATTATGTTATATTGTGCTTATTATTATTATCATCGTTATGTTTAGTATTATGTTTACTATTATGGTTATGATGATGATTATTACTTTCATGGTTGTTATTATGATTTACTATTATTATGAATATGATGATTTTGATTAGTATCATTATCATCATTATCATCGTCCTCATTATTATCCTCCTCCTCCTCCTCCTCATTATTATTATCATACATTATATATCATTATTATCATTGTTATCATTATATATACTACTACTATATACTACTACTACTACTATACTATATACTATATAACTACTACTAACTACTACTACTAATAATACTACACTAACGATAACGACCTATCCTTTGCTGTAGTCAACTCACGGAGGTTAAGGAAAACAAACCAAGGGATGCTTTTTTTCGAAGAAAAAATCTCTTCTGTCACCCTGCGACTTTTTGCTTGTTTGTAACACTGTCTACAAGGGAGATTTCTTCTTCTTCGTCGTCGAACGCTCAGACAGCAACTATGTGTTGTCTGTCATATGAGCGAAAATGCGTTGCGCTGCCGTAAATAGCGCCTGACAAGTCGGGTCCAATGCATCCCACTTCAGCGTGGGAGAGAATTGTTATCTTTTAAAATTTTTTTATTTTTTTTTTTTTTTTACAAAAATGCAGATGAATGGACCAAGAAGGCAGAAGAAGAACCAGAAGGAGGCCGACAGGAAGAAAAAGGAACAAGGCAGAAACAAAGAGAGGGATAGAGAAGAGGGAATTCCTAACACAGAATTTGCAATTGTTGTGATTAAATTCAAGTCCCAGCGGAGATTTTCGATTTAGGGACAGATAATTTGCAGAAGGTGGAGATGCTATTTTAAACTGAAAGACACAACCCCCCCCCCCCCCCCCCCCGAACATTTCCACGGGGAGCAAGAGGGATACAGGAATACCATAGGTGGATCGGTGGTCAAGAAAGCGAAAAGTCCGCTTTTAAGTGTGTGGTGATTTGATCCCCGTTTGGACCAGAAACGCCGCCCCTCCCCCCCCCCCCTCTCAATCCACTAGACCGTAAGTGGTGGTCTGGGTGCTATTTTTTTTCGGATGAGACGATAAACCGAGGTCCAGTGTGTAACACAAGAAATTATTTCGCGCATGTAAAAGAACCCACGGCAGCAAGGACCCACGGCAGCAAGGAGTTGTCCCTGGCAAAATTATGTAGAAAAAATCATTTTGATGGGGAAGCAAATACAATTGCGGACAGGAAAAGAAAACAAAATGGGTGGCGCTGTTCTTGTGGCGACGACGCACTCTTTCCGGGGAGAGCAGCCCAAATTTCATGCAAAGAAATCTCCTGTGACTTAAAGTGGTATAGAATACAATACAATCAAATCGATACGATACATACGATACGATACAATACGATACGATACAATACAATACAATACAATACAACACAACACAACACAACACAACACAACACAACACAACACAACACAACACAACACGATACGTTTCCCTCGCTCGACAGTTACTCCACTTGTTTCCCAATATTTCTTGCTCAAACAAAAGTCTGTCAGTGTTCACAAGCTTTCACTGTCTGTACAGGAAGCTTTTTTTTTTCTTTTCTCGAATGAATGTCTACCAAACCAGCCGATTGTTTGGACTAGCCATGGGGGTGGGGTTAGGGGAAGGAGGAGTAATTTTATCAATAAACAAATCTAAATGTATCAGTGTTTACAAGCTTTCAAGGTCCATGTATTACAAGTTCCTGGTTTCTGAATATCTATTTCACAAAACCAACCGAGCTTTTGTGCATGTGTATTTTTATCTAACTTACACCTGTACAGGAAACAGGGTGGGGGGCAAGGGTGTGGAGGGGGTGGTGGTAATTTTATCACGAAGCAATTTCATATGCATACGGTCAGAAAAAAAGCGGCATGTCTCGCGGCGAAGCGTTTTTTTCTCATGGAAAAGCTAAGAACAGCAAAACTAGCGACCATGCCGCGCTATCAACGGAACGAATAAGTTCAACAAATGAACAAAAGATCCCTATGTTGAATCGCTTTTCATCGCCAAAACAAAAATATAAACCAAAACAAGACACATCCTTCTCTGAATGTTTGTTGAACCCCCCCCCCCAAAAAAAAAAAAGAAGATTAAAGAAATAGAATATATAGAACATGAGGAAAAGCTTTTCTTAAGGATCACACTGAATGGATGGATCTTAATTTTTCGTTTCTCAGCCCACAGCTCCAAGGTTCACCAATGGTGAGATTTCTGCCAATGCGACCGTTAACCTACCATTAAGTAGCCGCATTCTGATTTCGGGGATTATAGGTGTATATAATAATTATCAGTAAAGCGTACATTTTGAAACCGGTTCTGAAGTTCAGCAGAGTAAGCTTTTTGTGTGGCGGCGGGAACTGACGAGAACATGTGCACATTTTCTTTTCCTATATTTTCCTTTCTTTTTCTTTTCCTCCCTTCATTCATTCTCTCCTTCCTTCCTTTCTGAAAAAAGAGCCCTAAAACACTTGAATTGACTACAAATAAAAAGATTTATACGAACAAGCAAGAAGACCAACTTACCGATCAGGAAGACGGTGCGAATGACACCACAGCAGGACGAAGACAGTTTGGAAAAGGGAGGAAAGGTTTTTCCTTCTCCTGTTTCGAGCGTTCTGTGCCCTTCCCTCTCCTCTATTCTCTCCTCTCTCTCCCCTCTCTCCCCTTCTCTCTCTCCCTCTTCCTTCTGTCTCTGTCTCTCTGTCTGTCTGTCTCTGTCTGTCTGTCTGTCTGTCTGTCTGTCTGTCTGTCTGTCTGTCTGTCTGTCTGTCTGTCTGTCTGTCTGTCTGTCTGTCTGTCTGTCTGTCTGTCTGTCTGTCTGTCTGTCTCTCTCTCTCTCTCTCTCTCTCTCTCTCTCTCTCTCTCTCTCTCTCTCTCTCTCTCTCTCTCTCTCTCTCTCTCTCCTCTCCTCTCTACTCTCTCTCTCTCTCTCTCTCTCTCTCTATAACCGAGGTCCTGTGTGACAAATGCACGTAGAACATCGTGCGCACACGTTAAATTCTGTTCCGCTTTTCGTAAGAGTAGGCCATTGTGTGCGGTGGGAACAGATGACAAAATTTGTAAAACTGCATGCACATGGGGACTGAATGTAAAAAAAGCACATGAGTACTTATTCCAGTTTCCTCGATATAAAAGAATCCTCTCCTCCTCTCTCTCTCTCTCGTCTCTCTCTTCTCTCTCTGTCTCTCTTCTCTCTCTCTCTCTCTCTCTCTCTCTCTCTCTCTCTCTCTCTCTCTCTCTCTCTCTCCCCCACCCCCCTCTTTCGCCCCTCTTTCTATCTACACCATTCCGCGAATGACCCTCACACCCTCACCACCACCACCCCTCCCGTCTATGCAGCGTTTGCAAACTACTGCCAAGTGAAAGATGTTTAAGGTATTTAGATAATTATATTCATGTCCATTAATTTGGAAGATGACTTGCTCGTTATTTAACGCACATGTATGCACATGAACTAAATTATTATAAATTTCCTCTGTGTGAGTGAGTGAGTGAGTGAGTGAGTGAGTGAGTGTGTGTGTGAGTGATGAGTTTGTGAGTGTGTGTGTGTGTGTGTGTGTGTGTGTGTGTGTGTTGTGTGTTGTGTGTGTGTGTGTGTGTGGTGTGTGTGTAATTGTTGTAGTGCGTGTGTGTGGTGTGTGTGTGTGTGTGTGTGTTGTGTGTGTGTGTGTGTGTGTGTGTGTGTGTGTGTGTGTGTGTGTGTGTGTGTGTGTGTGATAGATAGATAGAGGTACAATTTGAGAGAGAGAGAGAAAGAGAGAGAGAAATAGAGAGACAAAGAGAAAGAGATATATATAGGGAGACAGAGAAAGACAGAGAATGTGAATGTATGTGTATGTATGCATTCGAGTGTGTGTGTATGTGTGTATGTATGCTGTATGTATGTATGCTGTATGTATGTATGTATGTATGTATGTATGCATGTATGCATGTATGCATGTATGCATGTATGCATGTATGTATGTATGTATGTATGCATGCATGCATGCATGTATGCATGTATGCATGTATGTATGCATGCATGCATGTATGTATGTATGTAGTTGCGTGTGTGCATGCGCGCGCGCACGTGTGTGAGTATGTATGTGTGCACGACCGTGCATGCACCGTAGTTTATTACTAAAACAGAACTTTAACAACTACAGCAAACAACCAGTATCCATCCAATCTTAAAAGTTTATCGCCCCACCGACCACCAAGGCCTCTCAGAGCTGTCACCGTGTTGGCGGTTACAGCTCAGATTAAAAACTGTGTAGCCAGGTATACATACGTCTAGTTTTTTTTTTAAAATATCAAGATTAAAAACCAGCAATGTCAACAACGTCAACAACAAGGATCACACCATTGGTATCACCTGTAGCCTACTCCCTTGGAGTTAACATCAGTGCTGACTCCACTCTCACCCAAAAGTCTTTCGGATGAGACTTTAAACCGAGGCCCCGAGTGTTAACGCACGCTAAACATCTTGCGCACACGTTAAATCCTGTTCCGCTTTTCGTAAGAGAAGGCCATTGTGTGCCGGTGGGAACAGATGACAAGATTTACAAAACAGCATACACACGGGGACTGGATGGAAAAAAAAGCACATGAGTGCTTATTCCATTATCCTCGATATGAAAGAATGAATAAATATAACAATCACCACCACTAATGCCACTATCTGTGAGAGTAACGATACCCCCCCCCCTTCCCACCTCTTATATTCCTTTCCCCCACCAAAAATGTATTAAAAGAGCCCCTCTCCAACCCCCCCCACCCCCCTACTTATTCCAACAACAGCAACAAAACTTCACCCCTTCGCCCCCCCCCCCCCCCCGCCCCCCAAAAAAAAAGTTGAACCAAAACCAAAAACAACAACAAAAAAACAGAAAGAAAACCAAGTCAAAACTACTAAAGACCACCACAACGACAAACAAAAAAAAGTCAACCCAAAAACCCCAACAACAACACCAACAACAAAAAACGCGAGAGGATTTTTGAAATCTATGCTGACTAACACGGATGTGGCAAGAGGATAATGACAATTCATCACGCAACATGGTTGCTTCACAATTTGAAAAGTAACACACCTCCCCCCCCCTTTTTGTGTTTCTTTTTCACACAAGACCTTTCAAGCATTCATACTAGATTTCCCAGAAACGGTGTCAGGTCACAGTCAACTGCCGGTAATGAAACATGCTTTTCCTCTGAACACATCCGCTGTGTAGCAGGGTTGAGACCATTTACCGCATAATGAGTCACGTTGCACCAGAGAACAGTCATTTCTAATTAACGTGTAACTAATTTGCAACAGTCTTCC
>CM060318.1:17566392-17568892 GCA_030674155.1 Stramonita haemastoma
TGATAATAAGGATAGTGATAATATCAATGATTAATCATAAAAACAATGGTAGTGATAACAGCAATGGTAATGATAACAGCAATAATGATAACAACAAGGATCACATCATCATCATGTAACATCATCATCATCACCATCATCACCATCATCATCATCATCATCATCATCACCACCACCACTACCACCACCACCACCACCACCACCACCACCACCACCACCACCACCACCATCATCATCATCATCATCATCATCATCATCATCATCATCATCATCATCATCGTCGTCTTTTCCTACTTCTTCTTCTTCTTCTTCTTCCTCTTCTTTCCCCCCCACCACTATCACCATCACCACGTCTGAACGCCATCTCTCTATGTGCCTTCCTGCCTCTCTTCTTCTTCTTCTTCTCAATTTCTTTTCTCTTTTCTTTTCCCCTCTGTATTTTTTTCTTTAAAAACACAGCTTCCAAGCATTCTCATATGGTGAAACCTTTGCAAGTACAGACATTCAATTGATTCAATTCAACTCATTTCAAAACATTTTTATTATCTTAAAAACACCAGAGAAAAAAAACAACAACACACGATTAGAGACACATACACAAAGAGTGTTACTGTCACCACGACACACGAAATAAATGGAGAACACTTTCAGAACATGGCAGGTGACGCGCCACGCTCATGTTTACTCGACTGCTAACAGCTACGAGTCATAGGACCTGACATAACATTTTTCTACACACCCCACACACAGGCGCGCGCGCGCGCGCACAAGCCCGCGCTCACGCACCCACGCACACGCACAGACACGCACGCATGCACACACACACACACACACACACACGCACGGACACACACACACACACACACACACACACACACACACACACACACACACACACACACACACACACACACACACACATACACAGGGGGCCGGGATAGCCTAGTGGTCAGAACATTGCGCTCGCAATTTAACGACCCGGTTTCGATTCCCGTTCGAGGGGATTTTTCCCCTGGAGTTAGCATCAGTGCTGACTCCACTCTCCCCAAAGTCCTTCACTCACTCACTCACTCAGTCCCATATCCCAAAGGACGTAGGGGGGACATGAGAGAAGACACAACAGAGATCTTTTTCCATGCTTCACGATCCTGTGTGGCTAGTAAGAGGTGTTGCAGAGGTTGGGCGGTCCAGTCTTTGATGTTGTCAACCCATGATTTCTTTTGGCGGCCTCTTCGTCTCTTGCCCTCGACTGTTCCTTGCAAGATGGTTTTTGCTAAGGTGTTGTGTCTTGTGGTGGGACCAAACCACATCAGCTTTCTCCTCTTTATGGTGGAGAGCAAAGGCTCTTGGGGGGCACACGCCTTTTGATTTCTTCTTTCACATAGTTATTGGTCTTGTGTTCTTTGTATGATATTTTGAGGAGTCTTCTGTGGCACTTGCTCTCGAATGCTTGGATTCTCCTCTCTAACTCTGCTGTCAGAGTCCATGATTCACAGCCATATAGGAGGATAGATATCACGAGGGATTTTTAGAGGTCCTTCGGAGGAGACTATAAACCTATTTGATTTGATTGATTGATTTTTTGATTTGATTTATTCTTTTATATCGAGGATAATGGAATAAGCACTCTTGTGCTTTTTTTTCAGCCAGTCCCCGTGTGTCTGCAATGTTGTAAGTGTCATCTGTTCCCACCGGCACACGATGGCCTACTCTTAAGAAAAGCGGAACAGGGTTTAACGTGTGTGCAAGATGTTCTGCGTGCGTTCGCACACGGGGCCTCGGTTTAAAGTCTCATCCGAAGGACTTTTGGGGAGAATGGAGTCGCCCCGTGTGCGAACACCAGCACAACATCTTGCGCACACGTTAAATCCTGTTCCGCTTTTTGTAAGAGTAGGCCATTGTCTGCCGGTAGGAACAGATGACACAATTTACAAAACTGCACACACGGGGACTGGATGTAAAAAGCACATGAGTGCTTATTCCATTATCATCGATATAAGAGAATAAATAAATCATAAATAAATAAACACACACACATAGTCTTTTTTACCGTCTAAAAATTGGAGTTTGACATTTTTCACACACACACATACACACACACATACACACACACACACACACACACACACACACACACACACACACACACACACACACACACACACACACACACACACACACACACACGCTTGCTTGCTGTCTTGCTTGCTTGCTTGCTTGCTTTTTTCTTGGTCTATCTGAATTGTCCAAATCACCTGTTGTGGAGTTAGTTTGAAGAGTTGGGTTTTCTATTAGTCCTGATATTGTCACTGGCCGTAGCTGTGAATCAACTGAAAATCAATTTGATTCAAACTAGAATCCGCTTGAAATAAATCATTTAGCTTGTATTGATTCACCCTGATTATTGTTTTAAATAAGGAAGATCTTTTTTTTTGCTTGACATTTCACAGGTTACAACATTGTGTGTGTGTGTGTGTGTGTGTGTGTGTGTGTGTGTGGT
>CM060318.1:17583892-17588892 GCA_030674155.1 Stramonita haemastoma
GAAGAAAAGGAGGTGACAGGAAGAAAAGGAAGAAGGCAGAAACCAAGAGAGGAATAGAAAAGCGGGTGGTGGGGGGAAGATTCACAACACAGACTTTCCAGAAGGTGGTGATAATATTTATATCGAGTTTCCCAGCATCCATACGGGGGGGGGGGGGGGGGGGGGGGGGGGGGATGTATATATACCTATATCTTTGAGTCTGTGTAATTGTCAAATGCTCTTTTCTTCATATCATGGAATAGCAACGCTTGCACGTATTTTACATGTCGTGCCTTACAGACAGATTGCTACCAGTTCTAGATTTTTTTTTATTGCCAAAAAAGGAGAAGAAAAACACAAAAAGGACTAACGTCCACACCAGAAGATTTATATGTAATTGACATAAGCTTAGAGCAGTGGGTTTCATTTAGATGACATTGGATTGTACAATCCTATGCTGAGCTTGTCTTTAGCCATAACAGGCTCTTAACATAACAAGCTGCACTCTCCTCAAAAGGAGAAAAAAAAAACTCATCCAAAGTCAAAGCATGGCTGCCTATATGGCGAGGTACTCGATAAAAAAAAATCTTACACGCAAACTTCTCATTAGCCGCCGCTGCAGTCTTGTGGTTAGGGCGTTGGACTGGTAATCTAAAGGTTGCGGGTTCGATCCCAGTTTTCAGCTATCGCGTTGTGCCCTTGGAAAAGGCACTTTACGGCTATTTTCTCACCCCACCCAGGTGTAAAAGGGGGTACCAACCTTGTGTTGGGGGTTAACCCTGCGATAGACTGGCGTCCTATCCAGGGGGGAGTCTATGACTCTCAGTCGCTTAACACCACAGAAACCGGGATAAGCACCGGCCTGGTGAGCCTTAGGCTCGGGACAGGCTTTAACTTAACTTTACAAACTTCTCATTGAATCTGTACCTTCAATCTCACAGAGATTCAAAGGTAGACAGACTGAATCAAGAGTTACACGTTCTAAGTGACCCCCCCAGTATGCAAGAAGCGCACAACAATAGCAGCAACAACAACAACAACAACAGCAACAAGAACAGCAACAACAGCAACGGAAGAAAATCACAGAAGTAAAGGCAATTTACTGAAGAGTTAGAAAGTCTTACCCACTCAAACAATAATCCACCCAAAAAACAAACAACAAACGAATAAAGGAAAAAAAAAACCACCCAAAACTGACCACTACATTACACTATGAGGAAAACATTTCCTTAACGCCATAAAAAAACAAACAAACACTAGGAGAGCTAACAGCCATTTTGTTTCAACCTTTGAGTGGATCAATCAATCAATCAATCAATCAATCATTAATCGTAGCCCCAAACAAAACCACTCTAAAAAGGCCGTTTAAAGCAAGACTATCATCTCATTGGCAAGCAAAACTCAAGTCAAAATACAGAGGTGGGTGGGTTGGAGAGGGGGTGGTTTTGGTGGTGGTGGTGGGTGTGTGTGGGGGGGGGGGGAGCAGCTCTTTTACGAGTTAAGATCTCCTAATAATGGAGCTGATTCTTTTGTTCCTCTTATCAAAGAAGGGCTGATAGCTAAAGCACGCCATGAAAAGAGCCTGCCAGTTAACACACAACTTCACCTCGGTCGAGTGACGAACACAATAAATGGAAACTGTATACTGACTGCCACACCACGACTTACATACACATATGCACACGCACAAGCAAGCGCTTACAACAAGTACTTGCGCACTAAGGCGTAAGCGTGTGCACGCAGAGAACAGCGGACAAACAGGCACATGCACCACGCACGCACACGTACACACACATTAAAAAGACATGGTGCTTATTCATTATCCTCGAAAACAAAAGAAATAATAAAAAGAATATGAATGAATAAATAAATGAATGAATGAATGAATTAATAAATAAAATGAATAAATCAAATAATAATAATAATAATAAATATTGCAAAGAATAATTTAAATGTATAACATCACTCATTTGTTCCAAAGGAGATATACTTAAAGTGTTTGTTACTTTTATTTTAGTTTCATGTCGCGCGTGGTTGTGGGTTGAATTTGTTGTAGTGTGAATGCTGTGTTGTGTGTGTGTGTGTGTGTGTGTGTGTGTGTGTGTGTGTGTGTGTGTTTGTGTGTGTGTGTGTGGTGTGTGTTTTGGTTGTGTGTGGTGTGTGTGTGTGTTTGTGTGTGTGTGTGTGGTGTATTTGTTTGGGTGTTGCGTGTTGTGTGTGTGCTTGGTGTTTGTTGTTTATGTCTGCACTATTTGTATACGCGTGCATGTTTTGTATGCTGTCGTGGGTGCGTTTCGACGCCACACGCCGCTGGTGTCTGTGTGCTGTGTGTTTGTATGCATGTTTGTATATATGCTATGCAGCTGTTCGTGTTCTTGAGACTTTTCTCTCTGTCAGATCCTGTACAGCAACTGGAAACGAACAGGGAAAAGCTGCAGAAAGGAAGCAGGAAATGTTGGTGCGAGTTTTCCCTGAGCTTTTGTCATCCTGACCATCATTCCATTAATCATGATTACTCACTTTCTCAACTTTTCCTGTTTGCAAGTCAAACTGAAAAATGTTCCTTGTGTAATCAGGCGAGAGATATCATCTTTGTCATCTTTTTTTTTTTTTTTTTTTAAAGAGAACCACGAGCTCCAGTCAATTTTGTGTCATGGCTAAAAAAACAACAATCCAATGATGCTGGTTGTGTTGTTTGTTCCCCCTTTGATATCTGAGGGAAGTGTGGTGGGGGGGGGTGTCACCCAGAATACAAACCCTTGGCGGGGGGGGGGGGGGGGGGGTGGGAGGAGGGGCGTTCCACCTGAAGCGAAGGATAAGTCAGGCCAGTACACATCCGACTTTGTGTAGGAGAAAACTGTTATCTTTTAAGTTTTTTCAAGAAAAAAGGCAGGAGAATAGACCAAGAAAGCAGAACATAGACAAGGAAGCGACAGGAAGAATAAGAACAAGGCAGAAACAAAGAGAGGGATAGAAAAGAGGGAATACCTGGCAACAACTCCAAAAGATGAGGGTGGTATTTAGACTGACTGGTTCACCGGTATTCCCACAAGGGCTGGGTGGTGATACACTGGGTGAGAATTTTGGTATATTTGAAAAAGGTAAGGTAAAGGTGTCCCATAACCTGTGTGGTCGTAGGTGAGCGAGGCGTCAGAGACCTCAGCTTCTCTAGGGCCAGTATATTGAGGGCGGCGCCCATCTCCTCTCCCTCGCTGCTTTACCTTCCCTGACCCTAAAGAGGCAGGTACCCATTTACAGCTGAGTGAACTGGGGGGACAGTACTGAAGCCAAGGCGCACAAACGGTCACCATCCACGGTAACCACGTCGACGCTGCTGAACTTGACTGGGGGAAAGCGAGCCTCTGACCGCTTAGCTATCCCGCCCTCTTTGTATTAGATGACTGGTATCAAATACCTCACCATAAAGTATTGGCACCAGCCTGCTTTTCAGAGGCTATTTTTCTTGTTCTTGAGAGGAGAGTGTAAGTTGCTATGTTAGGAATTTGCTTTTCATGGCTGAAGACAATCACAACATAAACACTGAAAGCTTGAAACACTTTCACGTAAGCCATGAAAGATTTTGTACAGGTACATAATTATTATTATCAGCATTTTGTACAGTATTTTCATTGGTAGAAGACAAAAAAAGTAAGACTTAATCTAAATAGTGCTGGCCTCTTATAAAACTCAAGACAGAAAGTATTCTATCCATGAATCTTCTCAAGGGCTGGGCAACAGGAAAAAAAAAACTTCCATCTTTTCTACATGTCATGCATGCTTCTTATATTTTTGACCTTGTTTTTTTTAAATTTGTGTGGCTTAATCAGGGTTTTGGGTGCTTAAACAGTTTTCTGGCCTCTTAAAAAACAACAAAAAACAACTTAACGTAGATTGTACAAGATGGGAAAAGGTGGGAGAGCCACATTGAAAGCAGCGATATATTTTCATTGTTTAATTTTTTTCCAAAACGAATCAGCACATTTAAGCAATTGTCATAACTAATGAACATAAATAAATTTACAAGGTGTGCATTATCCTGGTTTAGATTTGAGGGTCACCACCGATATAATGGGGCATGATCAGAGAGAGAGAGAGAGAGAGAGAGAGAGAGAGGGAGAGAGAGAGAGAGAGAGAGAGAGAGAGGGGGGAGTGAGACAGACAGACAGACAGAGTGAGGAGGGTGACAGAGAGAGAGGGGGGAGGGAGACAGAAAGAGAGAGGAGTGTGTGAGAAGGAAGAGAGGAGAGAGAGAGAGAGAGAAGAGAGAGAGAGAGAGAGAGAGAGAGAGAGGAGAGAGAGAGAGAGAGGAGAGAGAGAGGAGAGGAGAGAGAGAGAGAGAGATTAAGGAGGTGGATACAGAGAGAGAATGCGAATGCGAATGGTTTATTCAAAAGGCCTTGACCACATTTGAAGGGGTAAAACACACAAAAAAAACAACAATAAAACAAGTAACAAAATGTTATACAATGAATTAATTCACAAAGCATATTTGCAACATAACAAGGTATTAAGAATTAATCAAAGTATCCCGCAGTTTAAATGCTTTATACAGAAAAATGGCTGTTTCATAGTAACTTCATATCCAGACGTAATAAACATGTTCAACCTATGTAGACATGGTTGTGATAAAAAGTTTTGAGGTATAAACTGTTTTCTTCAATTCTGAGAGTTGTGAACAACCAAATAGGAAATAAATTTCATCTTCAATTGAAATATTACAAAGAGGACAAACAAAATCACTCTCATTTGCTTGTCTATAGTAAAAATGATGCGTTTTTAATTCTGAGATACCAAATCTGAATTTTGTTAATATTCTTTTCAAATGCCTATCCATTTTCATTGTCAGATATAAAGGGATGCAATGTGATGAATTGATCAGACTATACATTTCACATCGGCTGCTATTTTCAATGTGTGGATGTCAGTCCTGCCACTGACATGCAATCAGTCTTTCACGCAAAAGTCGTAAGAACAATGAGTGATTTTCAACACCCTGGTTAAGCCACACATACCCAAAACCG
>CM060318.1:17591392-17596392 GCA_030674155.1 Stramonita haemastoma
CTACTATAACATACTACTAACTACTACTACTCTAGCTGCTGCTGCTGCTGCTGCTGCTGCTGCTGCTGCTGCTACTACTACTACTACTACTACTACTAATGCTGCTGCCGCTGCTGCTGCTGCTGCTGCTACTACTACTACTACTACTACTACTACTACTACTACTACTACTACTACTACTACTACTACTACTACTACTACTACTACTACTACTGCTGCTGCTGCTGCTGCTGCCGCTCACTACTACTACTACTACTACTACTACTACTACTACTACTACTACTACTACTACTAACTACTGCACTACTACTACTACTACTACTACTACTACTACTACTACTACTACTCACCACCACCACCACCACCACTATCACTCCTATATCTTACAATTGTTGCTTCTGATAGTATTGCCTGTGCTACTACTATACTACGACATTATAACTACTGCTGCTTAATCTCTACCTCTATTCCTTCCCTCTCTGTGTCTCCCTGTCTGGCTGTCTATCTCTGTCTCTGTCTATGTCTGTCTGTCTGTCTGTCTGTCTCTGTCTCTGTCTCTGTCTGTCTGTCTCTGTCTCTGTGTCTGTCTCTGTCTCTGTCAGTCAGTCAGTCTGTCTGTCTGTCTGTCTTTGTCTCTGTCTCTGTCTGTGTGTCTCTGTCTATCTCTGTCTGTCTGTCTGTCTGTCTCTGTCCCTGTCTCTCTCTCTCTCCCTCTCTCTCTCTTCCCCCCTCTCTCTCCCCCCCCTCTCTCTTCCCCTCTCTCTCTCCTCCCTCTCTCTCCCCTCTCCCCTCTCTCTCTCTCTCCCTCTCTTCTCCCCTCTCTCTCTCTCTCTCTCTCTCTCTCTCTCTCTCTCTCTCTCTCTCTCTTCTCTCTTCTTCTTCTTCTTCTTCTTCTTCTTCTTCTTCTTCTTCTCTTCTTCTTCTTCTTCTTCTTCTTCTTTCTTCTTTTCTCATGACTGACTGAACAAAGTTGTTCCAGGTGGTTTGTTCCACCCCTGAGAATGGAGGGGGGGGGGGGGGGGGTAGGGCTGGGAAGAAGGGGTGCGGGGGGTAGAGGAATGGGGAGGGGGGGAGGGCAGCGGGGGACATGGAGAAGGGAAGGAGGGGAGTTGGGAGGAGTGAGGAGGAGAGAGGGGGTAGCGATCGTTTAATCCTTGTCTGGAAATAGGATATGCAGGACACCTCAAAGGTTATAATGCTAAAGTCACACGTAGGCCTGTATCCTCCTTCCCCACATTCCCCTTACACACACACACACACAAGCGCGCACGCACACCACACACACCACAAAGCGCGCATACACAAGCGTGCACGCGCGCGCACATACACAAACACACACACCACAACAAACACACGCACGCACACAGCGCCGCACACACAACACACACACACACACACATCACACACACACATCACCCACGTGCGCGCGCGCAGCGCACAGCACTCACAGGATATAACAAAACTGAATACAGACTTGGACTGGATGTAAAAAAACAAACATGAGTGCTTATTCCATTATCCTCGAAATAAAGACACACAGACAGACAGACAGAAAAACAAACAGACAGACAGTCACACACACACAGCACACACACAGCACACACAGACACAGACACAGACACAACACAGACACACACACACACACACACACACAAACACACACACACACACCACACACACACACACACACACACGCACACACGCACATCTACCTCTGTCGAATTTTATTTTTTATCACACACTACTAAGAATTTCTCTAGTTTCAGTTTTGTTGCTGTCCCACACCACAGTGCGGAATATTCCCTTTATATTTTGTAATATAGCAAAAGATTATTGTACGGCTGTTAAGCTGACCCTAGAACACAACATAACGAATCTCGTTATGACTAGGATGAGAGATCGAAATGAGCGGCGTGGGAACAGCAGGGCATCAACATCACAGAAGATGAGGCAGCAAAAAGAAACAAAATAATACCTAATGGTCGGTTTATCAGTTACGCTCCGCTCTAAAATACCAGTGCCCCTGGGTTCGATTCCCTTGTGGTTATATCATAATACCAGCGGAACCATCCGATTTAGGGACTGTGCCGTTAACCTCTTTCTCTCTGTGTGTGTGTGTGTGTGTGTGTGTGTGTGTGTGTGTGTGTGTGCTGTGTGTGTGTGTGTGTGTGTGTTGTGTGTGTTTGTGTGTGTGTGTGTGTGTTCTCTCTCTCTCTCTCTCTCTCTCTCTCTCTATCTATCTTCTATCTATCTATCTATCTATCTATCTATCTATCTATTTCTATCTATCTATCTATCTTCTATCTTCGTTGTACTCGAGTTGTTTTTTTAATGGGATATGATAACAACAATATAAAGTATCACGTCATTTTCGATTTCGTTTCCAGGTGATATTGGACTCAGGTGGTCTTCTAAGATGCAGGGTAAACGAATGAAGATATTAATTAAACTTTGTATACATTTTTAGTCTGAGTCACCTCTTTATTCGTGTTGATGAAGTATGCATGTATGGGCGCCAAGGTTTAAATAAATCTTGTGAGAAGTTCTGGTTATTTGGGTTTTATGTTTGTGAGTTGGTTGTTTCTTTCTTTTTTTTTTCATCCTTCCACCTTCCGACCTTGAAATGTATTGTGTGATCAAAGGCCGATGTGCATTAAATAATTTCAGGGTTCAGAGTTTCAGTTCTGTCTCTGTCTCTGTCTGTCTGTCTGTCTGTTGTTGTCTGTATCCTCTCTCTGTCTCTTCTCTGTCTCTGTCTCTCTCTGTCTGTCTCTCACTGTGTCTCTCTCTGTCTTCTCTCTGTCTGTGAGAAGGTTGGACGAAAAAAAAGTAATTTGTAATTTCTTATCTGTATCTTTTGAAAATTTAAAGATCATTCCTTCATTCATTCATTCATTCATTCATTCATTCATTCATTCATTCATTCATTCATTCATTTCCCATCATATAATATTGTATATAATTATTTATCCATCCTAAAAAGGACGGGGGCTGGATGTTGCAAAATACACGTCAGTGTTTATCTATTATCCTCGAAATTCAAAACTTGCCCCAATTTTGCCTCTTCTTTTTTCCTTTTCTCCCAGTATTTGCGTTGTCTCTTTGAGTGTATCAAGTAACTCTTTATATAGCTACTTCACTATGATCTCTTTCTCATTCCTGATCTCCAGTGACCGCAAAACACAGCTACACTTACGCCTTGTAATCTTCTAGACTAATTCGGGTTTTTTTATGTGGTGAACAAACCGCATTATTTTGTTACCATTGCTATTATCGCTAAAACCCCAGTCCTGCAAGTAAACTGTTGTGACAGAGGTTTTATTGTAGTAAGAGTATACCTAGAATGACTCACTAGTACAATGAAGCACTCTCTCCTTCGTCTCTCTCTGTCGTATTTTTTTTCGTCTCCCAGTCCGGTGTGTGTGTGTGGTGTGTGGTGTGTGGTGTGTGTGTGTGTGTGTGTGTGTGTGTGTGTGTGTGTGTGTGTGTGTGTGTGTGTGTGTGTGTGTTGTGTGTGTGTGTGTGTGTGTGTGTGTGTGTGCTGTGGTTTAGTGAGTGAGTGTGTGGTGTGGTGTGTGTGTGTGTGTGGTCTGTGGTGAGTGAGTGATGTGTGTGTGTGTGTGTGTAAGTGTGTGTGGTGTAAGTGTGTGGTGAAGTGTGTGTGTGTAAGTGTGTGGTGTAGTGTGGTGGTGTGTGTGTGTGTGTGTGTGTGTGTGTAAGTTGTGTGTGTTTGTGCGTGTCTGCGCGTGTGTAAGTTATTGTATATTATATTGTATATATATTGTTATATGATTTTATATATTTGACTACTATACATACTTACATACATAATACATAATACATACATACATACATACATACATACATACATACTATCATAATACTACATAATACATACTACCGACTACATAATAATAATAATCATACATAATAATACTAATACATACATAATACATCATACATAATCATCATAATCATACATACATACATACATACATACATATCATATATATCTGTGGTGTGTATGTGTGTATGTGTGTGTAAGTGTGTGTGTGTAAGTGTGTGTGTTCTGGTTTTTAAATAAAATCTTTTTTCTTTTTTCATGACTCAGAGGGTGGTATTTTATTTCTCTGTTGTTGTTACTGTTGGTGTTTTGTTTGGTGTTATTTATTTTAGTTTTGATCGTTGCTGTGGTTTTTTTGTGTTTTTTTTTTTGGGGGGAAGCTTTGTTTTCGGTTCTCTTTTCATTTAAAAGGGGGGAGGGAGGGTGAGGCTGGGAGAGGCAGTGGTAAACGTTTATACCCTTGGGCTATCCGATTACAGCCACCGTACTGCTGACACCATTATCCACAGCAGCTACAACAGTAGTAAGGTACTTGGAGCTCAGCGGAACATGATATCTTTATATATATATATGTATGTATGTATGTAGATGTATGATGTAATGTATGTATGAGTATGTATGTATGTATGTATGTAATGTATGTAAGAGATGAATGATAATGAATGTATGTAAGAGAGAAGAGAGAGACAGAGACAGAGACAAGAGACAGACAGCAGGAGACAGATGAGACTGGACAGAAGAGAGGACAGAGAGAGGAGAGACAGAGAGACAGAGACAGAGAAGAGAGACACAGAAAGAGAGAGACAGAAACACAGAGAGAGAAAAGAGACAAAAGAGACACAGAGAGGACACAGAGACACAGAGGAGAGACAGAGACAGAAACAGAGAGGACAGAGAGAGAGAGGTCTTCGATAGAACCCCACATAGGAGACACATAATCCTGAGACCAAAAGTGCTGTTTCTTCCTACTTGAAGCTGTAACAACACAGGGCAGTATGTGCACTTAGGGAACTGAACATTCCTGGCTGAAAGAAAGCTTTTGAAAAGGAATCGAAAATTCTACCCCACGTTTTCCCCTTCCCCTTGCCCCTCCCCCCTCATCCTGCGGTGGATCGGTGGTCTAGAGGTAACGCGCCTGCCTAGAAAGTGAAAAGTT
>CM060318.1:17601392-17608892 GCA_030674155.1 Stramonita haemastoma
CCAAGTGTTAACGACAGAGCCGACCCAACTGCTCCAAAAGTCCTACGGTGAGACTGTAAACTGTGGTCCCTTGTACGAATGCACGCAGGACATCTTGTGCACATGTAAACCCGATCTGTCTTTCTGAAGATAGGCCACAGAGTGACGGTAGAAATGGCTGATAAATATTTTTTAAAAAAAGAAGAAAGAATGCTTCCTGGTGTAACGTTTAGACATCATCCTTGAAGTCGGAATGCAGCTACCTTAATTAATGGGGGGCAAACAGCAGCTTAGGCAAACTCTCACCATCAGTAAACCTTGCAGCTCTGACCGAAGAATGGTTAAGAGACAGAAACGGGCAGTTGAGCGGCGAGTCGAACCTACAACCCCACACCGCTACAAACAACGAGTTTTGATGCTCTAACCATTCCACTAACCCGTTCCACCGCCTACCTCTTCCCTTGGCACACTTCTCCCCCCCCCCCCCCCCCCCCCCTTATTTCCGTCGTTGATATCTTATCAAAACAGGGGGTGTCCTAAATCTGCAAAATTCTGAAATAGAGGGTTTTGAAGAACCACACCCTTTGGAGATAAGACATCCGGATTTGAAGTTCTCAACAGCGCGATCGACAGTAATAATTGTAGTGTCATTCCAGAGATCGTCTCGTCGCTGTTTTTTTTCCTTATTGTGTTGTCAGAGGTAAGAGTGTGTCTGTATGAAGATCTTGACCGAAACGTTTATGATCTATGCATAATTATTGTTTTGGTGTTTGATGGGTTGACAGGATAAAATTATGAAGTGTTGCACAGAAATCGTAAGTGTTTGTGTGTGCGTGAAAATTAATGTGGGTTACAGACTGGTTGTTAACCTACTTATTTCTGTTATCTCTTGAACAAGGAGTCAAGTTTTGGGCGTTGCTCGAAAATCATACTACGTCACATTGGGTGTAACCTTTGCATACATTGTACAGGGAAATCTTCCTTCTGTGCAAGTTTGATGAGTGAGGTTGTGTGGTTCATTTGTTTGTTTTGACACCCAGATGATCTTCATTATTCACCATAGATTTGTCAATCTTCCTCAGCACTTCTGCTATGGTAAAGTGATTTTTAGAAAAATATTCTCTCTTTTTGGGTTAATGATATTAAGCATGATTTTTTTTTTTTTACAAATTGGCCCAGTTAATTTTGATCTGGTCTTGAGTGTTTGGTTCGCCTTGGAAAAGATATTGCTTCTACTGTGCCCGAAAACTTTTCCCCCATCCCAGACAGACCCTGAGTGGTGGGCTGGATATAGTCTTTCCGAATGAGACGATAAACCGAGGTCCCAAATGCAACATGCATTTGGTGTACTTAAAAAAGAACCCCTGCGGCAACAAATCAGTTGTCCCTGGAAAAAAAATTGTAGAAAAAGGGTAACTCTGATAGGGGAAAAATACATATGCAGACAGGATTAGTAAAAAAAAAAAAAAAAAAAAAAAAAAAAAAAAAAGTGGCGCTGCTGTTGTGGCGATCCGTTCTCTCCGGGCCGAACAGCCCGAATTTTATGCAGAGAAATCTGGGGTGACTTAAAGTGGTATACACACACTTTCACTACCACCGCTACTGCTGCATTTACTACTACTACTACTACACTACTACTAACTACTACTACTACTACTACTACTACTACTACTACATACTACTACTACGACTACGACTACGACTACTACGATACTACACTGCTAACTACTACTACTACTACTACTACTACTACTACTACTACTACTACTACTACTACTACTACTACTACTACTTCCACGGCTACAACTATTACTATAACTAGTGCTGTCGCTACTTCTCTTTCTACGTTTTCCATTCTCCTCCTACTACATCTGTTGTTGTTGCTGCTGCTGCTTCTGTTACTGCTGTAATACACAGTTGTGTATTTAGTTAAATGTTTTTGAAGTCCAGCGCAATGTCGTGTGTTTTGTGAATGAACCCAACTTCGTTCTGATTCGTGCACTACTGAGCCAAATGGTTGAGCAACGGGCATGTGATATTGGTGGTTTTCAACGCAGTCGTCATTGTTGTTGTTGTTGTTGTTGTTGTTGTTGTTGTTGTTGTTGTTGTTGTTGATGATGTTGTTGCTATTTTTGCGCGTTCCCCAGCTTAACATCTTGGGGGTCACCCAGAATAGGCACTGTGCCTCACTCATGGCATCTGGGAAATACTGTGACAGCGTAAGTACATACCCCTGAATGAGACGTTTGTCTGTATGGCTGTTTCCAAGTACTTGACCACCCCGAAGTCACAATGCAGCTACCTTCATTTCTTCACCTTCACCTGTCCTGTAGTCCCGGGGACCGTGGGGGCACAACTGAAGATTCTGCAACCAGCTTCCTCCACTTCCCACGGTCATCCGCCCATCGTAGTAGATCGTTTCACGCAAGGCCTGCCCACTCTCTGATGTTGTCTTCCCATCGTTTCCTCTGTCTACCTTCATGGGGGTTAAAACGAAGCACGTACGCAAAGTGTCACACCATTGGTGATTCTCGGAGCTCTAGCCAAGGAACGAAAAAAGAAAAAAAAATCATCTCACCATACGGCAGCCACACTACGACTTCAGAGGATCCCCCCCCCCCTCCTCCGCCTTTAACGGAGAGTACTGGTTGCTAGGCAAAGAACTTGTGATGGGATGTACACACTCTCAGCTTAACAACTCACTCTGATGTAGGCTCTGACACGACTTTGCTTCCGTATCAGTATCTAACAAAGCTTGTGTGTGGCCTGGGGCAGTCATGGAACGTAAAGAGAGAGGAAACAGTTTTGGGGGATTTAAAAAAAAAAAAAAAATTTTGAAAATACTCACGTGTTTTTGTTATATCCAGTCCCCGCGGTTTTACAGCTTTTGTCATTCGTTCCCACAGGCGCGCATGGCCTACTCTTCTGGAAGGTGGAACGGGTTTTAACGTAAGCGCAGTATGTTCTGCGTGCGTTCACACACAAGACCACGGTTTATAGTCTCATCCGGAGGAGTTTGTGGGAGAGTGGAGTCGGCATTGATAGCATTATCCAGGAGAAAAAAATCCCCTTGTCTCGGTGGAAACTCAAACCTAGGCTTGAACCCGAGTCTTAAGATCGCAAGCCCAACGGGCAACGTTCTGACCAACAGGCTATCCCGTCATATTGATCTGTTCACAGGAAAGCAAACTAATTTTACTGTTGCTATAGGCTATCTCATACGAGATGATAAGATTTTACAGATGAACATGTTGGTAAACAAAAGGTAAAGGTGTCTCATAACCTGTGTGGTCGTAAGGGAGCGAGGCGTCAGAGACCTCAGCTTCCATGAACACAATGAGAAAATATAAAACAAGTGCCGTTTAACTGTTAGAAGTAAACAGATAGATTATATTTAATGGCTTTAAGGAAACAAAAGCTTTGGGAATAAACAGAGTGACAGCAAAATGAAGGGGAAAATATTCAAGAGAAAGTGGAAGAATGAAAATGACATTTGTGGGTATACACAAGAAGATGATAAAAAAAACAAACAAAAAAAAAGCGATGAAAATTAACATAAATGTACACAGTAACATGTATATTACAAAAGCAAACTCAAAAGGAAAATTCAAGTATGATTTACACACGATGAAAATACTTTGTAATGAACAGACTGAAAATGTTACATACATTTTGTAAATCACACACACACACACACACACCCATACGCACGCACACACACGCACGCACGCACGCACGCACGCACGACCACCCACCCACCCACCCACGCACACACGCATGCACGCACATGCGCGTCTAATATCACTATTAGTAAAAAGACTTTAAACCGAAAGACAAACGAACACACACACACAAACAACACACCAACACACACACCACATCTAATATCACTATTAGTGAAAAGACTTTAAACCGAAAGACAAACGAACGCAAACACAACACACACACACACACGCGCGCGCATCACAGACACAGAGACACACACACACACACGCACACACACCACACACACAGACACAACGCACACACACAACACAGACAGACACACACACACACACACACACAGACACACACACAGACACACACACACACACACACACACACACACAACACAGACACACACACACACACACACTAAAACAGACAAACAAACGCTCACGCTTTATAGAACTATTATCTAACCAGCACCCCCCAAAAAAACAAAACAAAAAAAAACAAACAAAACCAACCAAACAAAAAAAAAAAACAAGCAAAGAAACCAAAAAACATGGCCAACTTACCTGAAGTTGGGCAGTGATGACATAACCGGCAATGTCCATTCTCTTTTGTTACCAAACCCCCCCCCCCCCCCCCCCCCCCCCCCCCCCTTTCCCAAACTTTTTGTTTTACTCTCTCCCACAAGAAAAAAATTCTGACGTATGTAAACTTAGCTCTACATATATATATATATATATATATATATATATATATATATATATATATATATATATATATATATATATATATATATATATAGATAAAAATAATTATACATATATGATACAATATATATAGATATAGATATAGATATATATATATATATAATATATTATATGTATATATAATATAATATATACATACATAATATATATATATATATATATATATATATATATATATATATTATATATATATATATATATATATATATATATATATATATATATATGGTTCCCCAATATTTCGGTTTTCGCAACAATATTACATACAATAGGATCCATTAATAGGGTCAATATTAGTTATTACATGTTGCATGAAAGGTACAATACAAAAAAGTTGACAATCGACATCAACATTATCCATTGAAAGGATATGAAATATTCAAAATGGAACCCAATTAAGCATCATAATAGGTGTCAGAATGAGGGCTTTGCTATTTTCAAAGCACCTTTAAAGACAAAAGAAACCAAATTATGATTTGATATGTCACTACATGGTAGAATAAGTGCTATAGTTATATATTCATCAAATCTCAAATCAAGAACTCGCCCCCATCTGCTTTTAATGCATCCTAGCGAAAAAGTGGAATATGTGCTAAGCGACTCATTTCGTGGTGGAGCGTCACATACATACTATATTATACTCTATTATAGCGGCCATAATTTTTTTCCGCGGGCGGAGAAGGACAAAAAAAAAGTGTCACCAAGGTGACGTCAACATTACCCGACTTGGAAAGGAATGGAACATATCCTGCAAAAGGAACCCAATTTTGGAGACAAACATCGTCATAAAATGACCTAGGCCAACGTTATGACATCAGATACCCCCTCCCCCATTCCTGTCTGCCCCCCTCCCCCACCTATCTTACCTCCTCACCCCACCTTCACCCTTTACCCCTCCCCCTAAAAGCTGAAAATAAAAGGGACTCTTGAAATCATTGTCCATAAAACGCTTTTCTGTTTGTCATGTGATTTCACTTCGAGAATGACCGTTAACGGAAGAAGAAGAAGAAGAAGAAGAAGAAGAAGAAGAAGAAGAAGAAGAAAGAAGAAGAAAGAAGAAGAGAAGAAGAAGAAGAAGAAGAAGAAGAAGAACAACAACAACAAACAACAAAACAACAACAACAAAACAAAAGAAATAGAGAAGAAAAAGAAGAAGAATAGCAAGAAGAAAGAAAGAAGAGAGGAAGAAGAAGAAAGAAGAAGAAGAAGAAGAAGAAGAAGAAGAAGAAGAAGAAGAAGAAGAAGAAGAAGAAGAAAAAGAAGAATGCAAAGAAGAAGAAGAAAGAGGAAGAAGAAGAAAAAGAAGAAGAAGAAGAAGAAGAAGAAGAGAAGAAGAAGAAGAAAGAAGAAGAAGAAGAAGAAGAACAAGAAGAAGAAGAAGAAGAAGAAGACAGAAGAAGAACAGACGATGATATCGATAATGCTATGAATGTCTCCCTCCTCCTCCACCCCCCTTCCTGCCCCAATTCAAAGAAACATTCGTGACAAGTTCGATCATTTGGTAACGGTACTCACACGAGAAAGAAGTCAATGGGTAGTATTTCTGTATTAAAAAAATGATAAAAGTGTATTCAGAATGGAGGAAGAGAAAAGGCGGGGAAGGGGGGGTGAGGGCAAAGGGGGGGGGGGGGGGCGGTCGCTGGAAAGAAAACGGGGGCAAGAGAGAGGGAAAGGGATAAGAAGAGGAGTGGGCGAGGCAGAGGAGAGAGAGAGAGAGAGAGAGGAGAGAGAGAGAGAGAGAGAGAGAGAGAGAGAGAGAGAGAGACGGAGAGAGGATCCCGTGTGGTGCAGTGTGGTTGGCACCTTCGTTGTTGTTTGTTGTTGTTGTTCTTCGTTCTTCTTCTTCTCTCTTCTTTCTTCTCTCTCTTTTTTCTCTTCTTCTTCTTCTCTCTCTCTTCTTCTTCCTTCTTCTCTCTTCTTCTTCTTCTTCTCTTTTCTCTTCTCTTCTCTTCTTCTTTCTTCTTCTCTCTTCTTCTTCCTTCTTCTTCTTCTTCTTCTTCTTCTTCTTCCTCTTCTCTTCTCTCCTTCTCTTCTTCTCCTTCTCTTCTCTTCTTCTTCTTCTTTTCTTTCCTTCTTCTTCTTCTTCTTCTTCTTCTTCTCTCTTCTTCTCCTTCTCCTCTCCTCCTTCCCTCCTCTCTCCTCTCCTTCTTCTTCTTCTTCTTCTCTTCTTCTTCTTCTTCTCTTCTTTTCTTCTTCTTCTTCTCTTCTTCTTCTCCTTCTTTCTTCTTTTCTTCTTCTTCTTCTTCTTCTTCTCTTCTTCTTCTCTTCTTCTTTCTTCTTCTTCTTCTTCTTCTTCTTCTCTCTCCTCCTCCTCCTCCTACTCCTCCTCCTCCTCCTCCTCCTCCTCCTCCTTCTTCTTCTTCTTCTTCTTCTTCTTCTTCTTCTTCTTCTTCTTCTTCTTCTTCTTCTTCTTCTTCTTCTTCTTCTTCTTCTCATACTTAGACAGCATCTTATTGCTGTCTGTCAAATGAGCGAAAAATTAATGTTTAGCGCCCGAAAAGCCAGGCCCAGCGCATCCGACTTTGACATGGAGGGAGATTTGTCATATGTGAAGGTTTTTTTTCTGGATAAAAGACAGGAGAACTAACCAAGAATGTAAAAAATAGACAAAAAGGAGATGACAGAAGAAAAGGAACAAGGTAGAAAAAAAGAGAGGGATAGAAAAGATGGAATTCCTAGCACAGAATTTCTAGAAGGTGGAGATACTATTTACACTGACAGAACCCCGCCCCTTCCCCCCCCCCCCCCCCGGGGCATCCCCACGTGGAGTCAGTACCATTTTGTAATGCAGTATCTATACCCCGGCAAATATAAAATAGGAATGACAAAGGCAGAGGCACGGTCTATTTCAAAATCCCGTTAGAGATCCATGAAAGTATTGTGTTACTGCATGTAGCTTAACTCGAAACATGAACCACTGTCTGACCTTTTGGAACAAGGAAACAACAGTCATTGAAGTTGTCAATAAAGCAATATGGCTAATACATCAACAGGTAATAGATGGCCTGATGAAAAAAAAGCAAATCAATGCTTATTCAAT
>CM060318.1:17613892-17626392 GCA_030674155.1 Stramonita haemastoma
AGTCAGTGTTAACTCCAGGAGTCAGTGTTAACTCCTGGAGACAGTATTAACTTCAAGAGTCAGTATTAGCTCCAGTAGTCAGTGTTGACTCCAGGAGTCAGTGTTAACTCCAAGAGTCAGTGTTAACTCCAAGAGTCTGTATTAACTCCAGGAGTCAGTGTTGACTCCAGGAGTCAGTGTTAACTCCAGGAGTCAGTGTTAACTCCAGGAGTCAGTGTTAACTCCAGGAGACAGTGTTAACTCCAGGAGTCAGTGTTAACTCCAGGAGTCAGTGTTAACTCCAAGAGTCAGTATTAACTCCAGGAGTCAGTGTTGACTCCAGGAGTCAGTGTTGACTCCAGGAGTCAGTGCTAACTCCAGGAGTCAGTATTAACTCCAGGAGTCAGTATCAGGAGTCAGTATTAACTCCAGGAGTCAGTATTAACTACAGGAGTCAGTGTTAACTCCAGGAATCAGTATTAACTCCAGGAGTCAGTATCAGGAGTCAGTATTAACTCCAAGAGTCGGTATTAACTCCAAGAGTCAGTATCAACTCCAGGAGTCAGTATCAACTCCAGGAGAATGAAAATCTTCTTGAACAGTTATCTTGGTGGTGGCTCGAACTCAGCCCATCTGATCACCAGCTCCACAGTCTGACCACTAGGCTAACCCCCCCCCCCTCCTTTCCTTCCCACTCTCCCTCACGCTATTCATTTAATGATCAATGCTGAGGACAGGTTTGCCTGTAAAACTGTTTCTGTTGATCTGGTTGATTGATTCTTTTAAAAATTCCCCAGCCACACTCAAACTGCCACCCTGTACAAGGTAAAATCTCCACCCCCTACCCCTGTGACAAAAGGGCATCTGATGCTATATGTGTCAAATAGTCATCAGTCACTTTTCTTTCTTTCTTTCTTTTCTTTCTTTTTCTTTCTTTCTTTCTTTCTTTCTTTCTTTCTTTCTTTCTTTCTTTTTTTTCTTTCTTTCTTTCTTTCTTTCTTTCTTTTCTTCTTCTTTCTTTCTTTCTTTCTTTCTTTCTTTCTTTCTTTCTTTCTTTCTTTCTTCTTCCTTCTCTTCCTTCCTTCCTTTCTTTCTTTCTTTCTTCTTTCTTCTTCCTTCTTCCTTCCTTCCTTCCTTCCTTCTTTCTTTCTTTCTCTTCTCTTCCTTCCTTCCTTCCTTCTTCCTTCCTTTCTTTCTTTCTTTCTTTCTTCTTTTTTCTTTCTTCTTTCTTTCTTTCTTTCTTTCTTTCTTTTCCTTTTTTTCTTTCTTTCTTTCTTTCTTTCTTTCTTTCTTTCTAGCAGCAAAAGTTGTGACTGTTATTGGTTTGTTGTTGTTGTTGCAGCAGCAGAGTTCAGGCCCAGATTTGGTCACAACAATGGGTTATTCTGACCTTGTGCTCCTGTATTGGATTCACGCAGTTTGGCTGTGGTTGAAATCAATCTCTTTCTGGTGGGGTGTTGGAGAAAGAGAGAGAGAGAGAGAGAGAGAGAGAGAGAGAGAGAGAAGAGAGAGAGAGAGAGAGAGAGAGAGAGAGAGAGAGGAGAGAGAGAGGAGAGAGAGAGAGAAGAAGAAGACAGACAGACAGACAGACAGACAGACAGACAGACAGACAGAAGACAGACAGACAGACAGACAGACAGACAGACAGACAGACAGACAGACAGACAGACAGACAGACAGACAGACAGACAGAGGATTTAGGTTGCTAAGGTGTCTGTTACTTTATTTTTTTCTGTTTGTGGCAGTTCCCTTACTTCAAACTGATCTGGTCTTGTTTATGTAGCGGCAGGGAAGGAGATATTAGTTGCTGAGGTGTGAATTTTCTTGAGTTTTTTTGTTTTGTTTTCAATACCTGTCAGATCAGATTTGAAACTGATCTCATGCTATCTCTATATTGGCGGAACTTGTTGGTTACCAAACTGTCAATCTTTTCTCAATTTCATGTCAGTTTTGTTATATTTGAAATTAATCTGTTGGCTTTGCGTTTTGGAAGGGAATAGAGATGTTAGCTGTTAAGAGATTCGCCTTCTTTTTTTTTTTTCTTTCTCTCTCGTATTGTCAGTTCTGGTAAAAATGAAGCTAAATTGCTTCTGTTTGATGTATTAGTAGTGGAAGTGATGTTAGCTCCTAAATTGGCAGTTTCTTCTTTTCGTTCAAATTTCTCAAAGAGGTGCCACTTCAAGTTGATGTACACTGTATACTACATCTGTTATGATTGAAGATGCTTGATCAGCAGCTGCATAAAAGTAATGAGATCATCAAGCCATAGGTACAGGCTAAGTATTTTTTTTGTTACTCAGCTAAAGTTCCAAAGTTTATCAATGGTGAGATTTTGTATATGCAACTGGTTTTTTTCCACCATGAAGGTAGAAGCATTCCAAACTTTGGGGGTGTATATTGGATATGTTTGTGTTTCCATAACCCCCCAAATACTGACATAAACTATGGGTCCTTTAGTGTGCGTTTTCTATGTTCTGCATGTGTAGAAACACAAAAGGGAATCAAGGCACTGGCAGGTCTGCACTTGAAGCTGACCAAGGAGATGGTAAAAACCACGACCTTTAATTCACTAGACGTTGCCGGTATTCAATCCTAGGACTTCGTGGCCCCACATCATTGAAATCCAATGACCGTAACCACTCAGCTGTAGCGTCCCTCCCGCAATGTATAAAAGCAAAGCTGAAGACAGGTTTGCATGTAAAGCTGTTTCTGCCGATTGTTGATCGATTTTGTTTTCAAGATTTCCTCAACCACACTCAAACTGCCACCCTGTAAAATCCCCAATCCCCCGTGGCAAAAGGGCATCAGATGCTATACATGTCAACTAGTCATCAGTCACCTTTCGTTCGTTCATTTCTGCAAGCATGAGTTGTGGCTACTGTTGATGTGGTGGTGGTTGTTGTTGCAGAGTTCAGGCCCAGATTTGGTCCCAACAATGGGTTATTCTGACCTTGTGCTCCTGTATTGGATTCACGCCAGTTTGCTGTGGTTGAAATCGATCTCTTTCTGGTGGAGAGAGAGAGAGAGAGAGAGAGAGAGAGAGAGAGAGAGAGAGAGAGAGAGAGAGAGAGAGAGAGAGAGAGAGGAGAGAGAGAGAGAGAGAATGACAATATTTTATTGTGTTAAGCTTTTTCAAGCCCATTCACAAGGGGACAGTGGGAAGGGGACTGGGCACAAAACATACATTTACAGACATGAAAAATGTATCATTTTTCTTCTGCCCATATGGTCAGCATGGCATGGAATCCACGACATGGTGATGTGATTTACATTTAGATTCAAGAAATTTTTGCCTAACACTTTATCCCATTACAAATGGGGGCATACGGAAACAACAAACCATAAACATCTCATAAGCAACAAGTCTGTGGCAGGACTTCCATATCTACATTCTGTCTGATCCGATGGCTCGTACTCTTTCCGACACGTGAAAAACCTAACTCACAACATATGTATCTGTCCAGATTTGCTCTCTCTCTCTCTCTCTCTCTCTCTCTCTCTTCTCTCTCTCTCTCTCTCTCTCTCCTCTCTCTCTCTCTCTCTCTCTCTCTCTCTCTCTCTCTCTCTCTCTCCCACTCACACACACACGCGAGCGCGCGATCACACATGATCTCTCTTACACACACACACACACACACACACACACACACACACACACACACACACCACACACACACACACACATACACACACACACACACACACACACATACACACACACACACACACACGCTCCCGCACACACACAAGGGTGCGCACACACACACGCACGCACGTACGCACGCACGCACGCACGCACGCACGCACGCACTCTCTCTCTCTCTCTCTCTTCTCTCTCTTTCACACACACACACACACACACACACACACACACACACACACACACACACACACACACACACACACACACACACACACACACCCACACAACTACAGTCACATCTAACCCAGAAAAAATCTTATAGCATCCATCATAACATGTAGGATACCCAGTCCGGCACTAATTCTGTCTTTAAATCTTTCCCGATCAACAAGTGTCCACATTTGCAGCTTAGAATACATGTCTTTTTCCTCCTGAGTCATGTGTCTGATGTTTCTTTTAGCAAGCCAAAAGAAATCTGCAGGGTTGTATGTGTCACTTGCCCAGGTGAACTGAAAGACCATGTCTTCACTTTCACATAAGATAGTGTCAGGTGTTTCCTCAGAGGTGTACACGTGAAGAAAGTCTTTATTTCTGGAAATGTTCCTTAGATTTCTCTGCAGGGATCTGTTTCTGAGCTCACCCACATAGTCCTTGATGGTATCTCCACTGTAGCCTGCATTCCGAAGCTCATCCAGGTATTTGTCGTAGCCCTCCTCCTCCATGGTCACGTCAGGTACAGGCACGTCCACGAGGTCAATTCCGCTTTGTTGTTCTGTCACTGTGTCAGCTACAGGAACCGTGACAGCACGTGACGTTCGGCCATAATCACGTGCGGGACGCAAGAGTTTGCGGCGGCGTGTGGTTTGGAGAGGAAGGCGTGTTGATGTGTGAGACAGACTGGGTGATGGGGGGCGTTGGCACAAACAAACTTGGCGAAGTTTCCGAATCGAAAAATGTACTTGCCTCCTCTGTCTGTCTCCTCTCCTCTGTCTGTCTCCTCTCCTTTGTCTGTCTCCTCTCCTCCGCCTGCCTCTTCTCCTCCGCCTGTCTCTTCTCCTCGTTCCTCCTTCGGTCCCTGTTGACATGACTGGGCGGCTTTTTGCGGAAGAACACAGGTGTTTGTTGACCCGCCATTTTCTCATCATTTGAGCCAGCCAAGAGAGAGAGAGAGAGAGAGAGAGAGAGAGAGAGAGAGAGAGAGAGAGAGAGAGAGAGAGAGAGAGAGAGAGAGAGAGAGAGAGAGAGAGATTTTATTTATTTATTTATTCTTTTATATCGAGGATAACAGAATAAGCAATCATGTGCTTTTTTTCATCCGGTCCCCGTGTGTATGCAGTTTTGTAAATCTTGTTATCTGTTCCCACCGGCACACGATGGCCTACTCTTACGAAAAGCGGAACAGGATTTAACGTGTGCGCAAGATGTTCTGCGTGCGTTCGCACACGGGGCCTCGGTTTAAAGAGAGAGAGAGAGAGAGAGAGAGAGAGAGAGAGAGAGAGAGAGAGAGAGAGAGAGAGAGAGAGAGAGAGAGAGAGAGAGAAGAGAGGCAAAGTCTTTCGGCAAGGCAAGGCAAAGTCTTTTATTTGAGGATAATAGATAAGCACTCATGTGCTTTTTTACATCCAGTCCCCGCCCTTTTCAGAGATACATCAAGTTGAAAAGATACTAAACAATAAGACTTTACGCAGTACCAAACAACACACAAGAATAAGGACACTATATATGATAAGGTAATAAAAAATGCACTCGATCAGAAGACAAAAATCAGAAGTCACAATAAAAAATATTTTGATTATGGAAGAATAGAAAAGTGTTAATAGGTAAGGAGCAAACAAGAGAACTAGATGAATAAACAACTGAAAACATCAATCCACCACCACCTGTCAAAAGTTATACATGTGACATAAATCATACATTTGGATAAAAGGGGGGAAAATTTAACTAATATCCTTATTGGAGGGGAGGAGGGGGGGGGTAGAGATACTATCAATAAAAATGTAAATAAAATAAAAATTTTAAAAAAAGAAAAAAAAAAGAAAAGTTACATAAAACATCCTAGATGTTTCAAGAGAGAGAGAGAGAGAGAGAGAGAGAGAGAGAGAGAGAGAGAGAGAGAGAGAGAGAGAGAGAGAGAGAGAGAGAGAGAGAGAGAGAGAGAGGCAAGGCAAGGCAAGGCAAGGCAAGGCAAGGCAAAATTCCTCCACTCGAGGACAACAGACAAGCACTCGTGTGCCTCTTTCACATCCAGTCCCCGCTCCCCCCAGGGACAACATCATGATAAAAAGATAGCCCCAACCAAAACAACAACTACAAAGGTTCAAGCACCAAGAGCAAAAAAAAACCATACCAAGCATCAAACAACAGGCGAGAAACAAAACAGAGGTACAGTATTAAGGCAATGTTATAAAAAGGCACTCACCCAGAAACAAAAACAAGAAGCGAGACTCAATGACGATTTCGATTTGAATATAAAAAACAACAACAACAACAACAACAACAAGAGAGAGAGAGAGAGAGAGAGAAGAGAGAGAGAGAGAGAGAGAGAGAGACAGAGAGACAGAGAGACAGAGAGACAGAGAGACAGAGGCAGAGACACACACACAGAGAGAGAGAGAGAGAGAGAGAGAGAGAGAGAGAGAGAGAGAGAGAGAGAGAGAGAGAGAGAGAGAGAGAGAGAGAGAGAGAGAGAGAGAGAGAGAGAGAGAGAGAAGAGTTGCTAAGGTGTCGCTGCTTTTTTTTTTTTTTTTAGTTCCCGTCAATTCCATTATTTGGAATTGATTCGCTCCTGTTTATGTAGAGGTAAAGGGAGGGAGACATTGGTTGCTGAGGTGTGAGTTTCTTGTTTGCAATTCTGCTCAATTTGAGATTAATCTGCTGCCGTTTACATGTCGGTGGAACATGCTGGCTGCCTAGGTGTCAGTTTTTTCTTTATCCTTACATTTCATGTCAGCTTTGTTATATTTGAAATTAATCTGATCTGCTTTAGGCATCGCTAGGGGATGGAAATGTGAGGTGTTAGGGTGACAGTTTCTTTTTTTTCTCTTTTCATGTGAGTTCTGGTGTATTTGAAATTAACTTGTTCTTTTCTAAAGTATTGATCATGGAAGTAATGTTAGCTGCTGAGTTGCCAGTTCCGTTGTCTACTTTTCCCTTGAAATTTCTCAAAGAGGTATCACCACCAATTGATACACGCTATATACTATGTTATCTGCTAAGGTGGGCGATGCATGATCAACTGCTAAAGAAAAAAACAATGAGCTTCTTAGTGAGGATGCCCAAACCTGCCAGCATAAACAGCACACCCACTTTCTGGACATTCTGTCCTTGGAATTCCCTCTTTTCTATCACTCTCTTTGTTTCTGCCCTGTTCCTTTTTATCTGTCACATTCTTCTTGTCTTATCTTCTGTCACGGAAGACAGTGGTTTATGAAGATGTGGGTTTGAATCTCGGCGGCGTCTTGTGAATTAAGGGCAGGGATTTTTTTTACCATCTACCGGGTCAACATCAAGTTCAGACCTACCAGTACCCTAATGCCCTTCGTGTGTATATATAGGCATACAGAAAATCAACTATGCACCTTGAATATCCCGTAATTCATGTCAGCGATGGAAGGGTTACGGATACAGGAATATACACAGTATATATCCCAGAGATTTGAATGCTGCTACCTCCACGATAGGAGAGAACGGAAGCCTAGTTTTATGCAAACTCTCACCGATGGTGAAGCTCGGAGTTCTGGCCAAAGAACGAAAAATGAAAGCTGCCAATCGATGACACAATCTGTGAAGTGTGACCTACTTCCCCCCCCCCCCCCATCCCTCTCCTCCATAAAGGCCTTCTTCTCACTCTTGGCCACGCATGGACCTGTCTATATCTTTCTGCCTGTCACTGTTTGCACGGCTGTGCTTTCATGCATACTTTCAGAGTAAAGAAAAGAAAGGTGACAGGCTGAAGAAAATGATGTTGAGAATAAAGCAGGGTTTGTGAGGACGTTCGGGTTAGTCGTGGTCGTTTTTGTGTCAGTTCAGTCTTTAGTCATTCAGTCTCCTGGGAAATGCCCGGGACCAGGACTCTTTCAGTGTCAAATAATATCCCCACGTTTTGGAAATTCTTCGGTTGAAATTTCCCCTTTTCTGTCCCTCCCATTGCCTCAGTCTTTATCCTTACCTCTCTATCATCTTTCTCCCTTCTCATGCCTATTTTTTTTTTGCCTTCCCCAGTCCATTATCCTGCCTTTTTTTCTTGCAAATAATATGAATTTTTTTAATGTAATTTTTCATGAGCAGCCTTGAACTCGGAATGTGTCAGTTTGAGGCCAGTGGGCAGACCTCCTGCAGATTTACAAACACAGGAAATGGACCAGACACGACACAGTCCATTCAACATGGCCATAACTACTCAGTCAATAGTCTGTCGTTTATCTTTGAAATTGCTGTCCGCACACAAATGCTCAAGGTGGTAAAAAAAAGAACCTGGAAATAAAACAGGACTTAGAGAATATAGCCATTATTTTGTTCAATGTTAAAATTCTTGTCAGCATGAAAATGCTTGAGTTGTAAATCGTGATTATTGAAGCGGATGAGATGGACCGTTTTGTCAGCTTAACTGTGTGGAATTTACTTTTATCTCTTTTCACCGTTGAAATTTCCTGACCGAAGGCTCAAACAAAAATCTACCCTAAGTTGTCCCCTTGTCCTTGAGATTATGGAATAAAATCTCAAACAAAATAATGTAATAAAAAAAAAAACCGCTTTCGAAAAGAGGACAAAAGCATTAATCCCTGTGACTATCTGGGGCATTAATACTGAAGAATGGCAGAAGAGTTGATTTTAGTGGGTTTTTTTCTTTTTTTCTTCTTGTTGTGGTGGTTGTTGTGGTTGTGGTTGTGGTTGTTGTTTGTTGTTTTCTTTCTTCTTCTTTCTTCTTCTTCTTCTTCTTCTTCTTCTTCTTCTTCTTCTTCTTCTTCTTCTTCTTTCTTCTTCTTCTTCTTCTCTTCTTCTTCTTCTTCTTCTTCTTTGTTCTTCTTCTCTTTTCTTCTTGTTCTTCTTCTTCTTCTTGTCTTCTTCTTTTCTTGTTCTTTTCTTTCTTCTTCTCTTCTTCTTCTTCCTCTCTTCTTTTCTCTTCTTCGTCCCTCGTCGTCGTCGTCGTCGTCGTCGTCGTCGTGGTGTTCGTCGTCGAACACTCAGACATAAACTATAAGCAAAAATCAGTTGCATTGCCGTTAAGAACCTGACAAGTCAGGCCCAGCACATTCGACTTCGACGTGGGAGAGAATGTATATTTTTTTTTATAGTCTTTCTGAAAACCAGAAAGGTGAATGGACCAAGAAGAAAGAAAACAGACAAAAAGGAGATGACAGGAAGAAAAGGACCGAGCCAGAAACACAGAGAGGGATAGAAAAGAGTGAAACCGAAAAAAAAAGAATTTCCAAATGGTAGGGATATAATCTTAATTGACAAGACTCCGACATCCCCATAGTGGAGTTGGATTAAATCTTATTTTTATCTGTATATTGTTGTGTAGTTTTAACCTGAGTTTTTTTTACACGCTGTTAAAACGACAGCTATGGTATCTTATAGTCACTGTGGTTTTGGTAGGGCTATCAGCGAAATATGACTGAAACTGGGTGAAAGAAATAAATAAAAAAAATGGAGAAAAAAAGATATAATCTACACAGCAATCGGGCATCAAGCAAGCTAGCTTCGACTACTTTCCTATATAGCACCACACAGAGAAAAAAAGCCTTTCAAGGCAAAAAAACAAACCACCTTGTATGTGTGTGTGCCACGCTTTTCATTCCAGTTCTTCGATTTTTCACCCGTTCTAGGGAGCTATTGAAACTAGCTCAGTCACGGCAAGAAAGACAGCTATAGACGTTTCAACTGGCGGCCATTTACCTGGGCTCTGATGCCATGATTACCTGGTGCCACAAGACTTGGCTAACAGGCTTGGAAAGAAATCGCAGAGTTGATGTGATGGAGCGGGTAGCAACTGCGGTCCAGAGATTTTGTTTGTTTGTTTGTTTGTTGCTTGCACTTTGTTGATTTGTTTGTTTGTCTGTGTGGTTTGTTCTGTTTTGTTTGGTTTGTTTTGTTTTTCGTCTCTCTGTGTGTCTGACTACCCCTCTGTGTGTTTCTTCGATTTCACTTTCTTCATTCTTTGCTTTTTTAAAACTTTTTGTCTGTGTTTCTGTCTGTCTGTCACACACTTACACACACGCGCACGCACGCGCGCACGCACGCACGCACGCGTGCGCGCGCACGCACACACACACACACACACAGCACACTCACACACTCACACACACTCACACACACACACTCGCAAACCACAACACACACACACACACACACACACACACACACACACACACACACACACACACACACACACACACCAAATACACACACACATACACACAAACACACGCACGCAAATACACACACATAACACACACACAACACACACACACACACACACACACACACACACACACACACACACACACACACACACACAACACACACACACACACACACACACACACACGCACGCACGGACACGAGTGCGCGGACACACAAACGTACGAACGTACCAATATAGACACTTGTGCATACTCGCACCCCCATCCCCCCCCCCCCCCCCCCCCCCCCCGGCCTACTTGTTTCTGAGTTAAGCTATGTGGCAGGCATGATCCTCTGAACTTGCACATACTGGCACTGATAGTCACGGTGTGTGTGTGTGTGTGTGTGTGTGTGTGTGTGTGTGTGTGTGTGTGTGTGTGTGGTGTGTGTGTGCGTGTGTGCGTGTGCGTGTGTGTGTGTGTCTGTGTCTGTGTGAGTGTTTGTGTGTGTGTGTGTGTGTGTGTGCGTGCGTGCGTGTGTGTTGTTGTGTGTTTGTGTATATGTGTGTGTGTGTGTGTGAGTGAGTGAGTGTGCGTGTGAGTGTGCGTGCGTGTATGTGTGTGTGTGCGTGCGTGCATTTTGTGTGTGTACATGCATGTATGTATGTGTGTGTGTGCGTGCATGTGCGTGCATAGCATGTGTATATGTGTATATGTTTGTGTGTGCATACTTGCTTGTGCGTGCATGCGTAGGGGTATGTGTGTATGTGCATGTGTGTATATGGCATGTGTATATACATGTGTACATGCATGTATATGTGTATACATGCATGTGTATATGTATGTGTATATGCATTTGCGTATTGCAGGCAGGCGGTACCCTAGGACCATGCATGTCCTGGCGCTGGTAGCCCTGCTGAGTGGCGTCACCCTGGTGTTCTCTCACAACAGCAACCACGGGGAGGGTGCACACGGCATGGAGGGGGCGCCTGGCAGAGAGCCACGTCCACACGGTATAGTAGACACAGGCACCACCACCATCACCACCACCACCACCACCACCACCGCCACCACCACCACCACCCTACCACCATCACCACCACCACTACCACCACACCACCCACCCAGAACCACCACCCCCACCCCCACCACCATTACCACCACCACCACCACTACCACCATCACAACAACAGCAGCAATAACAATTTTATTTACTTTAAATTAAAAAAAATTCTTTTCTATCGAGAATAATGGAATAAGCACTCATATTTTTTTTACATCCAGTCCCTGTGTGTATGCAGTTTTTTTGGTCATTGTCATCTGTTCCTGCTAGCACACAATTGCCTACTCTTTCGAAAAGCGCAACAGGATTTAAAGTGCGCGCATGCAATATGTTCTGCGTGCGTTCGCGCACACGGGGTCTCGGTTTACAGTCTCATCCGAAGGACTTTTGAGGGAGAGTGGAGTCAGCGCTGATGTTAACTCCAGGGGGAAAATCCCGTTGAACGGGATTCAAACCCGGGTCGTGATATTGCGAGCGCAATGTTGTGACCACCAGGCTATCTCGTCTGACACCACAGCAACCACAGCAGCTGTAATAATGACTACAAAACAGGAACAGCAGCAGTAGCAGTAGCAGTAATAGTCATAGCGATAAGCACCAGCAAGAATATAGAAAAATCAATATCAGTGAGACTGCAACCACAACAGCAGTTACACCAACAACAAAGACGAAAACAGCACCCATAACTACTGAAGTATCAACAAAAAACGTTGATAACAAGCGACAGGAGCAGTAGTAGCAACAACGGCTACAACACGATATTGATATAATAGCATTAACAGCAGCAACAACAGCAGCAGCAACAAGAATAGCTACAATGACTTAACTAGCATTAACAGCAGCAGCATCAACAGCAGAAGCAGCAACACAAGCAGCAGCCAAATACTCTATTGGAAAACAGACTCGACAATAATAAAACGAAAAGACAGACAGACAGAGAGATAGAGAGACAGACAGACAGACAGATACATAAACATACATACATACATACATACATACATACATACATACATACATACATACATACATACATACATACATACATACATACATACATCATACATACATACATACATACATACATACATACATACATAGGTAGATAGGTAGATAGTAGATAGATAGACTGATATATAGATTGATAGACAAATCGATAGATAATTGATAGATCGATAGATAGGTATACAGACAGATAGATAATAGACAATAACAGACAGACAGATAGATAAATAGACAAACAGACAGACAGACAGATAGATAGATAGATAGATAATAGATAGATAATAGATAGATAGATATAGACAAACAACAGACAGACAGATAGATAGATAGATAGATAGATAGATAGATAGATAGATAGATAGCTGGCTAGATAGATGGATGGATAGACAGACAGACAGGTAGATAGATAGTTGGATAGATAGATAGATCGAAGTATAGATAGATAGATAGAGAGATGGATGAATAGATG
>CM060318.1:17638892-17648892 GCA_030674155.1 Stramonita haemastoma
AAGAAGATGGAGTGAGGGAGGGGGTAGGTGGTAAAAGTGTTTGCTTTTTGGGTTTATTGTTTGATTTTTTTCTTCTTGTCTGCCTTTTTGTTTGTCTCTGTCTGTCTCAATATGTCTTTTCATTTCCGCATCAGTTCTTTTTCTTGTACCACACACCACACACACACACACACACACACACCACCACACACCCACACACACACACACACACACACACACACACACACACACACACACACACAAGGGGTAGCTTTTCATCTGACTACACACAACCGCAGATTTCATCATACAACCCACCCCCCAAAATCCTTGACGAGACTATAACTGACGCCGTACAACTACAGACACTGCGCGCACAACGCCAAAGCATCACGGCAAAACACACAACACACACAATAAAACCATCACACACACAAACCCACTACACAACACACAACACACACACACACACACACACACCACACACACCACACACACACACACACACACAAACACAGACCCCCCCCAAAAACACACCACCACAACCACACCAAACAAAACAAGACACAACACACCACACACACAGCACACACACACACACAAACCACCACACACCCCTCCCCCATAACACACACACAGAGTTTCACCACCTAAACACAACAACCTCCTCAGAAACAACCCACCACTTCTGACCCCTCTTTCAGGCAGAACAGCCTCAACCCTCCCACAGACCCACAAGATCACCACCACCCCCCCTCACCCCAAGCCTCCGCCCCGGCATACCCCTCCTCTCTGGATCCACGCCTGCCTGCAGTCATCACAGCAGACTCCCCTGACCTTTCCTTTCCTCAGGCCCCACACGACCTTCCCAGCTACTCTGAGGCGGTACCCACCGCCCCTTGTCCCGGTTCCAGACCTTAGCGTCTCAGATCTTCCCGTCACGGTTCTTTCTGTTCAAAACTGTACTGAAGAGTCTGACAGTAGTCCTGGGCGAAGATTGACGATGACGAGGACGAGGAGGGGATGATTCGCAAGAGAGTTCTCCTTGTAGAGGTAGTTTGCGAGGAAATGGTGATTGCGTAGTCGATTCTCAGAGTGGTGATTCGCGCGTATTGCTTCAAACAATGATGATGGCCTGGAAACGAATAATGTTTGAATGGGTATCTGTACGAGATTCAGGTTCTCAAAGAAATAATGGTTGTCAGACTTCAGGTGGGAACGAATTCGTTGTGAGACTGATCGTTCTAAAAGACTACGCGTCAAAATGACTCTCGTGTCAAATCTGTTCCTCGAAAGGTCCCGGAAGTGACAACAGTACTTTCGTCAGAAAATTCTTCCACGGAAGTGACGTCAGGTGCGCTGCGGTATCAAAACAGGACAAACATGGCGTCAAACAACGCAAAGTGAAACAGAAAATGACTCGCATTTAGTGACCGAAAACGACTCAGGAAATCTCTCCGAAATCTTCACCTTACCTAGAATTCCCAACCACCACGATCATCTTCACCATCATGAAGAAGATGTGACAACTCGCAGTATGTCTAGTCTGGCCTGTGAGGGACACGCTAAGCGAGCTGTCTGACACTTACCACAACAGAGGCTCTGTTCCCCACCCTTGTGCCCAGGGGGAGGCGCGTGTGAAGGATGGTCCGGGGCAGGGGGACCTGCGGCCCTCGGCACAGGCAGAACCTACCGTGTCCTTGCTGATGGGCTCTTTCGGGCCGCAGCCGGTGCGTGTCTTAGTAGGATTGTTTGTTGCTTGGTGGAGATGGGCTGGGCGGTGTTGTGGTTGTTGGTGTTGTGTTGGTGGTGTTGGTATCGTGTTGGTGGTGTGGTATTGATGTTCGTGGATGGTTGTGTTGGTGATGTGTTGGTGTTGTTTGTGTTTGTTGGTGATGGTGGTGATGTTGTTGTTGGTTGTGCTTGTTATGGTGTGATGTTGTTGGTGTGGTTGTTGGTGTTGTTGGTGTTGTCGTTGTTGGTGTCGATGTTATAGCTGTTGTTTACATTATTTCAACGTTGGTGGTGTTGATAATGTTGTTGATGCTGTAGCTGTTGTTGATGTTGTTGGTGGTGTTGATGTTGTGTGTTGATGCTGCAGTTGGTTTGATGTTGTTGTGATACTGTTGATGATGTTGTGGTGTTGTTTGTTGTTGTTGTAGCTGTGTTGATGTTGTTGGGGGTTTGTTTATGTTGTTGTGCTGCTGTTGGTTTTGTAGCTGATGTTGTGTTGTTGAGAGATATCGGACCTCACGGTGTTGATGTGGTTTGTGGCTGGTGTTGAAGTTTGGTGTTGTTGTTAGTGTTGGTGTTGTTCTTATCTTTTTATCTTTGTCCTGCTTTCATGTGTTGGGTCAGGAGTACCGCAGTGCAGTGGGTGAGGAAAACCGTTCTGCTGGAATAATTTCTTTTGGGAATAAGGTGCACCTGACTAAAATGGTTCGCATACAGTGATTCAACTTTGGGATTTATTGTAAAACTATGAAAAAGTTAGAGAGAGAGTAGTAGTAGTAGTAGTAGTAGTAGTAGTAGTAGTAGTAGTAGTAGTAGTAGTAGAGCAGCAGCAGCAGCAGCAGCAGCAGCAGCAGCAGAGTGTAGTAGTAGTAGTAGTAGTAGTATAGTAGAGAGTAGTATAGTATAGTAGTGTATAGTACTGTAGCAGTTAGTAGTAGTGGTAGTATATGCATATAGTAGTAGTATAGTTAGTAGTAGTGTAGTATTTAGTTAGTAGTAGTTATGTATAGTAGCAGCAGCATCAGCAGTCTGCAGCTGTTCATGCTATTAGTTTTTTGCTGCTCTCTGACTTCCTCCTGCTGCCGCTGCTTCTTGTCTTGTCTTGTTCTACTTCTTCTTCTTCTTTTTCTTCCTCTCTTGTCTCTCTCTTCTTCTTCTTCTTCTTCTTCTTCTTCTTCTTCTTCTTTCTTCTTCTTCTTCTTCTTCTTCTGCTGCTGCTGCTGTCTGCTGCTGCTGCTGCTGTGCTCTCCTCTCTCCTCTCACTCCTCTCCTCCTCCTCTCCACCACCTCTCTCCTCTCCCTCTCCCTCTCCTCCTCTCCTCCTCCTCCTCCTCCTCTCCCCTCTCCTCTTTTTCTTCTTCTTCTTCCTTATTCTACTTCTTCTCTTCTTTTTTCTCTTCTTCTTCTCTTCTTCTCTTCTTTTCTCTCTTAGTTTGGTGGAAATGATAGTAGTAAAAACAAAAGCCATCCCAACCCAGTAACACCACATTAGACCGCTTCTGAAGAGATAAACAAGATGCCCAACATACATAAACGTAAGAACAGAGAAATCTTCCGTGGCTGAAAGTATTGCACTATACATCACACACCAACACGTGCGCACACATACATATACACACACATACACAGACACACACAAACCGACACAAATTGACAGACACACACAGATACACACACAAACACACAGACACAGACACACACACACACACACACACACACACACAGATACACCCACACCCTCACACACGCTACTTGTTCAGCACCACAACACTTTGTTATCGAATTTCATCGAACTTCTTTCCACACAAAAAAGGGGGGAAAAATCCAGAACTGTCAGTCTCGTGAAATCTAGCGATAAGAGGTTAAAGAAAATAACAAAACTACACGACCAAAGTAAGGAAAACAAAACAAAAAGATATGGGATAAAATCAGCCAGCAAATCACTGCTAGACAAACTATCAAAACAAACGAAACGTTATCAAAAGGGAAAACAAACGGAGAAAATAAAAAGAATATGGATGACTCGGGATACAAGAAGCCATAGATAATCTATAGCCGTCTCTTTTTACCACTCTGGCCAGACACCAAATTTGTCAAGACGAATAGAACATTTTTTATGTCCATTCGTCTGCCGCTACCGGAAATCAAGCAAAAGAGACAAAAAGGGCAATAACTCGATTCTATCCCCTGCAATAAGGGGTCATTAGGCGATCAATCAACTAAACACAACATGTTTATTTTGTCAATCTCCACTTTGGCATAAAAAAACAAACTGCACACACTGCATGGTGAATATTGATGAGGATATCCCGCGGGGAGTATTCTAAAAATATTGTGGATAAATCGAGTAGGCACTGTCAGAATCAGGTATTGGCTGTAGAAGCTCAAGAAATTCAGAATTTAAGAATGAACAATGGCAATCAGGTTTATCAACTGAAATGTTGTGGTATATACTTGTGCTGCTGATGTAGTCTCTCTACAAGCTGCTTCCCTAAAAATGTGTTTTGGGTTGAAATGACGTAGGTTTGAACGATAATTATAAGAACAAAATACTGCAGTGAAGTTAAATGTTTGTTTGACCTTTCTAGGATGTTGGCTTTAATATGCATGCGTTTTATGCCTACAGTAAAGGACTGTGAGAACACATCTAAGACTCATTTACTTTAATAGTGTGTCCAAGCTAATGTGTTGATTAAACTACTTTAAAAGAGCACAAACTATACAAGATACCCTTAAATCGAAAAATAAGATTTAGTAAAAAAAAAAAATAAATAAATAAAAAGAACAAGACTGACAAAGTCGAAGAAAAGTAACAACAGCGATAAAACAACTACAACAGGATTAGGAGAAACAACAACAGCAATAAAACAGCTACAACAGGATTAGGAGAAACAACAACAGCAATAAAACAGCTACAACACGATTAGGAGAAACAACAACAGCAATACAACAACTACAACAAAATTAGGATAAACAACAACAGCAATACAACAACTACAACAAAATTAGGAGAAACAACAACAACAGCAATACAACAACTACAACAAAATTAGGAGAAACAACAACAACAGCAATACAACAACTACAACAAAATTAGGAGAAACAACAACAGCAATACAACTACAACAAAATTAGAGAAACAACAACAACAGCAATACAACAACTACAACAAAATTAGGAGAAACAACAACAGCAATACAACAACTACAACAAGATTAGGAGAAACAACAACAACAGCAATACAACAACTACAACAAAATTAGGAGAGACAACAACAGCAATAAAACTACAACAAGATTAGGAGAAAAAACAACAACAGCAACACAACAACTACAACAAGATTAGGAGAAACAACAAAAGCAATAAAACAACTACAACAAGATCATTAGAAACAACAATAGCAATAAAAACAACTACAACAAGATCATTAGAAACAACAATAGCAATAAAAACAACTACAACAAGATTAGAGAAACAACAAAAGCAATAAAACAACTACAACAAGATCATTAGAAACAACAATAGCAATAAAAACAACTACAACAAGATTAGGAGAAACGGGATATTCTCTCTAAACATGACATTAAGCACTCTGCAATGCCCTCAGCGATATAGTCCAGACTTGCCATGACTAAGAAGAAGAGTCTTCGTTCAGATTTATCAGCTGCTTATGGAAAATCAAACAAAAATCTTTCTTTTTAAAAAAAAAGTGAAACAGAAAAAGAGTTGGATGTATTCCTCGAAGCCAATGGTCATTAAACGATCAGTTATCAAAACACAAACTGTTTTTCAGTATCGTTCGGCAGAAAATAACACACACTTTGTCCTCTCTTCTCCTCTTTTCTCCTTCAGCTGCCTGAGCGGACCCCGGGGCACATTATTGATAAATGTTATTTATTTATTTATTTATTCTTTTATATCGAGGATAACAGAATAAGCAATCATGTGCTTTTTTTCATCTGGTCCCCGTGTGTATGCAGTTTTGTAAATATTGTCATCTGTTCCCACCGGCACACGATGACCTACTCTTACGAAAAGCGGAACAGGATTTAACGTGTGCGCAAGATGTTCTGCGTGCGTTCGCACACGGGGCCTCGGTTTAAAGTCTCATCTGAAGGACTTTTGGGGAGAGTGGAGTCAGCACTGATGTTAACTCCAGGAAGAAAATTTCCTCGACCGGACTCGAACCCGGGTCGTAAAATTGCCAGCACAATGTTCTGACCACTAGGCTATCCACCCCCCCTAAGCAGCATCGAGTATGGTTACCACTTGGACAGATGACCGTTTGCGCGCCTTGGCTTCAGTACAGTTTCCTAGTTCACCCAGGTGCAAATAGGTACCTGCCTTCTAAAGAGTCAGGGAAGGTAAAGCAGCGAGGGAGAGGAGATGGGCGTCGCTCTCAATATGCTGGCCCCTAGAGAAGCTGAGTTTCCTGGTGCCTCTTTCCCCTACGACCACATAGGTTATGGGACACCTTTACCTTTAGCTAGTGTAGCTTTGCTAACACCAACAAAGTTTTCTTTTTGGAATTAAGTTGACATCTTCCATAAAAAATCAACAAAACCCTTAAAGAGAACAAAACAAGAAGACAATTGATGCCCTCCCTCCTCCCTATCCTGCAACAGATGATAAGAAAATCACTCCACAAATAAAGAACACATTGTTTATCATCTAAAATATCCTGTCGGCCGAAAATTTGCTTTCTAAATACATGTTGAATATTGATAACAATATCCTCATGGAATATCGTAACAATATTGCTGAAAAAAAAAGTGGAAAACAATATCTGAATGCAAAACCAATTGTAGTCTTGACAGAGCAAGCAACAAAACATGAACATCTCATAACTCAAATAATCCAAACTGAAACCCTAATTTCCTAATGCATTGTGTCTTGATCACCTGCCCCCCCCCCCCCTCAACTAAGTAATGGATAACACCATGGAATGAAGTGTGGGAGAACGCATGTTCTAAGAACACCGAAATACTATTACTGCAGTGCTCTTTTTGAAGAAATTAGGATGTTGGTGGGGAGATGGGCGTGCTCAATGGTTTGATCGAAAGATTGTGAACATAGATTTCAGGAACATAATTATGTGAATACACATGTAAGGAACGTATGCTTTAGCAGCATACCTACACTCGTCTTTCAACAAAAAGGGCTTGCCAAGATAACCCTGCAAGGCATAGTCTACAGAGGGAAAATGCGAACAAGACAGGATAGACGGGAGAAAATGCAAACAAGACAGAGGAGGTGGGGAAAATGCGAACAAGACAGAGGAGGTGGGGAAAAATGTGAACAAGAAGAGGAGATGGGAGAAAATGCAAACAAGACAGAGGAGATGGAGAAAACGGAACAAGACAGAGGACAGAGGAGAAAATGGGAACAAGACAGAGGACATAGGAGAAAATGGGAACAAGACAGAGGACATAGGAGAAAATGGGAACAAGACAGAGGAGATGGGAGAAAACGGGAACAAGACAGAGGACATAGGAGAAAATGGGAACAAGACAGAGGACATAGGAGAAAATGGGAACAAGACAGAGGACATAGGAGAAAATGGGAACAAGACAGAGGACATGGGAGAAAATGGGAACAAGACAGAGGACATAGGAGAAAATGGGAACAAGACAGAGGAGATAGGAGAAAATGTAAACAAGACAGATATAAACAGATGGGAGAAAAGCATTGCGGATAGAGTAAAATTATATGAGCCTGAGTAAAACACTGTGAAGATGGAGAGAGCTGGTTGCAATATCATCCATAGCGCCTCTATGGTCGAAAAAGCAATGCGAGGTATGTATAGTTTGCAAAGTAATGGCAGTGTTGATTAACACAGATTGTCATTAAACCAGACTTTAGAAAGCATTCTCGACAACGAAAGATATGACTGTGTTGAAAATATTTCGATGGTCATAAAAGATGAAACAAACTGCATGAAGTAGCAAAACAATACATTTCACTCTTCCATATAGTTAAGCAATGGTTTAGTCTTGCCAAAAATAACAGCTTGCATCAGAAATCAAACAGAAAAAAAACTTTCAAATCAACAAATAGGAACGTAACTAGATTCATTCCACTACAACAAAAGGTTACAAAGCAATCCATAGACAATAGAGTAAACAATCTATATTTTATATTTATAAATCTCTAGTCGTCTTGAAAGCTACATGTAATTTGTGGCAAACATGGATAATGAATATTCTACTCTGGCACTCTAAAATTATTGCTGATGAATATAGTAAGAAATGCTTGATTTGGTAACGACATCGATCTAAATGCTAAACGAAAGAAAACATGCAGAATCAACAAAAATGAACATCTCATTTATCAAACAACCTTACAGTAATGTTCAATTTTGCTAATGGGCTGTGACTCGATCAGCTGCATTCTTCATGGCAGGTATTTCCCTGCAATTAACTGTGAGTCATTGTGACTCCAGCTGAATCGACACCAGGGACTCGTGTGTGAACAAGACAGACGAGATGGAAAGAAAATGTGAACAAGAAAGACGAGATAGGAGAAAATACGAACAAGACAGAGGAGATGAGAGAAAATGCGAACAATACAGACAGATGGTAGAAAATGCGAAGACGGGAAAGGTGAGAAATTCGAACAAGACACAGGACATAAGAAAAAATGCTAACAAGACAGACGAGATGGGAGAAAATGCATACAAGACATACGATTTGGGAGAAAAAGAAACAAGACAGACGAGATGGGAGAAAATGGGAACAAGACAGACTAAATGGGAGAAAATGCGAAAATACTGACTAAATAGGAGATAATGAGAGCAAGACAGACGAGATAGGAGAAAATGCGGCAAGACGAGAGAAGCTGGGAGAAAATGTTAACTTGGGCATAGGATCTTGCGCAAATATTACACCCTCCCTCCCCCCAATGTGTTATGCAAAAGTAGACCAACTACGAAATGACACGGACAGACTCATTCTGTGACATAAAGAAAAAAGTGCTCCGCCAGGTTCAACTTGACACAGACACACTACACTGGTTGGAAGTTTCAACCCCCTCTAGAAAGGTCAGGAAGAAAGGAAGAGGTCACGTTCTTCAAACTGCCTCCATCTTCTGCCGAGCGAGGGGGGGGGGGGGGGGGGTATTAGATTGTGTTCACATTCTCCAAATACCTAAGGTAAATACATTTCCATTGTCAGTAAATAAGCTTTTGGATTAAATTTACGAGTTCACACAGCGAAGTGAATTGACTGTCTTTTCCACCATGTTGATTATGTGTGGAAATTGTGAGTGCATGCGGATTTTGTTATGAAATGATTAAAGCGTAGACTCAAGAAATCTGAAAGAAATAGATTAACGTTTTGAGCAGACACGGTCATAAAATGGGCTCAAACTTGAAAGCTAAAGATGGTCTCCTACAGAGTTTGATGATCATTCTCACCGGTTGTCTGAAAAACTTTTTTCTTTCAGAACAGAAAATACTTTTTTTTGCAGAATTAGTGATCGATCTCATAAGATCTCAGTGTCTTGTCTGTAATTTCAATTTGAATTACAATTTTAGAGTGAAACTGCAAGTTTTTTTTTAAATTTCTGATCAAATGTTAAACTGGGATAAAATTTCAGTTATTTTTCTATATAAATGTCCTTGTATATCAAATTTGAAAAGGTTATCAAGCTCATTTAGAGTCCTTAAAACAAGGATGGTTAATGACAGGACCAGTTCTTATGACAGTGCTGTTTTTATCTGGCGTACGTTTAATCCTCTATTAGTCGGGTCAAGTCTGACGTCACAGGCAATATTCATATTTTTACTGTAAAAAAAAACAAACAAAACATTTTCATCTTTTACTACAAAGCTGAAAAAAAAAACATATTTCTTCAAGGAAAAATGCCAGGCCCCCTCCCGTCCTTTGATGAAAACTATGGATATATCTTAAACTAATAATGTCACCAAAAAACAGAGTGAATATGAAATAGGAGAAAGGAAAGTAAACAAAAATACCTGGAGAGCAATTTCTTTCAGAGCATCTTTAGAAATACATTGTGAAACTGTTTTTTAGTTCTGAATAAGTTTACGTAACATGCTCATTTTGAAAGGAAATAACTTCCTTCAAATCTCATTTGATATAAATAAAAAATATACTTGGTGTGGTTTGCTTTTATGTTATTTCAATATCAATTTTCAAAAAAACGTTTTTTTTTTGTTGTTTCTTTTGGCTGATCGCCGCTTGGTAAGGAAAGTTAACATTTTGCATCTTTTGACATTTTATTGTTGACAATGGTACTTTGCCTACCATTATTCAGACAAAAGCTT
>CM060318.1:17656392-17666392 GCA_030674155.1 Stramonita haemastoma
CCTACTCTGTTCTTGGGTAAGCTCTTTGAGTGAAATCTATTATCCATGATATTGTGTGCAAAGACAATACACAGCTTTTTTTTCTGCGCACACGACAAAACACATTCCTTTCTTGGAGAAGAGCTGTCTAAGGACGATGGTATACATAGTTACAACCACTAAAACACACTCATTTCTTGGAGGTGACTTAGCTCTTTACAGTCGATGGTCAGGGTGAGACAAATACAGCCACCATGCCATCAGCAAACTAATGATGCCACATAACTTAGGCGTAGTATCCGTCTATACTGAGACATTCCTTCAGGATTTTTTCCCTCTGGAAACTAACATTTATTCTAAGTCCATCCCCCTGCAAATCCTGTGAATGAGCCTATAAAGCGAGGCCCCGCGTGCAAAAGCATGCATAACATTATCCACGCATGCGAACAAGCCATCCATCTTCTGCAGAGGTGCAGGCTATGGCCAGTGGTAAGAGGACACGGTCATGTCCAGCATGCACCTTGCTATTTAAAGAGGGTGGGCTCTGCTGCTTTCAACTTGCTCTAAACACAATGTCTAAAATAACTATACATTGCCCATATGACTCCTGGAAATGTGAAAAGGAAGTCAGTCTAGGAGGATGGTGTCTTCACATCCATCATTGATGTGTCTTCACAGTTTTACAGAAAGTGAGGAGTACTTGTGTGTCTGGATATCTTTGTACTGGTTACAATAACGGGAAACTGTCCTGGATATCTTGTGAAATATGAGCAACTAAAACTTCTTCATTATCCTAACTTTCTGTCTGTTTTATAGACAGCAATTGTGATCAGTAGTGCATCCTGGGTATGCTTTTGAAAAAGATTTGCTTGTCTGTCCTGTGCATTTTATACATAAACTGTACATGGCTATTACTGTTTCTTTCACACAATAATTCAGTAGGATCTGTTGAAATCAATGACTTCATGTCTATCTGAGGATAGCTACCACTGCTTGTTTGGCAAAACACTTGAGTGCACTCTGTGGACATTAATTGATGCATGTTTAACGTGAATAATGATGTCCAATGTTTTGTCAACCACTGTTCTTGCTACATGTTTATATTTGACCATCAATAGATAGATAGATAGATAGATAGATAGATAGATAGATAGATAGATAGATAGATCGATAGATCGATAGATCGATAGTTGATTAGATATATCGATCGATAGATATATAGACATATATAGACAGACAGACAGGCATAGACAAATTGATCTATCGATAAGTATTCAGATTTTCGTGTTCAACATATCTACTATACACTATGCAGACATCACTAACTTATTTTTTCTGTCCCAGGTTTTCCTGTACGAACCGTGGAGAAACAATGAAACTGACCACGACCACGAAAATGAGTCTCAAAGTTCACCACCGCCGACACCGTATGGGCACTGCAGGGATGACAACGCCTTCCACTCTCCACATGACACTGGACCACCCACACATAGTCACCTCCGAGCACAGCACTCTCATGATTCACGGCAATCCATCAACAGCAGCAATAACCAGAGGTGTTGTAGTAGCAGTAGCAGTAGCAGCACTGTTATCGCAGCAACAGCATGCCACCTCCCAAAAGAAGCTGCTTTGTCAAATTCTGGTTGTGGCAGTCACGTTGACACTTTATACTGTGTTCCCTACAGCTGTCAAACGGATTACTGTTCTGATTCAGAATTATCGGTTTTCTTTGATCACGAAGAGCAAACTTTTGTTCGTCAAAATACACAGTGATCCTGTTCTGTTTTGTGCACAGTAGTATAATGAGAATAGATCTCCACAACGAGATTAAGTCTCAGAAATCTATCCGGAAAGAAAGATGAAAGGCAAAATAACAGATAAACAGTCAGTTTAGAGAGTACCCACGCACAAAGCAGGATAATTATAGATAGAAGATAATTCGCGATGTGTGTGTGTGACATGATATACACTAGCTATTAAGATAAATAAACAATCTGAATGCATGAAGTCTGCATCCCCGAAGTCAAAATGTGGCCACATTAATGGTGGGAGAGTACACAATTGCATTAAAAAAGTCTTACTACTGGTGAACCTCGGAGCTCTCACCGAGGAGCGAAAAATTAATGCAGTCTGCAATGAAAAAAATTATATACTTACACTTATGTTTTGAATCTGTTTGTTCACATAATTATGTTTTGTTGTAAGATTAAGCAAAATCTGTAATGTAATAAGGGCGACAATAAACTCAGAGTTTATACTGAGCTCTACCAAAAGAAGAGAAAAATGTTAAACTAGAAACGAAAGTACCTAGAAAAACACAGGTAAACCATGCATTAGAGATTGATCACCAAATACTAAAGTGTCAACAACGTCTTTCGGAAGACGGAAGGAGGGTTAGGGGTTAGTTTTTAGTGTGTCAGCGATAGATAGAATTTGTGACCCTCTATTTTAATTTTCTTTTATTCATTCTTTTATATCGAGAATAATGGAATAAACACTTGTGTGCTTTTTCACATCCAGTCCTCGTATGTGTGCAGTTTTGTAAATCTTGCAATCTGCTCCCACCATCACACAATGGCCTACTCTTACGAAAAGCGGAAAAGGATTTAACGTATGTGCAAGATTTTCTGCGTGCGTCCGCACAAGGGGCCTCGGTTTATTGTCCCATCCGAAGGACTTGTGGGGAGAGTGGAGTCAGCACTGATGTTAACTCCAGGGGAAAAATCCCCTCCATCACAATGTGAGTAACTATGCATCGGTCAGTTTCTAATGAACAAATTATTAAGAGGAAAACTAAAAAGGAAAAATGGAAAAGCAATTTCAGAATCGAATAATTCTAATTATAACAAATAATTTTATTTGTTATTACAAATCGAAATACTGGACACCAGTAAGTGGCAAAATGAGAATAAACAAACTTTGCATTGTAACAGATGATCAGGTTGAGGAGGTACTGTTCCTTAAATGCGCTTTCAAAGCAAAGGCAAACACAACTATATACCTAACTGATTCATCACAAGTTTTTAAAAAATCTAAATGTTTTATTATCAATCAAAATATCAAAATTGAAAACATAACCTTCACCTGCCTAAAATGGCTTCTACTTGAAAAGTAGTTTGGGTGCAATGCGACTTTCATGGCAGAAGGTAAAAAAAAAAAAGCTCAATTTATAAGTGATCACTATCAAACTAGTCACACGATCACAGCTAAGCAAAGGGTATATACACATGTATAGTGGCCTATTGGGGACACAGTGATGGTTCCCGATCAGGTGCAGAAAGGAGCCTGCCATTATCATCATTAGTTTTGCATAAAGGTGCAATTATTTGTATGGGTGATCTTTACTTTATAAAAGCATCTCTTGTGCAAATCCTGTATGTTTTGACTTATGAACTCTCGTGCGTCCAGATCAAACGCAAACACACACACACACACACACATACACACACACACACACACACACACACACGTACGCACGTACACACACACACACACGTACGCACGTACACACGCACACACACATACACACGTACACGCACACACATACAGACGTACACAACCATGTACACACACACACACACACACACACACACACACACACACACACACACACACACACGTACACACATACACACGTACACGTACACGTACACGTACACACACACACACACACACACACACACACACACACACACACACTCACACACACACATTCAAGACTCAAAACGCAAGATGCATGATTCAAGGATATTTAATTATCTCATAACGAGAAATTATAAGATATGATTATTGAAAAATAAACACACACACAGACACATGCAGACCAACAGACACGTACAGACACAGACACAGACCTATACACAAACACTCACACAGACATACACACACACACCCCCTCTCTCTTTCTCTCTCTTTGTCTCTCTGTCCTTCTCTGTCTCTATCTCTGTCTGTCTTCTTCTCTCTCTCTCTTCTCTCTCTCTGTCTCTCTCTTGTCTCTGTCTGTCTGTCTGTCTGTCTGTCTGTCTGTCTGTCTCTCTCTCTGTCTCTCTCTTTCAGACGCTAACAAGCTTTTAGACATCAACATGTTTAAAAACAACAACAACCCCCCCCCCTCCACCCCCAACAATACCCAAGCCCCCAAACCGCAGCCAAAGGAATTGTCAGCGTTTCCATTAGAAATTTGTTAATAAAGCTTGTCACTTCTTCCGGGATTTGGTGGGTCAACAAGCAACACAGTGCCAGACATTGGCAGCCACTTGTAACTGTCACACAGACGCCTTGCTTCCCTCCCCCCTCTCTCTCTCTCCCATTCCCCCACCCATTCCAGATCAGTATGATGATGATCGAGCGAGGGCAAATGAATGCATTCAATGCTGTTTTTAAGGTTCTGTGATGATGATGATGATGATGATGATGATGATGATGATTATGATGATGATGATGATGATAATGATGATGTGTGTGTGTGATGATGATGATGAGTGATGATGGTGATGATGATGATGGTAAGTGTCTGTGTGATGATTATGATGATGATTGCGTGTGTGTGCATGTGTGTATGTGCGTGTGCGTGTGTGCGTGTTTGCGTGTGTGTGTGCGTGCGTGCGTGTGTGTGTGTGTGTGAGTGTATTGTCGTTGTCAGAATCGATATCATCATCATCATCATCATCATCATCATCATCATCATCATCATCATCACCATCATCATCACCACCACCACCACCACCACCACCACCACCACCACCACCACCACCACATCATCGAAATCAACATAAACAAAAGCAGCAGCACCATTAGTATCATCATCATCATCATCATCATCATCATCATCATCATCATCATCATCATCATCATCATCATCACCCGTTATAGCCGTCATCATCGTTCTTGACATCAAAATCATCACCATAAAGAAACACCTAGTGCTCCGAAAGTAAGAGAGAGGACAACACAGGAAAAGCAAAGCAACCACCAAAAGACAAAGATACACACAAATAAACACATAAAACCAAACAGCACACTAACGTAACAGGAACTGTTTTCCGCTGCCAGAAGACAATATCAGCGTATACAAAGCAGTACAAAAGCACGTTACAAAAACAAACAAGACAAAACAAAACAAAACAAAACAAAACAACACAACGAGATTCAGAAACATTTGAATTGCACAGAAAAAGAGACGTTAAAGTTTGAAAAGTGCTGACGAGGGAGAGAAGTTGGGATTTCTGTCAAAGCCTTAAACTCTTACCTTTTTCTGGAATCTGGAGAGTTTTATGTTTTCAAAAAAAAAAGAATGATCGTATCTGTGACAATGTCACAAGACGAATACCAAAGAAAAAAAAAGCAAATATCAAAACAAAACTATATTAAAACAGAAAAAAAACAGCCTCTTACAAAAAAATATTCAGACAGTGAAAATGACTGTATGATCTGAAACAGTGGGTTTCATAACATTGCTCATTTCTTGTCCTTGTCTTTGCTTAATTGTTCCCATTTTCTTTTTTTTGTTGGAATCTTCATTTTTTATCGCTTTTGTTTTGCTGGATATAGTAAACAATATCTTGCAATGTCAGCACTGATATTAATAGAAAATCCCACAATACCAACAATAAAAAATTATGAAATGAAAATATTTGAAAAATCAATACATAAATAACCAGAAAAGCAAACCACCAACCATGAAACAAATTCCTTTTCTAAAAAGCCACAGAACTAAAAATCCTAACAGAATCAGTTACTCGTCAAATAAAGCACAACATTTCCACATACAAAAGGAGGGCAAAACACGTAAAAAAAAACCCCACCCAAACCTCAACAAGTTTGTAGACCAGACTAAAAAAAAAACAAAAAACCCGTCAAGTTTTCAACACAATAATTAGAGAGCAAGAGTTTGTGGACTCCTTCCAGCCCTTACACACGCACAGATCCTCTTTCTTCACTAAAGTGTCCTATTACCTTCATGACCGCGTCCTAAAGAGGCGGAAAAATAACTGGGTGACAAGCCAAAACACGGGTCTTTGGGGGAGAATCTGACTCCTGTAACCTTCTTTGTCCCCATTGCCTCTCACCACTTCTTTCATTTTGTTCTTTTTTTAGTCTTCGTTTCACCTGTCGTCTGCCCTCTTAGCTTGTTCATTACCCCTCTGAAGAATCCTTTTTTTTTTTTTTTGCTGCCTTATCTTTTTGTGACGTTCCTGTCCTGCTGATACCACGCCCGTTCGATTCAATCTCTCTGTGTTCCAGCTATATCCAGATTTGTTATGTCATATCATCAGGGCTGGATGTCTACAGGGAGCTTATTAGTGTCAAGTCACCGTGGGGCCACTAGCCAATAATGGGCACTGCAATGCTACTGGGTCTTTTTGTTTGGTGTTCAGTGGCTCCTGTTCTGAGCTTATATTATAGGCAGGACACCGCCTGCTATGCCCTCTAATGACGACAGTAGTACCTCACTCGCGTAGCCAGACTGAGATGCCCTTGTGGGGTGACGACCATCACAACGTCGATTCAACGACCTTCTTCCATTAACCTTCAAATCTGAAATCTTTGAAACAAACTCCCTAAAGGCTCAGAAGTACATCTTTTGTATTTTATACCATTTTAAGTCACGGCAGATTTCTCTGCGTGAAATGTTAGTTGCTCTCCCTGGAAAGAGCGCGTCGCCACAAGATTAGCGCCACCCATTTAAAAAAAAAATCTCTTCCTGTCTACAGCTGTAATTGTTTTCCTATCAGAGTGACCTTTTTCTACAGAAGAAGAACAAGAAGAAGAAGAACAAGAAGAAAGACCATTCGTTTAGAAATAAATACAACGAAAGATAAATAAAATAACAAAGAATAAAATAATCAAACTAACGAAGTAAAGCAAAGAAAAGGGGTAAAGAAACCCCCTGATGCCTCAGCAAATGTAATGGAGATTGATACTTGCAGCTCCCAAAGCAAATTCCCCTCGCGATAACCAATGAAGAATTGTGGATAGGCACGCACAGGGGACAGTACCACATCCGCACAAAAGAAAGACAACATTCTCTCCCCTAACTACCCGAGGCACAGGGGGGTGGGTGGGGGGCGGTGTGTGTGTGTGTGTGGGGGGGGGGGGGCATAGCTTTGAATTTTTTGCAGGCTGTGTCTTCTGGGCAAGTTGTACGGAGCCCACCCCTCTTCAGGTATAGGATGCATGCTGGGTACATAATATGTTTCCATTGCCCACCCAATGCTGGCATGAACAATTGGATCTTAAGCATGAGTACTTTATATTCTGCATACTCATCAAAGAGAATCAAGGCACTGGCATGTCTGCATTCTGAGTTGATCCGAGAGATTAAAATTTCCAACTTTAATTTTTCATCATCATCATCATCATCATCATCATCACTCATCATCATCATCATCATCATCATCACCGCCACCACCAACACCTTCTTCTTCTCCTTCTTCTTCTCCTCCTCCTTCTTCTCCTTCTTTTCCTACTTCTCCTCCTCCTCCTCCTCCTACTTCTTCTTCTTCTTTTTCTTCTTCTTCTTCTTCTTCTTCTTCTTCTTCTTCTTCTTCTTCTTCTTTTTCTTCTCCTTCTTCTTTTTCTTCTTCCTATCCTCCTCCTCCTCCTCTTCCTCCTCCTCTTTCTCCTTCTTCAAACGCTCCAACAGAGCGAAAACGTGTTGTGCTGCAGTTAAGCCCCTGAGGAGTCAAACCTTGCACATCTGACTTCAGCGTGGTTCCCTCAGTTCCACAGAAACTGCTGCCGAGTTTCAAACACACAGCTTCATAAATTCACAGCGAAATGCTCTGTCCAGTTTACCCCAAATGTAAACAGAGTGATTCAAAGCCTTGAATACGTTTGGATCCCTTTTTCTACCCTAAGTGTTTTATTATATCCACGCCAACGTTGCAAAAGAGGGAATAACAGCAGGTGGCGAACTAAAACGTATGGTTACAGGACAATTTAGCTCCCATCATTTCCTTCCTCTCTCCTCCCCTCCCTACCTTCTTTTTCACATTTCTCTCTTGTTTTTCCTTTGAAAAAAATATGAAACAGAAATGATTTTTTGCTCTTTGTTTTTCAACTCCTCAATGTTACAGGACGTTTCTAGCATGTCTGTTTGATGTCTGTTTTAGATTGATAGCAAGATGAACAGAGGAGTTATTTGCTAGAGCAGCTGATGATTTTTATTGTTGAGAACAGTATGAATCGCTACTATGGTAGAAATGGATGCCAACAATCTGTATCTCCTTCCCTCTGTGTGTGTGTGTGTGTGTGTGTGTGTGTGTGTGTGTGTGTGTGTGTGTGTGTGTGTGTGTGTGGTGTGTGTGTGTGTGTGTGTGTGTGTGTGTGTGTGTGTGTGAGGGAGAGAGAGAGAGAGAGAGAGAGAGAGAGAGGGGAGAGAGAGAGAGAGAGAGAGAGAGAGAGAGAGGAGAGAGAGTGTATGTGAGTGTGTATGTGTGTATGTAAGTGTGAATGTGTTTGTGTATATGTATGTATGTATGTGTGTGTGTATGTGTGTGTGTGACTATGTGTGGGGTGCGTGCGTGCGATTATGGTACATGTTTGTGTGTTTGTGCGTGTGTGTGTACGTGCACACACACATAATTATGAGTGTGTGTGTGTGCGTGCGTGTGTCTGTTTGGATGTGTGTATGTAAGAGTTGATCTGACAAAGCCAGGAGACATGCAAAGTTTTAAGTATCCTTGCTAAGGAGAGGGTATCTCGAAAGAAAAGGTGGTGTTCTAACTCTTTAACACGCAGGGATCACATCTCTGTGGGGAATGTCCAGTTATCTCTATGACAACGCCATGTAGAATGGGGGGGGGGGGGGGGACAGGTAAAAAAAACTACGTTCAGTGCACTTGCCACCATGCTGCAGCAGTTTTTTCCTGGTAAATCCCTGTCTAGAAGGGAGCAGGTTTGAATCCTGTTGGGGATCTTTTAGATTCCAGTTGTCTTCTTCTACCCAGAGGGGAGTTTTTGTGATCAGGTTTTGGAGGAAAGACAGGCGTTTTACATGTTGAACATCTACCAGATCTCATACTGGTTTTACGCGTGTTGCTAAATTGTGACGCTCCGCCACGAAATGAGTCGCTCAGCACCTAACCCACTTTTCCGCTAGGAGCCATTAAAGGCAGGTGGGGGGTCAAGTTGTCAATTTTAAGATTTTGATTTACTATGAAATTATAGCCATTATTCTACCTTGTAATGAAATACAAAGGCATAATTTTGTTTCCTTTTGTCATTAAACGTGTTTTTGAAATACCCAATCCTTCATTCTGACCACCTATTACGATGATAAGTTTGTCAATCTCTCCGTGTCATTTCCTGCAGTCTATCATTTTGTAATAACTTTTGATAGAATTTGTCGATTTTCAGTCTGGTTTTTTTTTTTGGTATTGTATAACCATTTCGTTGTGAATTAATAGCATGTCAATAACGAGAAATTGACCTCAAGGTGCAATGCGACTCCTTATGTGGTGGATCGAGCATCACAATTACCAAGACCAACGCAGCACTATGTACTTTTTTTTCCATGCGTAATCTAAATCCCGACACACGTGTGGATCGCCTTTCTTTCTCAAGTGTCTTCTCATCTCCCCGCCAACGCACTAGGCCTAAAGGGAGAAAAAAAAAACAACAACAACAGGTGGCAAATGAAAACCTATGTTAAAAGGACAGTTTAGATCACATCATTTCCTTCCTCCCTCCTTTTTCACGTGTCTTCCATGTCTTCCCTGTAGAAAAAAAAGAAAAAAAAGAAACATATCCTTTCTTGCTCTTTGCTTTCCAACAACTCCTTAGTGTTACAGAATGAATGGCTCTAACGCGGCTCTTGTGGTCTGTTGGGTTGAAAGGAAAATGAATGGAGGAATGATTTGCAAAAGCAGCTGAAGATTTTTGTGTTGTTGTTGAAAATAAAATGAATAATGACTGTGATAGAAATGGCTGCCTAAAAAATCTCGGTCTCCTGCCCTTTGTGTGTGTGTGTGTGTGTGTGTGTGTGTGTGTGTGTGTGTGTGTGTGTGTGTGTGTGTGT
>CM060318.1:17676392-17681392 GCA_030674155.1 Stramonita haemastoma
TTGTAAAGTTGAATGAATGATACAAGGAAAAAACATCTAACCATGAAAAAGTCATTGAACTGCACATACAGAAGAAGTCAAAGGAAAAAAGATAAACTTGGGTAGGCCTAAGCTCGAATGCGTGCAAGTGTGTGAGTGTGTGTGTGTGTGCGTGTGCGTGCGCGCGTGCATGTGTGCGCGCGCGTGTGTGTGTATGTGTGTGTGTGGGGGGGGGGGGCGCGCGCGTGTGTGTGTGTTTGCTTGAGTTATGTGACACCAGGAGTCTGTCAGTATAAATAACATCCCCACCTTGTGGAAATTCTGTGCTAGGAATTCCCCGCTTCTGCCATTGTTCATTTTGTTCAGGTCTCATTTTTATTGTCCATTCTCCTGCCTTTTATCCCAGACAGACTTCAAAGAGAACAATTCTGTTCTAGGCCCAAGGCGGAGGCGCTAGGCCTTACTAGTCAGGCATTTAAAGGCAGTGCAAGGCATTTTCGTTCACATGACAGACAACACTGATTGGTGTCTGAGTGTTCAAGGAAGAGCAATATTTCTGGGAGAGAGCAATAGTGACTGCAATACTTACTGTCTATTGTTCAAGGAAGAGCAATATTTCTGGGAGAGAGCAATAGTGACTGCAATACTTACTGTCTATTGTTCGAAGAAAAACAATATTTCTGGGAGAGAGCAATAGTGACGGCAATACTTACTGTCTATTGTTCAAGGAAGAGCAATATTTCTGGAAGAAAGCAATAGTGACTGCAATACTTACTGTTTTATTGTTCGAAGAAGAACAATATTTCTGGGAGAGAGCAATAGTGACGGCAATACTTACTGTCTGTTGTTCAAGGAAGAGCAATATTTCTGGAAGAAAGCAATAGTGACGGCAATACTTACTGTCTATTGTTCAAGGAAGAGCAATATTTCTGGGAGAGAGCAATAGTGACGGCAATACTTACTGTCTATTGTTCAAGGAAGAGCAATATTTCTGGGAGAGAGCAATAGTGACGGCAATACTTACTGTCTATTTGCTTAGGTATTCATTCATCTGTTACTTATTTTGTTACTGAAGTTATTCCTTTGCTTTTTTTTTCCTACGGGTCTGGGGGTAATTAAGGGTGGAGATATTTTACAATCTCCCAGGTACACTTTGAGTGCAGAACTGCCAGTAACTTAATTCCACTTCTTGTATGTACAAATGCAGATCACATATGCACGTTTAAGATCCCATAACTCATGTCAGTGTTCGGTGAGTTCCGGAAACAAGAACATACCCAGCATAATCCCCGAAGCCTAGTGGTCAGAAGATTGCGCTTGCAATTTGATTCCCGTTCGAGGAGGTTTTTCTCCTGGAGTTATCATCAGTGCTGACTCTACTCTCCCCCAAAGTCCTTCGGATAAGATTATAAACCGAGGCCCCGTGTGCGAACGCACGCAGAACATCTTGCGCACACGTTAAATCCTGTTCCGCTTTTCGTAAGAGTAGGCCATTGTGTGCCGGTGGGAACAGATCACATTTACAAAAGTGCATACACACGGGGACTGGATGTAAAAAAGCACAAGAGTGATTATCCCATTCTCCTCGATATAACAGAATAAATAAAAAGGTCGGAACGTCATGATGGGCAAAATACAGTCGCATACGCAGAATCCCACCTTTTCGGAGCTTTAGCTGAGAAACAAAACTAAAAGAGTTGACAAAAAAATGAGACAGTCACATGTAAGTCACTGAGCATATCAGCAATCTTATGTGCATGCGATTTTACGTATTATGAGCTTTCACTCATGGGTGCATGCGAGCACACAAACACATAAATACAAACACACACACACACCAAACACACACAAACACAACACACACACACACACACACACACACACACACACACACACACATACACACACACACGCATACCCCTACCCCCCCCCCCCCCCCCCCACACACACAGAAAGATGCATGCAGATACATAGACCAACCAACCAAGCAATCAGAAAATAACCTCTATACAAACATGATGTCAATCGTTTTAATGCCACAACAAATCAACAAAATGATAACAATCGTTTTTGATGCCATACAATTGAACAGCGCACTTGAAGTAAAATAGGACTGACGTATATCACACAGAAAACAGTGTCCAAGCACTTTCAAGATCACACTTAGGTATGGTGAAAAAAAAACAACCAACAAAAACATTGACATTGTGATGAACGAGCGTACCTTTAGAGTCTTTGATAAATAATCTTGTTTCTTCTTGTTGGTGTTGATTGTTTACCCCGTATGTATGTATGTATGTATGTATGTATGTATGTATGTATGTATGTATGTATGTATGTATGTATGTATGTATGTATGTATGTATGTATGTATGTATGTGTGCGCGCGTCTGTGTGCCCGTGTATGAATGCGCGCGCGCGTGTCGGTGTGTCTATGTGTGCCTGGCGCGCGCGTGCATATGCGCGTGCATGTAATTATGTGCATTTGATTTTCACTTTCTTTTTGCAGAAAATGATCTGCTAGAGGGGCCAACTTGGGCACGATGTATGATGATACTGCAGATTTTCTTCTTCCTTCTTTTTGTCCTGTAAGCTTTCTGAGAGGTCATCAGGACATTGCACTGTTCAAAACATGGTCAGTACACGTGGCACCAGCGGACCCTAACACAGCCTACTCATCTTCTCCTGCATTACCCCCTGAGGATGCTTGGGGGGGGGGGGTCTGTTAGTTTAAATAGCATCCCCAAATTCTGGAAATTCTGTACAATGAATTTCTTTTTTTCTAACACTCTTTTTTGAGTTTAAATACCCTCCCCACCTTCTAGAAACACTGTTCTAGGAGTTCTTCTTTTTGTAACTTTCTTGCTTTAGTTTAAATCCACCTTCTGGAAACTTTTTGCTTGGAATTCTTCCTTTTCTAACCTTCCTTTTTATAGTTTAAATCCACCTTCTGAAAATGCTGTGATAGGAATTCCTCCTTTTTTAACCCTCCTTTTGTTTTTGCAGTTGTTCCTTTTTCTCCCTGTCACCACCTTCTTAGTCTATTTTCTGCCTTTTTGAGCCATTCACCAGCCTTTTTTTTTCTTTCTCTCTCTCTCTCTCTCTCTCTCTCTCTCTCTCTCTCTCTCTCTCTCTCTCTCCTCTTTTCCATCACTCTATTTGTCTCTGCTATGTTCCCTTTTTCCCTTGTCACATTCTTGTCTATTTTCTGCCTTGTTGAATTTTATTCTGCCTTTTTTCCAGATAGACCTAAAATATAACAAATCTCTTTTATGCCGAAGTCGGATGCGCTGGTCCTGACTTGTCAGGCGCTTAACGGCAGCTCATTATCACAGACAACAATAGTTGCTGTCTGAGCGTTCGACAAAGAAGAATATAACTCCACGAATTACTGTTCTTTTTTCTCCTCTTTGATTTCGATGGCAATGAAACAAATTCTCATGTTATTTGTTTACATCTAGTCCCCGATCTGCACGCAGTTTTTGTAAAGTTTGTCATGCACTCCAACTAGTACACAAAGGCATACTCTTCCGAAATGAGAAGAGGTTTTAAAACTGTGCGCAAGATGATCTGCGTGCGTTTACATACGGTGCCCCGGTACAATTATAGTCTCATCTAAAGGACTGTACGACAGTCTGTATATTTTTACCTTCACCTTCACCTTTCCCGTAGTCCCGTGGGGGCACAACTGAAGATTCTGCAACCAGCCTCCTCCACTCGGCAAGTCTGTATATACGGTACTAGACGAGAAATTTGCAATTTATGACTGCTTTCAAGTACCTGGTCATGTAGATACCTGTGCTCTGACTTCAGATAATTTGTTCTCCTTTGATTTTGATTTAATTTAATTTGATTTATTCTTTTATATCGAGGATAATGGAATAAGCATTCATGTGCTTTTTGACATCCAGTCCCCGTGTGCATGCACTTTTGTAAACCTTGTCATCTGTTCCCACCGGCACACAATGCCCTACTCTTACGAAAAGCGGAACAGGATTTCTCCTTTCAAGTAAAGCGCGGGCTGTCTGTTGTGCTAGGATCTCATCATGGCTGCAGACAGTTCGATTGTAATTTTTTGTAAGCAAAACAACATTTTGATGTAGGCCCTGGTACTCTGCTTGCGTCAATAACAGAGAGTTTTTTTGTGTTTTCTTTTGAACCTAGGATCCTAAAAAAGCTGATGAGCAAGAAGCTTTGAAATCAGTGTAAAGTTTTTTTGTAATTTGATACACATCAAATGTGATAAAGTTTCTTTTCTTTTTTTTGAATGATCTTCTCATGTTCTTCACGAATCCATTTGAACAAAAGTCATCTTTGAAAGACATCAGAATAAAACCTCTTTAAACAGTTAAGGAAAGATAAAAAAAAAACAACCCAGGGTAGTTCAGACAACCGTATAATTATCTTGATATACTTTTTATCTTTGCGTTAAAAATATATCAGAAAAAAGAGTGAAATGAAAGTAATGAAGGCTGACGACGATAGGGGAAAAAATCTCACCCGGAAACCGAAGTGAATGGAACTAAAAGCGTTGGCGAGAGTGTGTTTTGTTTTTGTTTTGATCTAAAGCAAAACTTAGACGCAATGGCACAGTGGAGAGAGAACGAACGAATTTTTTGTGAACGAATTTTATACTTGTCATGAGAGAGAGAGAGAGAGAGGAGAGAGAGAGAGAGAGAGAGAGAGAGAGAGAGAGAGAGAGAGAGAGAGAGAGAGAGAGAGAGAGAGAGAGAGAGAGAGAGAGACAGACAGACAGACAGACAGACAGACAGACAGACAGACAGACAGACAGACAGACAGACAGAAAGAGAGACAGGGAGAGAGAGAGAGAGAGAGAGAGAGACAGAGACAGATAGACAGACAAAGACAGAGACAGAGAAACAGAGAGAGAGAGCATTATAAAGAAGTAAAGAAACAAAAAAAAGAGAAAATCCAGTCAGATATTAATAATCATAATACACGGAATTTATATAGCGCTGTATCTTGCAAAAACAAATCAAAGCAAGAAAGAGACAGAGGTC
>CM060318.1:17686392-17701392 GCA_030674155.1 Stramonita haemastoma
TCTACGTTATTGACTCTGCTTTGCTCTAACTGCTAAGTATGAGATTGTTGTCAGAGGTGGGCATAGGCCATGCTGCACTGTTAGTTACCTGTCTGTCTTTCTCATTCATCTCTAGTCTATTCTTTGATTTATTCATTTTATTTTATTTTTTATATCGTAGGATACGGATTAAGACTCATGTGCACTTTAGTTACCAGTCCCGTGGAATTGCAGTTTTGTAGTTCTTTTCATCTGTTCTGATCTGGCACATTTATTGCTACTTTTACGAAACGCGGAAACGGATTTACACTATGTGCGCATACTTCCTGCGTGCGTTCGCACACGGAGTTCCTCGGTTTTATAGTTCATCCGAAACTAATGGCACACTATTTACGAAAATAAGTCGGGCCATGATTTGTGAGCGCAATGTTCTGACGTCTTCCTACGGGCTCGGTTTTTATATGTCTAGTGAATAATGAATCATGAATAAGTGGCCAAGGACGGTTAACAGTCTCCTAGGTCAATTTAGAGGGTAGACCCGCAAATGCCTAATTTTTGTCCATGTACATGCGTATGAAGAACATCAAACATGCACGTTAAAGATCAGGCAATTTGCGTCAATGTTCGGTGGGTTATGAAAAAAAAACTAAATATTAGTATACCTAGCATGCACTTTGTGCCTGAAGAGCCAATAGGTTCAACTTGCCCAACAGACAGCTGCTTCAAAATTTCAGATAGATAGATAGATAGATAGAGAGGGAGAGAGAGAGGGAGAGAGGAGAGAGAGAGAGAGAGAGAGAGAGAGAGAGAGAGAGAGAGAGAGAGAGAGAGAGAGAGAGAGAGAGAAGACGAGACAGACAGAAGACAGACAGACAGAGCAGACAGACAGAGAGACAGAGACAGGACAGAGAGAGAGAAGAGAGACAGAGAGAGAGACAGAGAGAGAGAGGCAGAGAGAGGAGAGAGAGGAGAGAGAGAGAGAGAGAGGAGAGAGAGGAGAGAGAGAGAGAGGAGAGAGAGAGAGAGAGAGAGAGAGAGAGAGAGAGAGAGAGAGAGAGAGAGAGAGAGAGAGAGAGAGGTCCTGGTGGCATTGCGTGAAGTCTCTATCAAAGACATGGTGGGGATGGTTTCCAGTTGGGGGTTGAGTTTTGAAGAGGTCTTATGACTGTTTGGGTTTGCTTTAATAAATGTAGACAGTGAAAGCAGACCATATTTTGCTTTCTTTTGTCCTACTAGATATGAGTGGATAGTTTAAGGCATGCAAAGGGGATCCGGATATCATGTGATTGCGTCACAAACGATTGACTCATAGATTGCTTGGTACGCTTTGAGTTAACGTCGCCAAAGTTTTGAATATAACTTTAGCAGTCGTATGTGCTGTACAAACAACAATAATAGCTATGAAACAACGTCAACAGTCTTCATGATGATTATGATGGTGATTATGATATTAATTATAACAACAACAACAATCAAAGTAATGATAACAAAACAATTGTAATAGTAATAATGATAAATAATATGCTTTGTTTTATGCCTCCTTCCTCCTGCTCCTCCTCTCTCTCTCTCTCACACAAACCACTTCAACACACACACACACACACACACCACACCACACACACACACACACACACACACACACACACACACACACACACACACACACACACACACACACACACACACACAATACACACACACACACCGTTAGTCATCTCGTGAAATGCGTACGGTTTGTAAACGCACAGACGCAATAACAGTCAGATTAACTAGCAATACGATGAAATAAGTTGTTATATTGTTAGTGAGAGAGAACTTTTTTTCTTTCTAAATCAATTTCGCTCTTCGGCTCTAGCTCTGAGGCTCACTGACTGATAAGATTTTGCAAATTTCGCCAACCATTAAGGTTGCCGCATTCCGACCTCGGGGTGATGTCTAAATACGACGCAAATATACATGTTTTTATGTAAATGCTGCCAATTCTTCCTACGACACTCAATAGCCGACTTCTCCAGCATGCAGAACAGGTTTTAAACGTGTGTGCAAGCTGTTCTACATGCGCTTGTGCAGAGACTTCGGTTTATAGTCACATCTGAAATATTTTTTGGAAGGAGGTGAGTTAGTACTGATGTTAACATTAGTTAAAGTCTTCTCCAACGGGTATTATAAAGTTGGGTCGAACCTGAGTAGCAGTCGTTAGATTGTAGGTTCAAATGCTGGAATAGCTACGCTATCCGCTGCCCCCTCAATCCCCCCTCATGATTCAAAAGTTCATTTCTGTTAAACTGTCACATGGTGAGATCGTATATCATATTTTCATCACAAATAACATCATGGTGTTACTGTTTGCAATTACTAATACCAGGTCATTAAACTGATCTAGTGAATCAATCAAGGAAATAACACCTTTACAAAGCATCTTAGTGAATTGAGTATCTCAAGTTAAAATTATTGTTGATACCAGCGTCAGTTACATTCATTCGTTACGCACGAATTGAGATTGAGCTTGAAATACTCTGCAAGAACAGCATCATCATAATTTGGAAAAAAATAATGATAAGAGCAACACATAGCATCGAATTCGACAACAGCTATTCAATGTTGATATAGTTTTGAGCGTATAGAATAGCTCTGGTCCTATAGATATATCCCCGCTTGGTTGAAAACCTACTTCTTAACGGTCCTTACCAAGTTTGCGCGGTATGGTTAGTGATTGCTTTGAAAAGAAAAACAAGCGTACATAAAATGCATCATTGGTAATTAAGACTTGTTCAGAAATGACCATGCATGATATATGTGTTTTTCTTTTTTTTTCTTCTTTTCACAACTCATAAGATGATCAACTTCTGAGATTTTCAAGAAAATAAAATTTGATATCACTCGTGCATTAGTCTTGCCCACTTTTCGGCACATTCTAGGAAGTGTAATGTTAAAGCAAACACACCCTTGGCGCCTAAATATACTAATACACGGTGAATGCGGAGACGTATCGTGTAGCAATCACTGAGTGTAGTCCTGTTTTCCTTGTCAACTGAGGATCAAAGATTTTTTTTTTATCTTTGAAAAACGACTTTCTCACTTGTTTTTGTTCCTATATCATCCGTACATATAAACTTACATACATTTATGTGGTTATATACCTACCCGAAAATACGCTTTCCAAGTAAGTCCTTTTCGTCAAAGAAACACTTGAGCATTACAAAACAGGGCACAAACTCTCACTCGCTCTGCGGGGGACATTTCCTAACGAATCAAAAGGAGAAAACCCCTCTCTCTCACTCTCACTCTTTTTTCTTCTGTACATGTTTCTTTAACCCGTGCATGACCACCAAGCTCTCTTCAAAAAATTAAGTCATGGTCACAGCCGTGTCGGAGTTGAGCCCGTTTCCTCCGAGTTGTCGGCGCTGGAGGCCAGCAGCATGGGCTTGTTCTGGTAGGTCAGGGCCGTCAGCCTGTTGGGCGACACGTTGGAGCGAAAGGCCAGCTTCACCTGCCCGTTACAGTAGTCCACCGTCATGTGGCGCGTGCTCGAGTACCTCGACATGGTCCGCCTCGCCTCGTTGCGGCTGGCGCAGGTCACCATCAGCCGGATCCTCTCCCGGATCCCTTGCTGAACAGGCAGTACACCAGCGGGTTCATGCAGCTGTTGGAGGTGCCCAGCCACTGCGCCACGGGGATCACCGAGTCGTGGATGATCTGAATCTCCGCGCTGTCGTCCCAGGGTTGAAGAAGTAGATGATGAGGTTGACGACGTAGAGCGGCAGCCAGCTGAGGGCGAAGAGCAGCACCACCACGGCCAGCATCTTCACCACGCGGATCTTGGACTTCTGGATGACGCCCGCTCCGTGGTGATGCCCGGGGCGTCGCGGTTCCACACCTTCCAGCCGATGAGGAAGTAGCAGCAGACGATGAAGGAGAGCGGCAGCGCGTAGCAGAAGAGGAAGATGGCGCCCAGGAAGAACTCCCCGGACTGTCTGGGGTCCGGCCAGTTCTGGAGAGACAGAGAGAGGAAAAGGGTTGAAAGAGGGGTAATAATAATAATAATAATAAGTTAATAATAATAATAATAATAATAATAATAATAATAATAATAATAATAATAATAATAATAATAATAATAATGGAGGCTTATATAGCGCGAATTCCCAAAAAACATGGGCTCACCGCGCTGTACAATCATATGATATGATTGTGATGGCAGCTTTTTTTTTTTTTTATAGTATTCTTCTTATTGCTGTTGTCTTCAACTTACAAAGAGAAGAACACCAAAAAATGGTTTGGGCACGTTACAAGGCTTAGGAGAAAAAAATGATTCGATCATCAAAAGTAGTGAAGACACATTATCAAAATTAGAAAAAGTTACGATTGAAGGAGTGGAGTGGAGCATGTTGTGGCAGGAATGAATGCGTGGCACGCCTTGTCAGTACTTGAAAGCTCATAAATTTACTGCCATGTGTTTTGTTGTTGTCATTTTCTTGTTCTCCATCAACTTCCTTTTTTATATAAAATGAGTAAAGTTTACCAGTTATGCTTGTATATATGCATTGATCTAAAGAAAAAGTATAACTACACTGTAATCGATACGTAAAATGAATGGGTATGTACAACCGTTTCTGTCTACTAACCTCTTCTGAAGAATCTATGCAACTTCACTTTACTACCCATCTCCCTTGGCTGGCTGTAACTCATACTAAGAGGCTGTTAGCAATCCATTTCTGTCCACATGAGGCTGAGAGAAAAATGCTACTTTTGGTGATTGCACACAGAAAAATGATTGGTGGTGTTAAATGTGCAAGAAACATACACTTCCACTTCACTTCCTGTTGAGCTCACTACCCCCTGCAGTCTGCCCGAGGCTGGTAAAACTGTTCTCAAGTTTTGGCACTACGCTAAGGTACTATCATGATTATGATGATTATTATCATTATTATTATCATCATCACCGTCATCACCGTCATCTACTCGTCATCGACCGTCATCGTCATCATCATCATCATCATCATCATCATCTCATCTCTCTTCTTCTTCTTCTTCTTCTTCTTCTTCTTCTTCTTCTTCTTCTTCTTCTTCTTTCTTCTTCTTCTTCTTCTTCTCCTCCTCCTCTCTCTCTCCTCATCATTATCATCATTATCTTAATGATGATGCTCATCATTATTGTTATTATCGTCATTGTCGTTTCATTTATGACTACTCCCATTTGGAAAAAAATCATATTGACTTTTCCTTTGCGTTCAATGCCATCCAGCATCTTCCTGGAGTACTAAAATCACTTTCACTGGACGTCTGTCCTCGGTTCACCCTTTTGAGTTGTATACTTTCTGGTGAATCTGGTAACAGACAATAACTCGTGTTCATTCCTACACGTTCCATATCAGCATCTGACGACACATTTTTCTTCCCACACGTTTTCTCTGCTGCTGAAAGCACACTTTCATTCCCACAGGACCACAAGCCTATAGTACTGTCAGCTCTGTCCATATGCTGCGCCATTGTGCTCCTCACGTGCCCAGTATCAACTGACAACTCCGGCCTGTGGGGCTGAGCACTAGGCCTGTGGGCACGTGCCATGATTATCAGACTGACGCTTACAAGGTGTTAGATAAACGTTGATACCCTTCACTACTGTATCTGGGTCTCCCTAAGGTAAAAGAGGCCCATAGAAGAAAATCAGCTATTCCTCTATCTTGAATCTTTCAGTTGATCATGTTTATTAAGAGAGAGTAACTTATGTATTTTTTGTGGTGGGGTGATAAAATCACAAAGCTCTTTGGACAACCACTTTGTACTCTTGTCAGATATGCTGACATTTACACCTTGCTTCATGCAAACAGGAAGAAAAATTTCCATCACTTCAAACATTGCCACACCTTCGTTTTCTTTTTTTCTTTCAGTATTTTGTACATATACAAAGGTAATCTTGCAGTTAAAGGGGCATCTTGTTTGTCACCAGGTCGATGAGATTCGGTCACTGTCAACGTTTAGAGTTATGTCAGTTTTGTTAAGTATTTCTTTCTTCCTTCACATTTGTTGTTTCTATAGATCTACGTTGTATACAATTTACCCTTTCTTCTTTTAGGTCATTAGTCTTTTTTTTCTCGGGAACGTCCAAGATATTTGTCAGTTCTACACTTGTTTTTGCCAGGTCAGTACTTTGTTCATGTAGCACATTCACCTCCTCCCTCACACCCACCACCTCTTCCAAAAGGACATTAATGACAAGTTTTCAGTCCATTATCCTAATATTCTAAGCACTTTGTCTCCAAAACACTAAACCTGTCATTCTCAGCACACTTAATGATCTCTAGCATGGGCGGCCATGATTTCATCGAAAGATGAGGATTGTCTGCAAGAATGACAGTGTAACAGAGTCTGCCTCGATGGCCACCCATTTTGTGCACAGTGTATCTGGACCATGCTGCTTCTAGTTCTATTGCTGGTCAGCACGCTCTGTGTCACGACCTCATGTCACGCCGGCCCAGGTCAGAGGTTTCTCTCCACGTCTTGATACTGAAAGAAATATCCCTCCTCAAAGTAACAGGGGAAGAGGGAGAAGCCCTAGGGGTCACACCCTTCAGTTTGGCAATGTGGCGACAACATGGCAGTTAACATCGCCACTTTGTTATTGGCCCTGCGCACTATGAAAGCCAGAAAGACGGTGTGAAAGCAGCCATAACGCTTCCCTCCTCCTCCTCCCCCTCCTCGTCCTCTCCCCCTAAAGATCAATAGCGCAGATGGTATTGTGGGTTGTACGATTCTTGGCAGAGCACACCCCCAAAGTACTGCTGCTGTTATTGGTACTTGACCCAGGCCAACGTTTTGTGTCAGCTTGTGTAAGCTAAGTGGCCGTTGCCTGCAATGCAGTGTTGTTATGCTTCCTAATATTATTGTGAGACAGTCTTCAGCTATGGCAAATTCTTAGCATAACAACGTATACTTTTCTTAAAGGAAAAAAGAACCACCCTATGTTGCAGTGTGGCTGCCTATAGGGAGAAATCTATACACGCAAACCTCCTTCACCTTCATCTATACCGTAGTCTAGTAGAATATATGAACTCATGAACAAAGGAAAATATCACCAGTAACAATGCCAGTAACAACTATTAACAACAAGAGTAGTAGCAATAATAATGGTGATGATGATGATGATGTTGATGATGATGATGATGATGATGATGATGATGATGATGATGATGATGGTGATGATGGTGATGATGGTGAGATGAGATGATGATGATGATGATGATGATGATGATGATGATAAAAATAATAACGAATACAAAAGGACTATAATGTGGAAGTAGCTGTGGTGATGGAAGTAGAAGTAGCAGCAGCAAGAGGAAAAAGAGACTGAGCAGGAGCAGCAGAAGGAAGAGGAGCTACCGGAGCATCACATGTTCGTGGGTAGGAAAGCTAGAACTTACTTCACATAACTATGACCTTACAAGGCCTCACTGACGTGACTGTGTAGTAGAGAGTGTTTTTTGGCTCAGGACTGGATCCGATAACTCAGATCATAGAGTCCTACATGTGAGGCTCTTTCAGGGTTGATGAAGTGGCTCAGAAATATCGGCATGTACACTTACGGTGATGAAAGAAAACAATAAATAATTGAATGAACTCGTACGCACTTTTAAAATCCCAAGAAGAAACTGTAAGAGAGGATCCTTTTTTTTGCGAACACTTTCCATGATTTACTTGATCTTATAATGGGCCACACTTCTGTCTGGCTCTCTGCCTTTTCATCCACTTTGGTTTTCCCATTCGTGCAAATAATAATAATATGTTAATGACATTATTTGCTTTTTTCTTGTCCCTGCTCTACATGTGCGATGCATGTTGAAGTTAATACGTAGCCCAATTTGGAGGATGAAAAGACACGTGAGGAGAAAGCTTCAAAGTGTAGGAGACTGCTTTTTCCTCTTTGCACTTTTGTTTTATTTATTACAGCTTACATAATGACCCACGCTTCCGAAAAGCGGGACGTGTTTTAACGTGTGTCGCAAGATTTCTGCGCGAGCGTTCGCACATGGGACCTCTGTTTATATTCTCACTACCAACTTTTATCTAGACAATAAGAGAGGATGGGGGATTGAAATGAATATTTTAACCCTGACTTTCAGTTTCCTAGTCGAGTGAAAAAAACAGCAACTGACAACCAAAAACAGCACGATCACCTACAAGATAAGTAAAAAGAATTTTTTTTAAAAAATAACACCAAACCCTCCCCCCAGAAACATTTTATAGTACAACGAAGCACGGCTGAGAAATGTTCACATTCTGCTAAAACAAAAGAAAAGAAACGAAAGATATTTTGCCAACACTCATCAACTCCTGTAAAGTAAGAAAGAAATTGACTCAGAACCATCTGTTGGCACACTAATCGTCAACTGCAAAAGGAAAAAAAAAGAGAAAAAAATGAAAAAAACCAAATGCAGCATGACGCTAAAATGCATAGCACTAATTTCATATCACACAGTCAGCAGCAGTGGATGAAGGAGACGATTAGAAGCAGACAGATCGTTGCTCCGGAAAAGAGGGTGAGGTTGACATGAAATGAGACATTACACCTCAGGCAAGGGCCATACCGAAGAAGGTTAAGAGCGTTTTGCTTAGGAGTCAGCTGCGCAAAAATTATGGTTGTGTTTTTTGTTGTTGTGTTTGTTTTTTTTTGTTTGGTGCTTACATGTGAGTTCATTTCTGTAAAGGTCTGGTCTGCTATTAGTCATCATCCAGTTAGTTAAACCCTGTCCGCTTCGTAAGAGAGGCATGTTCCCGTGGGAAAGATGACAATACTCCAAATGCTTTGGGGACTGCTGAAGACACATGATGCTTATCCTATCTCGATTAAAAATTTGGTTAGTTGAATAGCTGATTTAAACGTGATTGTTTTAATTATCTCCCATTTTTACATTAGTGTTCTCAGTTAGCACTTGATGTATGTATGTATGAGGATGTTGTGCTGTGTGGTGCTGTGTGTGTGGCTTGTGTGATGATGTTTGTGTGTTTGGTGTGTGGTAAGGATAAAGAGGGACACACACACAACAACATATTCATTATGATATAATCATCATGTAGTGTTGTGTTGTTAACGCTAGTGTTTTTGTATCATGGAGATTAGGCATTATCATCATTCATTTCTTTATTGGTTTGTTACAGCGTTGTGTCTTACAGTAGTTATGCGATTTCTCAGTCACTGAAGGTGTTATATACACTTACAAATCATATATACCTGATGATTTTCAGGGTGTTGTCTGCAGCAAAGTACATATACTACTACTACTACTAACATCTACTACTACACTAACCACACACAACTACTACTAACTACTACTACTACTACTACTACACACACTACTACTACACTAACACACTACTACTACCTACTACACTCACAAACTCACACTACTACTACTACTCTACTATACTACTACTACTACCTTACCACAAACCTACATACTCACATTACATTACTTTTATTATATCATTGATCAATTAGTATCAATTAGTATACAATCATTTCATTATTTGATGATGTACTGTTTCCATATAATATTATACATTAAGATCATTATAATTATATTATTATATTATTATATTACTGATATTATATTATTGTTATACATCATATTAGTTCATTATTATTGCAATCATTATCATCATTATGATATTATTATTATTATTATTATTATTAAAAAAATATTATTATTATTATCTAAACAATTATTATAACTGTTATCGTTATTGTAATTATGATCATTAAATAATAATGATAACGATGGTGAAGATAATAGTAATAATGATAATCATCATCATCACCACCATCATCATTACCATTATTATCATGGAATTTATATAGCACTGAATCCTGCAAAGCAAAAGGATCAAAGCGCCTGCATTGACATCATTTACACGCATGCACGCAACATTCTACAAATATTAGGATTAACAGATATAAAAATTCATGCACTCACTCACTCACACATACACACACAAACATACACACATACAAACACACACACACACACACAAACACACACATACACACACAAACCCACACACGTCTTTGGCATCTGGGTATGCTTTCAGTGTGAGGGCGCATTATATCCACAAACCAACAAAATCCACAAGTTTACTTTTGAAACAGAAACAGGACACGCCAGAATGACAAATGCTAGCGGACACTTGTTTGACGTTTGGGTAAGAAATGAATGGCGTTTCCCCACAAAAAACCCAAAGAGCCACTTCAGCAAACTGGGAGTCTGCTTCCAAAGACAGCTGTCAGCGTGAACTTAGCATATGGACATCACAAGACAGAAAACTTGTGTAAACTACCACACACACCATAGGAACGGAATGTGCATTAGGCAGAATAGTCTGTCTGTGTGTCAGACTCGTCAGCGTTTGGAAACGAGTGAACAGAGACGATTAGGGACAGAGAGAGAGAGGATAAGTATACATTTGTCTGGCCTTCAGCTATAGAGGGGAAAGGATGCCATGGCCCATGAAATGAAGACAGTACACCTACTCACTCACTCACTCAGTCCCATGTCCCAAGGGACGTAGGGGGGACATGAGAGAAGACGCAACAGAGATCTTTTTCCATGCTTCACGATCCTGCGTGGCTAGTAGGAGGTGTTGCAGGGGTTGGGCGGTCCAGTCTTTGATGTTGTCAACCCATGATTTCTTTTGGCGGCCTCTTCTTCTCTTGCCCTCGACTGTTCCTTGCAGGATGGTTTTTGCTAGGGTGTTGTGTCTTGTGGTGTGACCAAACCACATCAGCTTTCTCCTCTTTATGGTGGAGAGCAAAGGCTCTTGGGGGCCCACACGCTTTTTGATTTCTTCTATCACATAGTTATTGGTCTTGTGTTCTTTGTATGATATTTTGAGGAGTCTTCTGTGGCACTTGTTCTCGAATGCTTGGATTCTCCTCTCTAACTCTGCTGTCAGAGTCCATGATTCACAGCATATAGGAGGATAGATATCACGAGATTTGTAAAGGTCGGTATTTGTGGCAGAAGCTGATGTGTTGCTTCTGTGATCTTCTCGAGTCAGACTCGACAGATGTTTGTGCAATGCGAGCTTTCACTTCATGTTGATGGCCTTGTTAGGATGGAGCTAAGTAGAATTGGCTCACCTCTTTAGTGTTCTCCATTCATCTTTATATCCGTGATGTCATTACTCGCGTTGTTGACCATGATCTTTGATTTCTCTGTGTTGCTCTGTAAAATTTTCTGTTAAACTTAATTTCTTGTTTCACCTACAAGCCAAAGAACAGGGTCATAGCACGCTGATGAATGGGAGGCGCGGTGTTGGTGTGGTTTGGTGGTGTTTTTGTGGTGTGGTGAGTGTGTGTGTGTTTGTCTGAATAAAGAGTTTCTAGGTCAGGTTTAGTTGACCAGGAGCTGGAAATTTTAATGACAGTTTGTTTATATTGTGATTGTTGTTGTGGTTGTGTTATTGCAGCTTTGGTTTTGCTTTGTCTGGTTGTTAAGTTTTTGTTGTTTTTATTGTTGCTTGGATTACTCATCACTGTCTTTTTTGTTATTGTATCCTGAAGTCGAATGGGCTACCTAATGGTGGCTAAAACGGTCGCATAGGCAGATGTTTCATGGGTAACCTCAGAGCTCTAGTCGGGAATGTTGTCAGGTGAGAGCTAATAGGATTAAATCAGGATTTTATTCATATGCCTTCTGCTTGTTTATCCCCGCCTTCCAAGAATGTGTTTTTTTTGTAGCATGTATTAAAGTGTAAGCTCTCAAACACACACGCATCACACACACGCAAGCACGCACACACGCATACCACACACACACACAACATGTCTGCTGTCTGGCAAGGAATTAAAAAGGTGTCGGCAGTAAACAGGCAGCAAACTCATACAGACCAGAGATTAGTCTGCAGTGAGTCTGTCCGAGACTCTGTGCCTGACACTTTCCATCTTATTTTTTCATTTGCTTAAAAAATACATTTTTACATTTCACACCACTTTCAGTCACGTCAGATTTCTCTGCGTCAAATTGGGGTGCTCTCCCCAGAGAGAGCCCATGGCCACAAAAGCAACGCAACCCATTATTTTTTCTTTTCATGTCTGCATATGTATTTGTTTTGCTTTCAGACTGGCTTTTTTCTATAGAATTTGTCACAGACACAACTCCCTTGTTGCCGTAGGTTCTTTTACGTGCGCTGCATAATTTTGTGTAACACACAGGACCTCGGTTTATCGTCTCATCCAAAAGACTAGCACCCAGACCACCATTCATCACCAAAAGTCCTTCGGATGAGACTTTAAACCGAGGCCCCGTGTGCGAACGCACGCAGAACATCTTGCGCACACGTTAAATCCTGTTCCGCTTTCGTAAGAGTAGGCCATCGTGTGCCGGTGGGAACAGATGACAATATTTACAAAACTGCATACACACGGGGACCGGATGAAAAAAAAGCACATGATTGCTTATTCTGTTATCCTCGATATAAAAGAATAAATAAAATAGATAAATAAAATAATGGGTGAGGGAGAAGTTTTGGGTCAAAACAGGGTTCAAACCACCGCACACTTTCGACACGAACTTTTCGCTTTCTAGGCAGGTGCGTTACCTCTAGACGACTGATCCACAAAAAACCTAAAGTTGTCCATGAGATTTGAGCACAGCAAAGGGAAGATTTTTAACAAGTAACAAAAGACCTATCGGTTTCTTTTCTTTTAACCCCCTTCCCCCATTCCAGGGAGACAGAGATAAAAACATGAGACTAAAGAGCTACTCATAACATTGTTGCAATTCATTAAACAACGTTCCAAGCATAGGTTTATGTCATTATGGCATCTTTTTTAGCAATTTTATCCCTCTACATACATTTTTTTTTCTCTCTTCTTCCTATTTACCTCTTCACCTTCTGTTTCTCAATATTATCTTTACAATTTCTTTAGCAAGACCTTTAGATCTTTTAATGAGGCCATACTAATAATGTGTCGCTCTTTTCTGAAGTGATAATAGGGGCTGTTTTAATTGTCTTGGTGTGCTTGGCAACTTGGTCATAGACTTAGAGTATCGGATGCATTATGTCTTGCAATAATACCATACCTCTGTGGCTTGACCTTTTCACACAGACAGATAATCAGATCATTTACAGGCTTCCTAGGCTGCATCTTATCTGTAATAGAACAATTTCAGAGTTCCGCTTCTAAGCTTGAAAAGTGTATTCCAGCACTTTTGATAGCCCTGGCTGCACAAAATAAGGCCGCGGATTTGTATTTGGAAAAAGTTATAATCCTGATACATTGTCAACTTAATGACCTGGCGTACTAACTAGCTAGCTTGCTAGGTAACTAACTAGCCTCATTTTTATCTGACATACGGCAAAGTTACAAACACAGAGGAAGATCAGGCACTAGATCTAGACACTTCCATACGGTAAGAAAACTCTCTCTCTCTCTCTCTCCTCTCTCTCTCTCTCTCTCTCTCTCTCTCTCCTCTCTCTCTCTCTCTCTCTCTCTGTATATATATATATATATATATATATATATATATATAAGAAGAAGATTGATTGATTGATTGATTGTTTGATTGATTGAATCTTTAATGGGTAAAGAATTAGGCACAGTAAAGGCCTTTTTACAATTCTGCCCTAAAAGACAACAAACCAAGGCTAATCAAAAACAAAAGAAAACAATAATAAAATAAGATAAACGTCAAAATTAATAGTAAAGAAGAAGAAGAAGAAGAAGAAGAAGAAGAAGAAGAAGAAGAAGAAGAAAAAGAAGAAGAGAGGAGGAGGAGGAGAAGAACAAGAAGAACAAGAACAAGAACAACAAAAAGAAGAATGACAACAACAAAAACCAAACAACAACAACAACAACAACAACAGAGCCACAACAAAATAAAACAACAACATCAAGAACCAAAAACAAAACCCCAACACTAAACAAAATAAACATAGCATTCATAACCATGGCACAAACAAACCGCAGCTACATACAGAACCCCTCTCCACGCTCATGCCCCGTGTTATGGCCTCATTTGCCTTGAAGGGGTAATGCCTCTTTCACACTTCATTACACCTTCTCCTTTCCCCTGAAGGCCAAACAGATGCTATTCCCGACAGTCCTAATGGTCTCAGTTAGGTCTAACCGTGTCGAAAGCTGACGAGTCTGACATAGAATATTCTGCTAATGTGCATTCCCCTTTATGTGTGCTCTGATCTTTTGACTTTCTTTTTTTACCATTCTTTTTTTTTCATACACGGGCTAGAAAGTCTGCGTACAGATCCTTCTCGACTTCTAACAAAGTCAAAGTTCATGTCTAGACTGATTTTTCAGTGAGTGTCTTCCGGGTATACTCATTTTGAAAGAAATCGTTTTAATCATTAAAAGAACCCAGGTGTTACGTGTTCTGGACTTAATACTTTCGTATAAAGAGTCACGGATGTCTGGTTAAATATCACAGGAAGTGAAATTTTTACTTAAAAGTTTCAGAGCATGAATGGCAAACAGCGATGAAGTCAATAAAGTCAACTAAGTTTGATATGACTTGGAGTGTATGGGCGTACCTGGACAACTAGACTATATTACGTGTTAAGTTATGAATCGGAAGAAGCAGCTCTGTTACGTGTGTGGATTTTTTTTTAAAAGGCACAAAGCAGAATTACCTAGTTTTTTTTAAAGTCACTATCTCATAGCAGAAACGCACATAATAAGAGAAAACTAACCCAGTGTTCAGATTTTCTCCCTTGGGGATCCCAGTGGAAGTATTATAAAAAAAAAATTACCCACATCTGCCTTCTGGAAATTTTGTGCAAGGAATTCCCTCTTTTCTATCCCTCACTTTCTCTTCCTTGCTTTTTTTCTTCCTGTAATCGCCTTCTTGTCTGTTTTTCTGCCGTTGTTGTTCCATTCTTCTACATCCCCCCCTCCTAACAAACATAGAAAATAGATAACAATTCTCTCCTACGCTTAAGCCAGATGCGCTTGGCCTGACTTCTCAGGCGCTTAACGGCAGCGCAACACGTTTTTGCTCGCTTTGATTT
>CM060318.1:17711392-17721392 GCA_030674155.1 Stramonita haemastoma
TGATGATCGACGACAATGAAGATGGTGTAATGATGTATAATTATCACATGAACATACCCAACATACATCCCCGAAGTCGGAATGCGGTCTAACCTTACAATGAACAAAAAAGGTCGCATACGCAAAAATCTCACCATTGATAAACCTTGGAGCTCTAACCAAGGGACAATCGCTACACTCCTCCCCCCCCCCCCTTATCCACTATACAATCCCGTTGTTGAAATGAGGCTACATTCATGGTAGGAAAAATAAACGGCCACAAATGCAAAATATCACCATTGGTGAACCTAGAAGCTCTAACCGCGAAGGACAAAAAAAAATCCGAAACACCAACCAAAAAAACCCCATAATGATATGTAAATGCAGTCCGTGACATTTTACTTGCATGAATCAATCAACACTTGACAAAAAAGCGTTAGGCCAGGGAGGCACTAGAAGCAGAAACCAGTGGTTCCGTGGTCTACAGGTAACGCGTCTGCCTAGAAAGCAAAACGTCCGGGTTCGAAGCGTGTGATGGTTCGATATCTGATTGGGCCAAAAAAAATTCCCTATCCACTAGACCGTGGGTGGTGGGTCTGGGTGTTAAGTCTTTCGGATGATACGATAAACCGAGGTCTCGTGTGTTACACATTATTTATTTTTTTAATGTTTTTATTCACTCCAACAGAATATGCATACTATAAGCAAATAAGGAGAAATTTTGTATCATCATGGAATGATTTTTTCAATCAAAAATAGAAAAAAATAGAAATGCATATACTTTGTTTCAATAAAAAAAAAAAAGGAAACAAAAAAGGCTTTTCTACTCGTTGACATAAAAAAATGAAAATGCTTTTCTATGACACACATACGAATGTGCATGATGCTAATGCATACGATCAAGCTCACGTTAACATGTGAATGTCACATGATCTGAAATATATATTCATGCTTATTCACAGACACACAGACACAGACACAGACACACACAGAGACACAGACATACACACACATACACACACACACACTTGGGCTCACACACGCACACACACACGCACACACACGCGCGCGCGCGCACACACACGCACACACTCGTTGTGGAGACATGGTGATTGTGTGCCACTCACTTGTTCGACTCTCCGCTACCTTTTTGGGGGGCGGATAGCCTAGTGGTCAGAACATTGCGCTGGCAATTTGAAGACCCGGGTTCGAGTCCGGTCGAGGAAATTTTCTTCCTGGAGTTAACATCAGTGCTGACTCCACTCTCCCCAAAAGTCCTTCGGATGAGACTTTAAACCGAGGCCCGTGTGCGAACGCACGCAGAACATCTTGCGCACACGTTAAATCCTGTTCCGCTTTTTGTAAGAGTAGGCCATCGTGTGCCGGTGGGAACAGATGACAATATTTACAGGACTGCATACACACGGGGACCGGATGAAAAAAAGCACATGATTGCTTATTCTGTTATCCTCGATATAAAAGAATAAATAAAAGAATAAATAAAAGAATAAATAAAATAAAATAAATATAAAAGAATAAATAAAATAAAAATAAATAAACACGCACACACACACACACACACACACACACACACACACACACACACACACACACACACACACACACACACACACACACACACACACCCCTCCTAAACCGACGCACTCGCACATTATTATATACTATTATATAGCGCACATAAAAGAACCCATGGCAACAAGAGAAATGTCCCTGGCAAAAATCTGTAGAAAAAAGCCACTCTGGTAGGAAAACAAAATAATACAGTTGCAGACAGGTCCCTACCTGGACGCAGATGGGGATGGACTGGTGGGGCAGCCTGAAGGTCTGCTGCTGGTAGAAGATGGCCCAGGGCACCATCACCGTGGTGGCCACCACCCACACCACCGCCAGGATGATCCGCGCCATGCGCATCGTCATCCGTATCCGCAACACGTGACAGATGGCCAGGTACCTGCACACCGTACCACATACGGGGATTTTATTTGATTATTTATTTATTTATTTGTTTCTTTCTTTCTTTCTTTCTTTCTTTCTTTATCTTATTTTTTATTTGTTTATTTTTTTCATTCTTTTATATCGAGGGTAATGGGATTCAGCACTCATGTGGTTTTTTTAACACGTCGCAGATGGCCAGGTACCTGCACACCATACGGGGATTTTATTTATTTATCTATTTATTTATTTATCTATTTATTTATTTATCTATTTAATGTATTCTTTTATACCGAGGGTAATGGGATTAACCACTCATGTGGGTTTTTTTTACACGTGGCAGGTGGCCAGGTACCTGCAGACCACACGGGGATTGATTGATTGATTGATTGATTGATTCTTTTATATCGAGGGTAAAGGGATAAGTACTCGTGTGGTTTTTTTTTTTACACGTGGCAGATGGCCAGATACCTGCACACCACACGGGGAGTTTGTTTATTTATTTATTTATTTATTTATTTATTTATTTATTTATTTATTTATTTAGTCTTTTATACCGAGGGTAATGGGATTAAGCACTCATGTGCTTTTTTACACGTGGCAGATAGCCAGATACCTGCACACACCACGGGGATTTTATTTGTTTGTTTGTTTATTTATTTATTTATTTATTTATTTATTTATTTATTTATTTATTAATTATTTTATTATTTTATATCGAGGGTAATGGAATAAGCACTCTTGTGCTTTTTTACACGTGGCAGATGGCCAGTACTTGGTACCTGCACACCACTGGTGGATTTTTATATATTTATTTATTTATTTATTTATTTATTTATTTATCTATTTATTCTTTTATATCGAGGGTAATGGGATAGATAAGCACTCATGTGCTTTTTTACACGTGACAGGTGGCCAGGTACCTGCACACCACACGGTGAGCGTGTGGATTATAATAATTATGACTGTATGGAGAAGGGGTTCCGCAGGCACTGAGCAAGTTATTACAGCTGAACATCAGCGCTGATGTTCCGCTGTAAATTGCTCAGTGCCGCATTCTAGCGTACAGTCTGCTTGAACGTATATTATAAGAGGCCTTTTCTGACGTCTGCAATATGTATGTGGGGCATTATTATTATTATTATTATTATTATTATTATTATTTTTTTTTTTTTTTTTTTTTTTATTATTATTTTTTTTTTTGTTACATTTATTTTTTTTATATATATTTTTTTATCGAGGATAATGGGATAAGCACTTGTGTGACTTTTTTATATCCCGTGTGACTTTATAATACCCCGCATACATATTGCAGACGTCAGAAAAGGCCTCCCCAGTGTGTATGCATTTTGCAAATCTGTCCTCTGTTCCCACCGGCACACGATGGCCTAATCTTACAAAAAGCGAAACAGGATTTAACGTGTGGGCAAGATGTTCTGCGTGCGTTCGCACACGGTCTATAGTCTCACTCGAAGTACCTTTTGGGGGAGAGTGGAGTCAGCACTGATGTTAACTCTAGGAGAAAAATCTCCTAGAACGGGAATCAAACCGGGTCGTCAAATTGCGAGCGCAATGTTCTGACCACTAGGCTATCCCGTCCCCCGGGTGCGTGTATTATGATATGCCTGCATAGAGATGGGGTTCAGGCACTGAGCAATTACAGCCGAACATCAGCATTCCAGCATACAGTCTGCTTGAACGTATAGCAGAGGCATTACCGACGTGTGCAATTAGGTATGTGGGGTATTAAGGTTAATTAAGCAGCATCGTGCGTAGTTACCCGTTGGATGGGTGACCGTTTGCGCCCTTTGGCTTCAGTATAGTCCCAGCTATAAATGGGTGCCTGCCCTCTTTAGGGGTCAGGGAAGGTAATGCAGCGAGGGAGAGGAGATGGGCGCCGCCCTCAATATGCCGGCTCATAGAGAAGCTGAGGTCTCTGACGTCTTGCTACCTCCCCTACGACCACATAGGTTATGGGACACTGTTACCTTTTACCTATTAAGGTGTAAGTATGCCGTCAATTATATCAGCGTTTTTTTCCTTTCATAGTTTTCAGCACACATACGCGCACATGCACACACAAACACATGCACCTGCTCATGTACACACACGCATAAACGCTTGTGGCATATTCAACACAAGCAAACACACATACATTGTTGTACACACGGACACAAACAAACACAGACACAGACCCACAGACATACATAGACACACACACAGACACACACATACATACACAGACACACACGCATACCCACACATTTTTTTTGGTCTATCTCTGTCTCTGTCCACCTCCATCTCTCTCTCTCCTCTCTCTCTCTCTCTCTCTCTCTCTCTCTCTCTCTCTCTCTCTCTCTCTCTCTCTCTCTCTTTTCTCTCTCTCTCCCCCCCTCCCTCCCTCCCTCCCTCCCTCCCTCCCTACTCCCTCGCTCTCTTTCACACACTACGTACCCGCTATATCAGAAAAAGGATAACTAAACATCAGTGACAGAAGTTTTAATAAGGACAGTTTCCGAGACACGATCATGTAGAATCGTATATCACCTTATTTCAAAGGACAGACCGAGCACAGATGAAAAGGGTAGAGCAGAAAGGAGCCATAACCTGCAGGTTTGAGACTCATGGAAGGACGACCTGGGGGGGTGTAGTTGGTAGTTGTATTCAAGTAGAGATCAAACCCACTCTTTCTTCATCATCACTATTACCATCGCCTTGACGTCCACCACTAGCACTGCTATCATCATCATCATCATCATCATCATCATCATCATCATCATCATCATCATCATCATCATCATCATCATCATCATCATCATCATCATCATCATATTCTTTTTTCTTCTTTTCTTTAGCCTTTTCTCAATTTCTTATCACTGTCATCACCAAAATTAATTTGCGAGCGACACAAGACCAAAAACTATTCTGTTAAATTAATTAAGGTTTACGAACCAGAATTCGACCCCTTTGCTTTGTCACCCCCCCGCCCCCCCCTCTCTCTCCACTTTCTTTCTGTGTGAGTGACAATACAGCTAACTTGTCATACGGCTTGACAAATCAATTTTCAGCTCTGACAAACGCAATGATGTGACACAAAAATTTGCCTGACAGAACAATTCTCATCAGCTGTCAACTTCGGTTCTAGATCAATCGGATGAAAGTGAAAACGTCTGTGTTTGTGTTTGTATTATTCTCTCTTCTATTCTATTCTTCTATTCTATTCTTCTATTCCAAGGGCAATTGAACACGGGTTCAGGTGTTTTTTGTTTTTTACAATCGATCCCCTTGCGCATGTGGTGTTGCAGACTTTGTCATCTGTTCCTACCGGCACAACTGGCCTACTCTTCCCAAAGGGGGAATAGGCTTCAACGTATCCGCGAGCTGTTCTGGGTGCGCTTGCACACAGAAAGTCGGTTTACACTCTCAACGGAAGGACTTTTAAGGACACATGTGTAAGAGAGAGAGAGAGAGAGAGAGAGAGAGAGGAAGAGAGGAGAGAGAGAGAGAGAGAGAGAGAGAGGAGAGAGAGAGAGAGAGAGAGAGAGGAGAGAGAGAGAGGAGGAGAGAGAGAGAGAGGAGAGACAGACAGACGAGAGAGAGAGAGGAGAGAGAGGAGAGAGAGAGAGAGAGAGATGAGAGAGAGGAGAGATGAGAGAGAGAGAGAGAGAGAGAGAGAGAGAGAGAGAGAGAGAGAGAGAGAGAGAGAGAGAGAATTTTTAAGGTGATAAGATAGAAATGCCAGAAATTCAAAACGAAGAAAGAAAGAAAGAAGAAGAATGCGAAGAAGATGAATACGAGATGAAGAAGGAAGAATGCGGAAGAGAAGAATGAAGAATACGAAGAAGAAGAAGAGAAGGAAGAAGAAGAGGAGAAAGAAGAAGAAGAATGAAGAAGAAGAAGAAGAAGAAGAAGAAAGAGAAGAGAAGAAGAAAGAAGAAGAAAGAAGAAAAGAAGAAGAAGAAGAGACAAGTAAGAAGAAGGCATTTTGTCCACAGTCACTTGACCTTTCGCATTACGTTTTCAAGCACTTTGAGAACAGGAAGAAGAAGGTCGTTTTCCTGACCTAGTTTACCTCAGTGCCTCTAAAATGTTAATCTGCTCTTTTTTTAATCTCTTTCTTTCCTTCTCTCTTTTTTGCATTTTTTTCTATTTTTCTTTCGTATTTTTTTTCTCTCTCTCTTTTCTTTCTTTCTTTATACTTCCTTTCTTTGTTTCTTTCTTTGTTTCTTTCTTTGTTTCTTTCTTTGTTTCTTTCTTTGTTTCTTTCTTTCTTTCTTTCTTTCTTTCTTTCTTTCTTCCCTTGTTTCTTAAATGTCTTCTTTCTCTTTCCTTTTCTTTTTTTCTTCTTCCTTCCTTCCTTCCTTTCTTTTTTTCTTTCTTTCTCTCTCTCTCTCTTACTTTCATTCCTTGTTTCTTAAATGTCCTCTTTCCTTCTTTCTTAATTTTCTTTCTTTCTTTCTCTCTTTCTTTGTGTCTTTCTTTGTGTCTGTCTGTCTTTCTTTCTTTCTTTCTTTCTTTCTTGTTTGCTCTCTTTCCTTTTTACTGTCTATCTAGCTGTTCACCTGTCTTTCTGTCTTTCTCCTTTTCTTTTTTCTTGTGTCTTTTTTCTTTTTTCTCCTTTCCTTTCTTTCCTCCTTTCTTTCTTTCTTCCTTCCTTCCTCCCTCCCTTCTACGCTTCCTCCTTTACTTCCTTCCTTTCTTTTCTATTTTCTTTCTATCTTTCGATCTGTTGCATGCTATTCATTTATAGATTAAGTCGTGCCATTATCTGCTGATTTACTACATTCATAATGTTTTAGATTTATCTAATGACCAATATCTTTTCCATGACCCGTTTTCCTAGCAAGTCAGAGAGATGAGAGAGAAAGAGACGGAGAGAGACGAAGGAAGAGACAGAGGACAGAGAGACAGAGAAACAGAGAGAGACAAAGACAGAAGAAGACAGAGAGAGACAGAAGCAGACACAGACAGACAGAAAACAGAGAGAGAGACAGAGACAGAGAGAGACGAGAGACAGAGAGCAGGAGACAGAGAGACAGAGACGAGACAGAGACAGCAGAGAGACAGAGAGAAGAGAGAAGAGAGAGAGACGAAGAAGAGAACAGAGAGACAGACAGACACACAGACAGACAGAAACAGAGAGGACGGAGACAAAGACAGAAAGAGACTGAGACTAACATTGACGACAGAGGACAGAGACAAAGAGACAGACAGACAGCAGACAGACAGTGAGATAAAAAGTGCTGTGATCATGATGCATTCAGTTGGTTTGCTTTGCAAAAAACAGTAACAGCTTCGTAATTTTATTTTATGTCTTCTTTGAAATCTTTTTTATGTTCATGTTTTTTATGCTTTTTTGCTTCTTTCTTTTGATGTTATTTCTGTTTTATTTTCCTTACATCTTTGTATATGATCTTTTTTTCTCTCTTTACCATCACTTTGTTTTCTTTTTATATTTCTTTCAGTTTTGTTTTTTTCTTTTTCTTTCTTTCTTTCTTTCTTTCTTTCTTTCTTTCTTTCTTTCTTTCTTTCACTTTCTTTCCTTCTTTTCTTCCCTTCTTCCTTTCTTCCTTGCTATCTTCCTTCCTTTCTTCCTTCCTTCCTCCCTCCCTCCCTTGCTTCTTTCCATCCTTGCTTCTTTCCTTCCTTGCTTCTTTCCTTCCTTTGTTTGTTTGTTTCTTTCTTTCTTTTTTCTTTCTTTTCTTCCTTCCTTCCTTTGTTTCTTTTTCCCTGCCTGCTTTCGTTCGTTCGATCGTTCCTTCTTTCCTGTCTTACTTTTACTGTCTTTCATCTGTGTTTATTTCCTTCCTTCTTTCTTTTGTTTGTTTTTTCTTCTTTCTTTCTTTCTTTCCTTCTTTTTCCTTCTTTCTTTAGCTTTCTTTCTGCCTGACTTTCTGTCTTTTTTTCTTTCCTTTTCCTTTCTTTCTTTCCTTCTTCCTGTTGCATGTTATTGGTTTATAGATACATTCATTTGATTATTTACTGATTTGATTTATTCATATATTAGATTGAGCTAATGACTAATATCATTTCCGTTACCCTTTTTTTTTTTATACGAGTTAGGAGGAAGGGAGGGAGGAGGGGAGGAGGGAGAGGAGAGAGAGAGAGAGAGGAGAGAGAGAGAGAGAGAGAGAGAGAGAGAGAGAGAGAGAGAGAGAGAGAGAGAGAGAGAGAGAGAGAGAGAGAGAGAGAGAGAGAGAGAGAGAGAGAGAGAGAGAGAGAGAGAGAGAGAGGTGCAGACACACACAGAGAGAAAAAATAGTTTTGTGATAATGATCTATTCAGTTCGTTTGCTTTGATGAAGTAGAAACGGCTTCGTGATTTTTTTCTTCTTTCAAATTTGTTTCTTTACTCATTTTTCCTTCTCTTTGCTCTTTCTTTTTTATATCTTTTCTACCATTTCATTTTTCTTTGAATCTTTGTATATTTTCTCTGTTTTCTTGTATATTTTCTCTGTTTTTTTGTTGTCTTTTTACAATTTGTCGGTCTTCATGTTTTTCTTTCTTTTTTCTCTTTTCTTTCTTTCTTTCTTTTTTTCTTTTTTTTCTTTTTTTCTTTCTTTCTTTCTTTCTTTCTTTCTTTCTTTCTTTCTTTCTCCTTCTTCTTCTCCTTCTCCTTCTCCTCTTCTCTGTCTTTGTCTCTCTGTCTGTCTCCCTCTGTGAGGGAGGGGGAGAAAAGACAGATAGACAGACAGAGAGATAGAGACAGAGAAAAACAGAGACAGAGAGACAGACAGAGAGTGAGTGAGAGACAGAGTCAGAGACAGAGTCAGAGACAGAGAGACAGAGGGAAATGTCAGCGGGTCCATAAAAGTTTTAGCTTACATTCATCGACTGACATATTATAGAATTCCACAATTCCAGCTTTAACTGTTTCTAAAAAAACTTTTAAACATATTTAAAGTACATCTGAAAGAACGGCATGGTTTTACTGAAAATAAGCCGACTGAATTCTAATTCAATCACACTGGGTACAACGGCATTTCCGAGAAATCAGTTGAGAACACAGTTCAATTAACATGATCTAAACCATCCCACAAAGTCGGAATACGGCTACCTTAATGGTGGGTGAAAACAATTTACATAAACATAATAATCTCACCGTTGATGAATCTCCGGGCTCTAACCGAGAAACGACAAAAAAAAAAAACCCAAAAGCAAATCAAACAGCAACAAAAAGTGTAGTAGCTTCTCCCTTATAAATCTCTTCATATCTCTCCGAAAGGAAGCTGGATGGAGTCGCCTCCAGGCTCGGCTAGCAACACTCACAGCCGAGATGGCCAGCCTGAAAGTCCAGCTGCAACAGTGTACCACACACCTCTTCAAATCCAAAGCTGCTCATCTGAACCGCAAGCCCCCAAACCTGACGCATCGCCCCAGAATAGGGAGGACGATGTAAGCAGGCAGTCATAGACAGCCTGAAAGTCCTTAAAAGCAGTAGGCAGGCCAAGGGGCCATGGACCACAACACAGGGCATGGAACGATACTCCCAAGTGCCGCGGAAAAGCTGTGCCATAACTCGCCAGGGCACAAGAAGTGATGTTCCACAGACAGAAAGCAGTCCGTCCAAAACCTGTTCTTTGTAAGTCCCACCAGAAGTTTACGGACAGTAAAACCTCTGACCATGCCTTGCGTATTGATCAGTATGGCTACCTGTTTCGTTATGTTAGCGATAAAAGCACTGTAGGCCTACCTGCTCAATTAGTACACTTTCGATATCGAGTGTAGAATGTTATGTATTGATCATAATTGAGAAATCGTTTCAAGTAAGTTCTCACTGACTGTCATTTGACTGAACAGGCCTTTGTAACTGAACTACTGTAGTAAGTGATATGCGAAGAAAGAGCTTGAATGTAAGACGTATGGATAAATAGCAACTCCTCTGTAATGCCTCTACATTGTTTTGACTTACAGAAGAAAATTGGCTAGATTCAAATTATCTGTAAACGTCTGTAGCTGTTATTAACAATGCAAAAAGTTCACGGACATCAAATCAGATCTCATCACTGTCATGACTTTTATTGATGACATTGATTCAAACTTTGTTTGACCCACATGCAAGTGGAAGA
>CM060318.1:17726392-17731392 GCA_030674155.1 Stramonita haemastoma
TGTTCTTCTTGTTCTTGTTCTTGTACTTGTTCTTGTTCTTCTTCTTCTTCTTCTAAGTGCTAGTTGGCCCAAGCCAAAAGCTCTCTCATTTGCCGAAGCAAGCAAAATGCCATAGCCTACGTTCAAAATGTCGTTATGCTTTAGAAGTGATGCGTAGAACATCTTGCGCATACGTTAAAATCCGTACCGCTTTTTGGAAGAGTAGGCCATTGTGTTCCAGTGGGAGCGGATGATAAAATTAACAAAACTGCATACAGACGGGAACTGGATGTGATAGGGCACATGAATGCGTATTCCATTATCCTCGAAATAAAAAAGAATTTTTAAAAAATGTTGTGAAATTGTAGTCAGTAATTTAAAAAAAGTGCTTAGCATAACAGCCTAGCCTTTTCATTATCCTCGAAACTAAAGAATAAAAGAAAAGAAAATGAAAAATAAATTTTTAAAAATCCTCAGAAGTCCGAGTATGGCTGGTCATATGACAAGGTATTTTGGAAAGTGTCATACACACAATTTCTCACCATGTCCACCTAAGTTCTCATGGTGACTCTTTAGGTGTGTGAACGAAAAGGTGCAGATTCACTGCATGCAACCCTTAAGGCTGTCAAACTGGGAAACGCCCAACAGCAGGATGAAGTTTTAAAAAGTTAAAGTCTGTCCCGAGCCTAAGGCTCATCAGGCCGGTGCTTATCTCGGTTTCTGTAGCGTTAAGCGACTGAGAGTCATAGACTCCCCCCTGGATAGGACGCCAGTCTATCGCAGGGTTAACCCCCAACACAAGGTTGGTACCCCTTTTACACCTGGGTGGGGTGAGAAAATAGCCGTAAAGTGCCTTTTCCAAGGGCACAACGCCATAGCCGAAAGCTGGGATCGAACCCGCAACCTTTAGATTACGAGTCCATCGCCCCAACCACTAGACTACAGCGGCGGCTTGGATGAAGTATTTGTGGGGAATTTTGGATTTTCCCAGCCAACTTAGTTGCAGAACTGCTATAGCCGTAATCAGCCTCTATTATTAGCAGAAGATCGAGATAGCACGTTTGAAGGTTGTATAATCCACATGGTTTTTTTTTGTGCATACGTAACGGACCCGAATCTTGATCAAAACAAGAATTCATTCACTTACCCCACCCACTCAATCTCCGGTAAATGGACTATAGAGCAAAATAACAATGATAAGGGAGTGAGTACTGGTGGGAAATCTCCCATAGGGAACAGACCGCTAATACTGCTCTGGCTTTGTCGGGGGAACACATGCCAGAATGTACACTGGACTAACAATATACATCATTATGTGACGGCGGTCATACAGCTAGCTAGTTCCTATTACATTATATGAAAATAGACCTTCAGGCGGACAGCTTTGCCAGGTAGCAAAACACTTACCTCTTCCAGCTCCAAAAGTGTATCGATCACAAAATAGCAACAGACAATTATTTTGTGGTGTGGCAGGTAACAGTTTTGCTGTGACTCAGAATAACAACCAGCCAACACACACACACACACATGCACGCACCCACTGCTTGCGTTCATGCACATACACACGCACACGCACACACACATAAACACACACCACAAACACACTCACATGCACGCGCGCACATGCGTGCGTGTATGCACACACACACATGCACGCGCACGCGAAAATGCATATACACACGTACACACACACACACACACACACACACACACACAACGCACATGCACACACACACACACACAGATATACAGGCACACAGACATAGGTAGGTAGAGACAGACAAGCAGAACACATGGAAAGTACCAGCCGAGGTATTATTTCAGCACAACTTCCTTGCCAACTTTCATCTTTAAAACTAGAACTCTTTTGTTTTCCCTTTTTTTTCACTACACAATTGCCACACTACACGATGGGACACGGGATAGCCTAGTGATCAGAACGTTACGCTGGCAATTTGACGACCCTAGTTTGATTTCCGTTAGAGGGGAGTTTTTTCCCCTGGAGTTAACATCAGTGCTGACTCCGTTTTCCCCGAAAGTCTTTCGGATGAGACTGTAAACCGAGGCCCCGTGTGCGAACGCACGCAGAACATCTTGCGCACACGTTTTAAATCCTGTTCCGCTTTTCGTAAGAGTAGGCCATCTTGTGCTGGAGGGGGGGGGGAACAGATGAGAAAATTTTACAAAACTGCATACACACGGGGTCTGGATTTTTTAAAAAGCACAAGAGTGCTTATTCCATTATCCTCGATACAAAAGAATAAAAAATAGAATAGAATAAAATAAAACAAACTGCCTGAGCCCTGTCAGCAGATGCTGTTGGTTCAGACAGTGGGGTTCAATCCCCAAGTGTGGTGGATCGGTGGTCTAGGTGGTAACGCGCCTTGCCTAGAAAGCAAAACGTCCGGGTCGGAGTGTGCAGTGGTTCGTACCCTGTTTGGGCCCAAAACTTTTTCCCCATCCATTAGACCCTAAGTGGTGGTCTGGGCGCTTTCGGATGAGACGATAAACCGAGGTCCCGTGTGTTACACATCACTATTTAGCGCACGTTAAAGAACTCACGGCAACAAGGGGATTAACCCTGGCAAAATTCTTTATAAAAAAGCCACTCTGATAGGGAAACAAATACAGTTGCAGACAGGAAACAGAAAAAAAGGGTAGGCGCTGCAGTTGTGGCGACGCGCTCTCCTCGGGGAGAGCAGCCCGAATTTCACGCAGAGAAATCTGCTGTGACCTAAAGTGGTGCAAAATACAAACTACAAAAGTGGGCCTCGCCTGTAGCTAGCGGTGCTCTCTCTCCAGTAGCTCTTGCAGCCAGAGGTAGTCCAGCTATTCTGATGAAACATGTCTTCCCGGAAAACGAAGCCAATCATTACCTGAACGATTTTGAAGAGAAGACATGTTATCTTAAAAAAAAAGTTGAGGAACAAAAATCCGCCAGAATGATTAGAAGCGAAAATGTCAGGCAAAAAAAAAATTGCAACTACTACTAATTTACACCATTTGTCCTAGGTTAATTTTTGATTCTTTGAGTCTTAATGAGTTCTAAAAGCACCCTTATTAAAACAAAACAACAAAAAACCAAAAAAAAACAAAATCTGGAAAATTTAAAATAAAACACAAAAGTAGCAGCAAAAAGTTTGTTTTTGCTGTCGTATTCCATTTCTTTACATTTCTGTGCCTGTGTGATTACGCCTATCCAAATTCTGATTTTTCTCATTAATTACTCTTCAGCACTTTAATGAATATCTTTTTCTAGCCCTCGTATTCGGTTTATCGTTTCCCTTCTACTGTTTGTTTCATTTTCACGAGGAAAATCTTGATAAACTTCATTCACGTTGAAACGTAGTCATATCCTCTAACTTTACTCTTCACTCTTTTTGGGGAACAATTTTTTAAATTTTGATTTTTTTTCTATTTCTAATTCATTCTTTTATATCAACGATAATGGAATACGCACTCATGTGCTTTTTTTCATCCAGTCCCGTGTGTACGCAGTTTTGTAAATTTTGTCATCTTTCCCTACCGGCACACAATGGCCTACTCTTACGAAAAGCGGAACAGGATTTGACGTGTGCGCAAGATGTTCTGCGTGGGTTCGCACACGGGGCCTCGGTTTTTATGTGAGCTAATGCGGTGTTGTATTTTTGTTATGCGGCTGGATGTTTTAAGATGTGATTTATCGTCTCAACAGCTCAAGAAACGACATCAAATTTGTATTTACATGCTGTTCTTTTTCTCTCGTGTATATAAGCATGCGGAAGATCTGAGGGGGACGGGATAGCCTAGTCGTAAGAACATTGCTCTGGTAATTTGATGACCCGAGTTCGATTCCCGGTCGAGGGAATTTTTACTCCTGGAGTTAACATCAGAGCTGACTCCACTCTCCCCAAAAGTCTTTCCGATGAGACTGTAAACCGAAGCCCCGAGATCATCTTGCGTACACGTTAAATTTGTGTGCCGGGGGGAACAGATGACAATATCTACACAACTGCATACACACGGGGACTAGATGAAAAAAAAGCACATGAGTGCTTATTCCCATTCACCTCGATACAAAAGAATAAAATAAATAACAAAAAATCCCGCCATTCATGTCAGCGTTTAGCGGCCCACGGCACACGTAGCCATAACCCAGCATGCACCCTGCATCTGCTTATGGGGTGGGCTCCGCCAGGTTTAGGTAAATGAATGACACAGCCAGAATAATTCCGTGTTGTGCCGCAATAACCTCTACGAGAGAGAGAGAGAGAGAGAGAGAGAGAGAGAGAGAGAGAGAGAGAGAGAGAGAGAGAGAGAGAGAGAGAGAGAGAGAGAGAGAGAGAGAGAGAGAGAGAGAGAGAGACAGACAGACAGACAGACAGACAGACAGACAGGACAGACAGACAGACAGACAGACAGACAGAGACAGACAAACAGACAGACAGACAGACAGACAGACAGAGAGAACCGACAGACAGACAGACAGACAGACAGACAGACAGACAGACAGAGACCGATAGAGACAGAAAGAGACACAGACGGAAAAATAGAGACAAAGAGATAGAGACAGAGAGAGAACGAGAGATAGAGAGACAGAGGCAGACACAGACAGACAGACAGACAGACTCAGACAGAGAAAGAGAGACAGACAAACAGGTAGGCAGGCAGATATAGCAGAAAGACCCAGAACACACAGAAAGACAGACAGAAAAAGAGAGAGGGACAGGAAGGCAGATACAATCAGACACACAGAGACAGACGGGCAGAGACGGAAAGAGACAGGGAGACAGAGTAACAGACAAAGAAGACAGCATACAGACAGAGAAAGTGAATGACCGAAAAGACAGCAAACACACAGACAGAGAGAAAAACAACAACAACCACACAGGAAGACAGACGGCTGAAATGGCACCAAAAAAAATAAAAAGACAGAGGGAGAAGACTGAAACAGACAGGCCAACAGAAGAAGAAGGACTAGACTAGAAGAAGAGAGGTGTATAGGTGACTCACCTGTCCACGGCTATAGCAGCCAAGGTATT
>CM060318.1:17748892-17751392 GCA_030674155.1 Stramonita haemastoma
TTCTTCTTCTTCTTCTTCTTCTTCTTCTTCTTCTTCTTCTTTCTTCTTCCCCTCCTTCTCTTCTTCTTCCTCCTCCTCCTCCTCCCCCTCCTCCATCTCCTCCTCCTCCTCCATCTCCTTCTCGCTCCTCCCTCCCCCTTCTTCTCCTCCTCCCTCCTCCTCCTGCTTCTCCTCCTCCTCCTTCTCCTCTCCTCCTCCTCCTTCTTCTCCCTTCCTCCTTTTCTTCTTATTCCTTCCTCCTTCTCCTTCTCCTTCTCCTCCTCCTCTCCTCCTCCCTCCTCCTCCTCCTTCTTCTTCTTCTTCTTCTTCTTCTTCTTCTTCTTCTTCTTCTCACACTTCTACTACTTCTTCATCAAACACTCAGACAGTAACTGTTATTGTCTGTTATATAAGCAAAACTGCTCTGACGTTAATTAAGACAAGTCAGGCCTAGCACAGTCCTACTTCGGCGCCGGAGCGAACTGTTTATCTTTTAAATCCTCCTGAAGAAGAAGACAAACAAAAACAAAAAAAATGGACCAAGGAGGCAGAAAATAGGAATGGGGTGATAGGACAGGACAGAAAGGAACAAGGCAGAAACAAAGAGAGGGATAGAAAAGAACTGAAATTCTGAGCTCAGAATCTCCAGAAGGCAGGCGGGGATGCAGTTGATACTGACAGGCCCCTGGCATCCCCATGGGGGACCCTGTTTTTCAGATGGGGTATGAGATACTTATGGTAGACTATGATTATACCACACAATGCTTACAAGTAAACAGACCCAGCCCAAGGGCATTCAATGGTAAGCTACATACATACCACACAATGCTTGTAAACAGATCCAGCCCCAGGCCCATAGCTCTTCCAGTTACTGACGTGAGTAAATGACAAAGGCCTAGCCTGCACTAGAATTTTTGTGATGCTAACTGATAAATTCTATTTCAAAACTGTCTTCACCGATACCAAGCTCCTATCATGGCAACCTGCATCCTCTGTTCTTCCAAGTCACAAAGACCTTCTGGAGTCGGAGTATGGCTGTTCTCTCACTGTGATTCCCAGGTTAAGTTGAATGAGAAAAAAAGGTGAAATTTTCAGGGTGCTTGAGCTAGGAAATGTTCAACAGCAGTAAGAATAACAGAAATAATAATAATAACAGTGACAACAACAATGACAGAAGCTGCAATACCAAGAGTAAGAACAAAAACAACATCAACAACACAACCACCACGAACAACAGTAACAACAACAGTAAAAGCAAAAGCAATAACAACAAACCGTAAAAACAAAAGCTACAACAACACCAATAGCAACAACAGTAACAACGTCAACACCAGTTAGAGCAGCAGCAACAATGACAGCAGCAACAACAACAACAGTACCGTTACAGCAACAGTAACAACGACAAAGACAACAACAACAACAACAACACAACAGTAACAGCAACAGCAACAGCAACAATGACAGCAGCACCAGCAACAGTAACAACAGCAGCACAACTACGACAACAAAAATAGCAGTCACAACAACAGCAACACAGCAACAACATCAACAACAACAACAGTAACAACATCAACAACAACAACAGATACAGTTAGGTAACCAACGGGGATGTGTCTATGTCTCACTCTTCAAAGGACATTTAGTTAATTAATGTATTTATTTATCTTTATTCTTTTATATCGATGATAATGGAATACGCACTCGTGTGCTTTTTTACATCCAGTCCCCGTGTATATGCAGTTTTGAAAATCTTGTCATCTATTTACACCGGCACACAATGGCATACACTTAAGAAAAGGGGAAGAAGATTTAACCTGTGCGCAAATTGTTCTGCGTGCGTTCGTAAACGGGGCCTCGGTTTATAGTCTCATCCGAAGGACATTACAGAGGCAACAAGACCTAAATGATACCTACACACGACACACTTTACACAATGAAAGCATCATCTACAAGGTGCTCCACGAAGTCTCTGCATAATGTTGGACTTGACGGTGCCAGAACTTGTAATCAAGCCAATGGAATAGGAAAAGTGTTGGTACGAACGTCCGGAATTGCCACATAACTCACAACAAAGTTCTTGTGATGAGGTATGAAAAGTACCATACATAGTCCGTGATGTCCACTGTTGCACCATTGGTGTTGGCACTCTTCGTTTTTATTTGTGTTATATAGTAGTGTTGACACAGGAGGAAGAGGAGGAGGAGGAGGAGGAGAAGAGAAGAAGAAGAAGAAGAAGAAGAAGAAGAAGAAGAAGAAGAAGAAGAGAAGAAGAAGAAGAAGAAGAAGAAGAAGAAGAAGAAGGAAGAAGAAGAAGAAGAAGAAGAAGAAGAAGAAGAAGAAAGAAGAAGAAGAAGAAGAAGAAGAAGAAGAAGAAGAAGAAGAAGAAGAAGAAGAAGAAGAAGAAGAAGAAAGAAGAAGAAGAAGAAAAGAAAGAAAGAAGAAGAAGAAGAAGAAGAAGAAGGAAGAAGAAGAAGAAGAAGAAGAAGAAGAAGAAGAAGAAGAAGAAGAAGAAGAAGAAGAA
>CM060318.1:17756392-17766392 GCA_030674155.1 Stramonita haemastoma
TTGGTTTAAGCTATTAGAAATGGACAGTGAACGGTTACCATACAAGGCATATCAAATGCTGTTGCATCTAGACAATTCCGGAAAACAGTGCTGGGTTTCGAAAATAAGAGAAGTTTTATGCTTAACTGGATTCAATATTGTTTGGTTGCAGCAGGGCGTTGGGGATGTTAAAAAGTTTCTTAGCATATTTAAGCAGAGACTCATCGATATGTTTATCCAAGAATGGTCAGGAACTATTAGAGATCGTGACCGATACCAATCGTATAGATCATTTAAAACTATTTTTGAAAAAGAAAGTTATGTTCTAGATATCGAAAATTATTGTCTTCGTGTTGCCATTACGCAACTAAGGTTTAATGTTCTCCCACTTAACAATAATGTACACCGCTATAGTCAATCTGTTCATGATAAATTCTGCCCATTCTGTAAAAACGAAATTGAAAATGAAAAACATTTTGTGTTTAACTGTGCTACGTATGAAGATTTAAGGGTAAAATTTCTAAAAGAATCAAAAGAACTTTCATTGCATGTGTTACTCAGAGCCACTGATCCTATCCACAGATATAATGTATCTAAATATGTATTTCATGCAATCGATAGGCGGAAGAAAATTATTTTAAAGCACTGAGATTAGCAAGATCTTTACTTCTATGTGAGTGTGCCTACCTAAGAACGGGGGTATGTTGGTGTGTGTGTGTGTGTGTGTGTGTGTGTGTGTGTGTGTGTGTGTGTGTGTGTGTGTGTGTGTGTGTGTGTGTGTGTGGGGGGGGGGGGGGGGGGGGGGGGGGGGCGTGCGTGCGTGCGTGCGTGCGTGCATGCGTGTTGTGTGTGTGTGTGTGTGTGTGTGTGTGTGTGTGTGTGTGTGTGTGTGTGTGTGTGTGTGTGCAAAAACCAGCAAACATCTCGAATAGAAAATTGCAGGGTTAACGTGACTGTGCAGTACTGGAATTCAAATCAGCAGCGTTGCCGTGATAATTACCTTGATGCTAAATGTAAAATGTATGTTACAAATGTTTTCTCCAAGTCTAGCAGGTGTGTTTGATTTGCTATGATTGTAAAATACTTCTCTGATTTTCAACTTGCTTTATTTGCATAAAAGATGATGTTGATGTAAATGTTGAAGACGATGGTGATGTAAATGCGGAAGATGATGGTGATGTAAATGTTGAAGGTGATGGTGATGTAAATGTTGAAGATGATGGTGATGTAAATGCTGAAGATGATGGTGATGGTGATGTCAATGTTGAAGATGATGGTGATGGTGATGACAATGCTGAGGATGATGGCGATGTAAATGATGAGGATAAAGGTGATGGTAAAGTAAATGTTGAAGATGATGGTGATGGTGATGTAAATGTTGAAGATCATGGAGTTGGAGATGTTAATGTTGAAGAAGAGGGTGTTGTAAACGTTGAAGAGGATGGTGATGTAAACGTTGAAGATGGTGGTGATGTAAATGTTGAAGATGATGGTGATGTAAATGCTGAAGATGATGGGGATGTAAATGCTGAAGATGATGGTGATGGTGATGTAAATGTTGAAAATGATGGTGATGATGATGTAAATGTTGAAGATGATGGTGATGTAAATGCTGAAGATGATGATGATAGTGATGCAAATGCTGAAGATGATGGTGATGTAAATGGTGAAGATGATGGTGATGTAAATGCTGAATGTGATGGTGATGTAAATGCTGAAGATGAGGGTGATGGTGATGTAAATGCTGAAGATGATGGTGCTGGTGTTGTAAATGTTGAAGATGATAGTGATATAAATGCTGAAGATGATGATGCTGGTGATATAAATGTTGAAGATGATGGGGATGGTGATGTAAATGTTGAAGATGATGGTGCTGATGATATAAATGTTGAAGATGATAGTGATGTAAATGTGAAGATGATGGTGATGTAAATGCTGAAGATGATGATGATGTAAATGTTGAAGATGATGGGGATGGGGATGTAAATGGTGAAGGTGATGGTGATGTAAATGCTGAATATGATGGTGATGCAAATGTTGAAAATGATGGTGATGTAAATGCTGAAGATGATGGCGATGATGATGCAAATGCTGAAGATGATGGTGTTGTAAATGTTGAAGATGATGGTGATGTAAATGCTGAAGATGATGGTGATGTAAATGCTGAAGATGATGGTGCTGATGATATCAAGGTTGAAGATGATAGTAATGTACATGTAAAGATGATGGTGATGTAAATGTTGAAGATGATGGCGATGTAAATGTTGAAGATGACGGTGATGGTGATGTAAATGCTGAAGATGATAGTGATGTAAATGTTGAAGCTGATGGTGCTGGTGATGTAACTGTTGAAGATGATAGTGATGTAAATGCTGAAGATGATGGTGCTGGTGATATAAATGTTGAAGATGATGGTGGTGTAAATGTTGAAGATGATGGTGATGTAAATGCTGAAGATGAAGGTGATGTAAATGTTGAAGATGAGGGTGATGTAAATGTCGAAGATGTTGGTGATGTAAATGCTGAAAATGATGGTGATGGTGAGGTAAATGCTGAAGATGATGGTGATGGTGATTTAAATGCTGAAGATGATGTTGATGGTGATGTAAATGCTGAAGATGATGGTGATGTAAATGCTGAAGGTAATGGTGATGTAAATGTTGAAGATGAGGGTGATGTAAATGCTGAAAATGATGGTGATGGTGAGGTAAATGCTGAAGATCATGGTGATGGTGATGTATTTGTGGAAGGTGATGATTATGAATGATGATGTAGATGATAGAACCAATGAAGGAAGTGCTGATGGTTATGGTGATGTGAATACTAACAATGATGATAGTATGATGATTTGATTTCTAATGGTGATGATGATTATGATGATGTGGTTACTAAAGGTGATGATGGTAACGATGGTGTAGGTGTTGAAAGTGATAGTGGTAACGGTGACTATGATGAAGAAGTTAAAGATGATGATGGAAACAGTGTTGAAGAAGACGAGGATGATGATCGTGACTATCATGTAGACACTGAAGATGATGATCGAAAATTGGAATTGTGGAATAGCTGGAAATATTTTCCGCGATGATGTTTACCTTCCCCCTGCCTCAAACATGTTTTGTATAGTGGTCTAAGGCCGATGTACAATAAAACTTTTCAGTGTTCAGTGTTCAGTGTTCTCTCTCTCTCTCTCGTGGGGGGCTGCAAGTAATGTTCACAACGTACACATGTCCGAAATTAAAGTGGCGTTTAATTTCAAAATTACACAGGTTCCAAGTCTTGTAGAACTCCAAATCTTTGCAAGCATCAACATAAGTGACCATGCCTTGTGGAAATCTGGACTTTAGGCAGAAATGCGGCTGCTTTGTTTTTATTTTCATTTATTTCATGTACAAACGAACAAGAGCAAAATTGGGAAAACTTGGCCTGCAACTGAGAAGGAAGGTAGAGGGTGTTACCTTTGGTTGCCTCCTCTCATTTTTGTTCTGGGGCAGTTTGCTGTTAGCGCGATGTGGCGATGTCGAATCGAACCCGGACCTGTGCGCCCAGGCATGCGACAGTCAAAGCTTGGCTCTCGATCTTCCGAGTCACCAAGTGCCAAGGAGAAGGAGGAATCCGCCAGTGCAACCAGTGAACCCTCGCTGGCTGAAGTCATAGCCAGACTGGATACGATGACTACAATCTACCAAGAATTGAGGGAAGAATTCACGGGCCTGAGGGAGTGCTTCTCCGCCCTGAAGGAAGAGTTTACGGACCTCAGAGAAAAATGTGCCGGCCTTCGTGAGGAGAACGCTCAACTCTGGCAGAAGAACGCTGACCTGGAGAAGAGAGTGGAGGAAAGGGAGAGGAAGACGGATGACTTGGAAAACAGGTCCAAGCGCAACAACCTCATCTTCCACGGACTCCCCAGGCCAGAGAAGGAGACGCCAGAAGAGCTGGAGGCTGCCGTCAGGGATGTCTTCACGGACAAGCTGGAGCTGATGCGTGATGTGCCCTTTGACAGACTGCATCGGCTGAACCGTAAGTCGGACTCTCCAGTCATAGGGTGCTGCACCTTCTTCAAGGACAAAGTCAATGTGCTAAAGGCCAGGGGAAAACTGAAGGGAACGGGAATATTTATTGGGGAGGACTTTTCCTTTCGGGTACGGGAAATAAGAAGGTTACTTACACCTCACCTTAAGAAAGCAAAGGCTGAGCAGAAAAAAGTAACCATGGTGTTTGACCACCTAGTCATAGAGGGGAAGAAGTTTTCAGTGGATCAGGAGGGTAATTTGAAAGAAATGAAATAGGGAGATGGCCCGTCCTTCATGTGGGGAATTTTTTCAGTATGTAGATAATTGTTTTTCCCCTGTTGTGTTAAAGGGAACACCCAAAGAGGCTACACCGGTTGATGACAAGATAGCATGTAAGGCTGCACGTGCTAGTATTCAAGTGTCACGTGCTAGTGTTTTTGAATCACGTGTCAGTGACAGTGACAGTTTCTCCGTTGTAAATGTGTCGGATGTGTGCAGTGATGCGTGTGAAAACACGCAAGATCAAATGTTTACAGTTGATTCTTCTTCCTTTTCTAATGTAAATAAGTCGTTCCAAATTTTGCAATGGAACATTAATGGTTTATATGCCAAATTACGTAATAAAGATTTCCTTTCCTATGTTCGATCTTTCGATTTTATTTGTTTTGTTGAAACATTTTTTGAAACATTTCATTCTGATTTATTCAATGATTATGTCAGTTTTCATAAGTCTGCTGTTAGATTTACCAAACATGGCCGTCCTTCAGGTGGTATCCTTTGTCTTATAAAGAAAGAGTATGCTTCCTATGTTCAGTTCATTGATGTTGACTACTCCAACATTTTGGTGTTCCTTATAGATAAGAATATGTTGAATACTGAGAAAGATATTTTGTATATGTGTGTATATGTGCCACCAGAGGGATCCCCATTTTATTCATATTTTGATATCGACTGTGGCATTAGTACATTGGAAGAATGTTTGACTGACTGTTTATTGAAATACGATGATGTTTTTGTTGTTTTGTCAGGTGACTTTAATAGCAGAACAGCTGATGTTAACCCAACAGATGTGTCAAATGAAAATATTTTTGATTTATTATGTACAAGCCAACCAGTAAATATGAATAGAAAATCTCATGATAAAGTAACAAATACGTATGGAAAACGTCTTCTGTTGAATTTATGTGTGGCATATGAGTTATGTATTCTAAATGGTGTGTGTAAGGGTGACCAACTAGGTTGCTATGCATACATCTCAGATTCTGGTAGTAGTGTAAACGATTATTTCATTATGTCAAGTGACGCTTTTGCTTTTTTTCATTCTGTATGTCAGCTTACAGTTAAGGATAGGTTTGACTCAGATCACATGCCTGAGGAACTGTGTTTACAATTTTGTGTCAAAACTAATAAGAAACAAAATGTAAATAGTGAAAACGTAATAACAAATAAACTTGTTTGGGATGAGAGTCAAAAGGAAACATATATTGCTCAAATGCAAAGTGATGAAACTCAAAAAATGCTAGAACTAGCTGTAAGTCTTATTGACCAGAATATTGACGAGGCATTGACTGTTTTCAATCGTTGTCTGATGCAAAATGCTGAATGTATGACAAAACAAATCAGAGATATGACAGACAGACAGATGGATGATTGGTATGATAGCGAATGTAGAATAGCAAGGAAAAACTTACGTAAACTATTTAAAGTAGCTGGACAGACAAGGTGACACTAGTAGCCCACATGCTTTTTGCGTTGCAAGAAGAGAATATAAGCAGTTGTTAAAGCATAAGGAAAAAGAATATAGTAATGTCATGTTAGATAAGCTCTTGTCATCAGTTCGTGATCAAAAACAGTTTTGGACAAATGTGCGTAAATGTTCATTTAAGAAAAAACTTATTAGCAACAATATTTCAGTTGAGGAGTGGTATAGTCATTTCAAAAATCTACTTGAAAAGGAAAGACAGGATGATCATGTACAGTCTAATGATTCTGATGCTTACTTTAATCGACCAATTTCGAAAGAAGAAGTCTTGTTCGCATTTAGGAAAATAAAAAACAGAAAAGCAGCTGGCCCAGATGGGATCATTGGAGAACTATTTAAAAATGCAAGTGACAATGTTATTGAATTCGTTGTGTTGTTTTTCAATGCTTTATTTGAAAAAGGTGTTTTTCCACAAAAATGGTCAGAAGGCATTGTTCTACCTTTGTAAAAAAAAAGGTGATAGTAAGAACCCTAATAACTATAGAGGCATTACATTAAGTGACATTAGCAGTAAGATATATAGCACAATTATAAACCATCGTTTACAAGAGTGGGTTCAGGAAAATAATATCACTGGAGAACATCAAGCTGGTTTTAAAAGGAATTACTCAACTGCTGACCATATGTTTACTTTGTTATCTTTAGTACAAAAACAGTTATCCTGTAACAGAAAATTATACGTAGCTTTCATAGACTTTGAGAAAGCTTTTGATTCTTTGAATAGGAGCATTCTATGGCAGATTCTTTTAAAAAATGGAATAACAGGTAAAATGTTTAATTGTATCAGAAGTATGTACGATAGTGTCAAAGTTAAGGTTAGATGTGGTTCAAAATTGACAGATTTGATTAGTTGTACTCATGGTGTAAAGCAAGGTGACGTCTGTAGTCCAATTCTATTTTCTTTATTCATTAATGATCTCGCAAATGAAGTTATTGAAAATGGAAGACATGGGGCTTTGTTTACCAAAGATTACTTTGAACTCTTCATAATGTTATTAGCAGACGATATAGTTCTATTAGCTGAGACAGTTATTGGATTGCAGACCCAACTTAATAGTTTGCAAAGAGCAGCAGAGTCTATGGATTTGAAGGTAAACTCTGATAAAAGTAAAATTATTGTATTTAGAAAAGGTGGTCATCTTTCTGCAAGGGAAACTTGGAAATATAACACTGTTGAAATGCCTGTTGTAAATGCATACAAATATTTAGGTATATTATTTTCTACAAGACTTAGTTTTACATCAGCATGTAATGACCTTGTTAGTAAAGCCAAGAATGCTGTGATGTGTATTATTAGAAAACTTAGAGCATTGAATAATAACAACTTAGAATTATTTTTGAAACTGTTTGACTCACAAGTTGTACCTATTGCTTTATATGGAGCAGAAATCTGGGGTTTGGACAAAGTAGCACGCCAGTGTGAACAAATGCACTTGTTTGCTTTGAAAAAATTTCTGGGTGTTGAAAGAAGAACCCCAAATGACTTTGTTTATGGCGAAACGAATAGATATCCTATTTATATTAGCTCTGTTGTACGTTGTATTAGTTATTGGTTAAAGTTATTAGCAATGGATGATGTTAGACTACCGAAGAAAGCTTACAGAATGCTGTATGATTTGGATGAAAGAGGTAAAAGAAACTGGGTATCAAATGTTCGTTGTAAATTGTATGAAAATGGTTTTGGGTATGTATGGGAAAATAGAGGTGTTCAAAACGTTAAAGATTTTTTATATAAGTTTAAGGAAAGACTGATTTTATGCAGATGGCAAGAATGGGACTTCCACATTAAAAACAGCGAGAGGTTTAGCATATATAGAACTTTTTGCAGTGTTCATGACAGGAAAACATATCTTAGAATAGAACTAGACAAACATTTGAAGTTTCTTATGACCAGGTTTAGATGTGGCATTTCAGAAATTAGTACACACCAAAATCGCTACAAATCACACTCTGACTTTACTTGTCCATTGTGTAAAACTGGAAATGAGGATGAAGTACATTTTATGTTGTGTTGTCCGATTTTCAACAAATTAAGAACACGGTATATGCCATTGAAATTTTACAGATACCCATGCCAGTTTCATCTGAGTTTGCTTTTGGCATCTACGAATGAAAGTAATGTCCGAAATGTATCGACCTACATATACAAAGCATTCAAATTACGATCAGTGCTGATTTAGTTACCTTGTCTATGTGTGTGTATGTTTAGTGATTTCATTACTATTGTGTATGTATTGTACCCCCTTCATTAGGGGCAACGGCCTTTACATGAATAAATATTTCCGAATCCGAATCCGAATCTCTCTCTCTCGTTCTCCCAAGCCTAAGCTCTTATTCTACTTGTATTAATATTTCATCTTATTCTAGTGTATCTCATAGGAATAATCCGGCTTTATACCGTTTGGTCTGTTCGATATATTATGCTGAATATTGTTATGCATTGAACTGGATCGCATTGTATCGTATTATATCATGGTGTATTGTATACCTTCGAGCTGGGTTCCCAGAGGAGGGCACTTAGTCACAAGAGTAGTGCCGACTTTTTCATTGTCCCCTCTATCCCCGAAGTCGGAATGTGGCTACCTAAATGGTCTCTCCTCTCTCTCTCTCTCTCTCTCTCTCTCTCTCTCTCTCTCTCTCTCTCTCTCTCTCTCTCTCTCTCTCTCTCTCTCTCTCTCTCCTTCTCTCTCTCTCTCTCAACCTTCCCCAAATTTAAGTTAAGCCGCGTTGAGCGTGGCTACCGGGTGGATTGGTGACCGATCGTGCTCAACAACACTTAGTCCATCAAATCATCCTTGTAAAAAAAAAGAAAAAAGAAAGAAATATTAAACATTAAAATCAAAACATTAATTTAATAGATCAGAGAGACTTGTTCATTAGCAGAAATCGCTACATCCCCAACGTGATTAATCAAACCAGAAACTATTTCAAATGGATTTCAAGGAAAACCTGTGATGAAGTAGAGTTGGGTGTTGGTGGGATTTTTTTTGTTGTCTTTTGACATCTCTAGGGAGGCCCGATAACCGTAGCGTTTAGTTTCAGAGTCTCGTGGGCTAGGAACAACAAAGACTTGCTAAGTGATCGAGAGTGGCGATACATTAGAGAGCTTAGCTAGCTGGCTGGGAGATTTTCTGCAGCAGCAGGGAAAGCTATGATAGCGTCAGGTCACCAACAAAAGAACGGAAACAGGGAGAGGGAGAGGGAGAGGGAGGGAGGGGAGGGAGAGAGGAGAGAGAGAGAGAGAGAGAGAGAGAGAGAGAGAGAGAGAGAGAGAGAGAGAGAGAGAGAGAGAGAGAGAGACAGAGACAGAGACAGAGACAGAGACAGAGAGAGACAGACAGACAGACAGACAGACAGACAGACAGACAGACAGACACAGACAGACGGACGGACAGACGGACAGACGGACAGACAGAACAGACATAAAATGAGACAGAGACACAGAGAGACAGATAGAAAGAGACAGACAGAAAGAGACAGAAAGAAACAGACAGACAGTAACAGACAGACAGGAAAAGAGACAGAGAGACACAGAAAGAGAGAGAAAAGAGAGACAGAGAGAAAGAGAAAGAGACAGAGAGAGAGACATACATACATACATACAGACAGACAGACAGACAGACATCATTGTTTATTTGAAATACAGCCTCAATGTGCAGTTTCACTTCACCTATAAAAAACAACAACAACTTTACTACACCTGGAACAAATCATCTAATTCTGTAGTGGTTGTTATTATTCCCCAGCTTAACACTCAGTAGTAAGTAAGAACTGTCCTGCTCTCAGAGCGGCACTGCCAGACACCGTGTAGGCCACCACCGAAGAAACTTGCAGCTTGCAGCGCAGACAGCAAACTTCTTTATTTTTTATTTATTTTCTTTCATTATATTTTTATATTTTATTCGTTTATATCGAGGATAATGGGATAAGCATTCTTGTGGGTTTTTTTTTTTTACATCCAGTCCCCGTGTGTATGCAGTTTTGTAAATATCATCTGCTCCCACTGGCACACGATGGCCTACTCTTACGAAAAGCGGAACAGGATTTTCACGTGTGCGCAAGATGTTCTTGCATGAGTTCGCACACAGGGGCCTCGGTTTACAGTCTCATCCGAAGGACTTGTGGGGGAGAGTGGAGTCAGCACTGATGTTAACTCCAGGAAAAAAAATCTCCTCGACCGGGCTCGAACCCGGGTCGTCAAATTGCCAGCGCAATGTTCTGACCACTAGGCTATCCGTCCCCCTAGGCT
>CM060318.1:17773892-17776392 GCA_030674155.1 Stramonita haemastoma
CAGATGGACAGATAGACAAAGAATCAGATAGGCATATATATGGACAGATAAAAAAGCAACAATTAAGCAGGCTGGAAGAGAGACAACAGACTGATTGATAGACAAACAGATAAGCAAACAAACAGATGGACACGCAAACAGATCTCCAAGACTCTTCTGAATGCCAAGTGTGCAGGCATAAGGCGTTTTCTTTTCTAGCTGTATACACCCTGGCCTAAGTCATATCGAAAACTATCTCCACCCTATCTCCCTCATCACCTTCTACTTTTCAAAACACGAATCCCAATTTCCCATGCAATGCTTCTTCAATCAGCATGGCCAACAAAACAGGGGGCAAATGGAACACGAGGAGGATTATGTTATTGTTATTGGGTTTGGTGGCTAATGTCAAACTACGTGATGCCAACAGGTGAGACAGGTGAGACTTCGTTGCAGCAATATATATAATGGAGGAGGAAGGAGGTGGAAAAAAAACACATTTGAGAGAAAGTGGGGGGGGGGGGGGAGCAACAAGGTCATGACCAAGACATAGGCTGAATGTGAAATGCATTTATGTTACAGAATCTGGGAAATTGAACTTGTAACAGTGCGTCTAGAAAGGGGAGTTTTTGTTGCTGCTGCTACCAAAACCTCTGATGGTACTCCTACTTCTACGACTACGACTCCTCCTCCTCCTCCTCCTCCTCCTCCTACTACTACTACTACTACTACTACTACTACTACTACTACTACTACTACTACTACTACTACTACTACAACTATTCCTACTCTTACTACTGCTGCTACGACTACTGCGACTACGACGACGACGACGACGACGACGACGACGACGACGACGACGACTACTACTACTACTACTACTACTACTACTACTACTACTACTACTACTACTACGACTACGACTACTCCTACTACTACTACTCCTACTCCTACTCCTACTCCTACTACTACTACTACTACTACGACTACTACTTTTGCTGCTGCTGCTGCTTCTTTGATGTACATTTAATTTACGGTGACAGTTTTCAACTTGAAAAAGTTTAAACTAGTTACTGGGGAGCTGGTCTGGTTCTCCAGCATCTTTTGATTTCTTCAACACTTTCTTGCAGTCACAAGAGAGAGAGAGAGAGAGAGAGAGAGAGAGAGAGAGAGAGAGAGAGAGAGAGAGAGAGAAGAGAGAGAGAGAGAGAGAGATAGAGAGGAGAGAGAGAGAGGAGAGAGAGAGAGAGAGGGGGAGAGAGAGAGGGGGGGGGAGACAGAGAGAGACAGAGAGAGAACTCGAACTCGAACTCGAAAAGTTTATTCACAAAAAGGCCATTGGCCCATACATGAAGGGGGTTGCCAAACTGCTTAGTGTTTTAGTGGAATAAAAGACAACAGCAATGAAAACAGCAGAATTGTATAGCAACAAAAACAGTAGCAAAAATATGACTTACGATAATAAAGTATCTCTTATTCTAAAGGCTTTACACAAATATAGAGTGAAGCTGCGCACAAGTTCAGGCTGACTTGATGCCATGAGTAAACAGAGTCTAAATGAATTAGGCTGCTTTCTATATTTCACAGGGATGTAACTCTGCCTAACATCCTCTAACACTGGACAGCACAACACAAAATGCACCTCATTTTCAGGTGCTTGCTTACATAACGGGCATAGTAACCTGAGGTCATCAACATCATATCCTCTGTATCTGAATTTATGAACATTTATATCTGATACACCAAGCCTAAACTTTGACATAATTCTTTTCAAATGTATGTCCATATCAAGCTTTAAATAAGGTTTAATATCATGTGTACTTATAAATTGTCTATACATTTGATACCTTTCACTGGTTTGTATATGATCATTCCATTGCTGCCATCGGCAGTCAATCAGTCTTTGTCTGAAAGTGTTTATAAATTCTCTGCAATTTCCAACACCTTGACTGAGCCAAACAAATCCAAAACCAAGTTCACATAAACAGGTGCGTATTTGTGTAGCCCAGTTGTTTTTCCCTTTCACATCTAGATCATAAAGCATCTTGTAAGATTTAAAAGGTAGCCTGTTCTCATCCATATGTAGAATCTTAATCCAGTATCTAATACATCTTACAGCAGCATTAACAGAGAGAGGATATCTATTAGTTTCACTATACACAAGATCATTGGGCGTTCGTCTATCTAAGCCTAAGAACTGCTTTAAAGCAAAGAGGTGCACTGATTCACAGTGCGTTACAGCTGCATCCAAACCCCAAATTTCTGCACCATATAGCACAGTGGGTTGTATTTGGGCATCAAATATTTTAATGAACAAGTCAAAGGAGTTATTATTCAATATTCGCAATTTTCTCAAAACCAATAACAAGCTTCTTTTACCTCGACTTGCCAGATCTTTACATGCAGTTGTGAAACTAAGTTTTGTAGAAAAACAGATTCCTAAGTATTTATATACATTAATCACAGGCAAGACTTTTCCATTGTACAACCATTTTTCATGAACAGCTAAATGACCACCTTT
>CM060318.1:17783892-17788892 GCA_030674155.1 Stramonita haemastoma
GAAATGCTAAAACCCCTTTTAAAAAGTGGTATTTCTTAAATGGTAATTATCCCTCATAGGGATTTCAGGGGCCTGTCAATATAAAAAAAAAGTATCCCCACCTACTGAAAATTTTGTGCTAGAAATTACCTCTCTCCTTTTTAAAAATCCCTCTCCTTGTTTTTCTCTTGTTCATATTATTTTCTGTTAACCTCCTTCTTATCGATTTTCTACCTTCTTGGTCCATTCTCCTGCCTTTTTTTATCAAAGAAAAACTTGCCATGATAAAAATTCTAACAATTCTCTCCCACACCAAAGCCAGATGTGCTGGGCCAGACTTGTTGTGATGCGCTTAACAGCAGTACAACGCATTTCCGCTCATAAATATGAGAGACACCAGTAGTTCCTGTCCGAGGTGAAAACTTTCACCGTAAATTAAAAGTACATGGATGGAAAAGAAGAAGTTCATCAGTGTCTGGTTCATTATAATGTTGACCATAAGTTTTAACGATGGTTCATGTCATGACACAATAGGTATCGGTTGACACTAGTTTGAAGATCAAGATACAGTGGTCAAAAAGTGAGGGGGAGAAGGAAATAAAACTGACCCCCCCCCCCTCCCCCCCAACCTACGCTTCCCTAACCAATCTAGTCCAAAGACAACGAGCGATGGTCTGTTTGCTGGTTTTTAGAATGATATTTAGAGCACATAAAAGAACCCACGGCAACAATAGAGTTGTTCCTGGTAACAATTCTGTTTAAAAGCCACTCTGATACGGAAACAAATACGCAAGCAGACAAGAAAAAAAATCAGTGGGTAGTGACTGATGCTCTTGTAGCGACAAGTTTCCCCCCCCCCCCCCCCCCTCCCCCCCCCCCCCCCCCCCCCCCCCGGGGAAAGCCGCCCACATTTCATACAAAGAACGCTGCTGTGACTTAGAGTAGTATCAAATATAATACAAGACAAGGCAAGATAATACAAAACAATGCAACACAATTCACAATACAGTACGTCAGAATACAGTACAATACACTGAAGCTGCCTGTGCGTCATGTGTAATATATTAATGTATTAATGCAAATACACTGCAAAAGCAGTACTACAACAGTTAGTAGAATAATATTATGGAATACAGACAACCCAATACACTATAATACGGTACGATATAATACAACTAAACATTAAGCATTGAAATGCAATCCTTAGGAAGGCACTAACAACAATAATTATGCTATACAAAACAATGCAATGTAGCACAATATAATACAACTTGAAATAATTGAACATAATTGAAATGATTCAACATAATACAACACAACACAACACAATACAATATAATACAGCACCACACACCACAGAACAAGACAAAACTAACCACAATGCAAATGTGGGAAAGGCAACATTCAGAACTGTTAGCTTGGCACACCCCAAAAATGACACGCTTTCTGACAAGCAGAGGTAGCGTAAATTTCCTCTCAGTGTGTGGTTGTGTGTGTGTGTGTGTGTGTGTGTGTGTGTGTGTGTGTGTGTGTGTGTGTGTGTGTGTGTGTGTGTATGTGCGTGTGTGTATGTGTGTGTGTGTGTGTTGTGTGTGTGTGTGTGTGTGTGTGTGTGTGTGTGTGTTGTGTGTGTCCATCCTATCGTCTGGAAATAATGATTTCACATTTTTGTTTGTTTTTTCTTCCTTGTTTAATTATCTTTTTAGAAATATCCCCGATGTGTTGTGCAATCAAAGCGTTCGTGTTATTGTTTAGTTTGAAAATATTGCCAGATCATTACTTTGGAGGGGGTCAATTAGCATTGGCATGTGTGTGTGTATGTATGTGTGTGTGTGTATTTGTGTGTGTATGTTTGTGTGTGTATTTGTGTGTGTATGTTTGTGTGTGTATTTGTGTGTATGTGTGTGTTTGTGTGTGTATGTTTGTGTGTGTTTGTATGTGGGTTTGTCTGTGTGTGCGTGTGTGTGTTTGTATGTATCTGCTTGTTGTATGTGTGTGTTTATATATATATATACATATATATATATATATATATATATATATATATATATATATATATACATATATATATATACATATATATATATATATATATATAATGTGTGTACGTGTGTGTGTGTGTGTGGGGGGGGGGGGGGTGTCCACCTGTGTTTTTATGTGTTTGTTTATGTATGTGTTTTGGGGTGTGTGTTTATGTGCATGTATATGAGTTCTCTTCACCGGTTTTTAACTTAATGTGAAAATGGGAAGAGATCAAGCAGTATACGAGAGAGAGTAAAAGAGACAGAGAGAGAGGCAGACAAAAAGACGGACAGAGACAGACAGAGGGACAGAAACAGAGACAGAGACAGAGAAAGAATGGGGGATAAAAGTGAGAATGGAAGTGAAGAGGGGTCAGGAAACGGAATAATGCAAACTCACTACAATTCTCCTCCAACAATATAAATCATAACAATGTGATTTTTTTTTCTTTTCAAAATTTAGATTATTTTTTTTCTCTTTTTTTGTCAGAAAAAAACATATATTTTTTTTATTCCATACACTTTCAAAAACAAAAGTACAGTGTACTTTTTAAGAAAAGCATATAATATAAGAGAATAAGAATAGCAAGGAAGACTATTATCCTACAAAATGATGACATTTGTTTCCGCTAATCTTTCGCGCTCAGCCTTGTCTCTGCTCACCACGCTGAGGACAGGGCTTAAGCATGCACTCTTGATTTGATTTATTCTTTTTCTTCTTCTTCTTCTTCTTCTTCTTCTTTTATATCGAGGATTATGGAATTAGCACACTTGTGCTTTTTTTACATCCAGTCCCCGTGTGTATGCAGTTTTGTAAATGTCATATGTTCCCACCGGCACACGATGGCCTACTCTAACGATTTAACGTGTGCGCGCAAGACGTTCTGCGTGTGTTCGCACATGGGGCCTCGGTTTACAGTCTCATCCGAAAGACTTTGGGGGGGAGAGTGGAGTCAGCACTGATGTTAACTCCAGGGGTAAAAATCTCCTCGACCGGAATCGAACCCGGGTCGTCAAATTGCCAGCGCAATGTTCTGACCACTAGGCTATCCCGTCCCCTCTACCCCACTGAGCTTGTTGGGGAAAAAACACCAAAGAAAATGACCGCCCCCTCCCCAACGAACCCGCCACCCACGTACTCCTCTTTCTCTACAAAGTGAATGAATAAACGCGCACGCATGCACACACACATGCACACACATACACATAGCCACACACGCGAGAGTGCGCGCGCGCGCGCGTGCTCATGCCCACACGCTCATAAATACACACACACGCTCATACATACATACACACACACGCTCATACATACATACATACATACATACATACATACATACATACATACACATGCGCATACATACACACAGAAACACACACACATACACACGCATACACACACAAAACACACACACACACACACACTCCAACACACATACAAACACACAAAGCTAAAAGAAAAGAAGCGAACAAACAAAATACAAGAAAACTACCCAAAAAATTCGCCGTCTCAGCTTTTTTCATTACGTTTCTTCTCAAGCGAAATAAAAAAAAGAAAAGAAAAGAAAAGCCTTTCTGTGACTTGAACTTTCCTTTAAAACAAACAGCTCCCCCCACACACTCACCCAACAAAATCGACAAACAGTCACCTTGCCATTTCCCCACTCTAATAGCCAGCCACCGAAAATAGCCAATCAGTCAACCCACCAACCAACCAACCAACCAGCCAGCACTATTCTTTATCATTGTTTCTTCCGTCACCTCACCTTAATGTAAGTAACAGAGTGGACATTGGCCCATATGTCCCATCTCTGCACAGTTTCTCGGGTGGGTACAGTTAGCCGGTTAGGAAGTGACTTCTAAAAAAGAGATTGCATAAATTCTACCGTTCACCATGAAGGCAAAGAGTATGCAATGGAGGGCTTTCGACCACCACCCAAGGAAACAGAGCATCGCACAATCCGCAGGTGTGTCCGGTAACACAATGCTGCGACAGGGCTCTGATCGCATGGGAGGTAATTTAATTACCACCCCATCACATATAGTTGAAGGGAATGGAGGAAGTGGGACACGAGAATTATACGGATTGACAGTATTTTTTTTTCTTTTAGAATTTGTTTCTCGTCAACTTTTTGTAGTAGTATGGCCGACATAAAGACCAGTGACCTTGACATCGTCTTGGCAAAACAAAGCAAATAAACCAAAACAGTTAAACATACAGACGAACAGACAGACAAACAAATCAGGATTTAGCAACTGACTCACCCCCCTCCCCTACCCCCTTCTCTTATCTTTCTTTCATCATGCAAAGGTTCAGAGGGAAAGGATGTGTAAAATCAGCGATACAATTGCCGCATACGAAATTAAAGGAAATGATTTTACTTGGAGGGCGGAGAAGAGTTTTGATAGATATTGTTTCCTCCAATGCTTTTTTTTTTGTTCTCTCCTGGGTTTTAAAGGAATGATTTAGTGGAACCGTTCTGAATCAGAATTACCTACCACTATATATATATATATATATATTATATATATATATATATATATATATATATATATATATATATATATATATATATATATATATATATATCCATCAGTCTGGGAAGACTATGGAGTTGTGCTCTAGTCTTTAGAGCGCAAAGCCTGTGTAAGTAAGTATGGAGGGCAAGCTGTTACCCATGCAGCAGACACCCCCCCCCCCCTCTCCACGCCACTGGAATGATCCACTGGAAAGGCAATGACCGATATGAATGGTTCCAGTACCGTCGCAGTAGCCACCAGAACATTGCCATATACAGCCCCGAGCCGCCCTGGGGACTCCAACTCCCCGAGTTTTCCTCAGGGAAGGTGTCTAAACACGACACCTGTGTGCATGCTGTTTTTTTTTTTTAATAATGTTGTCATCTGCTCCTATCGGCACACGGTGGCCTGCTCTTCCGAAAGGCGGAATGAGGTTTTAACTTGTGCGCAAGATGTTCTGCGTGCGTTCGCACACGGGGC
>CM060318.1:17793892-17796392 GCA_030674155.1 Stramonita haemastoma
GTATGTATGTATGTATGTATGTATGTATGTATGTATGTACGTATGTACGTATGTATGTATGTATGTATGTATGTATGTATGTATGTATGTATGTATGTATGTATGTATGTATGTATGTGTATGTGTATGTGTGTAGGAAAGGGGGGAGGGGAGGAGAGAGGGGCGGACCAGACAGACAGAAATAAACACACACATACATATATATATATATACATATACATATACATATACATATATATATACATATATATATATATATATATATATATATATATAATATATATATATATATATATATATCTGGGAAGGGAGGTATCAGGGACCTCAAGTTCTCAAAGCATATTGAGGGTGGCGCCCATCTTCTTTCCCTTTTTTGCTGTACCCTCCCTCCCTATTCCTAAAGAATTCAGGTACCCATTTACGGCTGTGTGAACTATTATCGGACTGTACTGAAGCCAAGATGCACGAACAGTCACCCATCCCCGAGGTATGGGTGCCTAAACAAGCCTCAATGCTGCTTAAACCTTGGCTTGGCGTGGCTAGAGTGAGGGCTGTAACCACTGAGCACTCCCATCCTTAATCTGTATAGACACGCAAAAACCTGTAGATTTCGTGCTGGCATCTCGCTTTGTTGTTCAAGCCTACATTCCACCCAGCACAAACATGTCTGTCAGCGGGAAAAACCCGAGTAATACTTAATGCCATCTTATCTGACATTAACCACAAACTAGGTCTTGGTCTAATGCAACCTCCTCCTCCTCCTCCTCCCTCCCCCCTCCTGCCCCCTCCCCCCTCCCCCCTGATCCTACACACATATCAGGTTTTGCACGCAATGACAGTCAACACGTCATCTCCATCACAGGAAGAAAAGAACACTACCCATGCACTCTGAACATGTATATGAAGGGGGATTGGTTAAGAACAAAAGAAAAAGTATTACAGAACCTTCCTGATAGGATGAAAACATTACATTTGTATGTATGACGCTGTTTTTGTGCAGTTTTCTTTTTGTTGTTGTTGTTGTTGTTGGTTCAGAAATTTAATGTTGTTCATCTGGTGTCCCTCTTTGTGGCTGTACCTGTCAACTGTTTCTCACCCAGGGATTCCTTTCTCTCTCTTTTAAAAAAATACTTTTTATGTACGTCATTTCTTTTTTTGTTTGTTCTCGATTATAACTATTCTATTTGAAAGTATCTGTGTGTATGTGCATGTGCCTTTTACTTGTTCCATATTCTAGCTATTGCCCCTATTTTCTTACTTTCTTTGTCGTTCATCTTAGTCGTTGTTTTCTGTCTATCTGTGTACCCGAGCATTTCACACACACACACACACACACACACACACACACACACACACACACACACACACACACACACACACATGCACATGCACACACACACACACACAAACAAACAAACAAACACACATGCACATTACATAGTTTTAAATTCAATTTACAAACAAAATGGCGTTGAAGTTCAAAGGGAACCATTGAACACAGTTTCGAGAAAACCGTTGATTACTGATGTTGCTAGGATTATTTCCAGGTCTTCTGTAAATATGTTATGGTAGGTTTTTTGTTTGTTTGTTTAGTCTAATATCACCAAGTATGAATAGACTTTAAATTGAACGACAACAACAACACACGTGTGCGCACACACAGACACATTCACACGCACATGCACACATACACACATTTACACACACACACAAGCACACACACTTGCACACACACACATTCTCTCTTTCTCTCCCCTCTCTCTCCTCTCTCTCTCTCTTTGTCCACTTTTCTCCCTCTCTTTCTCCTCCCCTCCCTCCCTTTCACTCTCCTTCGTTCTTTTGTTCTGTAGCTCCAGTCTCCATCCCCTTACTATACAGATGTCCGATCTACAGAAAAAATAATGATGTAGGACTGCCTCCTACTAAGATCCAGAATGTGCAGGATCTGACATGATAAAGAGTTCTCTTTCGCACGTCACATAGCACTCTCTGCTGCTCACATGACAGCTTGGAGAAAAGGTGGGAGGATGTAATCATTATAGGGCTGTCTAAACAGAATGGACAAACTAAAAAAAAAAGAAAAGAGAGAGAGAGAATTACAAAAGAATGGATATCAAAGGACATGTCTTTAACATGTGTCAATATGACAGACTGATCTAGAAGAGAAAAAGAGAGAGGGGGGAGAGAGAGAGGAGGAGGGAGGGGGAGGGGGAGGGAGAGGGAGAGAGAGAGAGAGAGAGAGAGAGAGGAGAGAGAGAGAGAGAGAGAGAGAGGAGAGAGAGACAGAGACAGAGACAGAGACAGAGAGAGAGAGAGAGGAAAGCAGGAGCTAGAAAAGTAGAAAGACATAGATAAATAGACAAGATATATCTTGTCTATTTATCTATGTCTTTCTACTTTTCCAGCCCTAATATAATTTTCTGATATATGTATTGCATACGCTAAATAGTAATGTATAACACACGGGACCTCGGTTTATCGTCTCATCCAAAAGAGTGAT
>CM060318.1:17798892-17803892 GCA_030674155.1 Stramonita haemastoma
ACAGCTACCTGATGCTTCGGATATAAGGTCCTACACGCGACAGTCAAAACATCATTTTCATCGCTGAAGCAAGACATCACTAATGCTTATCTTGAAGCTTTGCGTAGATACCGGAGTGAAACTCAGTGTTGTAGGTGTACTTTGGCTTGTTTTCTTTGATAAACTTTCTCTCTGGTGGGGGGGGGGGGGGGGGGGGGGTATACTTTTGTAGTGTGTTTTCATCTGTGTCTTTCTGTCTCTTGTCTCCCTCTCCGTACTTGTCTCTGTATGCCTGTGTCTCTTTCTCTTTCTCTTTGTGTGTGTGTGTGTGTGTGTGTGTGTGTGTGTGTGTGTGTGTGTGTGTGTGTGTGTGTGTGTGTGTGTGTGTATGTGTGTGTGTGTGTGTGTGTGTGTGTTTGTATGTGTGTATGTGTGTGTGTATGTGTGTAAGCGCGCGAGCGCGCGCGTGTTTGTGTGTGTGTATGTGTGACTGTGTGAGTATGTGTACATGTCTGTGTATTCGTGTGCGTGAGCGTGTGTGTATATGTGTGTATATGTGTGTGCGTTTGTGTGTGTGTGTGTGTATGTGCGCGCGTATGTGTGTGTGTGTGTTTGTGTGTCTGTGTGTGTGTGTGTTCTTTTCCTGCCCCATTGTTTCAGTGTTTCACTTCTGCTGCAATCTAATTTTTTTTTTTTTTGGGGGGGGGTTCTCTCCGTTTGTCCATCTCTTTATCTCAATATGTATACGTGTATCTTTTGCTCTCTTTCTATCTCTCTCTGTGTTTTTCTTCTTCAATCAGTCATAAACCATTTCTTATTTTGTGCATTTGCTTTTCCACCGATATGAACGAACCCATTGGTACACCACAAGCCCAACCAATGTATCGTGGCTCAAGGCTAATGTATATTAAATCATTTCAGTGTTCAGTGTTCTCTCTCTCTCTACCTCCTTCTACCTCTTTAATCCCTCTCCATCTCTCTTTCTCCCTCCCTCCCTCCCCCCCCCCCTTCTCTCTCTCTCTCTCTCTCTCTCTCTCTCTCTCTCTCTCTCTCTCTCTCTCTCTCTCTCTCTCTCTCTCTCTCTCTCTCTCTCTCTCTCTCTCTCTCTCTCCTCTTTGCATCTCAGCGCGATATTCATTCTCCCCCTTCTAAGACATTACTCTGTAAAGGTCTTTAAAAGTCCTCAGCTCAGACCTTCCAATCTTGAATTTCTGACACTGAGCTCTGGAGAGCATTTCCCAGGTCTGATGACATCCTTGGTTATCCACAAAGCAGCAAAGGGAAAAGGTGGGGAGATATATGGAAGGTTGGCAGGGAAATATTTTCTTTTTTTATATATAAAAGGGAATTGAAGAAAGGTCAATGAAAATGAAACTAGAAAAAGTAAAGATTCAAATGAAAGTTCTTGAATTTATGAATGTGAACAAAATGTCAAATGAGGAAACGGATTGCAATGTGAAAAAAAAGGTTTGAGTATATATATATACACAAATATATATATATATATATATATACACAAATATATATATATATATATGTAAACATAATATAAATGTAGGACAGTCCCCAAGTTCACCTACCTGTAAATGGGTACCTTCCCTGTCAAGGGGCAGGGAAGGCAAAGCACAGAGAGAGAGAGAGAGAGAGAGAGAGAGAGAGAGAGAGAGAGAGAGAGAGAGAGAGAGAGAGAGAGAGAGAGAGAGAGAGAGAGAGAGAGAGAGAGAGAGAGAGAGAGAGAGAGACAGAGAGACAGAGAGACAGAGAGACAGAGGACAGAGAGACAGAGAGACAGAGACAGAGAGAAAGAGAGACAGAGAGAGAGGAGATGGGCACCGCCCCCAATATGCTGGTACCTGAGGAAGCTGAGGTCTCTGATGCCTCGCTCCCTCTACGAATACATGTGTCATGGGACACCTTTTACCTTTTTACCTTTTATCCTCCATCCCTTGAGGTTAAACTAATGAAATCAGTCTGAAATGAAACAAAATATACTTCATAATTTCAAAAAAAAGTTAACACAATTAAGATAGACACAAGCAAACTACTCAACGTTTCCAAAACAGGGTAAAGGTAGACATCATAATCCTAATAAATTCAGAGGCAATATATCTTCTTCTTCTGCGGGAACATAATTATTTTTTATTCTTACCAGAAAGTAACCTACGCTTTATAAGTTATTAGAATGTACACCTATAACATCAAACTCTGTCCCGTTTGAACTACGAGTAAAAAGTTTTCGTAGCAACTCTATCTCCGTCGGAGTAAATGTTTCTCCTAGGACAATCTGATCCTTTCTGGCGGGGAGGGGGTGGAGTGGGTGGGGGGTGGGGGGCGCAGAGGAGGGAGGGGGGGGGAAGGTGGACCAGTAAATGACATACCTCAAAAGACATTTTGAAAAGCGTTCTATCAAATGTTTGATCTAAGGAAGATGGGAACGTTTGCGAACATGCATTGGATTTTTTTTAAAAGAGAAAGGCAGAGGGTTCCTTGATTCCAAGCAATTTAATTTTTGTGTTGCTGGCTTCCTGAAATCTTTCATTAAAATGTTGTTTGAACGATTTCCTAGATTTTCTACTGCGGCTGTTTTTGTTCCGAAATGTTTAAAATGAATGTGTGTGTGTGTATATATATATATATATATATATATATATATATATATATATATATATATATATATATATATATATATATATATATATATATATATATATATATGTGTGTGTGTGTGTGTGTGTGTGTGTGTGTGTGTGTGTGTGTGTGTGTGTGCGTGCGCAGGCATGTGTGTGTGTCAGAGAGAGAGAGAGAGAGAGAGAGAGAGGAGAGAGAGAGAGACAGACAGACAGACAGACAGACAGACAGACAGACAGACAGACAGACAGACAGACAGACAGACAGACAGAAGAAAGAGTGAGACAGAGAAAGAGAGAGACAGAGGGAGAGAGGCAGAGACAGAGACAGGGAGAGAGAGAGACAGAGAAAGACAGACAGACAGACGAACAGATACACACCTACACAGACACACAGATATACACAGACACAGACATACAGACACGTACGCACACACACACAACACACACACACACACACACACACACACACACACACACACACACACACACACACACACACACACACACACACACACACACACACACACACACAACACCGACACACACTTCCATTATCCCCGATATAAAAGAATGAATAAATACATAAATAATAAAAATACACACACATACATACATACACACATATACATATACATACACGTACGCTCGCGCGCGCGCGCGCGCGCGCGCGCACGCTCGCGCGCACGCGTGTAAGATAATGTGTTAAACGGCAAAATAATCCATTCTCCATCTAATCAATTATTGTCAAGACTTTAAAGAGACTCTTCCTTTTCATTTTTTCTTCTTCTTTTTTTTTAGTCTGTCTTGTCCTCTTTCCCTCCTTTTTCTCATCAAGTTGTGACACGATAATGGTCCCAGTCTTAGTGTAGGTTCCTGAGTCTTTTCTCTTTTCCGACCTTTCTTTTCCATTCACTCTTCCTTCCTTCCTTCCTTTCTTTTCTTTCCTGCCCTCCACGCCCCACGGGGAGTGAAGGTATGTCTATCATCCCGATGGTGCTTCTGATTCCGTTCTTTTTTTTCTTCTTTGTTCTTTAACCCCTTCCTTCTCCTAAAAATTGGCCTGTGGTAACTACCAGTTCTGTGTCTTGTGTCACACGAAGGTCTGTCTTCATTGAAGTAGCAGGTGAAATCAATAATTAACGTTAAATCCTGTTCCGCTTTTCGTAAGAGTAGGCAGGTCATCGTGTGCCGGTGGGAACAGATGACATTTACAAAACTGCATACACACGGGGACTGGATGTAAAAAAGCACAAGAGTGCTCATTCCATTATCCTCGATATAAAAGAATAGATCAATCAAACAGTCAATCAATCAATATCTGTCAGAATCCTACCCTCTTTGGAACCTCAAGACAGGTAAGCTTGATCACATCTCTGTGCGGCCCGGGCCACAAGGCTGTGACATTAAATTTTATTGTATTGTATTATTGGCATTCATTTATTCTCGCAATTTGACGACCCGGGTTCGATTCCCGGCCGAGGGGATTTTTCCTCTGGAGTTAACATCAGTGCTGACTCCCCCCCTCCCCCCCCAAAAAAAGTCTTTCGGATGAGACTGTAAACCGAGGCCCCGTGTGCGAACGCACGCAGAACACCTTGCACACACGTTATATTCTGTTCCGCTTTTTGTAAGAGTAGACCATCGTGTGCCGGTGGGAACAGATGGCATTTACAAAACTGCATACACACGGGGACTGGACGTAAAAAAGCATATGAATGCTTATTCCATTATCCTAGGTATAAAAGAATATACAAAAAAGTAAAAGCAAAGTGCTAGGGCCTACATTAGAATGTCCTCTTCCTTGTGTGAATTCCCGGGCGGCCTGTCAGTCAGTACAAATAGCATCTCCACTTTCTGGTGATACTGCGTTCATTTGTTTTCCTCTTTACTATCCCTCTCTCTGTGTGATTGTCTTGTTCATGTCTTTCCTGTCACCACCTCCTTCTTGTCTATTTTCTGTCTTTTGGGTCTATTCTTCTTCTTGTTCTCCTTGTTCTCCTTGTTCTCCTTCTTCTCCTTCTTCTCCTTCTTCTTCTTCTTCTTCCATGAAAAAAAATCCACTTCAAAGATAATGGTTCCCTCCTTCGCCAAAAGTAGACGCAATGAACCTGCCTTTTCAGGCGCTTAATGATAGTACAACGCTTTTTCGTTCATAATTATGACAGACAACAATAGCTGCTGTCTGAGCGTTCCAAGAAGAACAAGAACGTCCTCAGTGCTTGAAATGGTCCGTAAAGATTGTCTTTATGCCAGACAAGCTCTTAGCAGATCAACCTACAGTCTTCATTAAAGGAAAATAACACATCCTCTGAAGTCAGATTAGCGTCGAGCGTGGTTACCAAGTGGATGGGTGCCCGTTTGTGCGCCTTGGCTTCAGTAAAGTTCCCCCAG
>CM060318.1:17816392-17831392 GCA_030674155.1 Stramonita haemastoma
CTTCATGGGTTTCTACTCAAAGGCAGTCATGCAATGATGACACACGTACTGTTAGTCATTATTTCTATCATTATTATGTTCCTATTATTATTGTCGTGGGTTTTTTTTTCTTTATTAGTATATCGAAGTTGCGGTTATAACCATTATCATCGTTGATTATTATTAATATCATTATTATTATCATTTATATTACTATGATTATTATTATCATTACTATCATCATCATCATCATCATCATCATCATCATCATCATCATCATCATCATCCTCACCACCACTGTCGTCGTTATAATCATCATCTTCATAAGCATTGTTGTTGTCATCAAACCAAGTTGAACAATAAGAATACTTAGCTGTTGTCATCAAACGTATTTCAAATCTAGATTCGAATTCATTCAATGGAATGTGGCATTGTAATGCTGCTCTCATGTAGCATTTGTTACGCCTAGATGTGCGTATGCGGGCCATTTCACATGCACGTGAGCAGGAGGAAGGGGGGGGGGGGGGGTCCAGACAGAGTGAGTAAGAAACAGACTAAAAACAGAGAGTAACCTAGGAAAAGTAAAATAAAAAACAGTGATAAAAAAGCGACTTTTGGGAGACAGAAACACAGAGAAAAGCAAACAAAAATAAAGACACAGCAACACACACAGAGGGAGAGGGAGAGGGAGAGGGAGAGGAGAGAGGAGAGAGAGAGAGAGAGAGAGAGAGAGAGGAGAGAGAGAGAGAGAGAGGAGAGAGAGAGAGGAGGAGAGAGAGAGAGAGAGAGAGAGAGTCCAACAGACGGACATGCAGACAGGCAGACAGAGAAGAGACATAGAGAGACAGAAAAACAGACAGAGAGAAGAGAAAGGGAAGAGAGAGAGGGAGAGGGCTTAGTGGAGAGAGACAGAGACAGAGAGACATAGAGACATAGAGAGAGAGGGAGAGAGAGAGACAGACAGAGGGAGAGACAGACAGACAGTCAAACAGACAGACAGAGACAGACAGACAAACAGACAGACAGACGAAATAATAGAGTAGTGCCACTTCTGTAGCAATTATCTGTTCCTGGGTGTGATTGTGTTTGAGGTGGGTTAGTGTAATTTGATAAAAGATCATCTAGTTTGATTTGGAGATTTTTCCCTCTCTCTCTTGTTTCATTTTCACTTCTAGTCATTTCCACTCTATACCACGCAACCAGCTCTGTTTTGTTTCAATCCTCCATGCTTTATATCCTGTTGCTATTTGCATGCTGTTGTTGTTGTTGTTGTTGTTGTCATTGTCGTCGTCGTCGTTATCGTCGTCGTCGTCGTCATCGTTGTCGTCGTCATCGTTGTTGTTGTTACTGTTGTTATTGTTACTATTGTTGTTGTTGTTACTGCTGTTGTTGCTGTTACTGTTGTTACTGCTGTTGTTACTGTTACTGTTGTTGTTGTTGTTGTTACTGTTGTTGTTACTGATGTTGTTCTGTTGGCATGAATATTCCAGCACTCTGTCTCTCACTCATCACACCTGTGAATTGCTGTGAAAGAACCCTTGCTCTAAGAAGTTTGCCTGTGTGGTATGATTGTTTTCAAATCTCTTGCGTATAGACACCCACACTCTTATCTTCGAAGGCAAGTTTTCTCCCCTCAATGGTAAGTAGAGGTTCTTTTTGCTTAGGAAATGCACTGCTAAAGAAAGGTTTTTGAAGTGTTGTGTTGCAACATTTCACTGTAGTCCTTGGAAAAGCTGCTCTCAAACATTTCATGACAAAAACGTTTTTTAATGTAGGCCAATACGTGATAAATATAATTGTTATCAGGTTTGCCAGGGGGGGGGGGGGGGAGGGGGCAAAGACTGACACAGACTGAGAGAGAGAGACCTGATGCACACAGACAGACAGACAGACATACAGATGGACAGAGGGGGAGGCAGACAAACTGACGGTCACACAGGCAAGCCTATCAAAGCACAATGATTGACAACACAGAGAGAGAGAGAGAGAGAGAGAGAGAGAGAGAGAGAGAGGAGAGAGAGAGAGAGGAGAGAGAGAGAGAGAGAGAGAGAGAGAGAGAGAGAGAGAGAGAGAGAGAGAGAGAGAGAGGAGAGAAGCAGAGCGACACACAAACACGCGCGCGACACACACACACACACGCGCACACACACACACACGCGCACACACACACGCGCACACACACACACACACACACACTCGCACGCACACACACACCATACACGAACAAACAATTTAACAAACAAACAAACAAAATCGATATTGAGATGGACGACAATGGACGATAGACAACAGACGACAGACAGACAGACAGACTGACAGACAGACAGAACAGACAGAAGCTTCTAACATGTCGCTTGATCCTAGTCCCCTATATCAAAGCGACCAAGGGTTGAGATGCTTTTAAAGAATGCAAATAAGTGGGGAGAGCTAATGCAATCATTGAAAGTGTGTACAGCAATTGTCTAATAGTATTGCTGACTTCCATCGCCACAGAAAGGGAGAGAGGGAGAAGAGAGAGGGGGGGGGAGCAGAGAGGATGGACAGAGAGGGGGGGGGGAGAAGGAGAGAGAGAGGAGGAGAAAGGAGAGAGAGAGAGGGAAGAGAGAGGGGAGAGAGAAAGGGAGAGGGGAGAGAGAGAGAGGAGAGAGAGAGAGAGGAGAGAGAGAGAGAGAGGAGAGAGAGAGAGAGAGAGAGAGGAGGAGAGAGAGAGAGAGAGAGAGTGAGAGAGAATGAGAGAGAGAAGAGAGATGGAGAGTGAGGAGAGAAAGAGAGAGTAGAGAATGGAGGAGAGACAGAGAGAGAGAGTGCGAGAGAGAGAGAGAGAGAGAGAGAGAGAGAGAGAGAGAGACAGTGAGAAAGAGAAGTGAGAGAGAGATAAAGAGAAATCAAGAGAGATGGAAAGGGAGGAGAGAAAGAGAGAGAAGAAAAAGAAGAGAGATACAGAAGAGAGAAAGAGACAGCGAAGAGAAGAGAAGAAGAGGGAGAGGAGAGAGAGACACACGACACAGAGACAGTGAGAGACACAGAGAGAGAGACAGAGAGACAGACAGACAGAGACAGCGACAGAGAGAGAGCTGAAGAGATATAAAAAGACAGAAAGAAAGAGTAACAGGAAGAAATAGATAGAAAGCAAAGAAGATAGAAAGAAAGAGAAAAACCACTAAAAGAAAGAAAAAAGAAATGCTTGAGAAAGAACGAGAGGGATAAAGACAGCGAGACAGACAGACAGACATACACAAAACACACACATACACAGCGAGAAACAGACAGACAGACAGACAGGTAGACAGACTGACACAGAGACAGAGACACAGAGAGAGAGAGGAGAGGAGAGGAGAGAGAGAGAGAGAGAGAGAAGAGAGAAGAGAGAGAAGAGAGAGAGAGAGAGAGTGGGTTTGCATATTATCTAATGTCAACATCAAGTTTTGACTGTGCCGAAGGAGAACATTGCCATTGAAATGGTCAACGTAAAAGAGATCACACGTGATGATTATTATCATATCAAACTGACTTTTTATTTGTGTCAGGGAGGGGAGGGGAGGGGAGGAGAAAGTAGAAAATAAAGAGTTCAATTCTTGTCAAAAAAGTTATTCAGAGTTAGTGCATTTCTATAGCATCATCCTTACATCAAACATATCACCATTGACTGTCGTTTAATAAAGGAAATTGAAACTCTGACGTCTTTCTTACTTAGATTTGTAATGTTATGACTTTGCAAAGCTTCATTAAAAAAAACTTGTCTTTTCAGTTCAGCTCCAAATGTAGGTGTTGTGTTTTTAAAAGCATGAAATCACATGCGTGTGCATGCATGCACGCAGTGCGAGTGCACGCGCACAGACACACACACAGAGGCACACAAACACACGCACGCACGCGCATGCACATGCACACACACACACACACAGAGGCACACACGCAGGCACACAAGCGCACGCACGCACCCACGCACATGCACCCATACACACACACACTCTCTGTCTCTGTCTGTCTGTCTGTCTGTCTGTCTGTCTGTCTGTCTTCTCTGTCTCTCTGTCTCTGTCTCTGTCTCTCTCTCTCTCTCTCTCTCTCTCTCTCTCTCTCTCTCTCTCTCTCTCTCTCTCTCTCTCACATATAGAAGATAAAGTAGAGAGCAAAAAATAGAGGCACCATATTATGGCGACACACTCTCACATAGAGACAGACAGGCTGACAGAGACAGAGACAGACAGACAGGCAGAAACAGAGAGACAGAGACAGAGAGACAGAGACACAGAAACAAAGACAGAGACAGAGAGACAGAGACAGAGAGAGAACAGAATCCCGATTTAATGCAAAAGAAACTTTGCGTGACTATAAATACATACCCCCCCAAAAAAAACAAAAACAAAAAAAAAAAAAAAAAAAAAAGTTTTCTAAAAAAAATTTTTTAAAAGAAGGCGAACAATTAGCGCCCTGAATATTCATTCAAGCAAGAACTGTACTGGAACCAGCCCCACTGCAGACAGGACTACGATCCATTTTAACCGCACTCGAGAGTGAAGCAAAGCCGTGAATTGAATCCTCCCGCTTGCCGCTAAATAATAGCATCCACGTAGTGGTTGGTGGGTGCACTGTCAAGTCTTAGGCCTACCACATCCCTGCTAAACCTTACTCCTGCCTTCACCGCTTTCCTTAATTTATGATTGAATCAATCGGATCTGGCTGGCTGGTTGGTTGGTGTCCAAGAATGTTTGATGTCTTTCCTCTCTTGTCTGGCCTAGGGGGTTCTCTTTCAAGAGTGACATGCAATGCATGCAGGGTGACAGTTTGGCGCTACACCCCCTTTTTTGTCTTATGTTGTTGAGCTGATGATGGGCGCGATAGTCAGGGATAAGTAAGTCTACTTGCTTCTTTCCTCTTCTTTTTCTTCATCGACACCCATACAGTAACTATTGATTTTTCATACGCACTTTTGGTTTACAGCAGATTCTGCGTGAATTCGGCTGCTTTCCCAGGGTAGCGCGTTCGCTACAAGTGCAGCGCCATCATTTTTTTCTTTCCTGTTCAGAGATTTTTTCCTATAGATTGATTTTTTCAGACTTTTCCTGGGAAAAAAACCTTTGTGCCTGAGGATTTTACATGCGCAAATAAGTGTAACACAGGGACCGGTTATGTCATCGAAACCTACCACCGACCACACTCATGGTCTAATAGAGGGAAAGTTGGGCCAAACGGATTCGAACAGCACACTGACCGGACTTTCGTTTTAGACAGGCGCGTTAGCTCTAGACACGATCCATATTTACTGTGCGTTGGATGCCGTTATTGAGCGCCTGACAAGTCAGACTAGCGCATCTGAAGTGGGAGAGGTTTGTTATCTTTTAAATCTTTCTGGAAAAATAGTGGAGAGTGATCTGCAAGCAACCTAACAGAAGGAGGCGGCTAAGGAAAGAAAGACGAATAGAAAGGGTCATGCCAGAGATTCTGATAATGGGTCTTTCATACGATAGACCGGTATTGTCGGATATGATTGTAATGATCAAGGGGACATTAAATCGCATAATACCTGCAAAAGTAACGGTTGTTAGACATCTGTATGGGTATAATTCACCCTGCACACCTACTACCAAAGCCACATATCATACCTTTCTTGCGAGGATTCAAGATAGGGCTCATGTACCTTTTTATTTATTTTGGTTTATTTATTCTTTTATATCGAGGATAATGGAATAAACACTCATGTGCTTTTTTACATCCAGTCCCCGTGTGTATGCAGTTTTGTAAATCTTATCTGTTCCCACCGGCACACGATGGCCTACTTTTAACATCACAAAGCTAATCAAAGAGAAGACAACTTCAGAGAGTGTGGGGACAGGCCTTGGGTGGAACGACCTACTACTAGGGAGGGAGGAGGACCGTGGGGAGTGTATGGAGGAAGCTGGTTGTAGAATCTTCAGTTGTGCCCCCCACTGTTGACGGGGATACGGGACAGGTGAAGGTGAAGAAGAAGCTAACTCCCCCCCCCCCTCCCCTCTTGCGTGTTTTAACTTGTCCACGACACTTGGGGTGAAAACTCCGATACATATGATGGAAAAAGTCAGCTCCGCTCGGGGCTATCTCTGTTTTACAGCTACAAGCCCAGCCAGCTGACAGATGTGGATGCATTACAAGCCGTTGGCTTGTTGTTGCTCACAATACCTGTATTTTATTTTTATTTATTTATTTATTCTTTATATCGACGATAATGGAATAAGCACTCATGTGCTTTCTTCATCCAGTTCCCGTGTGTATGCAGTTTTGTAAATATTGTCATCTGTTCCCACCGGCACACAATGGCCTACTCTTACGAAAAGCGGAACAGGATTTAACGTGTGCGCAAGATGTTTTGCGTGCGTTCGCACACGGGCCTCGGTTTACAGTCTAATCCGAAAGACTTTTGGGGAGAGTGGAGTCAGTGCTGATGTTAACTCCAGGGGAAAAATTCCCTCGAACGGGAGTCGAACTTGGGTCGTCAAATTGCGAACGCAATGTTCTGACCATTATGCTATCCCGTTCCCCTGTATGTAACATAACCGTGTTTTTTGTGACTAAAAATCTTTTTTTTTTAAAACCAGATGTGGTAGCATTGATTATGGCAGGCGCTATGATAATCCACAAAGAACTCTTGTCAGATATAGGGTGGACTTTCATAACAAACCAAAGCATTATGTATGCACCTTTCCAGTCTCTTCAAAACTACAATGGAATACAACTCGTCACTTGCAACACTAGCGATCATTATTTTGCTTATATAACTTTTTCCCTACGGGTGCCGGCCCACTATTCACGGGTTGCCCACTAATGGGGCAACCATCTTCTAGCCCTTCCTTACGAAACACCCACTTACGGGAAACAGAAGCACGCAATTTAATAAGCACAGTGCACGTTGTACAGTGAAAGAGTGGTTCTGTCCCTTAATGTAGGGATGACCTTGCTGACAATGTTCATCATTCTTGCACTCAAATTAAAAAAAAAATTGTTTAATGTAAGCACAAAAAGTAGCACATGCAATAGTGACAGATTCTATTTTGAAATGTCTTGGGGCAATCCTGAGGTTTGAAATAATTATCATTAATCCGCTGTGACATAAAGTAGTATAAGGCAAACGAAGGAGAGACAGGCAGAGAAAGGGATGGGAGGACAACATCCAGAGAGTGGACGGGCCTCAGGCTGAGAAGACACCCTGAGAAAGGTCGATCGAGGACAGAAGGAAGAGAGGAGCTGGTTGCGAAGTCTTCTTCTGTGGCGCCCCTACGGTCTAAACAGACTATGGGATAGAGGAAAGAAAGACCTATACTTGGTTTTTCCTTCACTACCTTTTCCTCAATAATAAAACAAATAAAGCGGAGCACAGGGGACTGACTGACTCACCGTTGAAGATGTTGGTCAGCAGGGTGATGGGGTTGCAGAAGAGAGCCACCAGCAGGTCCGCTACCGCCAGGTTGGCGATGAAGACGTAGGTGGCCGAGTGGAACCGCTTGTCCTTGATCACCACGGCCAACACGCAGGCGTTACCAGCAGGGCCAGGATCAGCACCATGCCGTACGCCACCGAGAAGATGGCGATCATGTAGCCTGGCTGCTTCACCAGGGGGTAGTAGATCACAGAGTCATTACTGCTGTGGCTGCTGCTGCTGTTGTTGTGGTTGTTGATGCTGTTGCTGCTGCTGCTGGTGTGGTGGTGGCTGGAGTCTCTGACCATGGGCATGATGGTGGTGGTGAGAATGTAGGGAAAGGAGGCGTTGTTGTGGGGTTTACGATGAGGTCCATAAAAGATCCGTTGGCCGCCATGGTTTTGTAGTGATAGTAAGCGCAGGAACGTGGGGTTCGATATGTCACACAGCTGGGTCACCACTTCAGCAGAGCAGTTGAAGGCACTATAGCTCACAATGAGTAAAGCACCGCAATAGTGAAGAAGAAAAAAAAAGCACCACTAAGTCATCACACATACACACACATACAAATCACGTTGGTTCACTGCTCTGTAATTCTATCTCTTCATTCATTGAGGACCTGGTTGGTCAAATTCATGGGTTTCAAAGTACGAAGATGACACCATCCAGGGAAAAAAAGCAGATGCAGACTGTTTCTGGAGTTACTTTGTTGGGGGAAAGGAAGGAGTGATTGTCACATCCCCTTGATGGTAACTCTGCACAACATTTCGCAGAAAAACACGATGAATGCCACTGTGCACTTTGTTTTAAATTTTAGAAGATGTGATCCGTGTTGCTCTAGTTCATCATCTGTAAAACCACTACCATCATTTCTGACGATGCTCTTTTTTGTGATGATGGACTGCAGCTTTCAAAGCGAACGACACCCTACAAGGATTGGGCATAGTAGCGGCTGTCTCATCTTGTTGGGGGAAAAAAAAAACATAAAATACATTTCAACCAAACTTAGTGATGAAGTAAAACACAATTTTAAAAAAAATCAAGTACCTAACAAACAAGCAAATAAAAAGCATAAAATACAAGTTCAACCAAACTTAGTAATGAAGTAAAACAGAATTTAAAAAAAAATCAAGTAGCCTAACAAACAAGCAGATAAAACGGTCTCGATGACAAGAATTGAAGAAGCCTCTAAGCCTATAGAAGTCAGACACAACGCAAAGAACACAGGGAAACATGATACAAAAATAAACAGTCACGGAAAGCAGATCCACCGCTATTACTAAACTAAAAGGAAGAACACACTTTGGTTTAAAAATCTGAAAACGCATTTCCTTCTCCTTCCTCAGCTTAAGACCCAAGATTCACCACAGGTGTGATAGTTTGGGTATGCGACTGTTTATATTGACTATCAAGGTAGCCACTTTCTGATTTCGATATCTAAACAAGACACCTGTGTGCGTGTGTTTTAAAAAAAATATTTTTGGCATCTGTTCTTACCGGCACAATTCGCCTACTCCTCCTTAAAGACAGAACCTGTTTTAACGTGTGCGCAAGCTTGTCTGCGTGCGTTCGCACACACGGGATCTCGGTTTGCGGTCTCATCCGCAGAACTTACGGGGGAGTGAAGTTAATACTGACGTTAACTTTAGGTAAAAGAATCAGTTTGAATGGGTGTCTCAGTGGAGGCTCGAACGTAAGCTCGACCCTGCGCCTTCAAATTGCAAGCGCAACAATCAAACCACTAGGCCCTCCCGCACCTAAAAATACTTCTGAATGCTATATCTTGCCCATAACATGATGTTAAAAAAAAAGCTTCAAATTGTCTCCACTAATCATACATGTACGTTTAACATTGTGATCTTACTCTTACCGAAACTTTAGTTCTCTGAAAGATAAAAACCATAAAATCAGTAAAATATGAAAGGCATCGGTCTCGTTGTTTACCAAGAGGCAATATACAACCCTTTTACAATTTCAAGAAAATGTCCTGGAAGTCGAAATGTGGCTGCCTAAGTGATGGGCAAACATCCACACACGTACTATCTCAGCATTAGTAAACCTCGAAGATCTAGACGGAAAAAAAATGATAGATACGTTATCATCAGACAATGAACTTTAACTTAAGCTTTAAATTAAATGAGGACACAGTAATGACAGCATCTTTTATCACAGAAACCGCGACAGAATACAAAATATCAATTTATGTTGCAAACCGAGTACTTTTAAATTAGTCTCTAGTTGACCACAAAAAGCAACCTGTGTTAAACTTCTACTGCCACTGAACAGTTATCAATAATACTGACAGTTCGGAAGCTGGCTAAAACTTACATCATCAATCGTAAACCCTTCACATTACCATTTTTCGATCTCGCAACTTTATAATCTATTACCAATTTTCGATAGCACAACTTTACACTACCAATTTTTGATAGCACAACTTTACACTACCAATTTTCGATCCCGCAACTTTACACTACCAATTTTCGATCCCGCAACTTTACACTACCAATTTTCGATCCGCAACTTTACACTACCAATTTTCGATCCCGCAACTTTAACACTACCAATTTTCGATCGCGCAACCTTACACAACCAGTTTTTTTGATCACGCGACTTTACCAGTTTTGTCGCATTACAGTTGTGCAACTTTACACTACCAGTTTTTGATCATGCAAACTTTACACTACCAATAATATTTTCTATCGCGCAACTTTACATTACCAATATTTAATCGCACAAGTATAAATTCATTACCAATTTTCCAATCATCTCTCTACCAGATTATTATTTGCAGTAAAAGAAAGGGGAAAAAACCCGAAACACACGCAAGAATTATTCTCCATAGATCGTGAGTAAAAATCGCAAATGTTTACTACAGCTTACACTCAGAATTTATAGTTATACTTAAAACAGATAAATTTCAAGTAAAGCAGAAACGAATATAAAGCAAAACTAAAACCACACAAACAAACATGACACAGCTTATCCAACCTTTTAGAAAAACAAAAGAGGAGAAACCATCGAATTTATAGCATACTTTAAAAAAGAAAAAAAAGCAACACAATCTCAAAAGAAACACAAAGAAATAAATGCAAACATTAAAACAATAAAGAAAAGCAACAACAAAATCTAAAAACAAACACAAAAAAATATAAACGCAAACTTTTGAACAAAAGCCTACCTTGTACAAATAAACAAATTATGGCTTCACCTGTTTCAAATTAAAGAATAGAAAAGACAAAAAGAAAAGAAAAAAAAAAGTAAAACACCTACTTTACCACAATTGATCAGTGAACGATAAAAATCATAACTCCCTCGCACACCACCATCACAACACATTTTCAGAAGAGATCTCTACCAAGTGAAGAAAAGGAGAGAGAGAAAGCATGACGAGTGATCAATGATATTAGCGTAGACTCTCTCTCTCTCGCTCCCTCTCTCCCTTTCTCTCTCTCACGCCCCCTCTCTCTCTCTCATTCTCCATCTGCTTGTTGGATCATGACAGAGCGAAAAAAAGGAAAGAAAAATCCCGCACGCACACTCAACGGAGAAAATCCAATTTTACCAGTCGCACGCACTCTCTCTCTCTGCCTTGGCTAGTAGTACTGTGTTCCTGTTGGGCGGCCACTTGCTAGGCTAGCTAGAGGTTTCGTGGTGGCTTGTCTGTGAGTGTGTGTCTGTGTGGGTGTGTGAGTGTGTGTGGGATTTCTAGCATGTTATGTTAGTTAAGGCTAGGCTTTAGGTATCCACGGTGAACTTTTTTTCTGTTTTCTGTTGTTTGTCTAGCTGTCTGTGACTGTCTGTCTCTCTCTCTCCTCGTACATACAATACGTGCATGTACACACACACACACAAACGTGCGAGCACTTTCCTGCACACAAACACACACATACACGCACGTACGCACGCGCGCACGCATGCACACACACACACACACTCGCATGTTCTGTTTTGAAAAACAGTTTATATCAAAAACGCCCCTCTGCATTTTTTGTTCTGCTATCATACCAGTCCATCATATTTGTTTGATTGCCGTGCTCGGTGCTCGTATGCAAAAAAAGAAAAGATTTGAGCTATAAAAAGATGGAAATATTCCAAGAGTTCTTATGATTCGAATTACATGTCTAGCATCAGTTGCAGAAAGTACTTGCCAGTCATCATTAGAAGGATACTGTAATTAATCTTACGGCTTTTTCATATTCATTACAATTTTCATCCTTCCATCCCTCTTCTCATCCCGCTTTTTCTTTATTTCTATACTGTTTCACCTGAAGCCAACATGTTTAAATCACCTTGTAGTGAATGGATAAATAACTAATAAGAAAAAGAAAAAAAATCGGTTTGTATCATGCGACGTAATCTTTGTCTCTGTCTGTCTGGCTGCTGCCTGTCTGCCTGTCTGTCTGTCTCTCTCCCTCTCAGTGTGTCTCTCTCTGTGCCCCCGCACCCTCTCTCTCTGTCTCCCCCCCCCCCCCCTCTCTCTCTCTCTTTCGCGCCGAACATGTAAACTAATCTTTAAAAGTTTTTCACTTTTATCGAGATTCTCTGAAAAGTCCACACGACACGCTGATACTACATTTAGGGCTCTTACCACCCACCCACACACAGTAGGAGTGAATTTATTGTCTGTACAATGTGTCCCTCACTATAGGATGGAGAATGCTGCAATGCTTGTTCTTCTCCTGTACTTGGTAACTCTGCAAGGGGGTCTGCCTGCTAGCCTCAGCCTACACATCCAAACTTTTAGAGCAGTTCGTGAATAAAATGATAATTATGAATGATATCAGAAAATATTTATCCGTTTTTTTGCTGGAAGAAACGAGGTGGGTGGAAAAACAGAATAATAGAATATAATACAAAGAAGAAAGCATCAAGAAAAACAACAGCAAGAAAGCATATCAACTGGTGAAAGACCGGACTGGCACAAAACAGGGAAGAAGCTCAACAATCAAAGACAAAATGGGAAAGCTTCACTGATGACCAGGATATTCTGAACAGATGGACAGAATACTGCTCCGACCTGTATGACTTCAAAACCACATGGGATCCAGTAGTCATCAATGTTCCCACAAGCACAGATACAGATAGTCACCCTGTCCTCCGAGAAGTAGTGGAAACAGCAGTCAGATCGCTGAAAAAGGGGAAGTCAGCAGGGGCTGACAACATTCTAGCTGAGTTGGTTCAAGCTGGAGGGGAAGCCATGATCAACGCTCTACTAAAAATCAGCAACAAGATCTGGCAGACAGGAAAATGGCCAAACACCATGGACACAGTCACTCATCATCACCCTCCCCAAGAAAGAAAATCTTCAGCAGTGCCAGAATTACAGCACAAACAGCCGTGTATGCCACCCAAGCAGGTCATGTTGAAGATTATACTGAACAGACTGAAACCACAAGCAGAGATCATCAATGCTGAGGAACAAGCAGGTTTCAGAGCAGGGCGTAGCACAACTGAACAGATATTCAACCTCGGAATACTCTGTGAGCGGCACCTTAAACACAAGACCTCTACCACATATCTATTGAATTTAAGAAGGCATTCGACAGAGTACGGTATGCACCTTTGTGGGCAACCATAAATTTGTACAGCATCAATGCAAACCTGATCAGAGTCATCAAAGAGCTGTACAAGAAGGCCCCAGTGCAGTGTACTACAACAGTAACATTGGAGAGTTGTTTCGAACAACTGTTGGAGTAAGGCAGGGTTGTCTACTCTCACCCATTCTTTTCAACATCTTTCTTGAGAGAGTCATGGCTGATGCACTGGAACAGGATCAGAACAGGAGCTTACCAGCCTAACAAGAACACCTGAACAAGGCCTCTAAAACATACGGCATGGAAATCAATGCAGAGAAGACCAAACTGATGAACAATAGCACCAAGGGTATCAGCACTGATATCAGGGTAAATGACCAGAAGCTGGAAACGGTTTAAAGCTTCAAGTACTTGAGAGCCGCGCCGTTGTATCAGACAAGGGGTCCAAGCCAGAGGCAGTATGCAGGATTGCACAGACAGTAACAGCGCTGTCAAAGCTGAAAACCATCTGGAAAGATAAAAATATTTTACTTAACTCCAAGATCAGACTAATGGGCTCCTTGTCGTATCTATATTCCTATATGCCTGTGAATCATGGACCCTGACTGTAGATTTGGAAAGAAGAGTACAGGCGGTAGAGATGAGATGCTTCCGGAGACTACTTGGCATCTCCTACAGAGACCACATAAGCAACAAAGAAGTGCATAACAGAATCCAGCATACCATTGGTCCCTACGGACACCTACCAATCGTAAAGAAGCGTAAATTTAAATGGTACGGGCTTTAACGAGATCAAAAGGACTTGCAAAATCAAATACACCAGGCACTGTCCAAGGAGGAAGAAAGAGAGGCAGACCAAAGAAGAGAAGGGAGGACAACATCAGCGAATGGAAAGATCTAGAACTCAACAAAACTTTGAGAAAGGCAGAACAGAGAGAGGAATGGAGGGAACTGGTTGTCAAGTCCTCAGTCGCTAAACTAAGGGATAGATAGATAGAGATAGATAGATAGATAGATAGATAGATAGATAGATAGATAGATAGATAGATAGATAGATAGATAGATAGATAGATAGATAGATAGATAGATAGAATATATGCAAAATACAGTGATGAGGAGAGATAGGGAGAGAGTAAATGGGATATATATATATATATATATATATATATATATATATATATATATATATATATATATATATATATATATATATATATATACAGAGAGAGAGACAGACAGACAGATAGACGAGACAAAGAATAGAGACAGAGACAGACAGAGACAGACAGGCAAGGCGACAGACAGACAAAGACATACAAGGGTCAAGCAGACAACATTCACTGGTTTGTGTTCGGATGATGAAATGATATGTCAGTGTCAGAGCTCTCTCTTTCACCAATTCCAGGCGAATGTAAAACAGTGTTTAGCGGGGTTACCAAAGGGGACAGGTGACCTTTGCGCGCCATAGCTTTAAGTAAAGACCTCAAGTTCACTCAGGTGTAATATAAATGGGTACTAGCCCTTTAGGGACAGGAAGGTAATCAGCGAGGGAGAGGAGATGGGTGCCGCCTCAAAACTACGCTGGCCTTTAGAAAAGCTTATATCTCTGACACTTTACCTCCATCGACGGCATAGGATATGAAAACACCTTCACACACACACACACACACACACACACACACACACACACACACACACACATATATATATAATATATATATATATTAATATTATATACATACATACATATATACACATATATATATATATATATATATATATATATATATATATATATATATATATATATATATAATATATATAATATACACGCATACAGTGTCAACGAGATTTTCAGAATATCGGGCGGCCATTCCAGTATTCATAATTATGATCACCACTTACAGCTAGAATAAAAAATGCGCAGGTGTCTGGCACTGAATATACATCATATCACTCGTAATGCCCAGACTAAACACGCTAGTTGGCATGAGAAGTGGTGGGGTAAGGGAAGAGGATGAAAGAGGATGCTATGTGAGACAGCTTTTTTTTTTAAAGAAAAAAGAGGGTAAGTGAAATGAATAGCAAGGTATA
>CM060318.1:17841392-17851392 GCA_030674155.1 Stramonita haemastoma
CGTCAAAAGTGAAGGGGGGGAAAAAGGCACGAAAGGGGGTGTTTTCATTTCCCCTTCTCCTCCAATCCATCCGTTCCACGCTTTTCCTGAATATCCCCACGCCTATTGCTCTTAAAAGAAAAGGAAAAGGAAAAGAAGTCAAGGAATCTACATGCAGATCTATAAAGATGAAAAGGAAACAGGTCAAATAATGTAAGTGTAGAAAATTCATGTTCACATTGTTGACATGTTCGTCTTCAAAACGAGCTTAAGTAAAATCGGCAAACGAAATTTTGACTCGGAAGACCACTATTTTTGGTAACAAAATCATGATGCTTCATGATATTTAAAGCTGAACTGAAGTAAAAAGACAACAATGCTGGGACAAGAGTAAAGTATCTTTAAGTAGCTCTACAACTTTGTTCAAAATCAATACTTTGGCATCTTTACCATTCGTCCTTCCGGTTCCGCACACAAAAATATTACGGCAAGTCTGTAACAAAAAAGAAGCAGAGATCTTGTCTTCTGATGTTAACCCTTCTGAGGCTGCTTTATTGGAGAGAGCGAGCGGTAGCTTGACCACGTAGAGAGTGCCATAAAACTTCACCGAAGGAAAGTAAAGGACTCCACAGAGTTCAGTCCATTGTACTGTCAGGGACGACTGAATGGAGACGCTTTGATCGTCTCTCTGACGTAGAGACCGTGCTGACCGTATGTTAATCCTCCGGATGTCAGCAACTAAAGTCACAATAACGTTTTTTTAAAGGAGGATGTTTGGTGGTGTGGATCCGTGGTCTATAGAGGTAACGCGCCTGCCTAGAAAGCGAAACGTCTGGGTTGGAAGTGTGTGGGTGGTTTGAATCCTGTTTGGGTCCAAAACTTTTACCCCCCATCCACTAGATCATAAGTATGTGGTCTGGGTGCTTGTCTTTCGGATGAGACGATAAATGGAGGTTCTGTGTGTTACACATCGTTATTTAACGCACGTAAAAAAAAACTAAAAAAAAACACAGCAACAAGGAGGTTGTACCTGGCAAAATTCTGTAGAAAAAAGCCACTCTGACGGGGAAACAAATACAGTTGCAGACAGGAAAAAGAAAAAAATAATAATGGGTGGCGCTGCACTTGTGGCAACGTGCTCTTCCCGGGGAGAGCAGCCCGAATTTCACGCAGAGAAATCTGCTGTGACTGTAAAGTGGTAGAAAATAAAACAAAAAATAAAGAAAAAACCCTGAAAACGTGGTCTCTGTATCTTGTTGTTTTCTCCCGTGGGGATTGCTATGGGTCTGTTAGTCTAAATAACATCCTCCCACCTGAAGAAAATTCTGTACTACTAATTCCTCTTGTCCATCCCTCTCTTTTTTTTTTTTTTTTTTTTTTTTTTTTTTTTTTACGCTTCTAATCTTTACTTCAAATCACACTGTAAGACACTGCAATACGCTTCTAATCTTTACTTCAAATCACACTGTAAGACACTGCAATACGCTTCTAATCTTTACTTCAAATCACACTGTAAGACACTGCAATACCTTCTAATCTTTACTTCAAATCACACTGTAAGACACTGCAATACGCTTCTACATCTTTACTTCATACGCCACCTTTCTAAACTCTTTCTTCTTCCCCTTAGCCTCCATCCCCTTTGAGTTGTTTTTTTTTTATATCCACATGTGATAGATAATATCCACATCTGTCGAGAAAGTGTCCACATCTTATAAATTCTAAACCAACCTGTTGAAGAAATCTGCATGTTATTTAAATATGTTATCCACACCTGTTGAAGAAAACTCTTCATGTCAATCATGTTATTATGTTTCTTTTCTTCCTGTCACCTCATTCTTGTCTATTTTTGTCTCTTCTTGGTTCACTCTTCTGCCCTCTTTAATTTTTCACTGCCACATCTTTGTTTTTATTTTTTATTTTTAATCAACTTTAATAATATGCTGCAGTTGAGTGTTTATACTCATATTTCCTTGTTTACAGACCTTTTTTTCATGAATGAAGTTTTTGTATTATTTCATGTTCTTTGTTTCATTTTTCATCTTATAGTCTTCCATGTTCTGTCTGCAACATCTGCCTGTACTGGCATCTTCCCCTTGTCTTTTATGTTTTAAATTGTATACTTTTAGGTAAAATTAACTCATTGTTCGACTGGTCACTGCTGTAATAGTAATTATAGATTGCGATATTTTATTTGATACTCAAATATCAAATGGATAGGTGATGATGATTTTGTTTTTTTGAATATGCTAATGCACATTTTTCCGATCAAAATAATTTTGTTGACAATGTTCAGTGTGCTTCCACCTAGTGATCGGTTTTGTATTCCAAATAGTACGTCATGTAGTGAGAGTTTGATTTGCATTCCCAAAACTGAATGGAGGTAACTTTCCGTTTTTCGCCAAAATGCGTTTACTGGTGTACATTCATAAAAGAAATGTTCAATAAAATCAATTTCGTTTGTACATATAGAGCATTTATTGCCATCTACTACATTCATCTTGTGTAACAGAATATTAGTCGGATAAATGTTGTGCATTATCTTCCATTGCAGTTCTTTTAATCGAACTTCCTTGGTGACCAGGTGGGGAGTTGACCACACCTGGTCAGTGATCTGAAAGTGGAGCTTTCTTTGCCAAAATCCAATGGCACAGGGCTTTACTTTGTCTTTTGTTTTCCTTTTGTTGCGTAGGAGTTGTAAAATAATCTTTGGCTTGGTGCAGTAGCTACTGGCTTCACTATCCTGGTTACTGCATTGAGTTTGGTTATCCTGTTGGCTGATCCAGTCTTTCCATTGTTTTGGAATGGCATTAATGAGTGCATTAAATTGAAAAGCCGTGTTGGCTGGGTTATGGTTGACTTTGCTTTGAACTTCTTCTAACTTAAATAGTCTGTTTTCGTTGTTATGTATCAAATCTTGAATTTTTTCTAGTCCTTTATTTTTCCAGGAAGAAAAGAATAAGATCTGAGTTTTGTATGTAATCAGTCTATTGTGCCAAAGAGGTTGGTTTCTGAAATTGGCAATGTTGATTTCTTCCATTGTGCATAGCTTTTTATTATCTAGGTAAGTGAATAAAACTGTGCTCCAGAACTCACTATTTATACTTTTACTGGCTTTTAATTCTGCTGACCGACAATTTACTTCAAATATGTTACTTCCATTCGCTACTGTCTGAAAATACCACTTTGGAATAAAAATCCAGTTATCATTGTCCGATTTGTAAAGCTTGCCAATCCACTGAAGGTAAAAACACATTTGTAGCTCAGTTACATTTACCATTTTAAGTCCACCTTCACTATATTCACTTTCCATAACTTTTCTTTTTACTTTTTCGAACGCTTTCTTGTTGGAAAATTTTCTCTGCCAAATAAATTTGTATAATGTTCTATTGATTTTTGAAAGTACCTTTTCTGGGAGTCCAATCGATTGCATTATGAAGACTAACTGACTTATCAGCAGACTTTTAACTAGAACAATTTTGCCATGTATGCTAATATCTCTTCGATTCCACACCTTTATAAGATTTTGAATTTTCTGTAGTCTACCTGTCCAGTTGTCTTCGATATTTTGGGCTCGTACATCATTTCTGAAAAATACACCTAGAATCTTGATCTTGTCTGTGAGGACATATGGTATATCTTCATTTTCTGTGTGTTTTCCAATTTTCATTGCTTTTGTTTTATGTACATTTAGTGAGAGACCACTTAATTTTGAAAAATCAGTAATTATGGATGTGGCATGCATTATGTCATCTTTATTGCGCAGGAGAAGTGTTGTGTCATCTGCTAGTTGCTTTATCTTAATGTTTTCAGTTTCAGTGCCATTTTTGGGCAGTTCAATGCCACACACATTGCTGTTTCTTATCTTGATTGCCAGCAATTCAACAGACAGTACAAAAGCTAGGGGTGAAAAGGGACAACCTTGTCTTATCCCACAAGTTACTGGGAAGGGTTGTGAAATCCAACCCCCGTGATTTATGCTACTGAATGTATTGCATGACAGAGTGGATACCCATTTTCTAAAATGTTCACCAAAACCAAAGGTTTTAAATGCGTTTAAAATGAATTTTCTGGAGATAGAGTCGAAGGCTTTTGAATAATCTAGTGCTAAAAGATACCCAGCTTTCCTTGTGTGATTTAGATATTCAATGACGTCATCAATTGTTCTGATTATTGTTGCTATGTTTCGGCCTTTTAAATAGCCAACCTGATCCTGGTTGATCAGTTTTGGAATTACTTTACCGAGTCTTAATACTAATGTTTTTGCTAATATCTTGTAATCTGTGTTTGAAAGTGTGATTGGTCTCCAGTTATTTAATTGATCGCGTGACAGTTCCTTCCCTTTATGTAACAAAATTAATATTCCTTGTTTCTGTGTGTATGACATTTCTTCATTTTGAAATGACTCATTAAAAGAGCATGTTAACAGTGTTTTAATCTTCTTCCAAAACACTTTCATGAACTCAACCGTTAGTCCATCACTACCAGGAGATTTGCCGTTACCCATTGTTTTCAATGCGGCACTAGCTTCTTCTTCCAAAATTATACCATCACAAAGAGCTGATTCTTCAGCACTTAATCTAGGGACTTCCACATCTTTAAGGAAGTCACAGACAGTTTCTTCCGCATTTTCGATGTTAGTTTTTTGATTGTATAAAGCACGATAGTATTTAACCTGTTCTTCAATAACTTTCATTTGTTCAGTTATTATTTCGTTTTTCCCATTGAGTATTCTGGTCATGATTTTTTTCTTTGCTCTTATTCTTTCTAGATTTAAAAAGTATTTTGTACTTTTTTCACCATCCTCTATCCATCTTTCACGTGCTCTTATCTGTGCACCTCTAGCTTTTTCAAGGGACAATATTTCTAACTGTTGTTTAATATTAAGCAGATCCTTCTGCAATTCAGTGTCACCGGGATTTATTATTAGTGCCTGCTCAATTTTTTTCAATCGATTTTGTAGACAGAGTGTTTTGTTTTTGTTTTCGTATGCTTTCAACTTTCCAAACTCCATACAAAATTCCTTTATTCGAATCTTACAGAGTTCCCATCTATCTAGCGAGCTTTCGGTTCGCAATGTTTCATCATTGTCACTTGTTAGTTCTTCTAACAGTTCATTCATATGGTACACAAATTTTGTATCTTTCAAGTAAGAATTATTAAAGCGCCAATATCCTGGACCTTGTTTAAAGCGAGATATATTTACTTCGGTAATGATGGCTTTGTGGTCAGTATTTGGAACTGTTATGATTTCACAACTGCAGCAGCATTCCAGTGCCTCTTTGTTAGCAAAACAGTAATCTATCCTGCGTGCCACAAAAGGGTGAAGCCTGCACCAAGTGTATTCTTTTTCCGTATCGTGATAAAGCCTCCAAATGTCTGTTAGGCTGCTTTGTATTACAAAGTTTGAAAAGCTTTCTACTTCTTTTTTTGAATGTGGATGACCAGATAAAACATCAAGGTCACTGTTCAATGTACAGTTGAAATCTCCAGTAACAATAAATTTATTTCCTGTATCGTATTTACTGAAGACATTATACATGTGAGCAAAGAAAAATACTTTTTCTGTGCTCTCATTAGGTGCATAGATATTTGCAATAGTGAGTTCTAGTTCCTCTGTTTGTAGGGATATCATCATTATTCTGTCTTCCTTATGTTGTATCTTTACATCACCTGGAAAATGTTTTGAAACTAGGATCATTTCACCTCTACTATGTTCGGTCCCTTCTTGATAAATTATTTTTCCTCCCCATTGTCTCTCCCACACAAACACATCTTTACTGGTTATGTGAGCTTCTTGAATGCATACAATGTCACATTTCTCCTTCTTAAAGTAATCAAACATTGCTTTTCTTTTTAAATTGTTTTTTTTAGCCCTCTAGCATTTACGGACAGCACTCTAAATGTATCCATAACAAAAACACAAAGTTATATATTGAAATCGCTAATCATAATCACAGTCCAAAGAAAACGTAGCCAGGTCTGTCACAGTCAATGTGTTGGGATGGGATGGGATGGGGGGGGGGTCATCCTGTGTGATCAGAGACCTCACAGTACTCAGTCTCATCATCCTCTGTTTTGTATTCTGTCCGTTCCAGCAACTTTTGTTGTTTCTCTGACTGGGACACAGTGGAATCTTCGGATCGGGGTCTTTTGACAGACCCAGAGCCACTCCTCCTGTATGGATTTAGCGTCGTTTGCTTCTTTTTTTCACGTGGTCTACTGCGGTCATTACTGTCCATAATGCCAGTGCTATTTTGTGTCTTGTAGTTCTTTGTAGGATTTTGTTTTGATTTTTCGCCAGAGTTGAAGTTCACAGTCCCCGCCCTGTCTGTTGTCTGTGTGTTTGTTGATGAACAGTCAGTCGACCCGTCCCTCCCACCGCCTGCATTCAAGATGCATACAGGGTCACCTGCCTTGTGTCCATCACAGTAACACTGTCTGCACTTGATGGGATTTGGACAGTCCTTGTTTCTGTGGTCTTTACGCAGGCAGTGACGGCACTCAGCTTCTTGCTGCTCTTTGTTTAGTTTTTGCTCTTTGTGATACAGAGTGGCTCTGAATGGGCCAATCTGCACCGTCTTTTCCAGGGGTACACTAGGAACTCCTATATAAAGAAAGCGTCTACCAGTCTTCCAGTGGGTCAGTTTTCCTCTCTCATCTCTGTCTCGCTCTAAGATCAGTTTTGAGCGAACAGAGACACCTAACTGTTTTACAGTTTGAAGCACATCTTCATCAGAGAAGGACAGGGGCACGTTGCTGATAACGAGTTTGGTTGCAGGAGGCTGCTCCTCCCTATCACCTGTTACCCCACCTGTCAGATTTCTGACGATATAAGGGTTTTGACTTTTAACACTAATATGTACTCCTCGAAGAGAAAAACCTTGTAACAGAAGTTTTTGTCTGCTATCTTTGTTGCAAGGATAGATCCTCCATAAGGATCCTATTCGCTGTGCACCATCAATCTTGTTATGACCACACACTTTTTCTGCGGCAGCACAAATTTCAGCAGTCGTGAAAGATTTTTTGTCAAAAGCAGGTAACTCATTATTGATCAAAAATAGAGGCAAAGTTCTCTCACCATCTGTTATAGAAGCCATTGTTTACCACCACGATACTCGCACTCTTGAGTATAATAAGGAAAGGTTTTGAAAAAAAAATTAAAAGGAGAAAGGAAAGAAAAAAACACACACAAAAAAAACGGAATGGAAAATGGAAAACAATATATAACACTGAAAAAAACACACCCTCCTTCAAGTTTAAGACTTATAGGATGGCTAGTACTGAAAATCTCCACTTTACAAACACAGCAGAATAAGCGTATATACGGAGCAAATCAAAAACACGTCCTACTGACTTCAGTGTGAACATCACTCTCGTCCATCCCTCTCTTTGTTTCTGCCTTGTTCTGTGTTTTTTGTTTCCTTTTGTTACCACGTTCGTGTTTAGTTTCGTCCACTTTGGTGCGTCCATTCTCCTGTCTTTTTTCAGAAAGACGTTTTGCTGTTGTTGTTGTTGTTGTTGTTTTTGGTGGTTTTCTTTCTTTTTTTCCTTTTTTTCCCTTTTTTTCCATTTGTTCTTTCTTTTCTTTTTTCCAGAAAGACTTAACTTGAAAGATAAAAACAAACTTCTCTCAATGTATGGCTCTACGTGTCAGGCGCTTTACATTTGCGCATCGCATTTTCGCTCTTATCATAACAGACAACAATGGTTGCTGCCTGAGCATTCAACAAACAAGTATCTCTTGTTCATCTCTCTCGCAGTCATTCTGGGATCTTCAAAATTTTGCTACCCCTTTTTTATTGACATCTTCCGAGCAATATGACACACTACACACAAACTTCCAATTACTGTCTCGTATCATAAACCTTCTATTTGATGTTAACAAAAGAATATCTTAAAGGCTTCGGAAGACTTTTTTTTCCTCTGACAGTGCAACGTAGATTCTTTCTTGTATGATGTATGTTATATACTAGGGTTCTTTGTATTTTATTATTGTTTTATTATATATGTGTAGTATACTTCTTACCTTTACCTTAGCTTTTATACTTCTGACAGGGATAAAACAGTTCTGCTGATGTCTTTATCGTGTCAGGTGTATGTAAGTTATTCTTTGACGTCTAAGACGTTAACATTGCCAAAAGAAAGAGAGAGAGATGGAGGGAGATAAGAGAGAGAGAGAGAGAGAGAGAGAGAGAGAGAGAGAGAGAGAGAGAGAGAGAGAGAGAGAGAGGAGAGAGAGAGAGAGAGAGAGAGACAGAGACAGAGACAGAGACAGAGAGACAGAGAGACAGAGAGACAGAGATTTTTTCCTTTTATATCAAGGGTAATGGGATAGTCACTCTTGTGCTTTTTTTACATCCAGTCCCCGTATGTATGCAGTTTTGTGAATGTCAGAGTGAGAGAGAGAAAGATATTGAGAGAGACACTGAGAGAGTGAGAGAGAAAAATAGTCAGACAGACATATGGATAGATAGATAGATAGATAGATAGATAGATAGATAGATAGATAGATAGATAGATAGATAGATAGATAGATAGATAGATAGATAGATAGATAGATAGATAGATAGATTAGATAGATTAGATAGATAGATAGACAGACAGACAGACAGACAGACAGACAGACAGATAGATAGATAGATAGATAGATAGATAGATAGATAGATAGATAGATAGATAGATAGATAGATAGATAGATAGATAGATAGATAAAAAGATAGATAAAAAGATAGATAAAATAATAGTGTGAGTGTGTGCGCGTGCACACGCGCACGCATGCGTCTATCTCGTCTCTTTAACTTCCCATGTGTGCCCACACCCCACACACGCAAGCCACATACGTATGCAACACTTCCTCACTGTAAAAAAACCAAAACAACCCAAATGACAACAAGAGAAAATTATTTTTTTTCTTTTGTGTTCAATCGGAAAATGACATCCCCAGAATGATCAGTGTCCCGTAAAACTCACGGCAAGCTGCTTAGGGCTGCTGCAGGCTGCAATCAATGGCCCCATCAAAGGCGATTTACGGCATGCACCAGCCTCTGCAGCCTCTCTCTCTCTCTGTGTCTCTCTGGGGCACGGATAGCCTAGTGGTCAGAACATTATGTTGGCAATTTGACGACCCGGGTTCGATTCCGGTCGAGGAGATTTTTTCTCCTTGGAGTTAACATCAGTACTGACTCCACTCTCCCCAAAAGTACTTCGGGTGATGCTTTAAACCAAGACCCTGTGTGCCAACACACGCAGAAGATCTCCAGCATACGTTAAATCCTGTTCCGCTTTTTGTAAGAGTAGGACATTGTGTGATAGTTGGAACAGATGACAAGATTTTCAAAACTGCATACACATGGGGACTGGATGTAAAAAAGCACACGAGTGCTTAATCCATTATCCTCGATAAAAAAAAAGAATAAATACGACAGAACTAGCAGCCTAACTGTAAGAGGTGAATGCTGTAGCCAAGTGGTTAAGACCGCTCCACTTCAATCCCATGGGTCAATGAAGTCCTGGGTTCGAATCTCTGCAGTGTCTGGTGAATCAAGGGTGGGGAAGTTTTACGTTCTCCTAGATCAACTTCAAGAGCAGATATGCAATGCGTTAATTCCCTTTTTGTGTATACCAGGCATAGGATACAAATATATACGTTAAATGCCCCCAAAATCATGTGAGGGTTTGATGGGTTATGGAAACACGAACATACCCAGCATAGTGCCCGAAATCGGAATGCAGCTACCTTCGTCATGTACAAAAAACCCGGTAAGATACCCCGAATCTCCTCCTCGTGGGCAAACCTCGGAGCTTTAGCAGAGAAACAGGAAAAAAATAACTGCGAGGAAAAGACATGTAAAGGTAGAACAAATATGACGCTCCACCACGAAATGAGTCCCCTAGCACCTAATCCACCTTTCGGCTAGGAGCCATTACAAGACAGGTGGGGACGAGGTTGTCGATTTCGATATTTTGATTTATTATAAAACTATGGCACTTATTATACCTTGTAGTGAAATATCAAGGC
>CM060318.1:17866392-17873892 GCA_030674155.1 Stramonita haemastoma
GTGTATACCTCCGTGCGCGTGTGTGTGTGCGTGTGCGCGTGCGCGTGTGTGTGTGGTCGTGTGTGTGTGTGTGTGTGTGTGTGTGTGTGTGTGTGTGTGTGTGTGTTTGCGTATGTGTGTGTTTGAGTTTGTGTGTGCGTGCGTGCATGCGTGCGTGCGTGCGTGTGTATGTGTGTGCATAGGTGTGTGTGTATGCATGTGTGTGTGCATACGTGTGTGTGTATGCATGTGTGTGTATGTTTTCACAAATGTCTGACAGGAAACCTCAGCCTCGCTTTCCCTATTCCCCCCTGTCTGTCTTTCACCCTTTAAGTGTAAAACAGGTCTGAAGCTTGAAGCCAGCCAATGGATCCTCAGCAGATGCCTGTAGCCTAAGGCAACAAGAAGACCAGTTCAAACAGGAATGACACGCTAACATTTTGTCATCATGGCTACAAAAGAGCTGAGTTTTGGTTCATATTCACAATCCTGTCAATGTGCTCAAACAGCTATGCCCTAAAGGTGTCTTCTGAACACACTTCTTTGTTCCTTGTTAAACACTTAGGAATATAGTTGTCATCTGGGATATGAGCGAATATGCGTTGTGCTGCCATTAAACGCTTGACAAGTGAGGTCTAAGCACATCCATCTTTAGCATGGGAGACATCTGTTATCTTTTAAGTGTTTGTTTTTCTAGAAAAAAAAGAAGGAAAAATGGGTCAAGGAGGCAAAAAATTGACAAGAAGAATGTGACAGGAATACAAGGAACATGGTGCACTGACTTGTTCTGAAGGCATCCCGCCTGACTGTCAGGTTTGTGGTTTTTGTTGTCATTCAATAATTATACATTTCATTTGGCTTGAAATCAGGTTTGTTTGAAAATTGCTTTTCTAATCCTCTGTTGCAGCATAGCCTTGAGATGTGGATAGAAAACTGAAATGAAGTAAAACAAACTTTGAAAAGATTAAGAAGTTGCCTTGACTTTGCAAACGCAGGATAAGAAATTATTCCCTGGTACCAATCTGTAGTCTCTATCACCAATCCTTACCTGTATTTTAGAGTCAGTTTATCCAGAATTTTCTAAGACACGACTATAAACCAAAGGCTTTGACAGGCTTTGAAAGCTCTGTCAAAGCCTGTCAAAGCTATTCTTTCAAAACATAGGATAATACATTTTGTTTACTTTTGAATAATAGTTATTCAAAAGAAAAACACTCTATGTAAATCCACATAAACTGGAATATTTCTTGAACTGTTAGTCTTTGATTTGTTGCAGCTAAAAGATTTTCATGTGCTTGCTTGTGAGAACGGCTTCATTTGTATTGTGTTTCTGTTGCTGTTTGTTGTTGGATATGATAAAATATGATCTTGGATAAGCGAAAATTGAATGTCATATGATTTTTTTAAATTTCATAAACTGGTAAAAAAAAAAAACAGACTCGACGCAGAGTTTTGCTCCGTGTGCTGTTATTGAATCGACTGATTTAAACCATGAACGATTGCATTGTCCATCGGAAGAAAAGTAATAAGTGGATCTTATCCCTGGAAAAAGTTTTCTGATACAATTATTGAGTCATTGTTTATTCCTAGTTATTGTTTATGACTAGATACATGTACCAAGAAATGTGCTGACAATATCAATAACAACCAATAATAGATTAGCCCGTGATCTTCTGGTACGTGATGTCTGGGGCACTGAAATTGATTTTGAAAATTGCTAACATCACCGTAATTGTAATACATAGTCTGTGAGCCCTGGCATCTTGCATTAGGATCAGCACAAAGGCTGGGGTGGGGGAAAGGGTCAATACATTTTGTCAGTATAATGAAAATAAATAAATATTTACCCGACCTAAACAAAATTGAGCTAAGGCATTCTATAACCGATTCATCACGAATTATAATGCGGTATCACCAATATACAATGTAGATGTGCAGAGCTCCTGCAGGTTCTATCTTAATTTCAAGAGTTCTTGCAAACGCTAAAGAGGGAAAATCTCTTCTGAGAACTATCAAAGTTAGGAGATCTAAGCTTGACATGTGTGTAATCCTGTCTGTGTGTTATCAATGCCCCTTTGAGTCTGTACACAAACAGGCCGACTATCTTCTCATTCATCCTACCATTCCTTGTATGAAACATATTGTAACAGAGTGGACAAATTTGATGTCCCATCTCTACACAAACCTCGGGAACCTGGCACAGATAGTCAGTTTAGAATGTGACCTCTTAAAAGAGGTTGCATAAATATACATATCACCGTGAAGGCGAAGTGCATGCAACGAATGTTTTCGACCACTACCCAAGGACTCAGAGCATCGACAATTCACAGGTGTGTCTCTAAACAGAAACACGACGCTGCGATTGCGCGCTCTGTTCACATGGGAGATAATCTAATTACCACCCCATCACAATATAATGACTTTACAGAAAAAAAGAATATATCGAGCATGCACAAGAAGCACCATCGAAGTCTAATGTGAAATAATACCATAACAACTTTTTCAGATACATTTTCTGTCACACAGAAAAACAACAACAAATTAACTACTTAACCAAATAAAGAAACAAACAAACAATAGACTAACAAACACAAACTGATCAACATGTGAACACTCAATGCTCAAACAAAAACAAAAAGCCCAACCTAGATAAACCAACAACCTTACAAACACGAGAACAGAGATGAGCAGGAAATGACAGGAAGCCTAGAAGCTAATCATCTGATCCTGGAAAGCAGTTTTTTTCCTTGCTTTGCATCCTTCCTCTCAAGAAGCTGGAGCCAGAAAATAGGAACGCAAGACAAATCCTAATGGATGGAGGGAGCATGCAAGAGAATGAGGAAGAACAGGGAAGATGGAGGAGATAGGAAGAATGAGCCAACAAAGTGCAGGAGGCAGGATGTGTGTGTGTGTGTGTGTGCGTGCGTGTCTGTGTCTGTGTGTGCGTGTGTGTGTGTAAAACAAAAGGCAAGGATCAGATTTAGTGTTCTGTCCTCATGACCTGGAATCCCCCGAAATGGACACGGAAATGAACCCAAGGCAATCCCAGACACAGCATATTATTATCTCACGAAGAAAAGTGGATAATTTGAGGATGTGATTTTGGGGGTTTTGTGAGGGTTTTGTTGTTGTTATTCTACTTGTTATCTGGTTTGATGTGTAGCGTTCGTTTAGCAATTATGCTCTTTTCTTCTATAAACAAACAGCAGCAACTATAATCATGTCTCTATGTCTTTCTCCTTCGTCTTTGAGTTATTATGCTGCATGTTTATCAACGTAACTTGCCTGTACTCTTGTGTGTGTGCGTGTGTGTGTGTGTGTGGGGGGGGGGGGGGCGGGGTAGAGGGGGAGGGGGGCTTGTGTATAAGTGTGTTAGTGTTTGTGTGTATCTGTCTGTCTGTTTGCTTGCCTGTCTGCCTGTGAATCTGTGTCTTTATGTGTGTGTGTGTGTGTGTGTGTGTGTGTGTGTGTGTGTGCGAGTCTGTGTGTGTATGTGTGTGTGTGTGTGTGTGTGTGTGTGTGCGAGTGTGTGTGTGTATGTGTGTGTGTGTGTGTGTGTGTGTGTGTGTGTGTGTGTCTGTCTGTCTGTCTGTCTATCTGTATATAAGTCTGTGTTTGTGTATGTTTGTGGCTGTCTATCTGTGTCTGTGTGTATGAGTGTGTTTATGTTTCTTTCTGTTTCTCTGCAAGTGCACACACTCAGGTGCACATATCAGCAAATTTGTCAATCTACAGATAGCTTTCAAGGAATGTGAAACTCAATTTTGCCAAGATCTGTTCTCAGGTCTGTCCAAAGGTTGTTTTTTTTTGCTATCAAAATCATCTTTATTTTACCAAAGACAGAAACATGCCTACGGTGTGAAGCCAGCCCCTTGACTGTAGAAGCCCGGGGCCTGAGGCAAAAGGAGAAAGAAGACAGATCTATTCAGCTAGAGTCTGACACATTCTAATCCACACTACTGATAGCCACCTGAAGGCTGCAAAGCAGTCAAGTTTCGTTTCAAATTGTCATTCTAATCAACTGCTCAAATAACAAAGCCTTACGGGCATTTTTTCACACGATCTTGTTTATGCACATGCCTGATAATTGTCGAAATCACGGCGTGGGTGTGCGTTCCTTTCTGTGATTTTTCTTCTTATTTTTTATGGGGGGAGGGGGTGGTGGAGGACGGGGAGAGGGGGGAAAAGGAGAACATTTCAGCCACACAGACTGAATGTGTTGGAAGTTGTTGATAGTTCACATGCACTGCCAAAATTGGGTTTGTAAATTGCGTTTCTGAGCTAGTTGATGATATCGACGTAAACTTACGTGTCCCAGGAATAGGAACAAAACATCGCAATAAACTCTTTTTGATAGAGAAATAAAATCTTAGAGATTACCATGCAGGTCATTAGAAAAAAGAGTTTAATTTTGAGGATTTTTATGCCCATTTTTTGTCCATTGAACTAAGTTTGTCTGGGGTTATCTTCTAAGCTAGCAAAGCCAGATATTATACGAAACTGGAAATCATTCAAACGTGTTACAATCATGAAAGTTTTTCAAAAGCAAATCCAATTTACACATCCCCAATTGGAAAAGTACTTTAGGGTTTGAATCCTTCAATTAAGGGGATAGTCTATTATTTTGTCGATGCATTTATTCATTCATCTTTAGTCTCCAAATTAAATCAAATTAAGGTGATAGTCTACTATTTCATCGATGCATTTATTCATTCATCTTGTCTCCAAATTGGTATTTCAGCTTTGTTTTTATCGAAACATTCGACTCAGAAAATGTAAGCTATAAACCACATAAAGTTAAACATGAAAGAGAGAAAAAAATCCTTATTTGTTGCATTGTGTCCAACTCAAAGCGCTCGTGTTGATCACTTTGTAGTGTAACCAGGTAAAGCAGCCATGCTGGCTTATAGCGTTTCCCCATTTCTAGAGAGTGACATGACCTGGATAATTGCAGACAGCTCATTTAGTCATTAAAAACTGCCTTGATTGAGCGGTTTCTTCTTCTTCAAACACCGAGACAGCAACTATTGTCTTTCATATGAGCGAAAATACGTTGCGCTGCCCTTAAGTTCCTGACAAGTCAGGCCCAGCACATGCGACTTCTGCTTGGGAAACCATTATTATCTTTTATGTCTTTCTGGAAAAGAAAGGCAGGAGAATGGACCAAGAAGGCAGAAAATAGACAAGAAGGACGTGACGGAGAAGAAAAGGAACAAGACAAAAACAAAGAGAGAGATTGAAAAGATGGAATTCCCAGCACATAATTTCTAGAAGAAGAGGGGATGATATTTATACTCACAGGCACCCAGCATCTCACAGAGAGAGAGATTGAGCAGATGAGGTCAGCACTGTTTTATCTGAGAAGCAATCACTGCGGTATTGATTTTGATTTGGAAAAGTTATCTTTTAATCATCGACATTATTTTGCAATCAAAATTTTAAAGCGGTTAGCACCTTAAAATCCAATCAGCACAGAATCTGTTTTAGGGGCTAATGAATCTTTTCAAACTGTTCCCTGATAAAATCTGGCCAAAGCTGTCTTATAATTAATCAGTCACAATAAAGCTGAGTTATCATTGATACATTACATTGAAATGTATATCTGCCTCATGTTTTATTCTAAAATCAAGAATTACTGTCAGATGCCAGGCTGATAATAATTACATAAACTGAGAATTATTAAAGCAGAAAAATAAACACGCAAGAACAAAACGATTCTGCATAATTGTGTTGGGCAAGAATAATAATAATAGCAGCACCAAAAAATAATCTATGTACTTCATCTTTCTTTTTTATTCTTTTACATCGAGGATAACGGAATAAGTACTCTTGTGCTTTTTTTTTTTTTTACATATAGTTCCCGTACGTCTGCAATTTTATAAATTTTGTCACCTTTTCCCACCGGCAAACAAAGGCCTGCTCTTCCGAAAAGTGGAACGAGTTTTTAACATGTGCGCAGGCTATTCTGCCTGCGTTTGCACACGGGGCCTCGGTTTATAGTCTTATCCGAAGGCCCCTTGGGGGTAGTGGAGTCGGTGTTGATATTATCTCCAGGGGAAAATATCTCCCTGAACGGGATTCGAACCCGGATCATCAGATCACGAGCGCACTGCGCAACGCTCAAAGCAACCTGAATATCCCGCTCCCCTATCTTAACATTTTGTCTGTATTCACGGGCACACTTTCTCTTTCAAAAGCTCTGAATTGACTTCTAGTTCTACACAGCAGACAGGGACAGGCAAGAATGAAGAAGAAACAGCCCCAACTTTTGAAGTCATAGGTTTGAGTCTTAACAGCTCTAAATGACTGAAGGGTGGGGAAGTTTTACAAACTCCACGATCGGCAGAATGTATGCAGAACTGTCAGTGCATATATGTTCTTTGAGTGTATGCACAACAAAAGATCGTATATAGTATGTCCATGCAAGATGCTAATACTTGTTGCTATACTTGTTGGCTAGACAGAACATGTCTATCTAGGCAATAATTATTGCAACAGGTATTGATATCTAATAAGAATATTCCTAAGACATACCTAAGGAGGGGAATCGTGTCGGCTTTTTTTTAGCATTCCTAGGTAGATATCGGGAATGGAATGACTCAGTGGTCAGAGGACTTGCTTTCCCTAAGCTGAGGTTAAGCAGCATTAAGCGCAGAACACCTTGCGCAAATGTTAAAACCGCTTCCACTTTTCGGAAGAGCAGGCCATTGTGTGCCGGTGAGAAAAGATGCATTGAGCGTGATTACCAAGTGGATGGGTAACCTTTTGCGCATCTTAGCTTCAGTACAGTCCCTCAGTTCACCCAGCTGTAAATAGGCATCTTTCCTTTCATATACAGAGAATGAAAATCAGTGAGAGAGAGAGAGAGAGAAAGAGAGAGAGAGAGAGAGAGGAGAGAGAGAGAGAAAAGAGAGAGAGAGAGAGGAGGAGGAGAGGAGAGAGAGAGGAGAGAGAGGAGAGAGAGAGGAGAGAGAGAACACTGAACACTGAACACTGAACACTGGACACTGAAATGATTTAATGTACATTGGCCATGGACCACAATACGTTTCATGGGCTTGGGGTTCATTCATATAACTGGCAAACCAAAATGCCCAAAAGGTTTGATTCATAACTGATCAAAGAAGCAAAACACACGTTATTCTAAATCATGATTATGACTCTATTATCAAGCATAACCAAATCACAAAAATATGATGTTAAGGGAAAATTGTGGAAATCATGCACACCAATTACGTATCGAATCATAGCAGTTTTTCAATATACATCATGAATTAGCATTGTCTTCCTTTTATTAATAGAGTGAAAAATATATCTTGACAAATCGTGCCTGTACTCATCATTTGTTGCTTTGAACAGATCGGGCAATGGTACGTTGAGAGAGAGAGAGAGAGAGAGAGAGAGAGAGAGAGAGAGAGAGAGAGAGAGAGAGAGAGAGAGAGAGAGGAGAGAGAGAGAGAGAGAGAGAGAGAGAAATGAAATGAAATGAAATGTTTATTCAGAAAGGCCATGGCCCCTTAG
>CM060318.1:17878892-17883892 GCA_030674155.1 Stramonita haemastoma
CGTTTATATTGATATGCACTAACAACCACAATAACATTGATATGCATGAACAATACCAATAGCATTCATATATATGAGCGATATCAATAACATGCATATGCATGAGCAATCATAATAAGATTTGTATGCATGAGCAATCGCTATAACGTTTAGATGTTGGAGCCATCAATGTATGACTTACTTATTATACTCACGCAGGCTCAAAAGAGCACTGCGTACAAAGCAAGCATTTCAAATATGCACGTATGCACACACACACACACATACATAGGAAATACACACCCACGCACGCACGCACGCACGCACGCACGCACGCACGCACGCACGCACCCACACACACACACACACACACACACAATGAAATGATTAAACACTTGTCAGACAAGTGGATACACATTCTCTACAATATTTTTCAAAAATGTTGGGAGAGTGGTGTATTACCTCAAGTTTGGAAACAGTCAGTTATTGTCCCTGTGCATAAAGACGGTAAACCAAAAACAAATGTGAATAGTTATAGGCCCATAGCACTTACGTCTTGTGTCTGTAAACTGTTAGAAAAAATTGTTATAAACAGACTTGTATATTACTGTGAAAAGAAGAAAATTATTCCCGTAAATCAAGCAGGATTCAGAAAAGGTAGATCTTCTATTGATCATTTAGTAAAGCTGACAACTCAGGTCAAATATCAGTTTGCAAGGCGGAAATGTTTGTTAGCAACATTTTTTTACATAACTAAGGCTTATGACCAGGTATGGCATTCACGTTTACTATATAAACTCCAGAATATTGGTTTGTCAGGGCAGATGTATGGTTTCATTAAAAGTTTTTTAGAAAACAGAAAAATTCAGGCTAAAGTAGGAACTACATATTCATCTACAAGATCACTACAAATGGGTATTCCACAAGGTTCCGTTATTGCTCCCATGTTATTTAATATCTTAATGCATGACCTGCCAGACAATCTTTCAAAAAATGTAGAATTAGCTCAATATGCCGATGATATGTGTGTATGGATGAAAGTTGCGATGAAAAAGAACACGCCTGCTAGGTCTCTGAATTACACTAAAAAATTGTATCAAAACGATTTAAATGCTATAGCTAAGTATATGACCGAAAATGGATTACAGCTTTCAAATGATAAGACTCACATGATGCTCTTTAATAATGGAGCAAATCCAAGGGAAATGCCAAGTTTTAAAATAAATGGTGGTACTTTACACTATAAAGAAGTAGTTAAATTCCTTGGAGTTTTTCTAACATCAAAATTAACATGGCATAAACATATTGAATATATTTTAACTAAAGCAAGAAAAAGCTTGAACATTTTGAAAATTGTCAGTAAACAGCCACGGGGGCAAGATATTTTTACCTTGTTGCATCTTTCAACATCTTTAATTCGTTCGAAATTAACTTTTGCCCAGGAAGTTTTTTTTAGTGCCCCAAAATATCTTTTGAAAAAACTCCAAAGCATAGACTGCAGGGCATATAAACTTGCTCTAGGCCTACCTATCCATGCTTCTTGTTTAAAAACATACAGTATGTCAGGGGTTTTACCATTGGAAGATTATAGGAGTGTTGCTTGTAGTAAATTTTTGTTGCGAAGTTTGTCTGTTCAAAATGATCTGAAATCCGTGATTAATCTTAAATCTGATAACGATTTTCCTAAGAGAGCAAGATGTATATCATCACATACCACCTTGAGAACATACACATCTAACGTTTTTACAAATTGTGGGTTAGATCCAACAGGAAATGTAGCACAACGGGATGCACTGCCCCCTATTCCCTTCTGGGAATTAAATAGAGCAATGTTTGATATCAATTACATTGATATAGCGAAAAAGGACAATATAAATTTAGTATCTTCTCATGCCAAGATTCATTTGGAAGACAACTATCCTAATCATTTAAAAGTGTTTACAGATGGCTCAGTATTAAACAATAACGCTGGTGCTGCTTATGTTATACCAGATCTAAAATCCGAAAACCAATTTCATCTTGGTAAAGGTATATCAATATTTACAGCGGAACTAGTCGCAATATTGATGGCTCTACATTTTTTCATCAGTTTTCCTAAAACCATTTTTCAAATTCTATTTTGTGTAGACTCTAAATCAGTAATTAATGCCATTAGTTCTTTGCAAACAAAAGTTAGATCTGAAGTTGTCATTGAAATTTGCCATTTGATTCATCTTTTATCTTTAAAGGGCTCAGAATTAACTTTCTGTTGGATTCCATCTCACAGTGGTTTTTACTACAATGAAAAAGTTGACATACTAGCGAAAAAAGGAGCAAAGGGTTCATCAGAGGTGACACAATTAGTACTCCCATTTTCACTACAAGAGTGTTATCATATCATAATAAAATCACAACGAAATTTATTTCATTGTGAGGAAAGAAGGCTTGGCTGTCTAGATGCACACAAAGAACTACGGAAATTTGAGTCATTTGTTAAAATACGAGAACGTGATATATATTGTTCAAAGCAGATTGTTTCCTTAGCTTGTAGATGGAAATTGAATAGCTTCAAGACAAAATATGCTGGAAATGCATTTTGCATATGCGGTAATAATATAACGGTAGATCATATATTAACATGCTGCAGTTTAAAAGGGCACATTCCCGTTTTGATGGCATCTTCTCCATCAGCTATATTTAACAGTCTGCCTCTTATGTATGACTTTTTTAAATCGCTGGTGCATAGTCCAGTTGGTTTGTTATTGTGATTGCTTTGGACTTTAAAGACACTCTAAACCATTTTTTTCTTTCCTGCTTGTACTTTTGGGGGTCTCAATAGGTCTCCTGTTCTCAGGAATTTTTGTTATACCTATTGTTTATTTTGGTTGTTTCTTGGGGAAGGGAGAGGGGGGTGATCATGTTCATAACTGGCTTCTCGTTGCTATTGTTGGGAATTCTCTTTCTTGTTTTGGGGGTTGGTTGCTCTTTTGTTTATGTTTGATTTTTTTTTCTTCTTTTCTTGTGTTGTTGAGGGGGATAGCTTTTAATTTAAAAAAAATGATAATTATTATTTGTTGTTATTGTTGGTGGTGTTTCTTTCTTTCTTTCTTTCTTTTTTTTTTTTTTTTTTTTGGGGGGGGGGGGGGGGGGGGAAGCTAATACGACTTTTTTCTCAGGTGAAATTACCTCACATTTTTTCTTTGGAATTACTGTTTTTGTTAAGAATTGTTAGAACTGCATTTTCCTTTTTGTTCATTGTAGTTTATTAGGTAAGTAATGTTAAGGTTTTTGTTATTATTATTTTTTTATCAATCCACGTGTAGGCCCTATTGATCCTCTGAAATTCCATCTTCCATACATTACCAACTACGCCCTCTTCCCTTGACATTCACACACCCTTCCCCCTCTGTCTTTCTTTGTCTTTATCTCTCTCTCCCACATTTCCGTCTAATATCACAATTTGTGAAAAGACGTTAAAAGAAATTGAACACACACACACACACACACACACACACACACACACACACACACACACACACACACACACACACACACACACACAATCACATGCAGAACATCTTGCGCACATGTTACAACGCTTTCCTGGTTTTTTGGAATAGTAGGCCATTATGTGCCTGTTTGAACGGATAATAAAATTTTACAAAACTACACACACACGGGGACTGAACGTAAGAAAAAGCACATGAGTGCTTATTTCATTATTCTTGCTAATAAAAGATTTTATTGTAATCCCGCAGAATTGCAGGCAACACACATACACGCACGCATGACTTTAGACTTCAAAGATAACAGGGTTTTTTTCCCAGGCCGAGGTCGAATGTGCTAGGCCTGACTTGTCAGGCACTTAACGGCAGCGCAACGCATTTTTTGCTCATATGACAGATAAAAATAAATGCTGTCTGAGTGTTCGATAACGATGAAGAAGAAATGTCAGAATTCCAGCAACTTTTCTGGGAGCTATCTATCAGGAGGGATATGTAGTAGTACCAGTAGTAGACAAAATCCCGATAGTGTGTGTTTAACATCTTTATTAATGCCTACAACTCCAATCTTTCTTGGTTTCCCACATGACCACTATAATATCACAAACAGTCGCAGAGGTCAAATAAAGAAAGTTTTTTGAAGCTGTTGATTCAAGTCTTGGGAAGCGCTTGAAGAGAAAAGAGTCGAAAGTTTTTTTTTACACTCTTCAAGATCAAAGTATATTCAGACTAGTCTTGTCCTCGAGTATAGTGTTTGCTTTGAAAAAGGATGTAGACATGTACAATTTCCAACATCACAGCAAGGTTCAGACTTGCTGGTGCATGATATATTCTCTTTGAGCTTATACGCACAACGATTTCACAAAGGCTTAATGTATCAAAAGATAGTGTCGTTCATAGCATTGCTGGAAAACCCTGCTGCAGAGAATTTGACATAAACCACAGGCTTAACCAGAACAATAATTTGTATGTTTGTCGAGCAATTTTTTCGATTTCGTTGAACACTCAGACAGCTACTTGTGTTGTCTTGTCATAATTATGAGTGAAAATCCGTTGCGTTGCCGTTAAGCGTTTGACAAGTCAGGCCCAGCACCACATACGACTTCTGCGTGAGAGAGAATTGTTACATTTTAAGCCTTCCTGGTTAAAAAAAAAGAAATGGCATGCGAATGGACCAAAAAGGCAGAAAATCGACAAGAAGGGCATGACAGGAAAAAAGAAAACAAGCAGAAACAAAGAGAGGGGTGGAAAAGAGGGCATTTCTAGTACAGAGTTTCCAGAATACTGGGGTGTCTTTTTTACACTGACAGCTCTCCACCTCCCCCCTCAGCATCCTCACGGGGGTGGGGGGAAGGGGGAAGAGCGGAGGTAGCGGCAGCATTTCTGAGCTGGATGTTATGGCAAGAGTCTATAAAGCTTACATGGAAATCTTGCAAAAACTAACATGACTTGGAAAAACTAAACACACAACCATCATCTTCCTCCAGGTTTACCCCATCATTATTCTGGCACACACTCTGCTACTACGGGGCGGTGGTC
>CM060318.1:17891392-17903892 GCA_030674155.1 Stramonita haemastoma
TTATTTATTTATTATTCTTTTACATCGAGGATAATGTTCAGTTGGGCAGCTGCATGAAACTTCTTGAGATCAGAAAAATGGAGTCTCTGTAGATCTCGCCCGTGATCACCTGTCTTTGTTTGCAAGGTTTCAGCAGCATCAATCCCTTTGTGACTCCGTATGTATTGAAAAAAAATCGGTGGATCAGTGGTCTAGAGGAAATGTGTGTGCCTAGAAAGCGAACAGTCCGGGTCGTGAGTGTGTGGTGGTTCGATCTCCGTTTATACCAAAAACTCCCCCTCCCCCATCCATTAGACAATCAGAGGTGGTCTGGCTGGGTGCTGGTCTTTCGTATAAGACGCTAAACCGATGTCCTGTGTTACACAAAGTTATTTAGTGCACGTAAAAGAACCCACAGCAACAAGAGTATTGTCCCTGGCAAAAATTATGTGAGAAAAAAGCCACTCTGATAGAAAAAGACAGTTGCAGACAGGAAGGAAAAAGATTATATGAGAACAATTAATTGGTGCCGCTGCTCTTGTGCGATACGTTTTCCCGAGGAGAGCAGCCCGAATTTCACGCAGCGATATCTGCCGTGACTTAAAATGGTATAAAAATTAAACAAAAAACATCAAAGACAGTATGCACCCCTTTATTTTGAGACCACTGGCATGGAGCGATTTTAGGCGGGATTTTTTTTTATCATTTCAAACACATTCTTTGGGGCTCTCTTTGAAATTCATAATAAGTATCGGTCTCATCACATATCACATGTCATGGTTTCATCCAATCTCTTGGGATCAGCATTCTTGAACAATCATTTTCAGCATAAGTTTGCAGTAACACACCCTCTCCCCCTTATTTTCAGACGTCAACCAATGTGGAGCCACCTGAGCTGAATGGTGCCTTTCTTGTACTCAAGATTATGTATTAGTATCTTAAACACTGTCCATGAATGAATATTAACACAATTAGCAAATTCTTCTGGCTAACTCTGCAAGTCTTCTTCCACCATCAACCATGGCAACCATGGCAAACACCTCATTACCATTTATTTTGTTTGTTTTGTTTTTGTTTGTTTGTTGTCGGTTGTTGTTGTTTTTTTGGGGGGAGGGGTGGCATTTTTTTTCCTCAGTGTCTCACAATGCTTCACCAAAATAACCAGAAGACAGGTCAAAACATAGTTGACGTAATTGGCACGAAACTATGACACTGTTTTTCGTGACGTAATTTGTTATTTTCTCCACAGGCGTTTAGAGGTTATTCAAAAGTAGTTTCAGTTTACTGGTAAGTGCCCACGTATTATAGAGATTCGTTACATTTTATTTCTAATCTGTTCTCCAGGGATTTTTTTTCTTCTCGTTTTTAGACTTTTTGCTGTGTTTATTGTGTTTTAGACTTTGTACTGTTTTTATGACAAATTATCTTGTTTATATTCAAATATAACTCTTAGTTATTAGAACAATTTTTTTTTTATAGAAAAAAAGACTTTTAACAATTAATGAAAAATAAACTTGGTCGCAAACAAATAGCAGAGTGATTTAAATAAAAGTAGAGAGAGACGACGTGGGTGGGAGTGGGCGTGAGAGAGGAAGAGGAGGAGGGGGGGTGGGGGGGGGGAGAAGAAACAAAAACAGAAGAGTAAGGGTAGAGGTAGACAGAGCCACGGAGATCAACTGACATACAGTCAGAAATATAACAAAGATAAATAGGGGCACTATACTCTCAAAAACCTTTCAAAGGTAAGCTAATCTAAGGGGAAAAAACCACAAACAAAACAACACAACAGGAGAGGGATGAAAGGAAAATGTAAGATTTCTGGCAAAGATGATCAACTAATTATGAAAGAAGCTTGTTCGTCTGCGCAATTTCCTTCTTCGGCAAGGGGGGTGAGGGATTGTTTGTGTGGTGGTGGGGGGGGGGGGGGGGGGCGGTGCATTATTATCATCAACATTGTCAGCATCCTTTCTCTCTCTCTCTCTCTGACGTGTGTATAATCGTCCGAATTTTTAGTCAGGCCACAAGCCAAAATGAACAACCTGGGCGAGGATAAACTTTTACCTCTGGCGGTAACGACAAACTGGTGGTAACATTGTAACAGAGCGCAGACGTAAGGAATAGACAGGTTAGGGAAAGAGTGGAACAACAATTCTAAAGCAACAATTCTCAAGCAACGAATTGGGCAATAGAAGACTCAGGGGAAGACGGTAGCTGGCTGGTCATTCTTTATTCGTTACTCAGCATTCAGGTACAGGTGAAGACCGTCTTATGAAGAAGACAAAACCTCTAACTTAAGGATGCTTATTTAAAGATACAAAGTGTCTCACAATTTACAGGTGTCAGAAAACAGTAGTACTGTACATCGATAAAATTGCATGGAATATTATCTAATCAAGTCTCCTGTCGCGCTAAGTCTAGCACACTACATCTAGCATACAAACAATATTATTTACAAAATCTCTTACTCATTCACACACACACACACACGCGCACGCACGCACACACACACACATGCATACACACATGGGAGATAACTCCCTGTCGCACTGTCTCACACGCTAGCTCTACCGGTACTAGATCTACTGCGCCTGGCTACATCTCTCCCCCCTCCAAACTCTGTCAGCGTCCGCGCTGACAAACATATCAATGCTATCTAAACAAACCTATGAAATTCAACATACTACTAAAAACATTTCCTCTGCCAAATAAGCAAACTGACATTATTAAATCTAACTCTTCACTTCCAAAATAAAATGAACCACATTTTTATGCTTCTATGATAAATGTTATTTCAACAGTATAATCATAAAACAAACAGTGGTATTAAACTGCATTTACGATCCATGTTATTTTAACAAGTAGAGTCGTAAAATACAGAATGTTCTCATCTCCAGTGCTTGCAATGCCACAATCTAGTGAAGATCTGATATATAAACAGGATTCTTCATAGATAAAGATTTTTGCATTGACAACAATAGCTACAGGCGACTACAGAAAATTTGTGTTTGGACAAATTTCTTCTGCGAATCAGAACAAGTAGAGCCATCACTGACAACAGAGGAATTGCTATTTAAGCAAAACACCTCAGAGTCGAGCTCTTTCCACTAACAATAGTTCCATTACGAAGCCTGTTTTAGTCATACATTTTGGTTTTTCCGACTTCTGACTGAACGACAGGCAGTAGGAACTTGTTATTTAAACATGCTACATTCAATGTTTCCACCCATAAAAAAAACAAACCAGCCTTGTGTTTTAACAACATCACTAAAACTTTAACATACAAATGCTTATGAAAAAAAATTAAATTCTTTTCTTTCAGGATAGATTTCTTCTGTTAAACTTCCGCCAATTATAAACAGCTATTTACATACCAAAGTAGAACTGTCTTTGGCTCCTCCCTTCAAGGCCAGTCGCGAAGAACGTCTCGGGGCTGGGACTGGAGGAGCAACACACATGCCCACAGGTTCAATGTCACTGACTGACTCCGACTTTCTGGTAGCACACACGAGTTCATCGTCACTGTCCGACTCACTGTCAGAGTCGGTCGAAGATGGAGTAGGCTGGTGCGGCGGCTCGTCCAGCTCTACAGGTGTCGTTACAGGTAGAAGGTCCTTACGATGTACAGTCCTTTCGGCACCACCTGCCACTGGCTGCACACGGTACACATGCAGCTCATCGTAAGGACGCGACGTCACTAGGTGCAGGTCTTGTTTCCAGAAGTCCTGGATCTTGTTTCTGCCCACCACACGGTTGCGAAGGTAGACGTATTCACCAACGTGCAGAGCATGATCCGAGGCCCTCTTGTCAGTGAACCTCTCCCGTTTGGCGGCAGTCTCCTTCAGCTGCTGGTAGGCTTTCTGGTGGGCTTCCTGGAGGCGCAGTCGGTGCTGTCGGACCCAGTCGACTGTGCCGGCCGAGTCTGGGACTTGACACCCCAAGAGGTCATCAATGGGCAGCCTTGGTTGACGTCCGAAGAGGAGGAAGTGCGGAGCGAAGCCCGTGGAGGCGTGGGGCGTGTTGTTGTACGCCTGCACCAGCTCTGGGAGGTGTGCAGGCCATCTGGTCTTCTTCTCCGGAGGCAGGGTGCGCAGCAGGTTGTGCATGGAGCGGTTGAACCGCTCACACTGTCCGTTCCCCTGCGGGTGGTAGGGCGTGGTGTGTGACTTCTTGATGTTGTAGGTCTCACAAAGCTCTCGAATCAGGCGTGATTCAAAGTCTCTGCCTTGGTCACTGTGGATCCGCTCTGGTACCCCGTAGCGCTGGAACCACTCACTGATCAGAATCCTGGCGACAGTCACTGCTTCCTGGTTCCTCGCAGGCACGGCCTGGGATTTCGCCGGACCAGACCAGACCAGGAAACGCATGATGCCTGCCAGCAAGAAGAAGGCTGCCAGCAAGAAAACCAGGACCCCTAACACGAGCAGGAAGACCAGACGGAGAGACCATGCCTACCTCCCCAGCGACGAAGATGAAGATCTGCCTACAGCTCCTACCACAAACAGGAAGACCAGACGAAGAGCTGCAGACCATGGCTACTTCTTCACCTACGAAGATGAAGATCCGGAGACGCGATCCACCCAACCACAACCACTCAGTGACGAAGAGCCTGACCAGACCACCTCTTGCACCAAGAAGCAGCCGAAGCTACGCAAGTTCACTGGCGAAGAGGATGCAGAGGACTTTATCAGAGAGGCTAAAATAATACTGAAGATACAACCAATGAAGAAAGCAGATGCAGCAGCATGGTTACTGGGGGCACTGGAGGGCCGAGCACGAATAGAAATCCTCTCCAAAGAAGCTGAGGAGATAGACACGCCAAGGAAAATCTTCGCCATCCTGGAGAAAAACTGGGGTGAACAACGGGGCCCTACGACACTGTCTTCAGTATTCTTCCAGAGGAAGCAGGGCCTTGCTGAGCAAATCCATGAATATGCCTCTGCTTTGAAACTGCTGTGGTCCAAGGTTAACGCCACACCAGAATTTACCATGACTCCAATCATACTGACAAATAAATTCATCAATGGGCTTCATCCAGCTACCTTGCGGAGGGACATGAGAAGATTCATTAGGGAGAAGCCAGACTCTTCATTCGAAGATGCCATCGCAGAGGCCCAACATTGGATGAGGGAGGATGGTGGCTTGGACACAGCCTCGGAGCAGATGGCTGTTGCAGACTCGGATGCCATCCAGCGGTTAGAAATGAAAATATCAACACTTACGACTGAGAATACAACCCTCAAAGAGAAACTACAAGAATGCCAAGCCTCAGCACGGCAGGCCAGCAACAGCCAGTGGAGAGGTCCACGCCCTGTTTTGATCTGCTGGTGGTGCCAGCACCCAGGCCACCGTGAGGCAGACTGCCAAGCAAAATGGGAGTACCAGCATCAGGCTCAACACCGATGTCCAACAACAAACCCTTTGGAACGCAGGGCTCGACAGCAAAGGCCAGTGAACTCTTTTGAACGGCCAGTGAACTCTTTCGAACGGCCAGTGAACCGGCCAGTGAACTCCTACCAGCGTCGGGTTCAGCAACAGCCATCGGCCTACCAACGTCGGGCCCTACATCAAACCCCAGGGAATGCCTTCCAACAGCCACGCCAGACCCAGGAAAACTAGAAACCCCCGTTGCCCACAGCCAGGCAACGGGGGCCAGGAAGCAGACCAGCCTAGCTGGAAAATGCCCGACAGCCACCATCACTATCGATGGCACGGATGTGGATGCCCTCATAGACACTGGAAGCGAAGTGACAACAGTTACGGACTCCTGGGCAGCAGAACACTTGAGATGTCTGAGTAGAGAGGACTGCCATGTCACGCTACGAGCAGTTAATGGAGCTGAGGTGCCTTACTCGGGAATTTTCTTCGTGGACATTATGGTTTTTGGCACCTCGCATCCCAGTGTCCCCATCCTGGTGGTGAAGGAGCCCAGGGAACCGTTTATGCAGTCTCGCAAAAAGCGATGGCCGGTTCTCCTGGGCATGAACGTCCTTGGCCCCTGCTTCTCCCAGTCTTCTCCTGGCATCCCCCCTTGTCTGCAGGCTGTTGCCCAAGAAGCCCGCAGAAACGCCAGGGCTACACGAGGAGTAGCGCATTCCACCACTCGTCGCTGCATCCCTGCCCACTCCATAGCCACCATCCAGATCTCCCGTGGCCAACGTTCATCTGGCCCCCTCATAGCATCCCCTCTCTCCAGACCCCTCCCAGGAAGACTCCTGACCATCCCCACCCTGATCAGTGAAGACCCTTCAGCACGCTTTGTCAGGATTGCCAACCTGTCTCCAGAGGACCAGTTCCTGCCGGCACGCTCTCCTGTGGCCATTCTTGAGGCGGTCAACGCAGTGGAAGAACATAAACATTAATTTTTTGTGTAAAAGACATTTGGTGGAAAAACAAGGAGAGCGAAGAAGAAGAAGAAGAAGAAGAAGGAGAAGAAGAAGAAGTAGAATTGTGAAGAATTGCGAAGAATGCGAAGAATTGCTAAGGATTGCGAAGAAGGAGAAGATGAAGAATTGCGAAGAAGAAGAAGAAGAATTGCGAAGAAGAAGAAGAACAATTGCGAAGAAGAAGAATTGCGAAGAAGAAGAAGAAGAATTGCGAAGAAGAAGAATCGCGAAGAAGAAGAATTGTGAAGAAGAAGAAGAAGAAGAAGAAGAAGAAGAAGAATTGCGAAGAAGAAGAAGAAGAAGAATTGCGAAGAAGAAGAACTGCGAAGAAGAAGAACTGCGAAGAAGAAGAATTGCGAAGACGAAGAAGAAGAAAAAGAACAAGAACAAGAAGAACAAGTGTGATGGGGTGTAAGTAGATTACCTCCCATGCGATCAGAACCCTCAGCAGCGTTGAGTTACTAAATCCAGACACACCTGCGAATTGTGCGATGCTCTGTTTCCTTGGGTGGTGGTCGAAAGCCCCCTACGCATATTCTTTGCCTTCATGGTGAACGGTAGAATTTATGTAGCCTCTTTTTAAAGGTCACGTCTTAACTGGCTAGCTGTACCCACCCGAGGAGCTGTGCAGGGATAGAACATCACAAGGGTTAAAGTCCACTCTGTTACGCAAGAACAAGAAGAAGAACAACAAGAATATGTCGATAACGACAACGTTGTAGCACCTTTACACGTCTTGCTGAAACTACCCAAAAGCTGTGCTTAAACGATTGGAAAGCAAAAATACGCTTCTCTTCATAGGACATGTGCAATGCCTTTAAACGCTGGAGTGCTTGCTGCTTACATGCATCTGTTCTATAAACTGGAATCGTGAGTTCCATCTGTTCTAGGAGAAAATGGCCTGTCAGTTCACAGTATAGGGCGTGGTGTGACGCTAAGTACAATAAGTATGCAATGCAGATTTGCTTTCACTCTATTTGATCTTTTAGTACCTGATTTTTGCGGAGCCAATGAACACCATTGGAGAAGGAGGAGAATGTTGTTGTCATTGGGTGCAGCGGCTAACACAGAACTTAGAGATGCTTACAGGTGAGACATAGTGTTTCCTTCCATATCTCTGTCTCTGTCTCTCTCTCTGTCTCTCTCTGTCTGTCTCTCACTCTCCCTCTTACTCCCTCTCTCTCTCTGTCTTTCTCCCTACCTTTCTGTCTCTCTCTCTCTCCCTCTCTCTCTGTCTTTCTCCCTCTCTCTCTGTCTTTTCTCCCTCTCTCTCTGTCTTTCTCCCTCTCTCTCTGTCTTTCTCTCCCTCTCTGTCTCTCTCTTACTCACTCTCTCTCTCTCTTTCTCACTCTCTCTCTCTCTCTCTCTCTCACTTCTTTCTTCTTTATTTGGTACACACACACAACACACACACCAAAGACTTTATTTGGTACACACACGCACACACACAAAACACACACACCAAAGACTACCTAGTAACCTGTGTCAAAACGAAAAGCACAGTTATTCAATAAGAATATATTTTTTTCTAAAGAGAAATAAGATCTTATGAAGAGACACGAAGACTAGCTACCCAGCAATCAGTCTTAAAGGGAAAAACTAAGTTAGACAATAATGCATACATTTTTTTCAAAAGAAAAATGAGAACTCAAGGAGAGAGAGAGAGAGAGAGAGAGAGAGAGAGGAGAGAGAGAGAGAGAGAGAGAGAGAGAGAGAGAGAGAGAGAGACATTCACTAACCAATCCTTTATCATCATAAAAAAAATAACAACAACATAATCCTAACCAAACTGTTACAAAAAGTTAATCCCACTAACCGTAACCTTAATCTTATAGACCCTACTTAGACTCTAAAATTGCATAGCTAAACCAAAACCAAAATGCATTCGGACTTGATTATGGGAACTAGACTGTGTTGAAAAATGGCAGGAAAAGACCAACTTGGCAATGGCACAGATAAAACTGTCTATGTGGAAAATGTCAACGATGTCGTGTTCACATTGTTGCCAGTCCCCAGCTCCCTTACACAGTTTGGTATATGTGCCTGCTCTAACCAGGAAGTGACATATACTTTAAAAATACACCACTTTTCAGCTCCATTTTTAGAGGAGGAGGGGGGGTGGTAGAGAGAAGGGAAGGGGAGAGAGAGAGAGAGGAGAGGAGAGGAGAGAGAGAGAGAGAGGGAGGGAGAGAGGGAGAGAGAGAGAGAGAGGGAGGAGAAGGAGAGAGAGAGAGAGAGAGAGAGAGAGAGAGAGAGGAGAGAGAGAGAGAGAGAGAGAGAGAGAGAGAGAGAGAGAGGAGAGAGAGGAGAGAGGAGAGAGAGAGGAGGGGGGTTGAGAGAGAGAGAGAGAGGAGGGGGGGGGTAGAGAGAAGGGGGAGGGAGAGAAAGAGAGAGAGAGATTGAGGGAGGTAAAGACAAAAGGGAGAGAGAGAGGGTGAGAGGGAGGCAGGAGACAGAGAAGGGGGACGAGGAGGAAGTCAGGGAGAGGGAGAGAGAGAAATGGCGAGAGAGAGAGAGAGAGAGAGAGAGAGAGAGAGAGAGAGAGAGAGAGAGAGAGAGAGAGAGAGAGAGTTAGTTAGTTTGATACACTCTATATTCAAAGAACTTCTCAACTCGGGAACTTAGTAACAGACAGAACCATAGCAATGGATAGCAGTTCTTCACCAGAAATAACATGCCCAGTTTAACACCCACAACAGACCAGTTTTTAGGATACATCACTCTGGGGTGTTTTTTTTTTATCTCAGAATGAGTTTACACTCAAGTACAGGTCTAAATTTCATTTGCATCCCTCGGGGCAAGAACTGTGCGACGTGTGCAGTCGGAGCAAAGAAATGTTTAGAGACAAAAAGGATGAATTATTGCATTTTTCTCTCTCTGGGGCTCGACCGTTTTAGCAATTTTGACACGTGAACTAATCTCTGGCAGTAAAAAACAAACAAACAAACAGACAAACAAAGAGCAGCTCTCGATCCACAGCTTGGAAAGAACTTTTTTTCATCTGTCAAAAAATGTTGACATAAACCCCAAATTTGTTCTTTTACTGTGTAAAAGTATTATGACCAAAAAAAGATCAGGAAATTAATATCCGCATATTCGCCTACGCGTGTTATAATAGTTATGATCTATTAGGATTATAAAAAAGAAAATTTGGCCACCTATGATGCATAGTTTTATTTTTTACCGTTCTCAGGGGGCTTATAGGGGAAAGCAAAACTCATTTGTCTTTCAACGCAATAGCTCATAAATTTAGTTTGAGATTGCTTCAACAGCTGTAGACAGCAACAAGTAAATGAAGCTGTGCATGTTTACTTGAGAACACTCTGCCATCTATATATTCTATAATATTATAACTCCTGGTCAAAAAGACTAACATTCCCAGAAAAGATAAATGATATTTTAACAAGTACGCTGGATGTTCTCCAAGCATTTTGCACAAGCACGTCACCTCGACAGCTTTTGTGTTGTTGTTTTTTTTTTGTGTTTTGGTTTGTTTTTGTTTAATTTTATTCTGGACAAGGGCAGGAAAGGGTTTTATTTTCTTTATGTTTCCTGTTCAAACTTTTAGGTAGACTCAAAGGATAGGAAAAAAGTCATCTGAAAACTAATTTTTATTCAACATTTAGTTTTGAAAGATGCAAAGTTCTTGGATATTTTCCAACAAAAATGTGATTCTATTTAGAGATTCAATGATGCTAAGGCCAGTCGATGTAGTTTTAGATACATGTGCAAGTTCTTGTTCATTTCTTTTCCCTATTTTGGCTAGGGTTCCGAGCCTCACTGACAGTGGGATTCTTGCAATTAAGCAACCATTTTTGCTTGCTCAGGATGCAGCATTCCAACCTCGGGGAATATGTTTAGACACGACAAAGTCTAAGTCATTTTTTTTTTAAATTTCCAGGTGGTATATTGAAAACGCTTGAAATGCGGTTTTTTTCATCAAACCATCTATCTAGGAACAAAAGTAATTTCACGACACAGCGTGGATGAAGATCTCCAAATTATATGTTTTGTCATTCGTTCTTACCTCTACGAATGGCCTGCTCTTCCACATGACAAAAGGCGGTTTTACCTGTGCACAAGATGATCTGCGTGCGTTCGCACACGAAGCCTCAGTTTAAAGTTTCATCCGAAAGACTTTCGGGGGAGTGGATTCAGCGCTGATGTTAACTCGTGGAGAAAAATCCCCTGAACGGGCATCGGGCGTCTCAGTAATGGCTCGCACGGGATCCTAATCCCCGGCCGTCAAATGGCAAGCTTAACGCCTTGACAAAAAAGATTTTCAACCAACACTTCCCCGGTTAATAACATAACAAGGATAGTAGCATCACCTCTTGGTCAGAATTGAGTAGTGTGATATTAAAGTCATTAATCTGTATTGCATTTGTTTCCTATTTCCATCATTTCCACCTCTAACGCTGCGATTGTGAAAAGTTTCCGAGTGGTAGGAAATTATTTTGTTGACCTATTCATTAAACAATTGATTGTTGATTTGTTTAATCATTCATTCGATCATTCAAACTGAAGAATTGTTGCCAAATACCACATACACACACATGCACACACGCACACATACGCTAGGCGTATGTGGGGAGAGTGGGGTCAGCACTGATGTTAACTCCAGGGGAAAAAAACCCTCGAACGGGAATAGAACTCGAGTCGTCAAATTGCGAGCGCAATGTTCTGACCACTAGGCTATCCATTCCCCAGGATTCTCACATTGTATGCATTGCTTTGTTCAGTAAGTTCAAGGGTTTCGTTTTTTTCTTTCATCCGTCTTCGAGCTGTCAAGAATCATCTGTCTGTCTTCCTGTAATTCCTGAATGGCTTCTGAGATCCGTATAACACATTCTTTTAGTGTGAGCATCACATCCTGGAAGCGTGCAAGCCTGACATCTAGGATGCTGAACTTTTCATCAATGGTGTGTTTTTTGTGGCTTTTTTTTCTTGTTTTACACTATTTGTATATTAGGAAAGAATCATTGTTGGATTTGTGTGAAACGCCAATCAATCATTTAAATAACATTTGCCGAGGGTAGCAAAGCTTTTTTCGGGAGTGGGGGGGGGGACTGTTTTGTTTTGTTTTTCTACTTTTTATATGCTTGTGTTCAGCTGGGGGGGGGGGAGGGTTGTTTAACTATATCATATTAGGGTGCACATACACTAGGGCAAATAAATACATGAAAAAAGGTCAAAATGACCTACTTGCAATTCTACACAGTTTTATAACATGGTATTTGATCAAACGTTCATCGCCCTGCAGTTTAAGAGCTATTCTCTCCAAAGCCAATTGCATGTGCACACGCACATATTGAAAGTGTTTCATTGTCCTAAGGTATGTGCAGATTTATGCACAGAAATAAAAAAAAATATATCTCTTTATATCAAATTTACCAAAACATATTCCAGAAGCCCATCCACTGACCTTTGCATTAATATAAGGCCATCTTAAGCCACGCACACACCATATTAAGAAAACATGTCCATAAAAACACAACACAATCGGAGACCAGGAATTGTTGGTATTTTACAGTTTTACAGAGAGAGACTGAGAGAGAGAGACAGAGAGAGACAGAGAGATAGAGACAGAGTGAGAAAAAGTGAAGAAAGAGAAGAAGAGAGAGATGAGAAGAAACAACAGACAGACAGACAGACAGACAGCACAACACAACACACACACACACAACACACCACACACACACACACACACACACACACACACACACACACACACACACACACAACACACACACACACGGGTAGACAGAAACAGAGACTTCCGTACGTAAGTGCGTACGTATGTATGTATGCTTGTATGAATGTATGTATATATGTATACATGACAGAGAACGAGAGAGCGACATAGAGGGACAGAGAAACACAGGAAAAGACAAAGAGACACAGAGGCAGATTGAGAGAGAGGGAGGGAGAGAGAGAGACAGAGAGAGTGTGTGTGTGCGTGTGTGTGCGTATGTGTGTGGTAGTGTGTGTGAGACAGACAGACAGAAACACAGAGACAGAAAGAGAGAGAAAAACAGAGAGACAGACAGACAGACAGCCAGACACACACACACACACACACACACACACACACACACACACACACACACACACACACACACACACACACACACACAC
>CM060318.1:17921392-17923892 GCA_030674155.1 Stramonita haemastoma
TAGATTCCATATATGATTGTTATTATCATTATCCCTTTACATGACCACGAATGACCTGGATTTACCTGGTATGCAAGGTGCTGCAAGAGGGAAGGATAAAGAAGAAGACAGAAAACTACAGTGGAGGAACAACACTGGACAATGAGTCAGGCAAGCATTTTGCTGAGGCCTAGGCTTTGGTATGCAACCAACATAAATGGAGGTATTGTGAGGAATGGCTGTTAGGAGTTGTACTGCAGTGGCTCCGAATAGAGACCCCCCCCCAAACAAAAAAGGAGAAACAGAAGGGGGGGAGGAGGAGGAGAAGGAGGAGAATGCAAAGAAGATTGCAAAGAAGAAATGCAAAGAAGAATGCAAAGAAGAATGCAAAGAAGAAGAAGAAGAAGAAGAAGAAGAAGAAGAAGAAGAAGAAGAAGAAGAAGAAGAAGAACAACAACAACAACAACAACAACAACAACAACAACAAGAACAACAACAAGAACAACAACAAGAACAACAACAAGAACAAGAACAAGAAGAACAAGAAGTAGAAGAACAAGAACAAGAACAAAAACAAGAAGAGGAACAAGAAGAAGAAGAAGAAGAACAAGAACAAGAAAAACAAGAACAACAAGAACAAGAAATGCAAAAAAATCGAATGAAATATTTCACACCTCATGGCCCTATTCCCAGATCCAGAAAATACCACAAGCTTTGTTATCCAGGATTTATCAGCAACTCTGTTTAACTGTGCCTTTAACATGAATAACTAATCGAAATAGCCTAAACAGTCCACTCAGCTCTCTGTATTTGTATGATTGGATAAGTAACGTAAATGGGGTTTTAAACCCAACGACTTTCTCACTCAACTGGCAACCTTTGCGCTAACCACTACACCCCATCATGACTGAGTATTTTTGGAAAGTTTAGGGCAGAGACTGAACAAGGTGCGGGGGAGGGAAAGATAGTTGAGAAAAAGAACAAGAAAACAGAGAGAAAGACAAACAGAGATAGATAGAGAGAGACAGACAGAGACAGAGACAGACAGAGAGACACAGAGACACAGAGAGAAAGAGACAGACAGAGAGACAGAGAGACACAGACAGAGAGACACAAACACAGAGAAAGAGACAAACAGACAGACAAAAAAACGGACAGAAAGACTGATAAACAGACCGATAGACAGAAATACAAACACACGCCCATGGAGGCAAATACACACGCATGAACAAACAGCCTGCTCACTGATGCTGGCACTTAGAAAAGAGCAGGCGGTTAAAAAAGCCACTTGAATCCAGACTATAACAGCGCAAAGCCTGTGCAAAGCTGGTAGGCAGACAACTACAGCAGATGTGCTGCAGTCCCGCCCACTATACGAGTCATTCCGAAAGGTTAAAACTAGCCTGACCCCACCCAAGTGTGTCCAAGACGTTCATCGGCGATTTGGATGACCAGCATACTGCCTTTATCACAGAGACTGAGCTGTCCATTTGACTTAAAAAGCAGAAATAAAGGGTAAAGATGAAGATATCTCATAACCTATGTGGTTGCATGGGAGCAAAGCATCAGAGACCTCAGCTTCTCTAGGGGCCTGCATGTTGAGGGCGGCGCCCATCTCCTCTCCCTCGCTGCTTTACCTTTGCTTGATCCTAAAGAGGGCAGGTACCCATTTACAGCTGGGTGAGCTGGGGACTGTACTGAACCCAAGGCGCGTAAACAGTCACTTATCGATTATTGGTAACTACGCTCGATGCTGCTTAACTTTGGCGGGGGTGGGGGTGGGGGTGGGGGGCAGAATCTGTGAGTAATTAGATAAGACAATGAATAATAAGACTGGCAGTAACATGGTTTTTACTGACTTTTTTTTTTTAATTTTCCTGGTTTTACTGTTTTCTCATGACAATCGATGATTGTATGAAGCTACCACTTGACATAGAATGACATCACAAACAGCATGTTCCAATGGAAACATATCACTTGTTCTTCTTCTTGAGTCAAACGCTCATTAAGCAACTATTGCTGTCTGTCATAATATGAGCGAAAATGAGTTGAGCTGTCGTTAAGCACCTGACAAGTCAGGCCCAGTGTATCTGACTTCAGTATGCGTGAGAATTGCTACATTTGGAGTCATTTCTGGTAATAAAAATGGAAGGAGAGCGGACCATGAAGGCAGAGAACAGACATAAAGAAAGTGACAGGAAGGAAAAGAAACAAGGCAAAAATAGAGAGTGGGATAGAAAAGAGGGAATTTCTAGCACAACATTTCCGGAAGGTTGGAATGCTATTTACACTTACAGCCCCCTACCCCCAGGGCATTCCAACAGGGGAAAATGATAGTATAAAAAGCGTTAATATTTAATGCATTTCTAATCTTCGTCCTTGGTAGAGATGGGAGCGAATGGACGGGCCTAGAACTCAACAAAATTTTGAGAAAGGACGAATAGAGAGAGGAATGGAGGGAATTGGTTGCCAAGCCTTCAGGGGTACCCCCACGGTCGCCAGACTAAGGGATAGATAGCGA
>CM060318.1:17926392-17928892 GCA_030674155.1 Stramonita haemastoma
CATACCCCCCCCCCCCCCCCACACACACACACACACACTAACGCTTTCTAACCACACAAATCAATCCACAGAATAAAAGATAAAATCATAATGAAATAAGATCAAAGCGTGTCCGACCATTAAAAGCTACTGAAGTGACATTAACCACCATTCTTCGCTTTTGTGATGATAGTGGCTGGTTCCAGTCCACTCCAATCTAATCCAATCCTCTTGTTTATAGTCATGCTGATTGCAGAGGCCATAATCATAGGGAATGTCACATTGTAGCATTTCTATATCTCTCAGATTAAAATTATGCAAAAAGAGATATTTTCATTTTTTTAAAAAATCCCTCCGTACACTCTTGTGGGTAAAGATATTAATTCCCATAAGCTAATAATTATGCAGTCGTTGGGGAGCAAGGTGTCAGAGACCTTAGCTTCTCTAGGGAGTAGCATAGAGGACGGCCCTCATGTCCTTTCCCTCTCTGCTTTACCTTTCCTGATCCTATTTTTTTTTTTATTTTTATATCGAGGATAATGGAATAAGCACTTACGTGCTTTTTCACATCCAGTCCCCGTGTACATGCAGTTTTGTATATCCTGTCATCTGTTCCCACCGGCACTCAATGACCTACTCTTACGAAAATCGGAACAGGATTGAACGTGTGCACAAGATGTTCTGCATTCGTTCTGCCCTAAAGAGGGCAGGTACCCATTTACGCAGCTGAGCGAACTGGGGACTGTAACTGAAACCAAGGAGTAAGAGCAGTCACCCATCCACTTTGGTAACCACGCTCAACAATGCTTAACTTTACCTTGGGGGGAAAGCGAGTGCTGGGACCAATTATTGAGCTATTCTATCTCCTCTTATACACCCCCATCTAAAATATTCACGCGCACACCCTTTGACTTTACAGCTGCAGTCTTTATTTCTGTAGTCCCCACGCGAGTGCTATCACGTGTGGGAACCGAACACAAAAGGACAACAGCCCCTTGCCATTAAAAAACTGCATTGTGAGGCTGGGGTTCATTTTGGACAATATTCTAGATTTTCTCCTCTCTTTACCCAGACTTTTATTTTGTGAAGACGGACGGACGCTACAGCCGAGTAATCAAACTGAAGCCAAGGTGCAAGAGCGGTTACCCATCCACTGGGTAACCACGCTCAACGCTGCTTAACGCTCAACGCTCGCTTGGGGGGGGGGGGGGAAGCGAGTGCCGGGGACCATTATTGAGCTATTCCGTCCATCTCCTCTCATACAGAACATCTCATACAGAACACGTTAAATCCTGTTCCACTTTTCGTAAGAGTAGGCTAGGCCATTGTGTGTAGGTGGGAACAGAGGACAATATTTACATAACTGGATACACACGAGGACTGGATGACAAAAAAAAGCACTTGAGTGTTGATTGTATTATCCTCGATATAGAAGAGTAAATAAATAAAATACATAAATAAATAAATAATCAAGACCGTTTGACTTCAATCTCATCGATATAATTATGAGCTTGGTTTTAATTTCCGCGGTGTCTGGTGAATTAAGGGTGGGGATTTTCGCCATCTCCTATGTCAACTTCAAGTGCAGACCTGCCAGTGCCTTAATTTCTTTCGTGTATATGTATACTCATGCAGATGATCAGATATGCGTGTTTAAAGGTCTTGTAATTCAAGTCGGCGTTCAGTGGGTTACGGGAATTTAGGCATCCATACTCCAACTTCAGAGATTTTTTTCATATGTATATAAAAGAGAGTACAGGCTGCCATGGCTCAGGACAGGAACAAAACATGTTAAAGGGTAACATTTGAATGTAGGTCTTGGCACTAAGCTGACAGCAATAAGTGACTAAGCTTTTTGCCTAGGACACTTACAAGGTAAAGGTAAATGGTGTCCCATAACCTATGTGGTCGAAGGGGAGCGAGGCATCAGAGACCTCAGCTTCCCTAGGTGCCAGCATATTGAGGACGGCGCCCATCTCCTCTCCCTTGCTGCTTTACCTTCTTTGACCCTAAAGAGGGCAGGTACCCATTTACAGATGGGTGGAGTGGGGGACTTGACTGAAGCCAAGGCGTGCGAACGGTCACCCATCCAATTGGTAATCAAGCTTGATGCTGCTTAACCTTAGCTAGGGGAAAGCGAGTGCTCTGACCACTGAGCTATCCCGTCCCCCTAGGACACTTAATCCTAAAAAAAACCCAGGACCTAAACATCAGTGACAGAAAAGCTCCTGTACTGACCACTAGGATAATAGAATGATCTGAAACTGATGGGACTTGCTCTTCCTCAGCCAGTGGTGTTTTCCATAGCTTGCAAAGTGATATTATTGGGAAGAAGATGTAAGGACACAACAGACGTTGTTTATAATAGAAGGTTCTCTGTCTCTCTGTTACTGTTTGTGTCTGTCTGTTTGTCTCTGTCTGTCTGCCTGTCTCTCTCCATCTCTGCCCCTCCCCCTCTTTCTCCACACACACACACACACACACACACACACACACAAACACACACACATACAATCACACA
>CM060318.1:17933892-17936392 GCA_030674155.1 Stramonita haemastoma
AACGCAGAAGATGATGAAAGAAGAAAGAAGAAGCAGGTACTTTGATCATTGCAAAAAAAAGAACACGTAATGCGTACACATGTATGCCTGTCACATGCAACTATTAAGATAGAGAGAAGGAGACGGAGAGAGACAGAGATAGGGAGAGAGAGGGGGATGATAGAGGGAGAGAGAGGGGAGGATAGGATGAAGAGAGAGAGATAGAGAGAGAGAGAGAGAGAGAGAGAGAGAGAGAGAGAGAGAGAGAGAGAGAGAGAGAGAGAGAGAGAGAGAGAGAGAGAGAGAAACATACATACACAGACACAGACACAGACACGCACACACACACACACACACACACACACACACACACACACACACACACACACACACACACACACACAGACAAACAAAGAGACATATACAAAAAAACAGCCAGGCAAAAAAACAAACCCACCGAAACAGTATACAAACACAAACATTTATAAACCAAACATACTGTCAGCAAACGCAAGAGGACGTACGTGTGTAGTAGTAGAAGACAAGCACGAGACCAATGAGCTGCTATACAGGCCGTATGTTGTTTACCCGGCTTCTCTGAAAAGATAAGCTGTTTCTACTGCCACTATGCCACTTGACACAGAATGAGATTCTGCAGGCAACAGTGAAGGGGATGTACAATGTGTAAACAAATGGTGAGGGTTTGGGGGTTTGGGCTTTAATTTTTGCTACTTTGCCAGATCTATGTAAACTTGTGCACACACACACACACACACGCGCGCGCGCGTAAGCAAACGTATGTAAAGAGTGCTTGCAGCCTGTGTATGCAGGCACACTGATAAGCAGATACAGACATGCAGAAGACACACGTGCAGACACAATGACACACACAGAGACGCACGCATGTCCCCCCCCCCCCCCCCCCCACACACACACACACACCAACAATCGTGCACACGTGCCCAAGCCAGCGCATAGAGAGTGATACATCTGTATATATGTATATATATATATATATATAGAGAGAGAGAGAGAGAGAGAGAGAGAGAGAGAGAGAGAGAGAGAGAGAGAGAGAGAGAGAGAGAGAGAGAGAGAGAGAGAGACAGACAGACAGACAGACAGACAGACAGACGGACAGAAAGACAGAGAGAAAGAGAGAGAGAGAAAGAGAGACAAAGAGAGAGAGAGACAAAGAGAGAGAGACAAAGAGAGACAGAGAGAGAGAGTTCTCTTTCTGAACCATTCAATTACCTGAATCAATGCTGTTTTGAAATTAGTATGACCCTACCCATCTGCCACAACGATCTTACTCAGCTTCAAGCACCCTCAGGCATCAGTCTCAATAACATAGTCAATAACTAACACGGATTCACCCTTACAGCTTAATTCAATTCTCCAGTTTCCCCAAGAAGTGTTGAGAACGAAGAAAAAAAAGTGTCCATTATAATAGGTAAGTTTAGAAACGCACTGTAAGGACGCAGACAGCAAATGGTGTACTTTCTGTTGGCCGTTCCCTAGCTAAACAACAACTGGGGGTCACCCAGAACACGCATGCACTCTCTCACTCACCACAGCTGGAAATCCCTGTGAAACAGTCAGTACACACTGGATAGAGACTGGATAGCTCAGTGATCAGAACACTCGCTTTCCCCAGGCTAAGGTTAAGCAATATTGAGCGTGGTTACTCAAGTGGATGGGTGACCGTTTGCGTGCCTTCGCTTCAGTATAGTCACCCAGTTCATCCAGCTATAAACGGGTACCTGCCCTCTTTAGGGTCTTGGAAGGTAAATTGTCGGCGAGGGAGAGGAGATGGGCGCCGTCCTCAATATGCTGGTCCCTGGAGAAGCTGAGGCCTTTGATGCCTTGCTCTCCTACGACGACAAAGGTTATGGGGCAGCTTTCCCTTATACCTGGATAGGAAGTTTTGCGAGTATCACTCTTTTAAAGTATTCTGGCCAATAGGCAGCCATTCTTTGACTTCGGATGACTTCTTTTTCCTTTAGTGGAGAGTACAAGTTGCTATACTAAGACTTGAGGTGGCTGAAGCAATCTCAATAATAATATAACATTTCAAACCATAACAAGAAGCTCATGTAGGCCTTAGCATTCTGGTTACATCAATAACTGACGAAGCTTTTGACCTAAGCCAAGGATAACACTTTAGTTTCCTGCTACATCTACACAGATGTTCACTCCAAAATTCAATGTCCTGACATTGCTTTTTATTATCACTAGTAGTAGTAGTATTGCCCGAACGCTCAGGCAGCAACTATTGTTTGTCTCGCATATGAGTGAAAATGCGTTGCGCTGCCGTTAAGCACCTGACAGGTCAAGTCCCGTGCACCCGACTTCGGCATGGGAGAATATGTGTATCTATTGTCTTTCTGAAAAAGAAACGACACAAAACAACAACAAGAGAATGGACCAAGAAGGCAAAAAATAGACAAAGAAGAGGTGACAAGAAGAACAGTGTCAAGGCAGAAACAAAGAGAGTGATAGAAAAGAGGAAATTCATAGCACG
>CM060318.1:17966392-17978892 GCA_030674155.1 Stramonita haemastoma
TACACTACACTACACTACACTACACTACATTACACACACTACACTACACTACACTACACTACACACACTACACTACACTACACTACACTACACTACACTACACTACACTACACTACACTACACTACAATAAAATGCACTGCAATACAATACAACATAATCAACATCTTTGCAAGTAAAAGGAAGAAAGGAGGAACAAACTCTTCCGACAGCACTCTTGCAACTTCCACTGGAATAAAAGGAGTTTAAAAAAAAAAGAGTAACACCGTGGGATCATGCCTGTAACCATGCGTGCAAGTAAATGAAAACACTGTACACACATGTTTTGCTTCTACTTCTTTGGCCTTTTCAAAGCTATAATTGTTCATTTTCTAAACGTTGTTTGTCGTTGTTTTCGTTGTAGAAGAGAGTTTACCTGCATAAACACCCTTGGGGTCTTACATAATAATGTTCTCTGTCTTACTCATCACGCGGGTAATCATTGTGAGACCTTTTAGTGCCCACTGAAAGGGAAGTTGGTGTTAAAGGCTGTGTTCAGGTAATACCTAGCTCGCCGTATACTCACGCAGCCTTACACAAAGGTTAGTTCTTAGCCCATCTTGAAACGGAGAAAAAAGAAAAGAAAAACTTACACCCACTCGCTGATGCGTGCGCGTGCGCGCGCGCGCGCGCGCCACACACACACACACACACACACACACACACACACACACACACACACACACACACACACACACACACACAAACACACACCACACAAACACACAAACACTCACACACACACACACACGCGCGCACGCGCGCGCGCGTGCATTTACGTACGAAAGAACAGCTGCAAGCATGTACTTTTGACCCTTAGCTTTCCACCTCCTATGTAGACATTTGAGAAGAAACACAGGCAAATGTAAGACTTGAGTCTATCTACACTGTTCATCCCTCCGGCATTTTCTCTTCTTCTTGTTCCGTGTTATCATCTCCCATGATAAACAACTGTTTTCTTAGAATAGTGTGTTTTCTTCTTCTGCCTTTTTCATTGTCTTTAAAGAAGAAAGAAAAAGACTAACAATGTTCGTACTCTGACTTTCAATTGTGTTCATAATTATTCATTAGTGGTCTACAGGTAACGCGCCTGTCTAGAAAGCAAAAAGTCCGGGTCGGGGAGTGTGCGGTGGTTCCATTCCCGTTTGGGCCAAAAAATTTCCCCCATCCATGAGTGGTTGGTCCGAGTGCTAGTCTTTCGCATGAGACGCTAAACTGAGTTCCCGTGTGTTACACATCATTATTTAACACACGTAAAAGAACCCACGGCAATAAGTGGTTGTCCCTACCAAATTATGTAGAAAAAGCCTCTCTTATTGGGAAACAAATACAGTTGCAGGCACGAAAAAAGAAAACAAAAATGGGTAGGCGCTGCATTTGTGGCGACGCGCTCTCCCCGGGGGAGAGCAGCCTGAATTTCACAGACAGAAATCTGCTGTGACATAAAGTGGATAAAATTTTCAAAAAAAATAATAATATTCCTACAGTTGTCTTATCTGTTTAACTTAATGCTATAATGACTGCTGTATAAAAACTTTTGGGGTATTATACCTGTGCGAATAGCTAGCTACAGGCTTGGTGCCTGGCTGTCTGCAAAAGCACAAGAGTGTTGCGTTGTTGGTTTTCCACAGGGGCCGGGTGGGACTAGAACACACTATATATTATATGTACCATGGCTGGATGTTCTTCCCCAGCCTGCTGTGATATCAAGGGTCTGTGTTTTTGTAATCAGCTATTGAACACAAGTTGTCTACACTATAATAATATACAGGAGGCGTTTTTGGGTGAGGGTGAACAGCTTCAGAGGCAGGCACGCAAACACACATAATATTATGGTTACAACCCATGCACCAATACTTGTTCGGCATTCCTGCTGCCCTTTTTCGTTCCTTACCGTACACCATCATCCATATTCTCTTTTATATTCTCTCTCTCTGTCTGTCTCTCTCTGTTGTCTCTCTCTGTTTTTCTGTCTCTGTCTCTGTCTCTGCTGTCTGTCTGTCTGTCCTCTCTGTCCTCTCCTCTCTCTCTCTCTCTCTCTCTCTGTCTCTCTCTCTCTCTCTCTCTCTCTCTCTGTCTCTCTCTCTCTCTCTCTCTCTCTCTGTCTCTCTCTTGTCTCTTCTCTCTCTCTCTCTCTTCTCTTCTCTCCTCTCTTCTTCTCTCTCTCTCTCTCTCTCTCTGTCTCTCTCTCTCTCTCTCTCTCTCTCCTTCTTCTCTCTTCTCTCTCTCTCTCCTCTCTCTGTGCTGGCAGAAATTGTAAGAGAGAGAGAGAGAGATGGGGTGTGTGGAGAGAGTGAGAGAAAGAGAGATGGACAGACAGTGTTATAAGAGAGAGAGAGAGACAGAAGAGAGAGAGAGAGAGAGAGAAGACAGAAGAAGACAGACAGACAGACAGACAGACAGACAGACAGACAGAGTAAGAGATGATGTCAGAGGGGCAGACAGAAGCATGTGTATGAATATATTTATGCGGGTGCGCGTGTGCGAATTTGTATTTGCCGTTTAAAAACATACAAACAGGTATACACACAAGCAATTTGTACACCCTCCAGGAAAAAAAAAACTGGACATCAAGAGAGCCCAAAATGACAAATTCACTGAGTTTGTCGCCGGCTGTGAATTGGTCATTTTTGGCTCTCTTGATGTGCACATCGAAGACTTAAAAGGCTGCAGGCTATATTGCTTGTCTCTCTTACCACCACTACTACCACCACCACCACCACCACCTTCTCCCACATGAAAGAACTATGTAGCCAGGAACAACAACACTAACAACAACGAAACAACAACACGAACAAAAACACTAACATCAACTACACTAACAACAACAGCACTAACAACAACATCAACATCAACACTAACATCAACAACAACACTAACACCACCACCACCACAACAAGAACAACAAAACAACACTCACAAACAACAAAACAGCTTTTGAATTGTGCAAGAGGAAAAGGGGAAAGGAAGGGAGGGGGAGTCAAGTCAATCAGAGAATCTCTGCAGATTTCGACAATAAGACATAGTCCCCCATGGCGCATGTCTCATTCTCAACTTCAGGAAGTCCTGCGCTGTTATCGGAAGTAGCAGCAGGAAGTGACGGACACAGCACAGCCACAGCAAAAGGGCAAACTAGCTGGTTGTCAATGTAAGGGGGGGGGGGGGGGGGGGGGGGGGGGGGGGGGGGGGAGGATAGTAAAAAGGGAGAAAAGAAAAGAAATAGAAAGCGGAAAGAAAGGTAAATATAGATATGTATAGAAAGAAAAAAAAGGAAAAAGAAGAAAAAGAAAGATAAAAGAAGGAAGAAAGAAAGAAGAAAGAAAAAAGAAAGAAAGAAAGAAAGAGAAAAAAGAAAGAAAGAAAGAAAGAAAGAAAGAAAGACGAAGAACGAAAAAGAAAGAAAGAAAAAAATGAAAAGAAAGGAAGAATGAAAGAAAGAAAGAAAGAAAGAAAAGGAAAGAAAAGAAAGAAAGAAAGAAAGAAAAGAAAGAAAGAAAAATCAAGCAAGAAAGAAAAACAAGAGAGAAAAGAAAGAAAGAAACAAGAAAGAACAAAGAAGAAAAGAAAGAAAAAAAGAAAGAAAGAAGAGAAAAAAAGAAAGAAAAAAAATAAGGCAGAAAAAAAGAGAAAAGAAAAAAAATAAAATTATGTAGACAGTAACGAACACTAACAATACAATACACGAGTTTTCATCGTGTGGTACATCATGGCTGTAAAAGACATACAATGCAGATCAACAGCCTTATTTTATACAGGGACGGGATAGCCTAAGGTCAGAGTGATGCGCTCGTGATCGGCTGACCCGGGTTCGAATCTCGATCAAGAGGACTTTTCCTCTTGAGTTAACATCAGTGCAGACTCCTCTGCCCCCCCCCCCCCCCCCCCCCCTTCCCAAAAAGTCCTTCGGATGAGACTATAAACGGATGTCCCACGTGCGAAGGCACACAGAACAGCTTGCGAACACGTTAAAACCCGTTCCGCTTTTTGGAAGAGTAGGCCAGTATATGCCAGTGGGAACGGATGAAATTTTTTACAAAACTGCAGACACACGAAGATTAGATGTAAAAAAGCAGAGCGCTTACTCCATTATGCTAAAAAAAATGAATTAAAAAAAAAGCGAATAAAGAATCATTTTCAAATGTGATGACAATACATATAATCATAAAATACATATAGATGCACTGTCAATATATGCCAGCAAAAAAAATAGGGCAACGGGAAGAAGAGTATTAAAAAATGAAATCAAACAAAACAATTTAAAATGAAATAAATGAAAAAAATGCCTTTGAATACAAGAAATGGCTACACATTAAAGAAAGAAGCAATAAATGTAAAAACAAAAAAGGACGAAAAGAGTCAAGCATCCTCAAAACTTTGACAGAAAACGGACAGAAGGATTACAATGCTGTCTTATTTTGTAATAACATGTCTTTACTGATTAAGCCTAACAAGTGCCAAAAACTCCAGAAAGGACGGGATAAGAAACCAGGGCACGAAATTAACAAGATAGAAGTAAAGTAAAAGGAGTTACAGGGGGAAAGAAAGAAAGAAAGAATAATGGGGAAGAAAAAATAAAGAAAATGAGAAAGAAAGAAAAAAGAAAGATAAAAAGACAAGTGAGAGAGAGAGAAAGGGAGAGAGAGACAGAGACAGAGAGACAAAGAGATAGAGAGACAAAGACAGACAAACAGATAGATGCAAAGAGAGACAGACAGACACAGACAGACAGATAAACGGACAGGACAGACAGACAGATAGACAGAAGAGAGAGAGAGAGAGGGGAGAGAGAGAGAGAGAGAGAGAGAGAGAGAGAGAGAGAGAGAGAGAGAGAGAGAGAGAGAGAGAGAGAGAGAGAGAGAGAGAGAGAGAGAGAGAGATCACAAAAACAAAACGAAAATGAGCAATGCATATGACAGAAACAAGGAAAACACGAGGAAAAAAAACAACAAAAAATAAACCAGAAATGCGCAAGAAAAGGGACAAAAAATAATCTAAGAACAAAACTTACACAGAGACGAGGTGAAGATATAGGTTCAAGTGCAGTAAAAGAGCTGCTTTGCACTGTGGGATTATGATTTACTACTTTAGTTGCCCTTTTGGCGAAAAACAACACAGCACTACAGACTAAACTTTAGAACTTTAGTAATCCCTGCATTGTTTTGTTGTTTTGTGTTTTGTTGGTGTTTTTATATTTATTGAAGTGCACCTCTTTTTTTTTTCAAACTCATGAGTCTGACTTTGTATCTGAAAATCCCCTGGTAGACAGTCAAATGCGGCAGGAAAAGCAGTGTCTAAGAGCTCAGGGTAAGAGTGTTGTCTGTTACTGATAACATAAGTGATGTGCCAAATTCTTGATTTTAAAAATGTTTGTCATGCTTTGAAATGTTGTCTTGAGATTGTATTATTCAGCCATGACAATCCTTCAGCATTTAGCATAATAGCTGTAACTTTTTTTTATCAGGTAGAGAAAATCCTCTAGTCGGCAGGGTATAGGTGCCTGTATTATGTATGTATGTATGTATGCATGTATGCATGTATGTATGTATGTATGTATGTATGTATGTATGTATGTATGTATGTATGTATGTATGTATGTATGTATGTATGTATGTATGTATGTATGTATGTATGTATGTATATATATATATATAATATATGTGTGTGCGCGCGCGCGCGCGCGCGCGCGTTGTGTGTGTGTGTGTGTGTGTGTGTGTGTGTGTGTGTGTGTGTGTGTGTAAAGAGTAAAGGTGTCCCATAACTTATGTGGCGGTAGGATAGCGAGGCATCAGAGACCTCAGCTTCTCTAGAGGCCAGCATATTTAAAGCGTCACCCATCTCCTCTCCCTCGCTGCTTTACTATACCTTCCCTGACCCTAAAGAGGTCAGGTACCCATTTATAGCTGGGTGAACTGGCGGTGGGGGGGGGGGGGGGCGGACTGTACTGAAGCTAAGGTGCACAAACGGTCACCCATCCACTTGGTAACCACGCTTAATGCTGCTTAACCTTAGCTTTGGGAAAGTATATAATATGGTAAGGTTCTTGAAAACAGTCCTACACGCACATTTCTCATGAAAGTATCAAAATGTGTACTTGTTTGCCCAGAGTGATTCCTAGGTGAAAGGAGTAATACAATGTAAACATTCTGGGTAACCCCCAGGGTGTTAAGCTGAGGGGACACGCAACATCAGAAACGAAGCAGTCATATTTTCTTATCATGTGTAGAGGTTAAAAAAACAACACAACACAATACGATACACAAATAGAGTAAAGAAGGAAAATTTAATCTTTCGCTACTAATATGATAGCACATCTATGTCTTTAAACATAGCTGCACTAAAAAAAAAATCAAGTAAAGAAACAAAATAAAACTTACAACAAGAATACAGATTTTTATTTAAAAAAAACACCAAAAGAAATGAAGAAATAAACGAAACACGCAAACAAAACAGACAAAAGAAAGAAAAAGAAAGAAAAATAAACTAACAATTTTGTCAAAAGACTGACAGAAAAATATGAAGGAAGGAAAGGAGAAAATCACGAAAATATGAGGGAAAGAAAACAAAGGTAGCAGCAGTAAGTTAAGAGCAGAAAAAAGAATGCAGAAAGTGCTGACTGTGATGTCCCTCACGGCTACTCCTCCCGCGGCTCACTTTTGCAAGAAAGGTCAGTCATGTTCTGTATGATAATACAACCTTTTGTAGAACCTAGGGCATTCTGTAGTTGTGTGTGTGCTTCTCATTTCTCAGCTCCACGTGGTCTGAATTGTGTGGAAACAGCCTGGAAAAATGACAAAACACTAGGATGCGATGCGAGCAGTCATTCTTTTCAACATTGCAAGCAGTTATGACAATGTGTAGAAAGATGCTACACTAGCAGCGCTTTGCACAAAATATATATTAAAAATATACGAGTGCAAATAAAGAAGAAGAAAATCAAGACCAAGAAAAAATAAAGAACACAAAAATGAAATAAAGGGCACAAAAACCAGGAAAGGCACAAATTAATCTTAACTAAAACAACGAAACAGTACAAGGAAAAGACAATATATTCCAAAAGTTATGTTAAAAAAAAGAATAAATGGATTAAATTCATGTCCGCTTTTGGATGGCATATCCTGATAGATTCACTTTGTTTCCTAGAAATAAAGAATTTTCAAAACAAAGAGAACAACAAAAGAATGTCAAGTAAAGAAACAACGTAGAAGAAAAACATGAAAAGTCAGAAAGGTCAAAATGGAAGCCAAAAAGAAGGAAAAAAAGAAAGAGAGAGAAAAAAAAGCCAAGAAACAAACAAAATAAAACGAAAGAAAGAAAGAAAGAATGGAAGATTGAAAGAAAGAAAGAATGGAAGACTGAAAGAAAGAAAGAATGGAAGATTAAAAAAGAAAGAATGGAAGATTAAAAGAAAGAAAGATTGGAAGATTGAAAAAGAAAGAATGGAAGATTCAAGAAAAGAAAAACAGAAAGAAAGAAAAAGAAAGTACGACAAAAAACAAAAAACAGAAAGCAAGAGAACGAACAAAAGAAAGAAAACATAAAAGAAAAAGCAGAGTAAATAGTTTTTAAAAAAACAAACCGAATACATACAAACAAATAGACTGGTGTCCATAACAAAATTCTAATAAAAATATCATAGGAACCAGAGAGAGTTGCCAAAAGTAACCACCTAACAACAATTTTAATCTGCAGAGCTTACTGAGTCTTGATTCCAAGAAAGGTCACATGTTTTCTATCTGTCGACCCCCCCCCCCCCCCCCCCCCCCCCCCCCTCACTTTAGGTCAAGGGCGCTGGCCCTCTTTTGTCTGGGAGAAAGGGGGATAATGTTGGGTTTGTTTCACTGCAGAACACACAAAATAATCTTGTGGTTAGTGTTGGATGTATCTTAGATAAATACCCTGAGGCTCACCCAGAATATGCATGGTTGTGGAAAACTAGGAAGAGACAGTGACTGACACATGTTGTTTGTCGTCGTGTTCGATGATGACCTCCAAAACAGCAGAGGAGGCAGATGCTGCTTCGGATATTGGGCAAAAATGTGATTATAGTGGAGATGCCTTGCCCACAACGCATACCCACTCTCTCGGCCAAAGAGGGCATAAGGACAGTCAGCGCTGGAGACGTTCTCCAAAGGCCAGCTATCCCCCAGGGCTGCAGCACATAAGGACTGTGCAAGTCAAGCCTCCTAGTCAGAGAGTCATATAATAGTCGATCACTAAAGACTAAGCTGTAAAGTGGAATACCATGTGTGGGAAAGAAAGCCACTAATTATACAACCCCTCACTTTGCTGTTGCCCCCAGCGGCAATGCTTTAAATAAATCAAGAACTGTGATAAAGCCCAGGCGCTGAAGGCAAGACACTTATTATACTGACTTAGTAATACTGTCCATTCAACATTCCAGCCCTGTAGACAATTAGGGGAAGAAGGGGTGGGGGATGGGGGAGTAACGATTTCTGATTTATATATAACCATGTATTCTTCAAAGTCTCCTCTCACCTCGCACTTAATGTAACTTTGCACAAATCTTTTTTGTACTCTGCCTTAAATGAAAACATTCTCTGAAGTTAGAGTACAGCTACCTAGTATGTGGTGAGGTACTCAAAAAGAGTCATCATACTCACAAATTTCCCATCTCATTTAATCTTGGTGATTCCCAGGTAAAATGAGTGAGTTCATTGTACATTATTCTGGGCAACCCACTAGGGTGTTAAGCTGGGAAACGTGTAACAAATGCAAGGACAACAAACCATACAGACAATACAAAAAGTTAAATGAGGAAAGAAAAAAAGACACCAAAACAGGACAGTCCAAAATGGTTCTTACAAAATGAAAAGGAAAAAAAGAAAAAGAAACAGAATCAGGGATAAAATCCGTTCTTGATGTTCTTGATGTTGCTGTTATTACTGTTTTTATAAGCCCACCCATGCAATTTTTGTTTATTTATTTATTTGTTTATTTATTTATTCATTTATGTATCTATTTATTCTTTCATATCGAGGATAGTGGAATAGCACTTGTACATTTTTTTTACATTCAGTCCCCGTGCGTATGCAGTTTTGTTAATGTCATCTGTTCCCACTGGCACAAAATGGCTTACTCTTACGAAAAGTGGAACACGTTCTGCGTGTGTTCGCACACGGGGCCTCGGCTTATAGTCTCAATAGTGCAATGGGCTTAAAGCGTTATCAAGCCTAATGAGAATCGCAAAACAGATTTATACAAAACATATAAGAAAAACAGACTGACGGATGATCAGAAACATGAAAGCATTGACGACAAACAGAGCTAGAGAAGAAGATGAAGAGAATAAAAGAAAAAGATTGTTAAGAAAAACTTTGTCCCCAAAATGTAGTAAATCAAGAATTTTAAAAAGTCATAGAGGAAATCTAGATTGAAGAGAAAAGGAGAGAAAAGATGAAAAAAGTAAACACGACCAAAAAATCACCCTAAGAAAAGAGGATACAACTAACAAAGAAACCGTTCATAAGACAGACAGATTGTCTTTCAAGCTTTCAAAGAAAGAAAACAAAACAAAACAAAAATGATAAACAAACAAACAAGGAAGGCAGAATGATAAAGATTCCTGTCTGTGTGTGTGAATGCGTGTTTTTATTGATCAGGTAAGTTTACAACCAGAGACAAACAGTTACACACAAATGACAAGGACAAGACACGCAACAAAAAAAAAATTTTAAATAGTAGAGAAGAAGGAAAGAAAAATAAAAAAGGAAAGAAACAAAGGGAAAAAGATAAGAAAGAAAGACGGGCAGAAAACATTCAGAAAGAAAGAAAGTTAAAAAGAAAGAGAAAGAAAGAAAGAAGAAAGAAAGAAAGAAAAAAAAGAAAGAAAAAAAGAAAGAAAGAAAAGAAAGAAAGAAAGAAAGAAAGAAAGAAAAAAAGAAAGAAAGAAAGAAGAAAGAAAGAAAGAAAATACGACAGAAAGAATGAAAAATACAAAGATAGAAGAAAGAAAGAAAGTAGCATAAGATAAAAAAATACGAGAAAAAACACACAATAAACACACACACACACACACAACACACACACACACACACACACACACACACACACACACACACACACACACACACACAAATAAGAGAAAAAAAGTGCAGAAAAAGAGACAAGCACACACAACAACACATTGAAAGGAACAAAATACAGAGAAGTGATAATTTAAAAAAAGAAACAGAAAGAGAAAAAAAAAAGTAAACAAAGGAAGAAAACTGTGTGAAGAAATCAGACTGGGTGCGAAATAGACAAAAGACAAGAATAGAGAAACGGAGGCTTTGGGAAATAAGGCGGAAAGGGGAGGAGGGGCAGAACAAACAGAAGTTTGAATCGTGAAAAATCACGAATTCACATCTCTAAACCCCAGGCAAGACACATCACCAGCTAAACAATAGAAGACTAGCTATCTCCACTTCCACCTTTTGTGTACATCTCATATACAGGATTCTCGAGATTCTTGCAGTACGTGTTAGCAGCCTGGCTAAAAAAAATTTTAAAAAGACAAACACCTCATAACAAGCAGTCCCATTGTATCATCAGGGCAGGAGCTGAAGAAAACAGCACACAGAATCAAAAAGTGCAAACATCCCTTAGTGCATATATCTGAATAGAACACACAACAACAAAAAATGAATGCACAGAAAAAAAGATACAAAACCGCAGACTTCCGAAACAAAGAAAAGAGATTAGAAAGGTAGAAAAAAAGGAAAGGATACAAGAAGGAAAGGCGAAACGAAACAAAATATGGATATAAAAGAAAACACGACCTAAACCTTTAAAAGGAAAGCCTGACAGAAAGGTTAGTTTGCTGTCTTGCTTGGGTAAAAGCATACCACTTAAGGATTAACTATATTTACAAAACAGATACGCAAAAAAGCTGGGACATAAAAGGAAGTCAAACTAAAGCAACAAGATAAAAGGAAAACAAAAGAACGAAAAAACAGGAAAGAAAAACCCAAGACAAAAAGAAAGATAGAAACAACACAAAGACGTCAACAATACTGAAAAACAATCGAAAGAGAAAAATAAAGAAAGCTACATAAATCTTACACAGAAACTGAGCTGAAACCTCCCTACGTCAGAGACTAAACTACAGAACGTCGTCAATTAACAAAAAATATTGCCAAAATTTCCTGTGTGCGTAATTTCATTTTTGTATAATCTACTGTGTGAAAGCAGCCTGTCAAAACGACATTTAATACAAAACAACTAATGATACTTAATTTGTATTATCATGGCTGAGGGTGAGGTAGATGGCACATAAAAACACATAATGTGAACTTATAACACTACAAAAGTAATGAAGAAAAATAAACAAGAGAAAAACACACACAGAGAAAATAGGGAAGGAATAAGAATGGAAAGAATGCACACCAATAAAGGGAAAAAAATGACAGTAAACTTCAACACAAAAGCAACAACCAGAAACACCGAAACAAAAAACCACAAAGTTGTAGAACTTTGTTTAAAAAAATAACTAGAAGGTTTACATTACTTTCTTCTTGTGTGGTGGCACATTGTGTTCTCCTTGATGAAAACATGTCAACCACAAATATGAAAAAAACACCCTAGTATATCCAAAAAAAGAGAAACTGGGGCCAGGCAAGCCAAGAATGGTGAACAACGAAGATCAAGCACTATACATCCCACCCAATAATATGGCCATGCACACAGAAGTAAGGATAGAAGAGAAACAACACACAAAACAGAAGAAAGTGAAAAAAGGAACATTACATGTATAAAAAAAAAAAAAAAGTTATGATAACAAAACAATTTTTTTAATGTGCTGATGAAATGACAATCCATCGACAAAGTTTGGAAGAATAAGCGACTGAAATTTCAGATTTTTGTCTGCTTGTTTGATGGCATGCTTTTATATATAGTCTGAGTTTGTTCCAATCAAAGAAAGAGGAGGAAAAAAATCTTGAAAAGAAACAACAACAACAACAGCAACAAAACAAACATGCCTCCAAACCCTCCCCCCTCCCCCAGAAGACGACTTACATAAAAAAAATCCCAAAAGAGATGGAAAGAAAGTAAAACACTGTATCTAACATTAAGAGAGGAACTACGGAAAGAAAGATGAAAAAGAGAAAAAAAAAAGCAAAAGCAGAAATAAAAGAGAGGGAAAATAAGTTAAGAAAGAATGAAAGACAGTAAGAAGGAACAAACGAAAAAAAGAAAAAAATGAGAGAAAGAATGAATAAAAGAAAGGAAGAAAAAGAACAAACAAACAAACGACAGAAAGAAAGAAAAAGAAAGAAAGAAAGAAAGGAATTAAAGAAAGAAAGGATTAAAAAAGAAGAAAAGAAAGATAGAAAGAAAGAGATAGACAGACAGACAGACAGACAGACAGGTAGATAGATAGATAGATAGATAGATAGATAGATAGATAGATAGATAGATAGATAGATAGATAGATAGATAGATAGATAGATAATGCAAAAAGAAG
>CM060318.1:17983892-17988367 GCA_030674155.1 Stramonita haemastoma
CCAAGAACTAAAGACAAAAAAGTAAATAAGAAAGTAAGAAAAAAACAGAATAAATTAACAAAAACAAATACAGAAATCCAAAAGTGTTTACTTTACACCTGGGTTAGAGTTCCAAGGTTCACTCACGGTAAGATTTTTACTTTTTGTTACCTGTTTCTTCAAACCATTTGGGTACCCGCATTCCAAATCGAGGAAGATGCCTGAACAAGACATCAATGTACATGGACTATATGAAAAAATATATTTTTGTTATTCGTTCTTAACGGCAGGAATAGTCTCCTTTTTGGAAAGGACTGATAAAAGAGCAAGTGTGTTTTCTTTAGTTGTTGTTTTTTCTTATTACATAACGCTACTCGAAATCCCCCATGAACTTGAACTCTTTCACACAGTGAAAGGTCTGAGACAAAAACAAAAAAGAAATAAAAGAGAGAAAGGAGGGACGACGAGATGAAGAAGTAGAAGGAGGAGGAGGAGGAAAAGAAAAAGAAGAGAAGAAGAAAGAGTAGGGTAGAGAAGAAGAAGAAGAAGAAGAAGAAGAAGAAGAAGAAGAAGAAGAAGAAGAAGAAAGAAGAAGAAGAAGAAATTAATCTCCAAGAAGAAGAAGAGGAAGAAGAAAGAAAGAAAGAAAGAAAGAAAGAAAGAAGGAAAGAAAGAAAGAAAGAAAGAAAGAAAGAAAGAAAGAAAGAAAGAAAGAAAGAAAGAAAGAAAGAAAGAAAGAAAAAGAAAGAAGAAAAGAATCTCCCAATGCGCACGTCATATTTCCTGACCAGGAAGTTGGCGTTGTTTGGTTTCAGCACTATTTATTAGGCCTATAACTCTCAGACAAAAGTGCGTCATCGACCTAGGTAAGCTTTAATCCTTCTGATCTCATCGAAAAGTTAGTGATGACATCATGTGCAATGTCCATACTTGTTTTCCTAAACCCTGAATATGCCGATCACGGCTCAGATAACAGTGCTGGATTGACGTATGGGAGATTCTTAATTGGAAGAAGAAAAGTGCATATGTTGTCCTGTAACAATATTTTTAAAAAAATTAGATAATTCTGCTAACATCAGTATCCTCATATTTAAGAAGACTGGAACATACACCTGCATCATATTGTCATGAGAGTCCTTCGGATGAAACTATAAACCGAGGCCCCGTGTGCAAACGCACGCAGAGCATCTTACGCACACGTTAAATCCTGTTCCACTTTTCGTAAGAGTAGGCCATTGTGTGCCTGTGAGAACAGATGACAAAATTAACAAAACTGCATGCATACTGGGACTGGATGTAAAAAACAACAACACATGAGTGCTTATTCCATCATTCTGGATGTAAAAAAAAAAAAAGCCTACCCGAACAACAAGCAAAACTTTCGACCTGGGCAGAATTCTTTTTTGCTTTTCTAACTCGTAGGTTATACTGATCCTTCTCTTTCTCTGCTGTTTAATTTATGAACCATACACCCAATTCCTGTCAGTTCAAATCTCTCCGAGTCTACCAAGAAGAAAGTCCACCACAATACACGAGAGAAAAGCCAGATACTAAAGGGGGCAGGGTCCCGCTGTGAAAATCTCATTTCGCTTCCAGGAGGTTGGCGTTCTTTAGGTGCAGTGTGGTAAACAGACAAACATGGCGTGGAGGTCAGATCTATTTCATGAGTGCCCTGTCAGAAAAAAAAAAAAGCTCAAACAACTACTGAGAAAGTCCAGAGGCTCAGGCATCCACTGTTAATGTGTGTTTATGTGTGTGTGTTTATGTGTGTGTGTGTGTGTGTGTGTGTGTGTGTGTGTGTGTGTGTGTGTGTGTGTGTGTGTGTGTGTGTGTGTGTGTGTGTGTGTGTGTGTGTGTGTGTGTGTGTGTGTGTGTGTGTGCAATCTGTGTGTGAGAGTGTGGCTGCCTGGGCATTCTGATGTGTACATGAGTTTTGTGATGCTACTTGGGTGACTTTATGATTGGCTGAGGTATTGCTGACTTCTGTGTGCTTTTCATCGTGTGATGGGTGCGTACTGATGTTCCCATTCTGTGTTGTGGTATTTCTTTCGTGATATTATGTTTACATGTTTACTGTTTTATGTGTGGCTTGTTACCCGCGTGAATTTCTCTGTCTCTGAGATAACAAGGTGTTTAAATTGAATTGAAAAAATCCAACTCCAAATTGTTCTTTAAAAGCCCTCTTTCTTCTTTCATCACACTTTAGTCACTGCTCTGTACTTCACCAAAACCATGATCTGTACCCTATTTCTTGGCAATAACAAGTCACATGACGGAATGAAAAAAGAGGTGTGTGTGTGCGTGCGTGCGTGCGTGTGTGTGTGTGTGCGTGCGTGCGTGCGTGCGTGCGTGTGTGTGTGTGTGTGTGTGTGTGTGTGTGTGTGTGTGTGTGTGTGTGTGTGACGGGAAGCACTGTGCAAGTCTCATTTCCTAGGCCAGGAAGCTGCTGTTGTTTGGGGACAACACAGTAAATAGACCGACATGGCAGCCGAAACCTTTTCAGCAATCTGGGGCCAGCGAATGTTCTTAGGAACTACAGGAGCAGCAGAGTGACTGGCGGTTAAGAAAAGTAGGACGGATGTGCATTGTATTGTATTGTATTGTATTGTACTGTGGTATTGTGTTGCATTGACGAGTATTCTATTGTATCTCTGTATCTTTGTATTCTTTGTATCATATTGTAGTTCATTTATTTGTTTATTTAGTCTTTTTATATCAAGGATAATGGATTAAGCACTCATATGCTTTTTATTTCATCCAGCCCCCATGTGTATGCAGTTTTGTAAATATTATCATCTGTTCCCACAGACACAGTATGGCCTACTCTTAAGAAAAGCGGAAGAGGATTTAACGTGTGCGGAAGATGTTCTGCGTGTGTTCGCACACGGGGCCTCGGCTTATAGTCTCATCCAAAGGATTATTGGGGAGAGTGGAGTCAGCACTGATGTTAACTCCAGAGGGAAAAACTCCTTCGAACGGGAATCGAACCGGCGTCGTCAAATTGCGAGCGCAATGTTCTTACCACTAGGCTATCCCGTCTCCCATATTGTAGTATTGTATTGTGTTGTATTATAGTGTGACAGGATATGATGTTTAGATATCATCCTGAAAGTTGACATGCAACTGTCGTAATGGTGAAGCAAAAATGGTGATATAGGTAAGAAATCTCAACATTGGTAAACCTCGGAACTTTAGCCGAAGAACTACAAAAAACAAATCCAAAATCACAAAAACTGCATAAAACACCACTTCTCTACCCAACCCCATCCATCCCAAAATCTCTAACCTAATTCTTGCAGAAAAAAAGGTATACGATAGATGCCCCAAAAGAGGCAAATGCAAAAAAAAGGCAAAATAATGCAAGTAGACGATCTACTACCACACTGCACATCTCATTTAGTGCACAGGAATCTTGCGGTCGTTGCATGCAGTTTCGATTAACAAAGAGGGCATGGCAGACAGAACTATTTTATCATTCTCCTGTTTCTGGGGGAAAAAAACACTCTGAGAAAGTAGGGAGGAAAAGCATTCAGCTGCTAAAAAGAACGTTAGATATGAGGTATATATATATCTCTATATATATATATATATCTATATATATCTATATATATATATATATATCTATATATATATATATACATATATATATATACATGTGTGTATAGATAGATAGATAGATAGATAGATAGACAGACAGACAGACAGACAGACAGACAGACAGACAGACAGACAGACAGACAGACAGACAGACAGAGTAGAGGGAGAGAAAGAGAGGCTGAATGGAGAGAAAGAGATAGAAAAAAGAGAGAGAGAGATAGGAGGGGAAGGAAGAGGAAAAAGAGAGAGGAGGGGAAGGGATAGGGGAGACAGATAGGGGGAGGAAGAGATGGGGATAAAAGGAAGAGAGGGAAAGGTGGGGTAGAGAAAGGGGTAGAAAATATAAAAAAACAAAAACTTACCACCCTCCCACTCTGAGGAAGCAGTGTCAATGCAGTGATTTTAACTGAAACTAGCATTACACCTTATATTTCTGCATGAAATCTACTTTTTTTTTTCACGGTATGAAATATTACGAAATGTGTAAATTTGTATGACAATATAAAAAGTGTAAATAGATATATAAAATATATAAAGATACGTGAAAATATGTTTTAGCTTACAAAATAAAGTAAAAAGTAAAATGTGTTTTTATAGCATTATGCGGTCGTTAGGGAGGAAGATGTCAGAGACTTCAGCTTCTCTAGGGGCCAGCATATTGAGGGCAGTGCCCATCTCTTCTTCCTCGCTGCTTTATCTTCCCTGATATGACCCCAAAGAGGGCAGGTACCTATTTACAGCCTGGTGAACAAAGGAACTGTACTGAAGCCAAGGTGAGCAAACAGTCACTGTTCCTCTTGGCGGTAACCACGCTCGATGCTGCTTAACAAGTGCTCTAACCACTGAGCTACCCCCTTTCCTTAAAAAACAATAACACAAAATTATGACAAGTGTTGGTT
>CM060318.1:17988467-18004038 GCA_030674155.1 Stramonita haemastoma
CACAGACAGCAGAATGATAAAATAGTTCTGTCTGCCATGCCCTCTTTGTTAATCGAAACTGCATGCAATGACCGCAAGATTCCTGTGCACTAAATGAGATGTGCAGTGTGGTAGTAGATCGTCTACTTGCATTATTTTGCCTTTTTTTTGCATTTGCCTCTTTTGGGGTATCTTTCGTATATACCTTTTTTTTCTGCAAGAATTAGGTTAGATATTTTGCGATGGATGGGGTTGTGTAGAGAAGTGGTGTTTTATGCAGTTTTTGTGATTTTGGATTTGTTTTTTGTAGTTCTTCGGGTAGAGTTCCGAGGTTTACCAATGGTGATATTTTTTGCCTGCATCACCAATTTTACCCCACCATTATGGCAGCTGCATGTCAACTTTGAGGATGCTGTCTAAACATAATATCTTGTCACACTATAATACAACACAATACAATACTACAATACGGGAGACGGGATAGCCTAGTGGTAAGAACATTGCGCCCGCAATTTGACGACCCCGGGTCCGATTCCCGTTCGAGGGAAATTTTTCATGGAGTTAAAATCAGTGCTGACTCCACTCTCCCCAATAATCCTTTGGATGAGACTATAACCCGAGGCCCCGTGTGCGAACGCACGCAGAACATCTTGTGCACACGTTAAATCCTGTTCCGCTTTTCTTAAGAGTAGGCCATACTGTGTCGGTGGGAACAGAAAATAATGTTTACAAAACTGCATACACACGGGGACTGGATGAAAAAAAAAAGCATATGAGTGCTTATTCCATTATCCTTAATTTAAAAAAGACTAAATAAACAAATAAACTACACTATAATACAATATAATACCAGTCGATGCAACACAATACCATAATACGATACAATACAATACAATACACATCAATGCTACTTTTCTTAACCGCCAGTCACTCTGCTGCTCTTGTAGTTCCTAAGAACGTCCTTTGGCCCCAGATTGCTGAACAGGTTTTGGCCGCCATGGCCGTCTATTTACTGTGTTGTCCCCAAACAATACAAGCTTCCTGGCCTAGGAAATGAGACTTGTACAGTGCTTCCCGTCACACACACACACACACGCACATACACACACACGCACACACGCACGCACACACGCACGCATGCACACACACACACCTTTCTTTTCACTCCGTCATGTGACATGTTATTGCCAAGAAATAGGTCACAGATCATGGTTTTGGTGAAGTACAGAGCAGTGAGTAAAGTGCGATGAAAGAAGAAAGAGGGCTTTTAAAGAACAATTTGGAGTTGGATTTTTTCAATTCAATTTAAACACCTTGTTATCTCAGAGACAGAGAAATTCACGCGGGTAACAAGCCACACATAAAACAGTAAACATGTAAACATAATATCACGGAAGAAATACTACAACACAGTATCCGAACATCAGCACGCTACCCATCACAATATGAAAAGCACACGGAAATCAGCAATACCTCAGGCAATCATAAACTGACCCAAGTAACACAACAAAACACTCATGTATGCATCAGAATGCCCAGGCATTCACACTCTCACACACAGATTGGACACACATACACACATACACACATCGCGCGCGCAACACACACACAAACAACACACACACACACACACACACACACACAAACACACAAAACACACACACACACACACACACACACACACACAACACACACACACACACACACACACACACACCACACACACACACACACAAACACACACACACACACTACACACACACACAAACACACACACACACTACACACACACACACACACACACACACACACACACACACAAACACACACACACACACACACACACACACACAACACACACACACACACACACACACACACACACACACATTAACAGTGGATGCCTGAGCCTCTGGACTTTCTCAGTAGTTGTTTGGGCTTTTTTTTTTTTCTGACAGGGCACTCATGAAATAGATCTGACCTCCACGCCATGTTTGTCTGTTTACCACACTGCACCTAAAGAACGCCAACCTCCTGGAAGCGAAATGAGATTTTCACAGCGGGACCCTGCCCCCTTTAGTATCTGGCTTTTCTCTCGTGTATTGTGGTGGACTTTCTTCTTGGTAGACTTGGAGAGATTTGAACTGACAGGAATTGGGTGTATGGTTCATAAATTAAACAGCAGAGAAAGAGAAGGATCAGTATAACCTACGAGTTAGAAAAGCAAAAAAGAATTCTGCCCAGGTCGAAAGTTTTGCTTGTTGTTCGGGTAGGCTTTTTTTTCTACATCCAGAATGATGGAATAAGCACTCATGTGTTGTTGTTTTTTTTACATCCAGTCCCCGTATGCATGCAGTTTTGTTATTTTGTCATCTGTTCTCACAGGCACACAATGACCTACTCTTACGAAAAGTGGAACATGATTTAACGTGTGTGTAAGATGCTCTGCGTGCGTTCGCACACGGGGCCTCGGTTTATAGTCTCATCCGAAGGACTCTCATGACAATATGATGCAGGTGTATGTTCCAGTCTTCTTAAATGTAAGAATACTGATGTCAGCAGAACTATCCAATTTTTTTAAAATATTGTTACAGGACAACATGTGCACTTTTCTTCTTCCAATTAAGAATCTCCCATACGTTAATCCAGCACTGTTATCTGAGCCGTGATCGGCATATTCAGGGGACAGGAAAACAAGTATGGACATCGCACATGATGTCATCACTAATTTTTCGATGAGATCAGAAGGATTAAAGCTTACCTAGGTCGATGACGCACTTTTGTCTGAGAGTTATACTAAACAGTGCTGCAACCAAACAACGCCAACTTCCTGGTCAGGAAATATGACGTGCGCATTGGGAGATTCTTTTCTTCTTCTTCTTCTTCTTCTTCTTCTTGTTCTTGTTCTCGTTGTTGTTGTTGTTGTTGTTGTTCGTCTTCTTCTTCTTCTTCTTCTTCTTCTTCTTGTTCTTCTTGTTCTTCTTGTTCTTGTTCTTGTTCTTGTTCTTCTTCTTCTTCTTCTTCTTCTTCTTCTCTTATCTTTTTATCCTTCTCTTTCTTCTTCTCTTCTTTTTCTTTTCCTCCTCCTCCTCCTCCTCCTTCTACTTCTTCATCTCGTCGTCCCTCCTTTCTCTCTTTTATTTCTTTTTTGTTTTTGTCTCAGACCTTTCACTGTGTGAAAGAGTTCAAGTTCATGGGGGATTTCGAGTAGCGTTATGTAATAAGAAAAAACAACAACTAAAGAAAACACACTTGCTCTTTTATCAGTCCTTTCCAAAAAGGAGACTATTCCAGCCGTTAAGAATGATTAACAAAAATTCATTTTTCATATAGCTCATGTACATTGATGTCTTGTTCAGGCATCTTCCTCTAGTTGGAATGCGGATACCCAAATGGTTTGAAGAAACAGGTAACAAAAAGTAAAAATCTTACAGTGAGTGAACCTTGGAACTCTAACCCAGGTGTAAAGTAAACAATTTTGGATTTCTGTATTTGTTTCTGTTAGTTTATTCTTTTTTCTTACTTTCTTATTTACTTCTTTTTGTCTTTGTTTCTTAGTTCTCTGATCGTGTTGTTCTTGTTTGTTTTATTTTTTCTATCGTTTGTTTTTACTTTTCTGTTCCCTTTTTCTGTCTCTATTTTTTTTTGGTTTGATTGTTTAATTCTTCCTGTCTCATTTTCTTTGTTTTCTTTTTCATTTTTTCTTTCCAATTTTCCCCTTTTTTTCGTTTTGCTTGTCCAATTCTTATTTTCTTTGTTTTTTTTAAAAACTTTTAAAATTTATTTATCTTTTTTCCTGTTTGTTTGATTCTTCCTTTCCTTGTTTTTTTTAGTTTCTTTTCTTTTCTTTACTTACTTTTTTCTTTTTGTTTTCTATCTATATTACTTTTTCTTTGTCAATTTTTTCAGCTTTTGTATCTTCCAAGGGATTTGCTTATTGTCTCGGCTTTCTCTTTGTATCTTTTTTGTTGCATTTGTTTCCAAGTTTTGTTCCTTGTTTTCTTGATAGATTTTTTTGGAAAGAGAGGGCAGGGGGGGGGGGGTAGCTGAGGGTGAGGGTGGGAATTTAACTGTCTCATAATCATGTTTAACTTGTGGGTACATGCCAACACATACACACACAGACACACAGATGAACAGGCACAGACACACACAGACACTGACACATAGACACACAGACACACAGACACACATACGCTCACAGACACAGACACACACACACATACACAGACACAGACACAGACACACACAGACACACACACAGACACACACACACACACACACACACAACACACACACACACACACACACACACACACACACACACGCACACACACACACACACACACACACACACACACACACACACACACACACACACACACACAAAGGGAAATCTGATCTTTTTGTCAGACCATCTGTCTAAGTTTTAGGGCTGCTTTCTCGTTTTCCTGACCTTAAAAAAACACACAAAAAACAGCCAAACTTACGCTTGACTTTTGTTTTCTTTTATTTGACTATTTAGTTTCTGTTCTCTTTGCTGTTCATAGTTTTTTCGTTTTCTTCCGTAAGGCTTGTTATGTTTTATTTTTCATTTACTATTTCGTTTTTGTTTTTTTGCTTTACTTGTTTTCATTTTCCCTTTTCCTTATAGTTTTGTCATTTCACTTGATTATTTGTTATCTTGTCTTTTGATATACTTTCGTTTCTTTTCTGTCATTGTTTGGCTCTTTTTTTCGCCTTCTCTTACTCATCGTAATTAACGTGTGCATATATTATTAGTAGTTGAGAGTTGTAGGCTGCAGTGTTTGTTTGCGTGTGTGTAGTCTTCTTCCATCTGCCCTGATGACAAATCGTAACTGCCTGGTCTACAATTTTGGACTTTTTACCAGGCTGCTCCCACAAAATCAGAACTCAATGTTTCTCAAAAGATGTTAACAAATGGACAGTGAGGAACTAGGCTGTGTTTTGTCGTTCAGCTGGTTACCTTTATTTGACAAAGGGGATAAAGAGATTGTCATATCCTGATTCATTTTTTTTGCCCCATTATCCTGTTCCCCCCTCCCTTTTATCTTTCCTTCCCTGATTTGCCCGTTATCTAATTTTTTGTACTTTGTTTTCTGTCCGTTCCTTTCTTTTGATTTGTTATGTCCATCTTTATTCTGTATGTCTTACTGTCTTTTTTCCTTTCTGTCTGGCCTTTTCTTTCTTTTTTCAGTTCTTTGTAGAATTTATTTCTTTTTTTCCGATTGTTTATTTTTCTTTTGTTGTCATTTTTCTTTCTTTTGTCTTTCCTTCCTTCTTTCTTTTCCTTTTGCCTGTTTGATTCCTTCTTTTCCGTTTTACCTGTTTTTCTTCTCATCCTTTCTTTCACTAATTTTGCTTCTTTCTTTCTTTTCTTTCTTTTTTGCTTTGTTTTTCTTTTTTTTCTCAAAAATAATGACTGTCTATTTGGCTTTTCTGTAACCTCTGTTTTCTTGTTTTTTTAAACCGTGTGTTTTGTTGGAAAGGGGGTCTTTAAGTGTTGTTTGTTTCTGTTTTATATTCCCTGTCTTTTTGCTTTTTTTTTCCAATGACTATCTATTTGTCTTTTCTGTTGCCTATGTTTTCTCTTTTTTTTTATTTGTTTTTAGCTAGAGGGAGGTTGTCTTTTTAAGTGTTGTTTGTTTTTGTCTCATAGGTGCATCAAACCTGTAGAGACAGGCCATCACACAGAAACACACGCACACACACACACACACACACACACACACACACACACACACACACACACACACACACACACACCACACGCACGCACACACACACACACACATACCACACACGCGCACACACACACAGCACACACACATACACACACAGACACAGACACAGACACAGACACACACACACACACACACACACACACACACACACACACACACACACCACACACACACACACACGCATGCACACACACACACACACACAGAGAAATCTGAACTTTTTTGACAGGCCATCTGTCTAGGTTTTAGGATTTCCTTCTTGTCTTTATGTCTGTTATTTCATATCTTCTTTTTTTTCTCTTGTGTTCTTTCTTTCTTTCTTCCAATACTTTTGGCATTTTTACTCCTTTTCATTTTTTTGTTTTGTTTGTTAGTTTCTTCTTTTTACCTCAGTTTTGTCATATTATACAATGTTATTTGCTATTTTGTCTTTCTACTTGTTTTTGTTTTACACGCAGAACATCTTGTGCACACGTTAAATCCTGTTCCGCTTATCATAAGAGTAGGCCAATTGTGTGCCGGTGGGAACAGATGACATTATTCACACAACTGCATACACACGGGGACTGGATGAAAAAAGGCACATGAATGCTTATCCCATTATCCTCGATATAAAAGAATTATGAGTAGATAAATAAAATAATAAGTTTGCATGTTTCTTTACAATTTTACCTGTCCTTTTGTTACGTTACTTGTAAATTTGGTATCTTGTCTTTTTATTTTTTCTTTAAATTATATATATTTTGGTCATTGTTTGCCTCTTTGTTCTTCTCTTACTCATTGTTACTAGATGTGCATATAGCATTAGAAGTGGAAGGTTTTGCAGGTCGCAGTGCTTGTTTTTGTGTGGTTTTCATTCATCCATCTGCTGTGATCTTAAATCATGACATATGAAATATGAAATGTAGCTATTTCGCGTCTTTGATTATGATTCGTATCAATATGTCTGCCAGTATTGTAATTGCCTTTCAGGGATGATAACAGTGTTTTTGACTTGATTTAACTGGACTTGACTGACTGCTGGGTTTGCATAGGGGGGGGGGGGGGGGAGGTTGTTTTTTTAAAACGTTTTAACAGATTGCTCCCACACAAAGCAGTACTGGTGGGTCTCAAAAGGTAGGATGCTGACAAATGGACAGTGAGAGGAACGAGGCTGTGTTTTGTAGTTCAGCTGGTGACCTATCTTTGACAAAAGGGGACAAAGAGATTGTCTTAATTGTTGTGATAGGATTTTTGGGGGGGCTTATTCTTCCTTCCCCTTAAAGCCTTCCCTTGCTTAAGTTTGCTCTTTATCTATTTTTTTACGTACTTACTTTTTTGTCACTTTCTTTTGATTTGGTATGTCTGTCTTTATTCTGTATATCTAAATCGCTGTTTTCATCTTTGTCTGCCCTTCTTTCTTTATTCAGTTCTTTATGTAATTCTTTTTTTTTTTAATTCCGGTAATTTGCTTTTCTTTCTTTTGTCCTTCTTTCTCTCTTTCTTTCTTTTTCATTGTTCCTTTACATTTTTCTTCTTATTTCTCTCATCTTTCTTTTACTAACTTTACTTGTTTGTTCCTTGCATTCTTTTCTTTCTCTTAATTTCTAAACGGAATGTCAATGCCCCTGTCTTCTCATTTTTTTATGCTTCTTGTTTGGGGGTGGAGGTGGGGAGGGGGCCTTTTGACTGTTGTTCATTTCTGTCTAGTAGTTGTTTTTAAACTGTGGAGACATGCCTTCACAGACACACACATTCACACACACACGCGCACACACATACACACAACACGCGCACACACACAAAAAAACCACACACGCACTCACACACACACACACACACACACACACACACACACACACACACACACACACACTACACACACACACACACACACACACACACACACACACACACACACACACACACACCACGACACGCACACACACACACACACACACACACCACACACACACACACACACACACACACACCACACCACACACACACACCACACACACACGCACGCACGCACGCACGCACGCACGCACGCACAGTAATCTGATCTTTTCGTCAGGCCGTCTGTCCAGGTTTTAAGATGGCTGTCTTGTCTAAAGTTATGTCTTTTATTTTCTTAGTTTTCTTTTCTTTCTCTTTCTTCACATTTGTTTTACATTTTGCTTCTTTTCACTCTTTGTTTTGTTTGTGACTTTAATTTCTTTTTTGCCTTAGTTTTGTCATGTAAATTGTGTATTTTCTATTTTGTCTTTCTACTTTTTGTGCAAGGGATAGGATAGCCTGGAGTGTTAGGGTGTTGCACATTGCATTCGTGATCTGCTGACCTGGGTTTGAAACCTGTTCAAAGGGATTTTCCCCCTGGAGATAACATCAGTTCAGACTTCACTCCCAGCAAAAAAATTTCAGATAAGACTATAAACTGAGGTCCTGAGTATGAATCCATGCAGGACATCTTGTGCACGCATTAAAACCTGTTCCACTTTTTGGAAAAGTAGGCTATTGTGTGCTGGTGGGAATGGATAAAAAAAAAAAAGTGTACATATGGGGACTGGATGTAAAAAAAGCACACAAATGCTTATTCCCGTTTTCTTGAAATAAAAGATTACATATAAACAATGATTGCTTGTTTCTTTACCTTTTGTCATCTAGTTTGTTTTATATTACTTGTATATTTGCCATTTTATCTTTTTGTTTTCTTTTATTTTTTGTGTACTTTTTTGGGGCATTTTCGTCCTCTTACTAGTTATTATCAGGTGAGCACACAGTTTAAATTGTAAAGAGTTGCATGTCCCTTTGTGTGTTTGTGTGTGTTGTCTTGTTCCCTCTGCTATGATGATAAATATTTGCTTGGTCTGCAATTTGTTGGTTTTATTTATTTATTTATTTTTCAACTTTTATCAGGCTGCTCCCACTCCACGCAGAACTTGTGCATCTCAAAACTAAGATGCTGACAAAATAATGGACCGTGAGGAACTAGGCTGTGTTTTGTTGTTCAGCTGGTGAACTTTCTTTGACAAAGGGAACAAAGAGGTCGTCATCTCAAGACTGAATTTCTTATGGTGTCCATTATTCCCTCTCTGGGAATGTACTGCCTTAAACAGCTTTGTCTTTGATTTTTTTCATTCGTATGTTTATGTGACTTTTTTTGTTATGTTTTCTTTGTCAGTCTTTGTTTTTGTCTTCTTTCTCTTTTGTTGTGTTTTTCTGTCTGCCTTCTCTTCCTTTCATTCTTTTTGCACTATCTATCTATCTAACTATCTATCTATCTATCTATCTATCTATCTATCTATCTATCTATCTATCTATCTATCTATCTATCTATCTATCTATCTATCTATCTATCTATCTATCTATCTATTATCTCTATCTATCTATCTATCTATCTATCTATCTATCTATCTATCTATCTATCTATCTATCTATCTATCTATCTGTCTACCGTTTTGTCTGTCTATCTGTCTGTCTATCTATCTCTTTCATTCAGTATTCCTTTTCTTCTTTTTCACATTTTTTCTTTCTTTGATTCTTTTCTTTTTTTCTTTTTTTTCTTCTTTCTTTTCTTCTTTCTTTCTTTCTTTCGTTCTTTCTTTCTTTCTTTTTTCTTTCTTTTTTTCTTTCCTTCTTTTTTTCGTGCTTTCTTTCTTTCCTTCTCTCTTTTTCTTTCTCTCTTTCTTTTCTTTCTTTCTTTCATTTTCTTTCTTTCTTTCTTTTCTTTTTCTCTTTCGTTCTTTTTCTTGCTTTCTTTTCTTTCTTTCATTCTTTCTTTCTGTCTGTCTTTCTTTCGTTTGTTCTTTTTCTTTCTTTCTTTCATCAGTATTTCTATTGTTCCTTCTTTCTTTCTTTCTTTCTTTCTTTCTTTCTTTCTTTCTTTCTTTCTTTCTCTTCTTTCTTTCTTTCTTTCTTTCTTTCTTTCTTTCTTTCTTTTTCTTCTTTTTTTCTTTATTTTTCTTTCTCTTTTTCTCTCTTTCTTTCTGCTTTATTTTTTCTTTCTAATGTCAGCATTCCTTCCTTAATTCCTTTCTTAATGTCAGATACAGTGTTTTACTTTCTTTCCATATCTTTTTTATATATAATTCGTCTTCTGGGAGAGGGAGGTGGGAGGGTGTTGGAGGCACATTTTCTTTGTTGTTGTAGTTGTTGTTGTTTCTTTACAAGAGTGTTTTTTTTTCTCTTATTTCTTTGGTTGGAACAAACTCAGACTATAATATATAAAAAGCATGCCATCAAAGAAGCAGACAAAAATCTGAAAATTCAGTCGCTTATTCTTTCAAAACTTTGGCGATGCATTATCATTCTATCAGCACATTTCTTTTGTTTTGTTATCAGAGCATTTTTTATATACATGTAGTGTTCGGGTTTTCTTTTTAATTAATTTTATTCTGTTTTGTTTGTTTGTTTGTTTCTCTTCTGTCCTTACTTCTGTGTGCATGGCCATATTATTGGGTGGGATACATAAGTGTCACTGTGTATGGCAACACTCTGACGGCTCCTGCGACGGTACTGGAGCCATTCGTATCGGTCATTGACTTTCCAATGGATCATTCCAGTGGCGTGGAGAGGGGGGGGGGGGGTCTGCTGCATGGGTAACAGTTTGCCCTCCATACTTACTTAACCAGGCTTTGCGATCTAGAGACTAGAGCGCAACTCCATAGTCTTCTGAGACTGATGGATGCCAACTACTACTACTGCCTACTGCGTAAGTGTCTGATCTTCTGCAGTGCTTTGCAGCTCTGGTGGCTGTTTACCTGCTGGCCTCAGCACACATATTCTGACTTCAGGGCATGCAGCCCTTTGGAAAGTTGACAAGAAAAAAGATTTCAGATTTGCTTGAAAAGAAGGTCGTGGAAGAATGGGTTGGTGGACAGGCAGACAATAAGCACATTTTCGTGTGTGCGTGTGTGTGTGTGTGTGTGTGTGTGTGTTGTGTGTGTGTGTGTGTGTGTGTGTGTGTTTGTGTTTGTGTTTTGTGTGTGTGTGTGTGTGAGGTAGAGAGAGAGAGAGAGAGAGAGAGAGAGAGAGAGACAGAGACAGAGACAGAGACAGAGACAGAGAGACAAAGAGACAGACAGACAGACAGACAGACAGACAGACAAACAGACAGACAGAGAGGCAGAGAGAGACAAAAACAGAGACAGAGACAGGTCGGAAAAAGACAGAAATAAAGGAAGTGACATAAAAAGGGAATATTTAAGACAGATTTTTCGGAGGTTGTGCAATTGATTTGATATTCTGGAAGACCGTCTGGTATCCCCATAATGAGAATGAATCTCTTACCTCCAAATCATAGTATATTCTTTACACTATGTTAACAATAACGATATGACCGTTTGTCATGTTTTTCTGTGTATCTTTCCCTCCAACTGCCAAGTCAGGTCAAGTCAAGTCAATGTAAAGCAGTTTAATCATCCCACGAAGGGCAATTACGATATTGACAGGCACATTGATACGAATTATAGATGTATAACTGTCTTTTTCTTTCTTTCTTTCTTTCTTTCTTTCTTTCTTTCTTTCTTTCTTTCTTTCTTTGTACTTAGTGTTTTTTTTTTTTGTCCATTCATTTTTCTTTCTTTCTTGTTCTTTCTTTCTTTCTTTCTTTCTTTCTTTGTACTTAGTGTTTTTTTTTTTGTCCATTCATTTTTCTTTCTTTCTTGTTGTTTCTGTCTTTCATGCTTTTTTTAAAACTTTCTTTCTGTCTTCTTTCTTTCTTTCCTTTCTTTCTTTCTTTTCTTTCTTTCTTTCTTTCTTTCTTTCTTTCTTTTCTTTCTTTATTTCTTTTCTTTCTAATTGTTTTCGTCTTTCATGTCTATTCCTTCCTTCTTTTGTTGTCTGTACACCATGTGTCTTTATTATTTTTACTTCTTGGCTTCACTGGCCCCAGTTTCTCTTTTTTGGGATATACTAGGGTGTTTTTTTTCATATTTTTGGTTGACATGTTTTTCATCAAGGAGAACACAATGTGCCACCACACAAGAAGATAGTAATTTAATCCTTTTAGTTATTTTTTTTGAACAAAGTTCTAAAACTTTGTGGTTTTTTTGTTTCGGTGTTTTTGGTTGTTGCTGTTTGTGTTGAAGTTTACTGTCATTTTTTTCCTTTATTGGTGTGCATTCTTTCCATTCTTATTTCTTCCCTATTTCGTGTGTGTGTGCTTTTTTTCTCTTGTTTATTTTTCTTCATTATTTTTACAGTGTTTATAAGTTCGCATTATTTGTTTTTATGTGCCATCTACCTCACTCTCAGCCATGTTAATACAAATTCAACATGATTAGTTGTTTTTGTAGTGATTGTCGTTTTAACAGACTGCTTTCACACAGTGGATTTAAACAAAAATGAAATTACACACACAGGAGATTTTGGCAATATTTTTTTTAATTGACGACGTTCTGTAGTTTAGTCTCTGACAAAGGGAGGTTTCAGCTCAGTTTTCTGTATAAGATTTATGTAGCTTTCTTTATTTCTGTCTTCCGATTGTTTTTCAGTTTTGTTCACGTTTTTGTGTTGTTTCTATCTTTCTTTTTGTCTTGGGTTTTTCTTTCCTGTTTTTTCGTTCTTTTGTTTTCCTTTTGTCTTGTTGCTTTAGTTTGACTTCCTTTTATGTCCCAGCTTTTTTTGCGTATCTGTTTTGTAAATATAGTTAATCCTTAAGTGGCATGCTTTTACCCAAGCAAGACAGCAAACTAACCTTTCTGTCAGGCTTTCCTTTTAAAGGTTTAGGTTGTGTTTTCTTTTATATCCATATTTTGTTTCGTCTCGCCTTTCCTTCTTGTATTCTTTCCTTTTTTTCTACCTTTCTAATCTCTTTTCTTTGTTTTGGAAGTCTGCATTTTTGTATCTTTTCTGTGCATTCATTTTTTGTTGTTGTGTGTTCTATTCAGATATATGCACTAAGAGATATTTGCACTGTTTGATTCTGTGTGTTGTTTTCTTCAGCTCCTGCCCTGATGATACAATGGGACTGCTTGTTGTAGAGTGTTTGTCTTTTTTTTTTGGCCAGGCTGCAAACACGTACTGCAAGAAACTTGAGAATCCTGTATATGAGATGTACACAAAAGGTGGAAGTGAAGATGACTAGTCTTCTATTGTTTAGCTGGTGATGTGTCTTGCCTGGGGTTTAGAGATGTGAATTCGTGATTTTTCAGATTCAAACTTCTGTTTGTTCTGCCCCTCCTCCCCTTTCCGCCTTATTTCCCAAAGCCTCCGTTTCTCTATTCTTGTATTTTGTCTATTTCGCACTCAGTCTGATTTCTTCACACAGTTTTCTTTCTTTGTTTACAAATTTTTTTTAAAAACTTCTATGTATTTTGTTCCTTTCACTGTGTTGTGTGTGTGCTCGTCTCTTTTTCTGCACCTTTTTTCTCTTATTTGTATGTTTGTCTTTTTATTGTGTTTTTTTTTCTCGTATCTTTTTATCGTATGCTACTTTCTTTCTTTCGTTCTATCATTATGTTGTTTCATTCTTTCTGTCAGTATTTCTTTCTTTCTTTCCTTTTGTTTGTTTGTTGTTGTTTTTTTTTTTTTTCTTTCTTTCTTTCTTTCTTTCTTTCTTTCTTTCTTTTTATCTTTCTTTCTTTCTGTCTTTCTGAATGTTTTCTGCCGTCTTTCTTTCTTATCTTTTTCCCTTTGTTTCTTTCCTTTTTTATTTTTCTTTCCTTCTTCTCTACTATTAAAAAAAAAAATTGCGTGTCTTGTCCTTGTCTTTTGTGTGTAACTGTTTGTCTCTGGTTCTAAACTTACCTGATCAATAAAAACATGCATTCACACACACACACACACACACACACACACACACACACACACACACACACACACACACACACACACACACGCACACACACACACACACACACACACACACAGGAATCTGATCATTCTGCCTTCCTTGCTTATTTGTTTATCATTTTTGTTTTTGTTTTGTTTTCTTTCTTTGAAAGCTTGAAAGACAATCTGTCTGTCTTATGAACGTTTTCTTTGTTAGTTGTATCCTCTTTTCTTAGGGTGATTTTTTTGGTCGTGTTTACTTTCTTCATCTTTTCTCTCCTTTTCTCTTCAATCTAGATTTCGTCTATGACTTTTTTAAATTTTTGATTTACTATTATTTTGGGGACAAAGTTTTTCTTTACAATCCTTTTCTTTTATTCTCTTCACCTGATTCTTCTCTAGCTGTTTGTCGTCAATGCTTTCATGTTTCTGATTATCCGTCAGTCTGTTTTTCTTAATATGTTTTGTATAAATCTGTTTTGCGATTCTCATTAGGGTTGATAACGCTTTAAGCCCATTGCACTATTGAGACTATAAGCCGAGGCCCCGTGTGCGAACACACGCAGAACGTGTTCCACTTTTCGTAAGAGTAGGCCATTTTGTGCCAGTGGGAACAGATGACATTAAACAAAACTGCATACGCACGGGGACTGAATGTAAAAAAAAGTACAAGTGCTACTCCACTATCCTCGATATGAAAGAATAAATAGATAACATTAATAAATAATAAATAAATAAATAAATAAACAAAAATTGCATGGGTGGGCTTATAAAAACAGTAATAACAGCAATATCAAGAACATCAAGAACGGATTTTATCCCTGATTCTGTTTCTTTTTTCTTTTTTTCCTTTTCATTTTGTAAGAACCATTTTGGACTGTCCTGTTTTGGTGTCTTTTTTCTTTCCTCATTTAACTTTTTGTATTGTCTGTACGGTTTGTTGTTCTTGCATTTGTTACACGTTTCCCAGCTTAACACCCTAGTGGGTTGCCCAGAATAATGTACAATGAACTCACTCATTTTACCTGGGAATCACCAAGATTAAATGAGATGGAAATTTGTGAGTATGATGACTCTTTTTGAGTACCTCACCACATACTAGGTAGCTGTACTCTAACTTCAGAGAATGTTTTCATTTAAGGCACAGTACAAAAAAAGATTTGTGCAAAGTTACATTAAGTGCGAGGTGAGAAGGAGACTTTGAAGAATACATGATTATATATAAATCAGAAATCGTTACTCCCCCATCCCCCACCCCTTCTTCCCCTAATTGTCTACAGGGCTGGAATGTTGAATGGACAGTATTACTAAGTCAGTATAATAAGTGTCTTGCCTTCAGCGCCTGGGCTTTATCACAGTTTCTTGATTTATTTAAAGCATTGCCGCTGGGGCAACAGCAAAGTGAGGGGTTGTATGATTAGTGGCTTTCCTTCCCACACATGGTATTCCACTTTACAGCTTAGTCTTTAGTGATCGACTATGACTCTCTGACTAGGAGGCTTGACTTGCACAGTCCTTATGTGCTGCAGCCCTGGGGGATAGCTGGCCTTTGAGAACGTCTCCAGCGCTTGACTGTCCTTATGCCCTCTTTGGCCGAGAGAGTGGGTATGCGTTGTGGGCAAGGCATCTCCACTATAATCACATTTTTGCCCCAATATCCGAAGCAGCATCTGCCTCCTCTGCTGTTTTGGAGGTCATCATCGAACACGACGACAAACAACATGTGTCAGTCACTGTCTCTTCCTAGTTTTCCACAACCATGCATATTCTGGGTGAGCATCAGGGTATTTATCTAAGATACATCCTACACTAACCACAAGATTATTTTGTGTGTTCTGCAGTGAAACAAACCCAACATTATCCCCCTTTTCTCCCAGACAAAAAGAGGCCAGCGCCCTTGACCTAAAGTGAGGGGGGGGTGGGGGGGGGGTGGGGGGGGTCGACAGATAGAAAACATGTGACCTTTCTTTGGAATCAAGACTCAGTAAGCTCTGCAGAATAAAATTGTTGTTAGGTGGTTACTTTTGGCAACTCTCTCTGGTTCCTATGATATTTTTATTAGAATTTTGTTA
>CM060318.1:18004138-18031638 GCA_030674155.1 Stramonita haemastoma
AAAAATAAAACCCCGAAAAACAAACGCAACAATACATATGATAATACCAATCTCCACTGAGAGGAAATAACATATACACTAACAAACATTCAAACTAACCAAAATACTAATAAACAAACCAAAGCAACAGAGAACCAAACAAACATAATGAACGAAAAAAACACCAAGCAAAACAAAACTAAAGCAAAAAACAAACAAAAAACAAGCAAACAAACAAACACAACCCCCCCAAAAAACACACACAAAAAAACCCCACACACTCAAAAAAGAAAAAAAATTGGAGAGGGGGTGGGAACGGGTGGGGAGGGGGTATCAAGAGGAAGGGGGAAAACACAAACAGCAACCAGAAGAATTATAATAATGATTTATGATTATATTTCATGAATAAAAAAACCCTACACATATGAACAAAAACAAACAAACAAACATTCAAACAAACAAACAAAAAACAAACAAAACACAACAAAAAACATACACAACAACAACCAGAACAAAAAAGTAAGGCCTTTCCACTTATCAAAATAATATAAATATAATAGTGCTAATAGTCTCATTAGTATGATTAATAAAATAAAATAAAAATTAAATATTTATCCTGAAACTATTAAACTGGGTAAGTGAAAAAAATAAAAAATAAAAAATCCAATCTAGTCGTCAAATCAGTGGTTTGGTTTTCTCCTTGTGAATTTGCAGAATATACACGTGTTTACATACATCACTTATTCCCTATCCTGTTCAAAATTAAATTATATATTAAAAAAAAATACAAGAAAACAACAACCCTTTCTCCACCTTTTCCCCCTTCCACATACATATATAGCAAGCAAGGTGTAGCTTTTTCAGTCACAGTGAGCCACACGTGAAAGATTTTTCGGGGTTAGCAGAGAGTATCAATATCTTTAGTCTGTTCTAAGTATGGTTGATTGGATTGATGTGTAGTTCTTAAACATTTTTGCATAAGCGCATTAAGTGATTTTTCAACTGATTTTTGAACTGATTTTTATTTTTGATACATTTTAAATGTTTTGGGAGCTTGTTCCATAAATCACTACCTGAATATAGGAAGCTTGTTTTGTAAAGATTGTTTCTGGGTCTGGGAAATGTTAGTAGATGGTTATGCCTGTGCTCATTAATTTTGAATCTATTGGTGATCTTGGGAGGGGCATTTCCATTGACAACTTTTTGTACAAATAGAGCTTTATTGAGATAAAGCCTGTTTTGAAATGTAAGAATATTTGTTAGCTTATAATCATTGATGGTTAGGGAGCTTGATTTTAATAGGACAAGTTTTAGCGCTCTTTTATATAATCGATGGATGAATTTCAAATTAGTTTCACTGCAGTTGTCCCAAAGAGATGAGGCATAGTCAACTATAGGCAAGATGTGTCCACAAAAAAAGAGTTTGCGTGAATGACTATCTAGAAAGTGTTTTATTTTTGATAGCTGACGTACCTTGTTTGTAAGACGTTTTCCTTGTGCCATCACATGGTCAGTCCAAGTAAGATTATTGTCGATAATTACACCCAGAATTTTGTGTGAGTCAACTTCTTCAATGATTTTTTGATCTATCAAAGAGGTTGAAATTTACTTTTCATTTTTTGCCTCTTTTGTCGTGCTAGTACGTACATACTTTTAGTTTTTTGAGCATTTAAGGACATATGGTTTAATTGAGTCCAAGTAATCAATTTGTTGATATTGTTTTGAAGTTTGAGTGTTAGTCTGTGGGGGTCAGTATCACTACAATAGAGGGATGTGTCATCAGCAAACATTTCACAGCTACAATCTAGAAATAAGGGTAAGTCATTTACATATATTGAGAACAAAAGAGGACCCAATATTGATCCTTGTGGTACTCCATATCTAATAGATACTAATTCTGATGTTTGATTATTTGCAGTTACCAACTGCTGTCTATCTAACAAAAAACTTTTTAAAAGATTGATTATTTCAGGTGTTAGTTTGTATAGGTGAAGTTTACGCACTAGCAGGGAGTGATTAATTACATCAAATGCTTTTTCAAAGTCAACAAAAATTAGGCCTGTATAGTTATTTTCATTTATGTTGTGTAAGAGACTGTCTGTTAGTTGAGTTAGAGCTGTGTGACAAGAATAGTTTTTGCGAAAGCCTGACTGATCTTCATTTATTAGGTTGTTGTTAACAAAGTAGGAATATAAAGATTTTTGGATATGTTTTTCAATGGGTTTGGATAAGACCGATAGGATTGAAATTGGTCTGTAATTTGAAGGACAAGAAGAATCTCCAGATTTGTGGACTGGTATGACTTTTGCCTTTTTAAATATGAGAGGAATGTTGCTTTTATCTATACACAAGTTATATAGATATGTCAGTGTTTCAGCTATAATAGGACCAGAAAGGTTCAATATTTTTCCATCCAGATTGTCAAGGTCACGTGTTCTGGAATTTTTTTTGAGAGATAGACTTTCCAACACGTCTTTAATTGTCATTGGCAATAATTCAACTGGGAATTTAATTTCTTTTGATTCAATATATTGTTCTAAGTATTGGAGATCATTTTCATTTGACTTATCACATGATATGATTTTAGTAGCGATGTTTGAGAAATGGGTGTTCAGTTCATCAGCTGTTATGTCTTTAACTGTCTTTTGGCTTTTTGATATAGGTCTATTACATAAAATATTGATGGCTTTCCATACCTGGCGAGAGTCGGTAGTTGTAATTAACAGTTTTTGAAAGTAATCACGTTTTGATCTCCGTTTTAGTGAAGTTACTTTGTTTCTTTGCATTTTAAATTCTTCTTTTGTACCATGGGTTTTCAAATAGTCTCTTAAGCGCATTTCTGACTCTATGTCTTTTGTTATCCAAGGAGGTTTTATTTTTTCTTTAACTCTTTTTTTGATGAAGGGGGCATGCCTATCATACACTGAAATAAATGTGGTAATCCAGAATTCTGCAGCTTCGTTGGGGTCTCTGATTTGATATATGTCTTGGAATGGCGAATTTATCAAGTCTGAAAGAAAGTCTTGTTCGTTGAAGTTATTAAATTTTCTGTAAAAGATGGTTTTATGTCCTACTTTGGGAATTTTGACACGATGTTTAAACCAAGTTAAACACACAGCATTGTGATCACTGCATCCACAGGAGGGGGCACATACTTCTGTTATGTTTTGTTTTGTAGTAGTATAGATATGATCTATCAAAGTTCTAGAGTTATCTGTTATCCGAGTTGGTTTGTCTATTAGTTGTTCCAGGCCATGCATAGTAATGTTGTGACTCCATTTAGGCTTGGGTTTTAATAAGTCGATGTTAAAATCCCCAAGAATAATTGTTTCATAGTTTAAAAATGTCACTTCATCCATAAGAGAGTTGAATTTCTCAAACCAGTCTGTGGTTTCCGAAGGATTTCTGTATATGAATCCTATTAATATTGGATTATTGTGTTTTAATTTTATTTCAACCCAAATTGATTCAATGTCATAAACATCAAAGTTGTATAATCTTTTGCAACTCAGTGAAGAAGCGAAATATGTTAATAACCCAGTGGATTTGGGCTTGTGTGGATCCTGTCGAAAAATCTGATATCCTGGAATATTCATGCATGTGTCAGTTACGTGTGGTGAGAGTCGAGATTCAGCAAGGCAAAACAAATGAAATTGATTCTCATCATTGTGCAGTATGGTCGAAATATCATCTTTTTTGTTTGTTGCATTGTTGATATTCAGGTAGCCTACACGGAGGCCTTGCTTTGTGGGCCACTTGTCTAAAGTTAGAGACATGTTAAGATTGATTTTATATATATATATATATATGTATGTATGTAAGATCTATCAAAATAAGAGACTTGATTATGAAATTTTTTGACAAAATAAGCTATAGTTCAATTTCGAAAACTAAAATATAAACACAAATCAAAATCTGTAAGGAATGAATGTGTTATAATAAACAACTTTTTAAATCCAGTCCTGTTTTTACATAAATCATATACTACAGTCATAAAAAATAATAAAACATATAAATTGGGAAAAATATTTTAAGAAAAACTAGGATACAACAATTTTTGCTAAATCAGTATAACCAATCACACACTAAATATTAATATGATACTAAACACAAAGAGATACAGTGACGAATAATAATAGATGAAAAAGCAAACAAAAATATAGTATGGCAGAGTTGGTTCAAAAACTCCAATCCACACTAGCCCTAGGCAACAACTGCCCTGTTGCAAGAGTCTCTGGATCCGATATACCTGCTAGATGTAGAAGGCAATTTATCCACTCAAATGAGATATACACTGCAGCATGACATTGATCAACATTTGATGTTGGGGAAAAAAAAAAAAAAAAAAAAAAAAAAAAAGAGAGAGAAAAAAAAAAAAAGAAAATGAAAAAAAAAAAAAAAAAAAAAAGAAAGAAAAAAGAAAAAAGAAAGGGGGCTGGGGGCTCGGTGAAAGTATGGAGGAGAGAGAGAGAGAGAGAGAGAGAGAGAGAGAGAGAGAGAGAGAGAGAGAGAGAGAGAGAGAGAGAGAGAGAGAGATTTCCATTCAAGCAATCATTTATCATCATGGGAACTCTGCATTTAACATTTGGACACCTGCACAAACACATTTGTAATTATATAGAACATTATACATGGGCTGTATGTTTGATGCGGGCTTGCAGGCAGACATTTATCGCAGCATGCACACACACGCATGCACACACACACGTTCACATAATTATCATACACGTACACACGCAGTGCATACGCACAAGCAAGCACGCATGCTTACATACCAGGCAAGCACCCACAAGCTCACTGGCATATCCACAGACACACAAACACGCACACATACGCACGCACACACACACACACACGCACGCACGCACTCACGCGCGCACGCACGCACATACATACACACACACTCACGCATGCTTACATACACACAAACACACACACACACGTGGTGAAACATGCATATACATGTTCACTTACACATACACTCAAACACCACATACACACACTCCCCCCCTCCCCTTCCCTCCACACATACTCACTGGTACACACACACACACACACACACACACACACACACACACACACACACACACACATACACCACACTATTGGGTCAAGCAATGGAGTAGATCGGAAAGTATTTTCACAAGTGGCTGTGTAGCTGCCACGGAGTGTTGTCTCCCTAACACACTTGTGACATCTGAACACTGGGGGTTCCTTGGCTCAGGGATGGGGAAGTCTCTGTCCAGTAATAGACCTAGTGTGGTAGGCCTATTGTCGCTAGTCGCACTGTGGGGTGGGGCTGAAGTCGTCGTTTTGTTGAAGGCAGCCGATCGTGAATGTACACCTTTGGCTGCTTCAGCATAGCTTTTCATGTCTCTGGTCGTTATGTTGGGTCCATAGTTTGTCACAGGCCTCACGGCTGGCGGCTGACTATGGTTTCCGGGGAAACGGATATTTAGGGCAAGAGTTTTGTTACCCTGAGGACTGGGATGGATGGGATCATCGTATAGCGCCTTTTTAGGCGCTCCAGTCCTGGTGAGAAAGGAGGGGGTGTTGTCGATAAGTACAACCCTCTCTTGACGGCAGGTTTCCCCAAGAGAAGCCGTGGACCGTGAAGCCTTGTCTCTCAGTGGATGTCGTCCGAAGGGGGGGAGGATGGAGGAGGCCTGTAGAGCAGCATGGGGGAAGATTTCTTTTAGCAGGTGGATCAGTTTTGTCCAATCTGCTTTTGTGACTGATCCTGCTTTACAGTCATTTATCCCCACGTGGAAGGTGACGTGCTGTATGTGTGGAGAGGGGCGGCGTGTTGACAGCCACTGACACAGGTGTTGTACTGTCAGGCCTGGTACTGACAGGTTGCAGACTTGCCGGCCCCCCACTGACATCTTTTTCTCGTCCACCCCTTTCAGCACTGAGTCACCTAACAACAAGGTGTTACACTCTACGGGGATTGTTTTTTGTTGGAGGGTTTTCAGGGGGCTGGAATGGGGGGTGTTTTCTTGGTGCTTTTGGGAATGAGAATTGGAGTGTGGGCTTTGATGGGTGCGGGAGTGTGTGCGTGTCTGCTGTGATGTGTTTGTAAGTAGAGGCTGTTTGCTTGTGCTTTTGCGTGAAGTTGCTGAAGTGTTGTTGCTTGTCTGCTTTTGTGTGAGTGTGGGGTATGAAGAATTGTCAGTCGGGGTTTTGTCTGTGAGGAGAGCATATCTGTTGGATGTGTTTATGTTGTATTCTACCTCTGTGAGTTGTTCTGCAAGTGGTTCAGTATTGTTGTCTGTCTGACTGCTTGAGTGTTTTGTGTGTTTAGTTGCACTGAGTGTTTGTATCTGTTTCTTGGTGGTATTGTTGATGTTGTGTTGACTGTCTTTGAGTGATTGTAGTTTGGAGTTGATTTCTTTCAATTGATCTGTCTGGTATTCTTGGCTGTTTTGTAGTTCTGTTACTTGTTGTGAAACATCTCTTTTCATTGTTTTCATGGAGTTTTTTACTCTGGTTTCAGTGTCAGAGATGACCTGGCTGTTGTGTTTTGTTTCTTGACCTATTTGTGATATTTGTGTTTTGAGTGTGTGTATTTCTTTCTGCATGTTGGAGATAGTGATGTTGGCTGCAATGAGTTGTTCGTGAAGCATTGTTATAATTTCTGTGTTGCTCTTTTGAGAGAGATTGCATGGTGCATTGCTTGTTTGTGTTGTGTTGACTGTTGTTGTGGGAGATGTTTTGGAGTGGGGAGTGGGTTGGTCGGAGGTAGAGGTGGGAGAGGGATGAGGCTGATGGTCACATGTGGAAGTGGAGGGGGAGGGGAGGGGGGACTGATCTATACCTTGATCTTCGGTGGAAGAAGGGGTGGTGGGGGAGAGGGGCGGTGTTGCAGTTTCTTCCTCAGGTGGATGTGCAGCCGTTGATGGAGGGGGTAGAGGATCAGCTGAGAGGTCGAGGAGGGAGGGAGGGGGGATGGTCCCGTTGTCATCAGTAGATGGAGGGGGTGATGTAGCCTGGTCAGGGGGGGAAGACGTGGGGGGTGTGGAGGGCATGGAGTGGGATGGATCCGCTGAGAGGTCTGAGGAAGGGTGAGAGGGGATGGTCACGTCATCAGTGGATGGAGGGGGTGATGTAGCCTGGTTGGGGGGTGAAGACGTGGGAGGTGTGGAGGGCATGGAGTGGGGTGGAGTGGAAGGGGAGGGTGTCAACTGAAGAAGGGGAGGAGAGTTGTTATCCCCCTCTGTTGTCTGGTCTGGCTGACATGGTTTGTTGTCAGGGGCGCTGTCTCGTATGGCCAGTGGAGCACACTGACGGCTTGAGGATGCCACGGAGTAGAGGACATCAGTCACAGTTTCCGTGGTGACATTTAGTTTTGCCAGCTCATTGACTATTGTTCTTAGGTTGTCGAACTCCTCTTCAACCCACTGCTGGCATACATTGCCTTGTACTAGGATTTTCCCAGTACTGTGGTATATGTGTATTGTCAGTAGTTTTTCTTCATCAGAACTAACTTGAAAGAAGGATCGCCAAAGTTCACTGGGCAAGGTTGATGTAAAGTCTGTTGTAAAACTTATTTGTTCGCTGTTATTCTTTGTAAACTCTTTAAATATTGAATTGACATTTAGGGGCTGAAATTGTCCACAATACCTTTCAAGGAGAACAAACCGCCACAAAGGCAAGTTAGTATGAGTGGCTTCAAAGGTAACTTGGCAGGAGTCCTTAGTGTATTGAATAGTCTCTTTTCTGAGACGTTGGGTACTCATAGATCGAGTCATGGGCCTCATGGTTAAAGCATTGCATCACTCAAAGATTAACAAACTAGTTCACATGATTTATTGATTGATGGTTGGGATTGAAAGTGAAAGAGTAAAGATTAAAAAAAGAAAAATAAAAAAACAAAAAAACAAAAAAAGAGTGCAGTGATGATGATCAATGTCATCTGCTTTGTGCCATTTTAATGGCTATCTCCTACACACAAAGAGTGCGGCATTGCTCAGATTACAGTTCGTCACCACGGAAACCACAACAACGTTGATCTATGTGTGTTTCACTTCGGGGGGGGGAAAGGCAATGGACAGTCTCACCCACTCACCTCACAAGAGCACTTCACTTGAGTCTTAGACTCTTAAGTGGTCCAGTTACTCGGGGTCCATTGTACAGCTTCCCTTTGTTCCCACATCGCTGTTGCCTCAGCACTGTAGGTGTTGTTGAGAATCACACATTCACAGAAAAATTTTGTGGAGTATGGTTAAAATGTAGTTGAAATCAACTCCTTTTTTTTTTTTTACACTAAACCAATGGCACTTCATTGACTTATTCAGTTACACACACATTTGTACACTTTCTTTTAAAGCTAAACACCTCTAAACACCTCTAAACACCTCTATTTCTTTCCGAAAACAACTTCCACTGGAGAGCTCTCAGGACACGTCTTCACTCGACTGTGGCTCGACGTTGTGTGTGTGTGTGTGTGCGTGCACGTGTTTGTATATGTGTCTGTCTGTCTGTGTATGTGTATGCGTGCGTGCGTGAAATCAAAATGGAATACTTTCTTGACGTTGTTTGCTAGTTTGCTAGTTAAATTTAACAAAAAGCATCAATACAGCCGTAGATACCACCAAAATGTAGGGTTAGAAACTTATACGTTTATACTCCTGGTTTTTTTGTGTGAAGAAGAAACCATGTACAAGTTAGGTTACATCTAACAAGTAGTCCCCATTTTGGTTCGTCTTTGTTGTGCATTTTGTGCGTTTGATTCGAATCTGAAACAGAATTAGTTTTAAAATATCATAATTATGATCATAATATGCAAATATCGAGTAGTGAGTGATATTCATATTCCTGTTGCTTTATTACAATACTTGCACTTTCTTTTCATTCTCTTTTTTTCCCTTTTTATTCTTTATGTTTGTTGTACGTCTTGTTTGCTCGTTCCTTATATCATAGGACCTGGTGCAAAATCAGCTGAATCTATAATGTCTACGAATTTAAATTTTTACTTTTTTTTCTTTTCCTTCTTCGGTTAGAGCTCTGAGGTTCAACTAACAGTGTGTTTTTGTGAGTGCAGGTATCAGTATCCCGCGACGTCGGGGATGGTGTCTGAATACTTTGTAGCAGTGTGCATGCATATTTTATTTTTAGGAAAGAGAGAGAGAGAGAGAGAGAGAGAGAGAGAGAGAGAGAGAGAGAGAGAGAGAGAGAGAGAGAGAGAGAGAGAGAGAGAGAGAGAGACAGACAGACAGACAGACAGACAGACAGACAGACAGACAGACAGACAGACAGACACACAGACACACAGACACACAGACACACAGACACACAGACAGAAGTATTGTACTCACAGATAAAAGCTATTTGACAAAAAATGGGGGGGGGGGGGTGAAGAAGGGGTGGCGGGGGTTGCGGGGGTGGTGGTGGAGGTGACAGATGGTAGCGGTACAATAGCTGAGAAAAAACAATGTCCAGATATTATCATTCCCCTCACAGCCCAGTATTTCGATCAAGGACACACACACACACACACACACACACACACACACACACACATCTACCATATGGAAATAAAAATTTGATTGATTGATTGATTGAGACACACACACACACGCACGCACACATACGCACGCACACACACACATATCTACAACAACAACAACAACATTTACTCGTTCAAGTCAGGTTCACCACCTGCAATGCCTTGTACAGACATCCCTGGGCCCTTCAAATACATTTCGCTACCAAAACAAAAAAAAACCCAAAATAGCCACAAGCATAACAGCGGTACAACCTCAAACAAAACATTTCGGGAAATTTCGTTTATTGAAAAGCTGTTTATATCACATCTTTATCGATCAGGTGTGTAAGAATAATAATAATGAATAAAAACAAAAAAAAACTCATGTCAGCGCTGTGATTTGTTCAAAAGCTTTGCTTTTTTTGTTGCTTTTACAAGATTCAGCGCTGTACCTTTTCCAATTCTTATTACTATTATTATCATCAAGGGCGCCCAGAGGCTACTGACAAGAAAACACCTCCTAAATCATTATTGACATGTGTGGGTTGGTGGTTTTTTTTTCCCATACCTTTCTGTCCAACAGGTGCAGAATGTTATGACGTCAACCCTGTCTTAATAACACTTTATGACGTCAACCCTGTCCGCAAAGTAGTTGCTGAGAGAGAGAGATTGAATTCCAGGTTTGGAAAAAAGAAACCATTGTCTACTCTTTATCCATGAAAAAGGCTCCCTGAATCGAATGGAGAAGACTAAAAAGTTTTATTGTGATTTTGCTTGCACTGTTTGAACTGGTATTTAGTAAAGAAGGAGAAATAAATGTGTTAAGATTCAACCTGCTTTTATTTAGCAAACAGGTGTTGCCCTAAAGTAAGAGCTAACTCTGCCTGTATACTCTTTGGGTACGAGAGAGTTTTTGGCTTATACAGAGCCGTGTCTTGATTCATCTTCCTGTTGCTTAGTCTTTCGTTCAGTAAATTTGTGTGTTGCAGGCAGGGCCATTATTTATCATCTCAATCCCGAAGAAAAGCACCCGAGACTAGCACTGTCAGCTAGGTGTTTAAAAATAGAGGAAATCCAGCATGGATGGCGATTTAAATTTTAGACCCTTGTTTTCTTTTCCTGTTCTTGTTCTTCTTGTTCATCTTCTTGTCTTTGTTCTTCTTCACTTCCTCTTGTTGTTGTTGTTGTTGTTGTTGTTGTTGTTGTTGTTGTTGTTGTTGTTGTTGTTGTTGTTGTTCTTCTTCTTCTTCTTCTTCTTCTTCTTCTTCTTCTTCTTCTTCTTCTTCTTCTTCTTCTTCTTCTTCTTCTTTCTTCTTCCCCTCCTTCTCTTCCTCCTCCTCCTCTTCCTCCCCCTCCTCCATCTCCTCCTCCTCCTCCATCTCCTTCTCGCTCCTCCTCCCCCTTCTTCTCCTCCTCCTCCTCCTGCTTCTCCTCCTCCTCCTTCTCCTCCTCCTCCTCCTTCTTCTCCCTTCCTCCTTTTCTTCTTATTCCTTCCTCCTTCTCCTTCTCCTCCTCCTCCTCCTTCTTCTCCCTTCCTCCTTTTCTTCTTATTCCTTCCTCCTTCTCCTCCTCCTCCTTCTTCTCCCTTCCTCCTTTTCTTCTTATTCCTTCCTCCTTCTCCTCCTCCTCCTCCTCCTTCTTCTCCCTTCCTCCTTTTCTTCTATTCCTTCCTCCTTCTCCTTCTCCTCCTCCTCCTCCTCCTTCTCCTTCTTCTTCTTCTTCTTCTTCTTCTTCTCACACTTCTACTACTTCTTCATCAAACACTCAGACAGTAACTGTTATTGTCTGTTATATAAGCAAAACTGCTCTGACGTTAATTAAGACAAGTCAGGCCTAGCACAGTCCTACTTCGGCGACGGAGTGAACTGTTTATCTTTTAAATCCTCCTGAAGAAGAAGAAGACAAACAAAAACACAAAGAAAATGGACCAAGAAGGCAGAAAATAGGAATGGGGTGATAGGACAGGACAGAAAGGAACAAGGCAGAGAGGAAGAGAGGGATAGAAAAGAAATGAAATTCTGAGCACAGAATTTCCAGAAGTCAGGCGGGGATGCAGTTGATACTGACAGGCCCCTGGCATCCCCATGGGGGACCCTGTTTTTCTGATGGGTATGAGATATTTATGGTAGACTATGATTATACCACACAATGCTTACAAGTAAACAGACCCAGCCCAAGGGCATTCAATGGTAAGCTACATACATACCACACAATGCTTGTAAACAGATCCAGCCCCCAGGCCAATATCTCTTCCAGTTACTGACGTGAGTAAATGACAAAAGGCCTGCACTAGAATTTTTGTGATGCTAACTGATAAATTCTGTTTAAAAACTGTCTTCACCGATACCAAGCTCCTATCATGGCAACCTGCATCCTCTGTTCTTCCAAGTCACAAAGACCTTCTGGAGTCGGAGTATGGCTGTACTCTCACTGTGATTCCCAGGTTAAGTTGAATGAGAAAAAAGTGAAATTTTCAGGGTGCTTGAGCTAGGAAATGTTCCACAGCAGTAACAATAACAGAAACAACAATAATAACAGTGACAACAATAATGACAGAAGCTGCAATACCAAGAGTAAGAACAAAAAACAACATCAACAACACAACCACCACGAACAACAGTAACAACAACAGTAAAAGCAAAAGCAATAACAACAACGGTAAAAACAAAGGCTACAACAACACCAATAGCTATAACGATAACAGCATCAACACCAGTAAGGGCAACAGCAACAAGACAGCAACAGCAAAAAAGTAACAGCAACAGTAACAACGACAAACAACAACAGTGACAACAACAGTAACAGCAACAGCAACAGTGACAACAGCACCAACAACAGTAACAACAGCAGCACATCTACGACAACAAAAATAGCAGTCACAACAACAGCAACACAGCAACAACATCAACAACAACAACAGTAATAACAACAGATCCGCTTAGGGTAACCAACAAGGCTGTCTTTGTCTCACTCTTCAAAGGACATTTAATTAATTAATTTATTTTTTTTATTCTTTTATATCGAGGATAATGGAATACGTACTCATGTGCTTTTTTACATCCAGTCCCCGTGTATATGCAGTGTTGTAAATATTGTCATCTATTTACACGTACACCGGCACACAATGGCATACACTTACGAAAAGCGGAATAAGATTTAACCTGTGCGCAAATTGTTCTGCGTGCGTTCGTAAACGGGGCCTCGGTTTATAGTCTCATCCGAAGGACATTACAGAGGCAACAAGACCTAAATGATACCTACACACGACACACTTTACAAAATGAAAGCATCATCTACAAGGTGCTCCCACGAAGTCTCTGCATAATTTTGGACTTGACGGTGCCAGAACTTGTAATCAAGCCAATGGAATAGGAAAGTGTTGGTACGAACGTCCGGAATTGCCACATAACTCACAACAAAGTTCTTGTGATGAGGTATGAAAAGTACCATACATAGTCCGTGATGTCCACTGTTGCACCATTGGTGTTGGTGCTCTTCGTTTTTATTTGTGTTATATAGTAGTGTTGACACAGGAGGAGGAGGAGGAGGAGGAGGAGGAGGAGGAGGAGGAGGAGGAGGAGGAGGAGAAGAAGAAGAAGAAGAAGAAGAAGAAGAAGAAGAAGAAGAAGAAGAAGAAGAAGAAGAAGAAGAAGAAGAAGAAGAAGAAGAAGAAGAAGACGAAGAAGAAAGAAGAAAGAAGAAGAAGAAGAGAAGAAGAAGAAGAAGAAGAAGAAGAAGAAGAAGAAGAAAGAAGAAGAAGAAGAAGAAGAAGAAAGAAGAAGAAAAGAAGAAGAAGAAGAAGAAGAAGACGAAAGACGAAGAAGATTAGCACAAGGAGGAAAAAGAACTGATGAGGAGATGGGTCGGTAGATGAAGAGAAGCGGAAACAGATTCAACGAGACAGAGAAGGAGAGAAAGACAAAGAAATAGACAGGCAGGGTAGCAAAGACAAAGACACAGAAAAGGATACAGAGAAGTCTACAGGCTTGCACATAAACCAGGGAAATTTGCAAGGATGAATACAACGTTAAGGACTCTAACACCTCTCTCGCTAAAACCCAGCACCCCGAGTGACCCCGAGATAAGCACCACCACTTGCCAGTCGTCCGTTCGGGCCCTACCACCAACCCTGTCACAACAATAGAGTGCCTTCTGCTGTGTTTTCTGTTCTGGGCTTCATTTGTACACTTTATACTTCACTATACTCCTTTTTATAGTGTTGTTTCATTGGCCTTCCTTTTTGAGTGGTATGTGCTTTGAATTCAGTTTGTTGGTTTTGCCCATGCTGTAAAATTCAAATAGAAGTAGAGTAGAGAAGGCACCCATCGGTCTCGGAAGACTATGGAGTTGCGCTCTAGTCTTTATCAAATTCAAATACAATATTTGTAACTGTGATAACCACAGTAGTGATGGCAGTCTGCCCTTTCAAGTGTCGTCAACAAGTGCCAGCATGCAAGGACCAAAGCAGACTATAGAGTTGTATCATCTTCCTGATGTAGACGTTCTGACATTCCGTTTTATGACAATGTTGAAGGGTTGTTCATATGTTAATGCATCTACCATACCCCTTGAATTGTTCTTGTACTGTCATATTTCTTGATTTTGTGTGAATAGAATTTAACACAAAAAAAAGAAACCAGGTTCGTTCACAAAAATTAACTTTGTGTATTGTTTTGTTTGTGCTGACTGGGGAAGCTAGCGTAAGACTCTAAGGAGTCTGTTTTGATCAGAAGCAATGAGGTAACAAGAAAATATAAAAGACTAAACGAAGAATAAAAAGGTGACAACAGAGGAATATGCAGCCAATTCACAGTGTAGGCCAGAGTCAAATGAAGTCACTGAAGTGGCGACCTACTTTCTATTGATGTTTTTCTTTGTTGTTGCTTCTTTTCCTGCTGTTTTTATAATGATACAAACATGTTATTTTCTTTTTTTTTTCATTTCTCTCGCTATAATGTTATGTTATTAAGCTGCAGCCTATTTTTGGTCATTTACCTTCCATGAATACTTTCCTAATCCTATACTAGCTGTACTGATATTTCAATGTGTTGCTGCTATTTTATTCTCTGACCTAATAAATTCTGTTTCAACCAACAGCCGCCCTCTTCTCTCCAGTACGTGAAAACCTTTCGCTATTGCGCACGAAAAAAAAAAAACATCAAAAATTTTAGGTCCACTCTTCAAATCATTTGAATGGGAAATACGTGCCACGAAATAAACAGTTCTGGAGCTGTTAGTTAAGAAAGGAAACAAAATCAATACAACAAATCTTCTCAATGATTCTGGATCAGATGTAAAAGAGAACAACAACAAAAAGAACCCAATCCCAGAGAAAGACAATATGCACACAATATCTCATTTCTTTGCCAACTTAATGGAACGAACTCTCAGACAGGGAAGAAACAGAAACAAACCAAAGAGGAAGAACACCCACTCTCTCCTGACCTTGTCGCCCCACTTTCTGCTGCACTGGAAGCCACGGCAGAAAGGAGACCCCCTAGCTGTGCCATATAAGATATTTGTATTTTGTATTTTGTACCACTTTATGTCACAGCAGATTTCTCTGCGTGAAATTTGGGCTGCTCTCCCCAGGGAGAGCGCGTCGCCACAAGTGCAGCGCCTACCCATTTTGTTTTCTTTTTCCTGTATGCAAGTGTATTTTGTTTCCCTACCAGAGTGGCTTTTCTCTACAGATTTTTTGCCAAGGTCAACCCCCTTGTTGCCGTGGGTTCTTTTACGTGCGTTAAATAGTGATGTGTAACACACGGGACCTTGGTTTATCCTCTCATTCGAAAGACTAGCGCCCAGACCACCACTCAGGGTCTAATGGGTGGGGAAAAAGTTTCGGGTCCAAACGGGGTACGAACCACCGCACACTCCGACCCGAACTTTTTGCTTTCTAAGCAAGGCGCGTGACCACCTAGACCACCGATCCACCATGCCATGTAAGATCGTTGAGGGACCTACTTACTCTAACCAAACCTGGGGCAAAGAGCTAGCGGGAAGAACCCAGGCTCAAGGCCAAATACAGCATTCCAGAAAACTGCCTTACTTTTCTAGAGAGCCACACACTCACCAGGAAGTCAGATCAGTACCAACAAACAACTGATGCTCAGCTTACACAAGCTTACACAAGCTCAGCTTACACAAGCGCGCGCGTGCGCGCGCGCACACCCACACACACTCACACATACATACACACACACACACACACACACACACAAACATCCACGCACGCACACACACACACACACACACACACACACACACACACACACACACACACACACACACACACACACACACACACACGTAAACACACACACATGCACAAAAGTCATTTACAGGCCCCTAGACTGCACATACAAACGAGTCGGCAGAGAGAATCAAAATGCAAGGAGAGGGGTTAGCGAGAGAGAGAGAGAGAGAGAGAGATTTATTTATTTATTTATTTATTCTTTTATATCGAGGATAACAGAATAAGCAATCATGTGCTTTTTTTCATCCGGTCCCCGTGTGTATGCAGTTTTGTAAATATTGTCATCTGTTCCCACCGGCACACGATGGCCTACTCTTACGAAAAGCGGAACAGGATTTAACGTGTGCGCAAGATGTTCTGCGTGCGTTCGCACACGGGGCCTCGGTTTAAAGTCTCATCCGAAGGAGAGAGAGAGAGAGAGAGAGAGAGAGAGAGAGAGAGAGAGAGAGAGAGAGAGAGAGAGAGAGAGAGAGAGAGAGAGAGAGAGAGGAGAGAGAGAGAGAGAGAGAGAGAGAGAGAGAGAGAGAGAGAGAGAGAGAGAGAGAGAGAGAGAGAGAGAGAGAGAGAGAGAGAGAGAGAGAGAGAGAGAGAGAGAGAGAGAGAGAGAGAGAGAGAGAGAGAGAGAGAGAGAGAGAGAGAGAGAGAGAGAGAGAGATTCGGAAATTTTATTCGTAAAGGCCATTGCCCCTTAGAAGGGGTTTACATACAATATCGAAACACACACACTTTGTAGGTTTTCATAGATAGACATACTATGTTTACAACATATTGCGTACTTTAAACGCTTTGTACAAATAAACAACAAGTTTTTTTGCAATTGTTTCATTAGGGGTAGTCATCAACATGATTAATTTGAACGAAACTGGTTGTCGAAAATACTTTGAAGGAACTAGCTGTTCTCGCAGCTCTTTTAGCTCAGGACAAGACAGAACAAAATGCAGTTCATTTTCAAGTGCATCATGACATAATGGACACAACAAATAATGATCATTAACAGATTTATAGCGATAAGAATGTAAATATATATCAGAAATACCAAATCTAAATTTAGTCATTATTCGTTTCAGATGTCTATCTAAGTGCATTGACAAATATACTGGAACACAATGCAAAGGGTTCAACATTCTGTACATATCAAATCGATCACTTTCCTGAACATGTGAAGACCAATTCTGCCATCTGCAATCTACCAGTCTTTGGCGAAACATATGAATAAACCCAGTTACGTCCCCTACACCTTGATTTTCCCATACCAAGCCAAAACCGCATTCATATAACTTTAATCTTATTCTCGTGGCCCAGTTTTTCTTGCCTCTTGCATCTAAATTCATCAACATTTTGTAAGCTTTGTGGGGTAGTCTATGTGATTCCATTTGTATTAGTTTTAGCCAGTAACGAATACACAACTATAGAAATTAAACTAATTGGATACCTGTTGGTTTCCCCATACACTAAGTCATTAGGTGTTTGGATTGAAACGCCCAGAAATTTCTTCAATGCATATAAATGAATTTTCTCAATTTCTGCCACACCTGCATCCAAGCCCCATAATTCAGCGAGAGAGAGAGAGAGAGAGAGAGAGAGAGAGAGAGAGAGAGAGAGAGAGAGAGAGAGAGAGAGAGAGAGAGAGAGGAGAGAGAGAGAGAGAGAGAGAGACTGTGAGGGAGACAGACACAGACTAAAATATATAGGGACAGAGAATGACTGGAATAATTACAGAAAGAGACAGACAGAGACATCAAAATAGGTGGAAAAACTCAGACAGACAGAGATGAAAAGAGAGAAAGCAGAGAGAGAGAGAGAGAGAGAGAGAGAGAGAGAGAGAGAGAGAGAGAGAGAGAGAGAGAGAAGATAGAGAGAGAGAGAGAGAGACTGTGAGGGAGACAGACACAGACTAAAATATATAGGGACAGAGAATGACTGGAATAATTACAGAAAGAGACAGACAGAGACATCAAAATAGGTGGAAAAACTCAGACAGACAGAGATTGAAAGAGAGAAAGCAGAGAGAGAGAGAGAGAGAGAGAGAGAGAGAGAGAGAGAGAGAGAGAGAAGAGAGGAGAGAAGAGAGAGAGAGAGAGAGAGAGAGAGAAGAGAGAGAGAGAGAGAGAGAGAGAGAGAGAGAGAAGAGAAGAGAGAGAGAGAGAGAGAGACTGTGAGGGAGACAGACACAGACTAAAATATATAGGTTACAGAGAATGACTGGAATAATTACAGAAAGAGACAGACAGAGACATCAAAATAGGTGGAAAAACTCAGACAGACAGAGAGAGAGAGAGAGAGGAGAGAGAGAGAGAGAGAGAGAGAGAGAGAGAGAGAGAGAGAGGAGAGAGAGAGAGAGAGAGAGAGACAGAGACAGAGACAGAGACAGAGAGAGACAGAGAGACAGAGAGACAGAGAGACAGAGAGACAGAGAGAGACAGAGAGAGACAGAGGCAGAGACAGAGAGACAGAAAGACAGACACACAAACAGCAGAGACAAAGAGACATCAACAAATAGTCAGCCAGCCATACAGACAGCCAGCCAGCCAGAGAGGGACAGCCCGTCATCCAGACAGACAGCCAGCCAGACAAACACAGAGACGGACAGACAAGGAGACAGGCAAACAGACAAGACAGGCAGGCAGAAAGAAAGACAGCCAGACAGACACAGAGCGTCGAGGAAAACACAGACACTCAGACACAGACACGTACCCAAACACACACACACAGAGACAGAAGAGCACAGGAGAGGGAAAACCAAACAGTGTTCATGTCCAAGCACCACTCCACATCAGCGTGGAAATTGGATCGGCGACGGAACGTCCAACAGCTTAGGGCGCCCGCCCGCCCGCCCGCTTGCCCTCCCGATCAATGTGCCACTCTTTACCCTAGTCCTACCTTAATTAACCATGTCCTTTCTTGACCCAAAAAAGCTATTTCCTTAAAAGATGGGTGGAGGGGGGGGGGGGAGGGGTGGTGATTATTCTTCGGTCTCACTACTTCTTTTTCTACCTCCTCCCTCCTCCTTCCCTTACGAACACATTTATATTTTCTTCTCTCTCAAAATTATGTCCTTTTATTTGTCTCTCTTCTTGCCTGACTGTTTGTCTGTCTGTCTGTTTGTCTGTCTGTCTGTTTATCTGTCTGTCTCTGTCTATGCTTTTCTATTATAATGTCATAATAGTTTTTTTCTCTCTCCTCCCTCTGTAGATTTGTTTGCATTCGTTTGTCACAGCTGTACGTACCTTGCCGTGTATTTATTATTATCTGAAATTATTGATTTGATAAACACCCTGCCTCCATGCGTGGGTCAATGGTCTCTTTATGAATACATCTTTTTCAGAATTCAGAGCTCAGAGTTCAAAGTTTCGAGTTCATTGCTCTCTCTCTCTCTCTCTCTCTCTCCTCTCTCTCTCTCTCTCTCTCTCTCTCTCTCTCTCTCTCTCTCTCTCTCTCTGTCGTGGGGGGCTGCAAGTAATGTTCACAACGTACACATGTCCGAAATTAAGGTGGCGTTTAATTTCAAAATTACACAGGTTCCAAGTCTTGTAGAACTCCAAATCTTTGCAAGCATCAACATAAGTGACCATGCCTTGTGGAAATCTGGACTTTAGGCAGAAATGCCGCTGCTTTGTTTTTATTTTCATTTATTTCATGTACAAACGTACAAGAGCAAAATTGGAAAAACTTGGCCTGCAACTGAGAAGGAAGGTAGACGGTGTTACCTTTGGTTGCCTCCTCTCATTTTTGTTCTGGGGCAGTTTGCTGTTAGCGCGATGTGGCGATGTCGAATCGAACCCCGGACCTGTGCGCCCAGGCATGCGACAGTCAAAGCTTGGCTCTCGATCTTCCGAGTCACCAAGTGCCAAGGAGAAGGAGGAATCCGCCAGTGCAACCAGTGAACCCTCGCTGACTGAAGTCATAGCCAGACTGGATACGATGACTACAATCTACCAAGAATTGAGGGAAGAATTCACGGGCCTGAGTGAGTGCTTCTCCGCCCTGAAGGAAGAGTTTACGGACCTCAGAGAAGAATGTGCCGGCCTTCGTGAGGAGAACGCTCAACTCTGGCAGAAGAACGCTGACCTGGAGAAGAGAGTGGAGGAAAGGGAGAGGAAGACGGATGACTTAGAAAACAGGTCCAAGCGCAACAACCTCATCTTCCACGGACTCCCCAGGCCAGAGAAGGAGACGCCAGAAGAGCTGGAGGCTGCCGTCAGGGATGTCTTCAGGCACAAGCTGGAGCTGATGCGTGATGTGCCCTTTGACAGACTGCATCGGCTGAACCGTCGGACTCTCCAGTCATAGGGTGCTGCACCTTCTTCAAGGACAAAGTCAATGTGCTAAAGGCCAGGGGAAAACTGAAGGGAACGGGAATATTTATTGGGGAGGACTTTTCCTTTCCGGTACGGAAATAAGAAGGTTACTTACACCTCACCTTAAGAAAGCAAAGGCTGAGCAGAAAAAAGTAACCATGGTGTTTGACCACCTAGTCATAGAGGGGAAGAAGTTTTCAGTGGATCAGGAGGGTAATTTGAAAGAAATGAAATAGGGAGATGGCCGTCCTTCATGTGGGGAATTTTTTTAGTATGTAGATAATTGTTTTTCCCCTGTTGTGTTAAAGGGAACACCCAAAGAGGCTACCAACCGGTTGATGACAAGATAGCACGTAAGGCTGCACGTGCTAGTATTCAAGTTTCACGTGCTAGTGTTTTTGAATCACGTGTCAGTGACAGTGACAGTTTCTCCGTTGTAGGATGTGTGCAGTGATGCTGTGAAAACACGCAAGATCAAATGTTTACAGTTGATTCTTCTTCCTTTTCTAATGTAAATAAGTCGTTCCAAATTTTGCAATGGAACATTAATGGTTTATATGCCAAATTACGTAATAAAGATTCCCTTTCCTATGTTCGATCTTTCGATTTTATTTGTTTTGTTGAAATATTTTTTGAAACATTTCATTCTGATTTATTCAATGATTATGTCAGTTTTCATAAGTCTGCTGTTAGATTTACCAAACATGGCCGTCCTTCAGGTGGTTTCCTTTGTCTTATGAAGAAAGAGTATGCTTCCTATGTTCGGTTCATTGATGTTGACTACTCCAACATTTTGGTGTTCCTTATAGATAAGAATATGTTGAATACTGAGAAAGATATTTTGTATATGTGTGTATATGTGCCACCAGAGGGATCCCCATTTTATTCATATTTTGATATCGACTGTGGTATTAGTACATTGGAAGAATGTTTGACTGACTGTTTATTGAAATATGATGATGTTTTTGTTCTTTTGTCAGGTGACTTTAATAGCAGAACAGCTGATGTTAACCCAACAGATGTGTCAAATGAAAATATTTTTGATTTATTATGTACAAGCCAACCAGTAAATATGAATAGAAAATCTCATGATAAAGTAACAAATACGTATGGAAAACGTCTGTTGAATTTATGTGTGGCATATGAGTTATGTATTCTAAATGGGTGTGTGTAAGGGTGACCAACTAGGTTGCTATACATACATCTCAGATTCTGGTAGTAGTGTAAACGATTATTTCATTATGTCAAGTGACGCTTTTGCTTTTTTTCATTCTTTATGTCAGCTTACAGTTAAGGATAGGTTTGACTCAGATCACATGCCTGTGGAACTGTTTTTAAAATTTTGTGTCAAAACTAATAAGAAACAAAATGTAAGTAGTGAAAACGTAATAACAAATAAACTTGTTTGTGATGAGAGTCCAAAGGAAACATATATTGCTCAAATGCAAAGTGATGAAACTCAAAAAATGCTAGAACTAGCTGTAAGTCTTATTGACCAGAATATTGACGAGGCATTGACTGTTTTCAATCGTTGTCTGATGCAAAATGCTGAATGTATGACAAAACAAATCAGAGATATGACAGACAGACAGATGGATGATTGGTATGATAGCGAATGTAGAATAGCAAGGAAAAACTTACGTAAACTATTTAAAGTAGCTGGACAGACAGGTGACACTAGTAGCCGACATGCTTTTTGCGTTGCAAGAGAATATAGGCAGTTGTTAAAGCGTAAGGAAAAAGAATATGATAATGTCATGTTAGATAAGCTCTTGTCATCAGTTCGTGATCAAAAACAGTTTTGGACAAATGTGCGTAAATGTTCATTTAAGAAAAAACTTATTAGCAACAATATTTCAGTTGAGGAGTGGTATAGTCATTTCAAAAATCTACTTGAAAAGGAAACACAGGATGATCATATACAGTCTAATGATTCTGATGCTTACTTTAATCAACCAATTTCGAAAGAAGAAGTCTTGTTCGCATTTAGGAAAATAAAAAACAGAAAAGCAGCTGGCCCAGATGGGATCATTGGAGAACTATTTAAAAATGCAAGTGACAATGTTATTGAATTCTTTGTGTTGTTTTTCAATGCTTTATTTGAAAAAGGTGTTTTTCCACAAAAATGGTCAGAAGGCATTGTTCTACGTTTGTACAAAAAAGGCGATAGTAAGAACCCTAATAACTATAGAGGCATTACATTAAGTGACATTAGCAGTAAGATATATAGCACAATTATAAACCATCGTTTACAAGAGTGGGTTCAGGAAAATAATATCACTGGAGAACATCAAGCTGGTTTTAAAAGGAATTACTCAACTGCTGACCATATGTTTACTTTGTTATCTTTAGTACAAAAACAGTTATCCTGTAACAGAAAATTATACGTAGCTTTCATAGACTTTGAGAAAGCTTTTGATTCTTTGAATAGGAGCATTCTATGGCAGATTCTTTTAAAAAATGGAATAACAGGTAAAATGTTTAATTGTATCAGAAGTATGTACAATAGTGTCAAAGTTAAGGTTAGATGTGGTTCAAAATTGACAGATTTGATTAGTTGTACTCATGGTGTAAAGCAAGGTGACGTCTGTAGTCCAATTCTATTTTCTTTATTCATTAATGATCTCGCAAATGAAGTTATTGAAAATGGAAGACATGGGGCTTTGTTTACCAAAGATTACTTTGAACTCTTCATAATGTTATTAGCAGACGATATAGTTCTATTAGCTGAGACAGTTATTGGATTGCAGACCCAACTTAATAGTTTGCAAAGAGCAGCAGAGTCTATGGATTTGAAAGTAAACTCTGATAAAAGTAAAATTATTGTATTTAGAAAAGGTGGTCATCTTTCTGCAAGGGAAACTTGGAAATATAACACTGTTGAAATGCCTGTTGTAAATGCATACAAATATTTAGGTATATTATTTTCTACAAGACTTAGTTTTACATCAGCATGTAATGACCTTGTTAGTAAAGCCAAGAATGCTGTGATGTGTATTATTAGAAAACTTAGAGCATTGAATAATAACAACTTAGAATTATTTTTTAAACTGTTTGACTCACAAGTTGTACCTATTGCTTTATATGGAGCAGAAATCTGGGGTTTGGACAATGTAGCACGCCAGTGTGAACAAATGCACTTGTTTGCTTTGAAAAAATTTCTGGGTGTTGAAAGAAGAACCCCAAATGACTTTGTTTATGGCGAAACGAATAGATATCCTATTTATATTAGCTCTGCTGTACGTTGTATTAGTTATTGGTTAAAGTTATTAGCAATGGATGATGTTAGACTACCGAAGAAAGCTTACAGAATGCTGTATGATTTGGATGAAAGAGGTAAAAGAAACTGGGTATCAAATGTTCGTTGTAAATTGTATGAAAATGGTTTTGGGTATGTATGGGAAAATAGAGGTGTTCAAAACGTTAAAGATTTTTTATATAAGTTTAAGGAAAGACTGATTTTATGCAGATGGCAAGAATGGGACTTCCACATTAAAAACAGCGAGAGGTTTAGCATATATAGAACTTTTTGCAGTGTTCATGACAGGAAAACATATCTTAGAATAGAACTAGACAAACATTTGAAGTTTCTTATGACCAGGTTTAGATGTGGCATTTCAGAAATTAGTACACACCAAAATCGCTACAAATCACACTCTGACTTTACTTATCCATTGTGTAAAACTGGAAATGAGGATAAAGTACATTTCATGTTGTGTTGTCCGATTTTCAACAAATTAAGAACACGGTATATACCATTGAAATTTTACAGATACCCATGCCAGTTTCATCTGAGTTTGCTTTTGGTATCTACGAATGAAAGTATTGTCCGAAATGTATCGATCTACATATACAAAGCATTCAAATTACGATCAGTGCTGATTTAGTTACCTTGTCTATGTGTGTGTATGTTTAGTGATTTCATTACTATTGTGTATGTATTGTACCCCCTTCATTAGGGGCAATGGCCTTTACATGAATAAATATTTCCGAATCCGAATCCGAATCTCTCTCTCTCGTTCTCCCAAGCCTAAGCTCTTATTCTACTTGTATTAATATTTCATCTTATTCTAGTGTATCTCATAGGAATAATCCGGCTTTATACCGTTTGGTCTGTTCGATATATTATGCTGAATATTGTTATGCATTGAACTGGATCGCATTGTATCGTATTATATCATGGCGTATTGTATACAGTGTTTGCCCCCCGTTTTTCCATAATTCTGGTGGAATACCGTCGACGCCTGCAGCCTTCCCATTCTTCAGTTGTTCTATGGCTTTAGTTACCTCTTCCAGGGTTGGGGCTTCGTCCAGTTCTTCTTTCACTGGTTGCTGTGGGATCTGGTGGATCACTGCGTCATCAACAGTGCGATCAGCGCTGAAGAGGGTTTGAAAGTGTTCAGCCCAGCGGTTCAATATGGACATCTTGTCTGTGAGGAGTGCCTGGCCGTCAGTGCTGCGCAAAGGACTCAACACTTGGTGAGAGGGTCCATAGACTGCCTTCAAAGCTTCGTAGAAGCCTCTGTAGTCACCTGTGTCAGCGCAGAGCTGAGTTTTCTGGGCGAGGTTAGTCCACCACTCGTTTTGGATAACTCTAAGCTGGCGCTGGAGGTTGCTGCATGTAAGACGAAAGGCAGCTTTCTTTGCTGGACAAGATGGTTGTGCAAGGTGAGCCTGGTGGGCACTTCTCTTCTTCGCCAGCAGATCTTGTATTTCTTGGTCATTTTCGTCGAACCTATTTTTTGTTTGCTGCTGGGAGCAGGGAAAGTTACCACAAAACCTTCGTGATGCAATCATAATCACCCTTTACAAAAACAAAGGGGAAAAATCAGATTGCTCCAACTACAGGGGGATAACTCTTCTCTCCATCGCTGGCAAAATCCTTGCAAGAGTTCTCCTCAACAGACTAGTACCTGCTGTTGCAGAACACCACCTCCCTGAGAGCCAGTGCGGCTTCAGAGCTAACAGGGTACCACTGACATGGTCTTCGTGCTCAGACAACTTCAAGAAAAGTGCCGCGAACAGAACAAGGGACTGTGCATCACCTTCGTTGATTTAACCAAGGCATTTGACACTGTGAGCAGGAAGGGCCTGTGGCAGATCATGGAGCGTCTTGGCTGTACCCCAAAGTTTCTCAACATGGTGATCCAGCTACATGAAGACCAGCGTGGCCAGGTCAGAAACAGCAACGACCTCTCAGAGCCTTTCCCAATCACAAACGGGGTGAAGCAGGGCTGCGTTCTTGCACCAACCCTCTTCACTATCTTCTTCAGAATGATGCTTCAGCGGGCCACAGAAGATCTTGATGACGAAGACGGAGTTTTCATACGCTACCGCACAGATGGCAGCCTATTCAACCTGCGGCGTCTTCAGGCCCACACCAAAACCCTGGAGCAACAAATTCGAGAGCTACTTTTTGCTGATGATGCTGCCCTTGTAGCCCACACAGAAACCGCCCTGCAGCATGTAACATCCTGTTTTGCAGAGGCAGCCCAGCTCTTCGGACTCGAAGTCAGCCTGAAGAAGACAGAGGTTCTCTACCAGCCCGCACCTCAGGTAGCGTACCACCCACCTCACATTACAATTGATGAGACAGAACTGAAGACAGTCCAGCAGTTTACCTACCTGGGATGCACAATCTCCTCTGACGCAAAGATTGATAAAGATGTAGACAACAGACTGGCGACGGCAAACAGTGCTTTTTGGCAGACTCTACCACCGTGTCTGGAAAAACAAACACCTGAAGAAAGACACCAAGATCAGTGTCTACAGAGCCGTGGTACTGACCACCCTCCTGTACGGCTCTGAGTCATGGGTCACATACAGACACCACCTGCGAATTCTGGAACGCTTCCACCAACGCTGTCTCCGCTCCATCCTCGACATCCACTGGAGCGACTTCACCACGAATGCTGAGGTGCTGGAGCAAGCAGGGATCACCAGCATTGAGGCCATGTTGCTGAAAACGCAGCTACGCTGGGCAGGGCATGTCTGTAGAATGGAGGACCATCGCCTACCGAAGATGGTTCTCTACGGTGAACTTTCCACCGGACACCGCTACAGAGGCGCACCAAAGAAGAGATTTAAAGACTCTCTGAAGAAATCTCTGTCAGCCTGCCTCATAGACCATAACCAGTGGTCAGTCCTTGCTGCTGACCGGCAGGCCTGGCGACACACTGTGCATCAGTCGGTCTCCTCCTTTGAGGACAATCGCAGAGCGGCCCTTGAGGAGAGGCGAATGAGGAGGAAGAACCGCGTCCCCTCTACATCAACCCCAGAATCGACTTTCCCCTGCAGCTGCTGCGGCCGGGTTTGTTTGTCACGCATTGGACTGAACAGCCACCAGCGAGCCTGCACCAGACGTGGACAGTGCCCTTAATCTTCGTTCGCGAAGCCAAGCCATGATGATGATTGTATACCTTCGAGCTGGGTTCCCAGAGGAGGGCACTTAGTCACAAGAGTAGTGCCGACTTTTTCATTGTCCCCTCTATCCCCGAAGTCGGAATGTGGCTACCTAAAGGGTCCTCTCTCTCTCTCTCTCTCTCTCTCTCTCTCTCTTCTTCTCTCTCTCTCTCTCTCTCTCTCTCTCTCTCTCTCTCTCTCTCTCTCTCTCAACCTTCCCCAAATTTAAGTTAAGCCGCGTTGAGCGTGGCTACCAGGTGGATTGGTGACCGATCGTGCTCAACAGCACTTAGTCCATCAAATCATCCTTGTAAAAAATAAAAAAAGAAAAAGAAACATTAAACATTAAAATCAAAACATTAATTTAATAGATCAGAGAGACTTGTTCATTAGCAGAAATCGCTACATCCCCAACGTGATTAATCAAACCAGAAACTATTTCAAATGGATTTCAAGGAAAACCTGTGATGAAGAAGAGTTGGGTGTTGGTGGGTGGTTTGTTTTTTTTGGTCTTTTGACATCCCTAGGGAGGCCCGATAACCGTAGCGTTTAGTTTCAGAGTCTCGTGGGCTAGGAACAACAAAGACTTGCTAAGTGATCGAGAGTGGTGATACATTAGAGAGCTTAGCTAGCTGGCTGGGAGATTTTATGCAGTAAGCTGGGAAAGCTATGATAACGTCACCAACAAAAGAACGGAAACAGGGAGAGGGAGAGGGGGAGGGAGGGAGAGAGGGAGAGAGGGAGAGGGAGAGGGAGAGAGAGAGAGAGAGAGAGAGAGAGAGAGAGAGAGAGAGAGAGAGAGAGACAGACAGACAGACAGACAGACAGACAGACAGACAGACAGACAGACAGACAGACAGACAGACAGACATAGAATGAGACAGAGGGACAGAGAGAGACACAGAAGGAGACAGACAGACAGAAAGAGACAGAAAGAGACATACAGAAAAAGAGACAGAGAGACACAGAAAGAGAGAGAAAGAGAGAGAAAGAGAAAGAGACGCAGAGAGAGACATACATACAGACAGACAGACAGACAGACATCATATCATTGTTGATTTGAAATACAGCCTCA
>CM060318.1:18036638-18044138 GCA_030674155.1 Stramonita haemastoma
GACGAGAGCAAATGGAAAAGGAGGAGGAGGAGGAGGAGGAGGAGGAGGAGGAGGAGGAGGAGGAGGAGGAGGAGAAGAAGAAGAAGAAGAAGAAGAAGAAGAAGAAGAAGAAGAAGAAGAAGAAGAAAGAGGAGGAGGAGGATTATGTTATTGTTAGTGGGTTCGGCGGCTAACGCAGAACTCTGTAATGCCGACAGGTGAGACAGGTGAGCGCTCATGGCAGTGATGTAAGAAAAGATGTGGGAGGCGAAGAAACAAACGGCAGTGAGGGAAAGGACTAGAAGGCATGACAAGCTTTGGTTCCTAAGGAGTAGGCTGAATAATAAAATGTTTTTTACATTACTGAGCTTACGAAGTGGAACTTGCAAAAAGTTAAGTCTAGAAAGAGCAGATGTTGCTGCTAGCTACACCTACTGCTTCTTAATTACTACTACTACTACTACTACTACTACTACTACTACTACTACTACTACTACTACTACTACTACTACTACTACTACTACTACCACCACTACCACTACCACTACTACTACTACTACTACTACTACTACTACTACTGCTACTGCTACCACTACTACCACTACTACCACTACTACCACTCCTACTCCTACTGCTACCGCTACCACTACCACTACCACTACCACTACCACTACCACTACTACTACTACTACTGCTACTGCTACTGCTGCTACTGCTACCACTAATATTACTACTATTACTGCTGCTACTGCTACTACTGCTGCTGCTACTGCTACCACTACTACTACTACTACTACTACTACTACTACTACTACTACTACTACTACTACTACTACTACTACTACTACTACTACTACTGCTGCTACCACTAATACTACTACTATTACTGCTGCTGCTGCTGCTACTGCTGCTTCTTTGGTGCACTATTTGCAGTGAAAGTTTTCAACTTTAAAAGTTTGAGCTAGTTACTGTGGTCAGTCTGGTTCTACAACATCTTTGAATTTCTTGAAAACGTTTTTGCAGTCACGAAAATAGGAGTGGGAGAGGGAGGGGTATAGGGATGGAGAGAGAGAGAGAGAGAGAGAGAGAGAGAGAGAGAGAGGAGAGAGAGAGAGAGAGAGAGAGAGAGAGAGAGAGAGAGGAGGGAGGGAGGGAGGGAGGGAGGGAGGGAGGTAGATAGAGACAGACAGACAGACAGACAGACAGACAGACAGACAGACAGAACGTCAGACAGATAGACAGACAGACAGACAGAGATTGCTAGCTAGCCAGCCAGCCAACCAGCCCGGGAGACAGAAATACAAAGAGAAATTAAAAAATTATAAAGAGACAGACGATGTTTCAGAGAGACAGTACATTAGAAAAAAATGTTAGGGACGTAGAGATAGACACAAATAGACAGATCAACAATCAAACAGACAGGCAGGCAAACAGACAGACAGACACTGACACAGCTAGAGAGACAGACACAGAAAGGGAATAAGAAGGAACTGAACGGATTGAAAAGAGCCTAAGAGTGTAAGGAATCTTTGCAATGAACAAATTAAAAGTCTTAAAATAAACAAAAAACGAATAACCTTTTGCACCAAACAACGAAAAAGCCACAAAAAGCCAATAGTCTTTAAACGGGACAAACTGCACACCTAAGAAGAAGTGTAATAAGGTTTGGCTTGCAGCTCATGAAGAAGGACAATAATACTGCCGGACTCAATTTTGGAAAGGTCAAGCTAAAACGTGTCTCCAAAATTTACCTCCTTTTTATTCTTAATTTCTAACAGAAAAACAAGACAGATGGTCATACAGACAAGTCATCAGGCAGACATGTAAGGAGACAGCTAGATAGACAGGTGGATAGAGAAATATACAGGAAAACAGACATTATGTACAAACAGAAAGACAGACAGAAGTTAAGCAGGTATGCAGGGAGACAGACAGACAAACAAACAGACAGACAGAGAAACAGACATACATATAAAGAAAGTAAACAAAAAGCCACCAGGCAAGTTGGTAGACAGACAGGTTTTACTGAATGACAGATAGACAGATAGACAGAAAAACAGACAGATCGACAGACAGACATACAGTCCGATAGGCAAGCAGGCAGCCAAGACACACAGAAAGGGGGATTAAAAAAAAAAAAGCAGTACACTGACAAGTGATACACAGAGATATATTAGGAAAATAGCTAGGGACAAAGAGACATAATGGAGATAGACAGACAGACAGACAGTTAATCAGTCACAATCTGGCTAATGCGTTCCCTTGTGTTGAAAGCAACGCTTTCCTCTCCCATCTCGACGACACACACGGAAGGGTAAGAACATGAAAGTCAGGGAAGACATCTAAAACGCTTCATTGATCAAAACTGATTCCCTCTTGTCTTCCCCTATACTTTCCTTTCCTTCCTCCTATCCTTGTTTTCTTTGTTTTTTTCATCTTTCTTTCTTTAAAAAAAAAATGAAGGACGTAAGGAGGGCCATTTTTTTTCTCTTTTTTTTGGTTTTTTTTAATCTTCACCTCCGTTTCTAATTTTCAACGTCCTTCGTTTTTGACCTTTCTGTATCGATCGTAAAAGCACTGAACGAGATGAAAGAGCCTAAAAATGTAAGATTATTTTGCACTGAACAAGCTACAAGAAAAAATTTCCCAAAATGTATGCTAACAGCTTTTTGCACTGAACAAGCAGAAACGCCCCCCAAAAACTATCAACCTTTACATGGAAGAAATTAAACACCTAAAAAGCTTAGATTAAATCTGGTTTTCTATGTACCAGAGATTGAAATAGAGAGACCATCCGGATCATTTTTGAAAAGGTTAGGTGAAAATGTGCAACCTGTTTTAGTTTGTTTAGTTTTTTATCTCTAACAAATACAAACGGATGGACAAAGACACAAGCAAGCAGTTAAGTTCTCAAATAGGCCTGTAGATACACAAAAAGATGGACAGAAAGACAAAGAAGCAGATAGGCACATAGATGGACAGATAGAAAAGCAAATTAGGCAAGCTGGAAGAGAGATAACACACTGATTGATAGACAAACAGATAAGCAAACAAGCAGATGGACACGCAAACAGATCTCCAAGACTCTTCTGAATGCAAGCGTGCAAGCATAAGGCGTTTTCTTTTCTAGCTATATACGCCCTGGCCTAAGTCACTCCCAAACCATCTCCACACCCATCTCCCCCATCACCTTCTACTCTTCAAAACACGAATCCCAATTTCCCATGCAATGCTTTTTCAAACAGCAGGGCCAACAAAACAGGGGGCAAATGGAACACGAGGAGGATTATGTTATTGTTATTGGGTTTGGTGGCTAATGTCAAACTACGTGATGCCAACAGGTGAGACAGGTGAGACTTCGTTGCAGCAATATATATAATGGAGGAGGAAGGAGGTGGAAAAAAAAACATTTGAGAGAAAGTGGGGGGGGGGGAGCAACAAGGTCATGACCAAGACATAGGCTGAATGTGAAATGCATTTATGTTACAGAATCTGGGAAATTGACCTTGTAACAGTGCGTCTAGAAAGGGGAGTTTTTGTTGCTGCTGCTACCAAAACCTCTGATGGTACTCCTACTTCTACGACTACGACTACGACTCCTCCTCCTCCTCCTCCTCCTCCCTCCTCCCCTCCTACTAACTACTACTACTACACTACTACTACTACAACTACTACTACTACTACTACTACTACAACTACTACAACTACTACACTACTAACTACTACACTACTACTACTACTACTACTACTACTACTACTACTACACTACTACAACTACTACACTACTACTACTACTACTACTACTACTACTACTACTACTACTACTACTACTAACTACTACTATACTACTACTACAACTACTACAACTACTACTACTACTACTACTACTACTACTACTACAACTACTACATACTACTACTACTACTACTACTAACTACTATACTAACTACTACAACTACTAACTACTACTACTACTACTACTAACTACTACTACTACTACACTACCTATACTACACTACTACTACTACTACTACTACTACTACTACTACTACTACTATCTACACTACTTCTATTTACAACTATTCCTACTCTTACTACTGCTGCTACGACTACTGCGACTACTACTACTACGACGACGACGACAACGACGACGACTACTACTACTACTACTACTACTACTACTACTACTACTACTACTACTACTACTACTACTACTACTACTACTACTACTACTACTACTACTACTACGACTACTACTACTACTTTTGCTGCTGCTGCTGCCTCTTTGATGTACATTTAATTTACGGTGAAAGTTTTCAACTTGAAAAGTTTAAACTAGTTACTGGGGATCTGGTCTGGTTCTCCAACATCTTTTGATTTCTTCAACACTTTCTTTCAGTCACAAAAAAGAGGGGAGAGAGAGGGAGAGAGAGAGAGAGAGAGAGAGAGAGAGAGAGAGAGAGAGAGAGAGAGAGAGAGAGAGAGAGAGAGAGAGAGAGAGAGAGAGAGAGAGAGAGTGAGAGAGAGAGATGGAGAGAGAGAGAGATGGAGAGAGAGAGAGAGATGGAGAGAGAGAGACAGAGACAGAGAGACAGAGAGACAGAGAGACAGACAGAGACAGAGACAGAGAGAGACAGAGAGAGAGAGACAGAGACAGAGCCAGACAGAGCCAGACAGAGCCAGACAGATAGACAGACAGAGAGGGACAGACAGATAGACAGACAGACAGACAGGCAGACAGAGACAGATAGACAGATAAAGAGAGAGAGACAGACAGACAGAGACAGAGACACAGAGAGAGAAAGAGAGAGAGAGAGAGAGCCAACAAGCCAGCCAGCCAGCCAGCCAGTCAGCCCTAGTGACAGAAATAGAGAAATTCAAAAAAATATGTAAAGAGAGAGACGGTGTTCCAGAGAGACAGTACAAAAACAAAGTTGGGAAAGTAGAGCTCGAAATGGATAGAAAGGTAGACATACAGACAGACAAGCAAAACAGACAGACACTGACACAGACACAGACATAAAGACACAGAAAGGAATAACAAGGGACTGAACGGATGGAAAGAACCTAAAGATTTAAGAACCTTTGCAATGAAAAAAATTAAAATCTTGAAAACAAAAACCAATAACCTTTTTGCACCGTACAACGAAAAATCCCCCCAAAAGCTAATAGCCTTTGGACTGGACAAACTAACCCCATAAAAGAAGTGTAATAACGTTTGGTTTCCAGTCCACTAACAAGGGAAATGATATTGCCTAACTACTTTTAGGGGAAAAGGTCATGTTATGATGTGTCTTTAGAACCTTTCCTCTTTTTTAAATTCTGAATTTCTAACAGAATGACTGAAGATGGTAAAGACAGACAAACCGCCAGGCATAGAGAGACAGGATAAAACAGACAAGTATACATAGAGACAGACAGATAAGCAGTCAGGCATGTATGCAGGGAGACAGATATACATACAGATACAAAGAAAGAAAGACAGATAGACAGAAAGACAGACAGACATGCACATAAACAGAAAGTCAGATAAGCAGTCAGGCAGATTGGTAGAAAGAGAGACAGATTTTACTGGCAGACAGATAGATAGGCAGATATAGATAGACAAACAGACAGACAGACAGACAGATAGACAGACAGACAGGCAGTCAGACAGGCAGTCAGACAGGCAGAAAGGCAGACAGACACACAGAATGGGGATAGAAAGAAGTACATCGACAGAAAGTGATACAGACAGATATAATAGGAAAAAGAGCTAGGGACAAAGAGGATCAAAGTGAATACAGACAGACAAAAAGATAAGGCAGTTAATCAGTCAAAACTCGCTAACGCATCCTCTTGTATTGGAAGCAAAGCTTTATTCTATGATCTCGAAACACACGAAAGGAAAAAGAACATGAAAGTCAGGGAAGAAATCCAGCACGCTTCATTGATCAAAACATGGGGGACGGGATAGCCTAGTGGTCAGAACATTGCGCTCGCAATTTGATGAGCCGGGTTCGATTCCAGGTCGAAGGGATTTTCCCCCCTGCAGATTACATCAGTGCTGACTCCAATCTCCCCAAAAGTCTTTGGATGAGACTATAAACCAAGGCCCCGTGTGCGAACGCACGCAGAACATCTTGCGCACACGTTAAATCCTGTTCCACTTTTCGTAAGAGTAGGCCATTGTGTGCCGGTGGGAACAGATGACACGGTTTACAAAAAAACTGCACGCACACGGGAAATGTGTGTAAAAAAAAAGCACATGAATGCTTATTCCATTATCCTCGATATAAAAGAATAAAAGAAATAAAAACTGAATAAATAAATATATCTTCACATCCTTCCTCCTACTGTTCTATATTTTGGCATTTTCAACTGTCTTCCTCTCTTTTGGCAACTTCATTTTCATCTTCCGATTTCTTTTTGACTTTTGTTTAGTGTATGTAAAAGAAAAGCGTTGAATAAACTGAAAAAAACCAAAAACTTTGATCACCTTTGCAGTGACCAAACTAAACATCTTAAAAATAAAATTAATAATTTTTGCACTGAAAAACCAAAACACCACAAAAAAACCTGATAATCATTGCACTGAACAAACTAGAAATCTTGAAAATAAAATAAACAACTTTTGCTCTGAACAAACTAAAATGCCACAAAATCTAATAACCTTTGCACTGAACAAATTAAAACGCCACAAAACCAATAACCTTTGCACTGAGCAAACTAAAAACATTGAAAACAAAACGAATAACCTTTCCACTGAAAAATTAAAACGCCACCAAAAAACTAATGGCCTTTGCACTGAACAAACTAAAACGCCATACAAATACTAATAAACTTTGCACTGAACAAACTAAAACGCCATACAAATACTAATAACACCACTAAAACGCCACAAATACTGATAACGCCACTAAAACGCCACAAAAAATTAACCCTTGCACTGAACAAACTAAAATGCCGCAAAGAAATAATAAACTTCGCACTGAACAAACTGCATTGAAAACAAAACAAATAACCTTTCCATTGAAAAACTAAAACGCCACCAAAAAACTAATGGCCTTTGCACTGAACAAACTAAAATGCCATACAAATACTAATAAACTTTGCACTGAACAAACACCACCAAAACTAACAAACGTTGCACTGAACAAACGAAAACGCCACCAAAAACAATGTAAACGCCCAAAGGAAATTGCAATAATTCTTGGCTTTCGATTCAAAGAAAAGGAAAACGACAACATCTGATGACGTTTTGAAAGATCAAGTGCAACAACAACAACAACAACAACAACTTACACTACTACTACTACTACTACTACTACTACTACTACTACTACTACTACTACTACTACTACTACTACTACTACTACTGCCGCTACAACTACTGCTGCTGCTGCTGCTGCTGTTTTTGTAAATGCTACGACTACTACCACTAGAATACTACTACTACAGATACTGTGCTGCCATTGGTTAAGCACGACACTACCACTTACACCATAACTACAACAATCACCACCACCTACCTCTACCACT
>CM060318.1:18049138-18052951 GCA_030674155.1 Stramonita haemastoma
AAATGCAATCCTTAGGAAGGCACTAACAACAATAATTATGCTATACAAAACAATGCAATGTAGCACAATATAATACAACTTGAAATAATTGAACATAATTGAAATGATTCAACATAATACAACACAACACAACAACACAACACAACAAAACATAATACAGCACCACATACCACAGCAAAAGACAAAACTAACCACAATGCAAATGTGGGAAAGGCAACATTCAGAACTGTTAGCTTGGCACACACAAAAATGACACGCTTTCTGACAAGCAGAGGTAGCGTAAATTTCCTATCATGTGTGTGTGTGTGTGTGTGTGTGTGTGTGTGTGTGTGTGTGTGTGTGTGTGTGTGTGTGTGTGTGTGTGTGTGGTGTGTGTGTGTGTGTGTGTGTGTGTGTGTGTGTGCATCCTATCGTCTGGAAATAAGGATTTCACATTTTTGTTTGTTTTTTCTTCCGTGTTTAATTATCTTTTTAAAAATATCCCCGATATGTTGTGCAATCAAAGCGTTTGTGTTATTGTTTAGTTTGAAAATATTGCCAGAGCATTACTTTGGAGGGGGTCAATTAGCATTGGCATGTGTGTGTGTGCGCGTTTATGTGTGTTATGTTTGTGTGTGTATTTGTGTGTATATGTGTGTTTGTGTGTGTATGTTTGTGTGTGTATTTGTGTGTTTGTGTGTGTATGTTTGTGTGTGTTTATATGTAGGTTTGTTTGTGTGTGCGTGTGTGTGCTTGTGTGTATGTGCTTGTGTGTGTATGTTTTTGTGTGCGTGTGTGTTTGTGTGCATGTGCTTGTGTGTGTGTGTGTGTGTGTGTGTGTGTGTGTGTGTGTGTGTGTGTGTGTGTGTGTGTGTGTGTTGTTGTATGTGTGTGTGTGTTTATATATATGTATGTATGTATGTATGTATGTATGTATGTATGTATGTATGTATGTATGTATGTATGTATGTATGTATGTATGTATGTATGTATGTATGTATGTATGTATATATAATGTTGTGTGTGTGTGCGTGTGTGGTGGGTGTCTACCTGTGTTTTATGTTTGTTTATGTATGTGTTTTGTGGGTGTGTTTATTTGCATGTATATGAGTTCTCTTTACCGGTTTTTAACTTAATGTGAAAATGGGAAGAGATCAAGCAGTATATGAGAGAAAGAAAAGGAGACACAGAGACAGAGGCAGATAAAAAGACAGACAGAGACAGACAGGGGGACAGACAGAGACCAAGACAGAAAGAATACGGGATAGAAGTGAGAACGGAAATGAGGAGGGGTAGAAGACAGGAAACAGAATAATGCAAACTCATTACAATTCTCCTCCAATATATCAATCATAACAATGTGATTTTTTTTCTTTTAAAAATTTAGATTATTTTTCTCTTTTTTTGTCAGAAACAAAAAACATATATTTCTTTTCTTCCATGTACTTTCAAAAACAAAAAACCCACAGTGTACTTTTACGAAAAAAAAACCCATATATCATAAGAGAATAAGAATAGCAGCAAAGGAAGACTATTATCCTACAAAATGATGACATTTGTTTCCGTTAATCTCTCGCGCTCAGCCACGCATCCTTGTCTCTGCTCGCCACGCTGAAGACAGGACTTAAGCACGCACTCTTGATTTGATTTATTCGTTTTTTTTTTCTCTTTTATATCGAGGATAGTGGAATAAGCACTTTTGTGCTTTTTTTTTTTTAACATCCAGTCCCCGTGTGTATGCAGTTTTGTAAATGTCGGCTGTTCCCACCGGCACACGATGGCCTACTCTTACGAAAAGCGGAACAGGATTTAACGTGTGTGCAAGATGTTCTGCGTGCGTTCACACACGGGGGCCTCGGTTTAAAGTCTCATCCGAAGAACTTTTGGGGAGAGTGGAGTCAGCACTGATGTTAACTCCAGGGGGAAAATCTCCTCGACCGGAATCGAACCCGGGTCGTCAAATTGCCAGCGCAATGTTCTGACCACTAGGCTATTCGTCCCCTCTCTACCCCACTGAGCTTGTTGGGGGGATAAAAAAAAAGAAAATGACCCCCTTCCCCCCACCCCAACGAACCCACCCATGTATTCCCTCTTTCTCTACAAAGTGAATGAATAAACGCGTACGCATGCACACACGCATGCACACACATATACATAGCCACACACGCGAGAGTGCGCGCGCGCGGCGCGTGCTCATGCCCACACGCTCATAAATACACACACACGCTCATTCATACATACATACACACACACGCTCATACATACATACATACATACAATACATACATACATACATACATACATACATACAACATACATACATACACATGCGCATACATACACACATAAACACACACACATACACACGCACACACACACACACACACACACACCACACAACTCCAACACACATACAAACACACAAAGCTAAAAGAAAAGAAGCGAACAAACAAAATACAAGAAAACTACCCCCAAAAATCGCCGTCTCAGCTTTTTTCATTACGTTTCTTTTCAAGCGAAATAAAAAAAGAAAAGAAAAAAGCCTTCTGTGACTTGTACTTTCCTTTAAACGAAATAAAAAAGAAAAGAAAAAAGCCTTTCTGTGACTTGTACTTTCCTTTAAAACAAACAGCTCCCCCCACACACACCCAACAAAATCGACAAACAGTCACCTTGCCATTTCCCCACTCTAATAGCCAGCCACCAAAAATAGCCAATCAGTCAACCCACCAACCAACCAACCAGCCAACCAACAAACCAGCCAGCACTATTTTTTATCATTGTTTCTTCCGTCACCTCACCTTAATGTAAGTAACAGAGTGGACATTGGCCCGTATGTCTCATCTCTGCACAGCTTCTCGGGTGGGTACAGTTAGCCAGTTAGGATGTGACCTCTAAAAAGAGGTAGCCTACATTCTACTGTTGATCATGAAGGCAAAGAGTATGCAATGGAGGGCTTTCGACCACCACCCAAGGAAACAGAGCATCGCACAATCCGCAGGTGTGTCCGGTAACATAATGCTGCGACAGGGCTCTGATCGCATGGGAGGTAATCTAATTACCACCCCCATCACATATAGTTGAAGGGAATGGAGGAAGTGGGACACGAGAATTATACGGATTGACAGTATTTTTTTTTTTTCTTTTAGAATTTGTTTCTCGTCAACTGTTTGTAGTAGTATGGCCGACATAAAGACCAGTGACCTTGACATCGTCTTGGCAAAACAAAGCAAATAAACCAAAACAGTTAAACATACAGACGAACAGACAGACAAACAAATCAGGATTTAGCAACTCATTCACCCCCCTCCCCTACCCCCTTCTCTTATCTTTCTTTCATCATGCAAAGGTTCAGAGGGAAAGGATGTGTAAAATCAGCGATACAATTGCCGCATACGAAATTAAAGGAAATGATTTTACTTGGAGGGCGGAGAAGAGTTTTTGATAGATATTGTTTCCTCCAATGCTTTTTTTGTTCTCTCTGGGTTTTAAAGGAATGATTTAGTGGAACCGTTTCTGAATCAGAATTACCTACCACTATGTATATGTATATATATATATATAAATATATATATATATATATATATATATATACCCATCAGTCTGGGAAGACTATGGAGTTGTGCTCTAGTCTTTAGAGCGCAAAGCCTGTGTAAGTAAGTATGGAGGGCAAGCTGTTACCCATGCAGCAGACACCACCCCCCCCCCCCCCCCCCCCTCTCCACGACCACTGGAATGATCCACTGGAAAGGCAATGACCGATATGAATGGTTCCAGTACCGTCGCAGTAGCCACCAGAACGTTGCCATATACAGCCCCGAGCCCGCCCTGGGG
>CM060318.1:18053051-18079060 GCA_030674155.1 Stramonita haemastoma
TCTCTCTCCTCCTCTCCTCCCCTCTCTCCTCCCTCTCCTCTCTCTCTCTCTCCCTCCCGCTCTTTTTTCGTCTCTTCTGTCTGTCTGTCTGTCTGTCGTCTGCTGTCTGTCTGTCTGTCGTCTGTCTTCTGTCTGTCTCTCTCCTCTCCTCTCCCCCCTCTCCTCTCTCTCTCTCTTCCTCTCTCCTCCCTCCCCCTCTCCCCCTCTCCTCCTCCTCCTCCGCCTGTTTTCTGTCTCTGCCTGTCTCTGTCTCTCTCTCTTATATATTCTTTTCTTCCTGTACATGTAATACTTTAAAAAACCTTTTCTTCTGTCACTCTACTCTTCTTTCGTTGTTTTTTCTTACTGATTTTCTTTTTGCTGCCCCCCTGCGATCTTGTTTTTTCTCTTTGTTCTTTTTTTCTAATTAACTTTCTGTTCCTTCAAAACGTTTTTTTTTTCCTATTCATATTTCAGTGTCCAGTATGCAGTCCGACTTTGTATTTTGAAAAAAATGTCTTTGGATGCGTTTCATTTATGAGTGAACAGAATTATTAGCGCTCTCTCTCTCTCTCTCTCTCCTCTCTCTCTCTCTCTCTCTCTCTCTCTCTCTCTCTTCTCTCTCTCTCTCTCTCTCTCTCTCTCTCCTCTCTCTCTCTCTCTCTCTCTCTCTCTCTCTCTCTCTCTCTCTCTCTCTCTCTCTCTCTCTCTCTCTCTCTCTCTCTCTCTCTCTCTCTCTCTCTCTCTCTCTCTCCTGCGTGTTGTTGTCAAGCATTTTCGGGTTTTTTAATGTGTTTTTTCAGGCAAGGCAAAACGAAATCAAACACCCCTTACCCCCCCCCCCCCCCCTCACCCTTCCCCTTTAAAAAAATATCGGTTCTGATTTACTATGTTATCTTATTTCGTTTACATTTTCAGCTTTATTACATTTCTACACTTGTTTTTTTTCTGACGCTTTCTTTCATATTAGAAACGTCGACAAATCATGTATGACATAAGTTTGTCTGTACTCTTTTTTGTACCACTCCTTTTGTTGCTGCTGCGTTTAGACGTTCCACAGCATAACGCTCTTGATGGTTTCGCAGAATATGCAGTCTGTCACAGTTTAGAATCTGTGTGAGACTGCATTAGTTATCGGATGACGAGTTTGGGAGTATGGCTGTTTTCAAGGACCTTAGCACGTAGATAACCATACTCCGACTTCAGAGGATTTTGGATACCCCTGATGAAAAAATACAGATTGTTGTTTGAAGACCTTTGTCAGGTGTGATGACTATTTGAGCATACAATTTCAAACCGTGCTTTTGATGTGATGTAGGCCTTTAGCCCAGCTGGTATCTCTCTCTGTCTCTCTCTCTCTGTCTCTGTCTCTCTCTGTCTCTCTCTTCTCTGTCTCTCTCTCTGTCTCTCTCTCTGTCTCTCTGTCTCTCTGTCTGTCTGTCTGTCTGTCTGTCTGTCTGTCTGTCTCTCTCTCTCTCTCTCTCTCTCTCTCTCTATCTCTCTCCTCTCTCTCTCTCTCTCTCTCTCTCTCTCTCTCTCTCTCTCTCTCTCTCTCTCTCTCTCTCTCTCTCTGTGTCTTTCCTGTGTACTTTTATGTGTCTGAAGGTCTTTGGGTTTAGGCATAGCAGGAAAGCATAGAGAAGGCAAACACAATCTCTTCTGTGCTTGCATAAATCTGGAGGAGGGGTATGACAGAATTTCCAGAGCAAAAGTTTGGAACTGAGTTTGAAACAAGTTCTAGAAAAGTATCTATCTCTATCTATCCCTTAGTCTGGTGACCGTGGGGGCACCCCTGAAGACTTGACAACCAGTTCCCTCCATTCCTCTCTCTGTTCTGCCTTTCTCAAAATTTTGTCAAGATCTAGGCCTGTTTATTTGCTGCTGATGTCCTCCCATCTCTTCCTTGGTCTGCCTCTTTTTCTTCCTCATGGACAGTGCCTTTCAGTATTGTTTTTGCAAGTCCTTTTGATCTTGTGACATGCCCGTACCATTCAAGTTTACGCTTCTTTACGACTGATAGAAGATTTTCGTTGGGACCAATGGTTTGCTGGAATCTGTTACGCACCTCTTCGTTGCTTATGTGGTCTGTGTAGGAGATGCCAAGGAGTCTCCGGAAGCATCTCATCTCTACTGCCTGTACTCTTCTCTCCAAATCAGCAGTCAGGGTCCACGATTCACAGGCATACAGGATTATAGATACAAGGGAGCGCATTAGTCTGAACTTGGACTTGAGTGAGATATTTGTATCTTTCCAGATGGTGTTCAGTTTTGACAGTGCTGTGCAATCCTGCATACTACCTCTGGCTTGGACCTCTCGTCTGATATAACGGCTCCCAGGTACTTGCAGCTTTGATCCGTTTCCAGTTTCTGGTCATTGACCCTGATATCAGTGCTGATGCCCTTTGGCGTTATTGGTAATCTGTTTGGTCTTCATTGCGCTGATTACTGAAAGGTATATCAAAGTAAAAACAGTTTCAAGAGGTATACTAGCGTGGCTCATGATTCGCACATTAACAGCGTCAGTGAAAAACTGTAAAGTGATCCTGGGAGTATACCATGGGTCTATGCTGAATCCTTTCCTCTTTACATGTAGAACAGATTGCTTGATGGAAATAAAGCACCTTGGAACATAATGTTCGCAGATGATATGGTCATTGCTACATCTGAACGGAAGAAGCCGAAGAAGAACTAGAAAATAGTAGAGAGCAGATGCCGAAGACAGAAGTATACGAGTGAGCTGGCGAAAACCTGAGTAGTTGTGTGCTAGAGGAGGGAATGCTGTACCAGAGAATCTAAATGAAAGAAGACGAAGTTCTACGAATACACGGGTTCAAACATCTGTGCTCATCAGTACAGGAAAATGAAGGGGCAGATAGAGAAGTGGCAAGAAAGATAGATATATCAACAGATAGGAACAGTTGGAGAAAAGTGCCTGGATATCTCTATGACGAGAAGTGAAAGAAACCTAAAAATAAAAATAAAAAAGAAATGTGTACAAGGCTGTTGTAAGACCAGAAAATTTATGTTTTATGGAGTTAAGACAGTTGTCTTCACAAAAAAAGACTATTGAAAAAAATCAGATGGCAGAGATAAAAATGCTGCGATGGTTCAAAGGAATGATCCTGTTAGACAGGGTGTGAATTGAATAAGGGGACGGGATAGCATAATGGTCAGAACACTGCACTCGCAATTTGATGACCCGAGTTCTACTCCCGTTCGAGGGGATTTTTCCCTGGAATTAACATCAGTGCTGACTCCACTCTCCCCAAAAGTCCTTCAGATGAGACTGTAAACCGAGGCCCTGTGTGCGAACGCACGCAGAACATCTTGCGCACACGTTAAATCCTGTTCCACTTTTCGTTAGAGTAGGCCATCGTGTGCCGGTGGGAACAGAAGACAATATTTACACAACTGCATACACACGGGGACTGGATAAAAAAAAAAGCACATGAGTGCTTATTCCATTATCCTCGATATAAAAAAATGAAATGAAATGAAAAATGAAATGTCTCTGTCTGACGACAAATTCACGCCGGCAAACCTGAATAGTTTGAGAATAAAGCTAAGTTTGAGATGAAGAAAATTTGTCTTTAGCCTTCATTCTGTTTCTTTCTGTTTTTAACTCTGTGTTCTTCTTCGCTTTAATTTCCTTTACATTTTGCTATCTGCTTTTTTCTGTTCTGTGGGTTATCTTTCTATGTTTTTCCTCTTTCTTTGATTACATTTTATTTTTCTCTGTGTTTTGACATCTCTCTCTTTCTTGCTTTGATTTGTTTTTGCAAGATACAGCGCTATATAAAGTCCATGTATTATAATTATTAATATCTGACTGGATTTTCTCTTTTTTTTGTTTCTTTGGTTCTTTAATAATGCTCTCTCTCTTTCTGTTTCTTTCTCTCTCTGTCTCTCACTCTCCGTCTCTGTCTCTCTCTGTCTTTCTCTATCTCTCTCTGTCTCTGTCTCTCTCTCTGTATCTCTGTCTATCTCTCTGTATCTCCGTCTATCTCTGTCTCTGTCTCTGTCTCTGTCTTTCTCTCTCTCTCTCTCTCTCTCTCTCTCTCTCTCTCTCTCTCTCTCTCTCTCTCTCTCTCTCTCTCTCTCTCTCTCTTCTCTCTTCTTTCTCTCTCTCCTCTCTCCTCTCTCTCGCTCTCTCTCGCTCTCTCTCTCTCTCTCTCTCTCTCTCTCTCTCTCTCTCTCTCTCTCTCGCTCTCTCTCGCTCTCTCGCTCTCTCGCTCTCTCGCTCTCGCTCTCTATCTCTCTATCTCTGTGTCTGATGGCGAGAATAAAATTCGTTCACAAAAAATTCGTTCGTTCTCTCTCCACTGTGCCATTGCCTCTAAGTTTTTACTTTAGATCAAAACAAAAACAAAACACACTCTCGCCAACGCTTTTAGTTCCATTCACTTCGGTTTCCGGGTGAGATTTTTTCCCCTATCGTCGTCAACCTTCATTACTTTCATTTCACTCTTTTTTCTGATATATTTTAACGCAAAGATAAAAAGTATATCAAGATAATTATACGGTTGTCTGAACTACTCTGGTTTTTTTTCCTTAACTGTTTAAAGAGGTTTTATTCTGATGTCTCTCAAAGATGACTTTTGTTCAAATGGATTCGTGAAGAACATGAGAAGATCATTCAAAAAAAAAAAAAAAAGAAACTTTCTCACGTTTGAGGTGTATCAAATTACAAAAAACTTTACACTGATTCAAAGCTTCTTGCTCATCAGCTTTTTTAGGAGCCTAGGTTTAAAAATAAACAAAAAATCTCTCCGTTATTAACGTAAGCAGAGTACCAGGGTCTACATCAAAATGTTGTTTTGCTTACAAAAAATTGCAATCGAACTGTCTGCAGCCATGATGAGATCAACAGACAGCCCGCACTTTACTTGAAAGGAGAAATCCTGTTCCGCTTTTAGTAAGAGTAGGCCATTGTGTGCCGGTGGGAACAGATGAGAAGGTTTACAAAACTGCATTCACACGGGGACTGGATGTAAAAAAGCACATGAGTGCTTATTCCATTATCCTCGAAATAAAAGAATAAATAAATAAAAAAGAAATAAATTTTAAAAAGGAGAACAAATTCTCTGAAGTCAGAGTACAGCTGGTGTCTACATAGCGAGGTACTTGAAAGTAGCCATACACGCAAATTTCTCATGCATCCAGTATATACGGACTGCCGTACAGTCCTTCTTCATAAGAGACTATATACCGAGTCACCGTATGTGAACGCACGCGCGCAGAGCATCTTGCGCACAGTTTTAAAACCTCTTCTGCATTTCGGAAGAGTATGCCATTGTGTACTAGTGGGAGTGGATGACCAACTTTACACACAAAAAACTGCGTGCAGATCGGGGACTGGATGTAAACAAATAACATGAGAATTTGTTTCATTGCCATCGAAATCAAAGAGGAGAAAAAAGAACAGTAATTCGTGGAGTGATATTCTTCTTTGTCGAACGCTCAGACAGCAACTATTGTTGTCTGTGATAATGAGTGAAAAATTAATGCGTCACGCTGCCGTTAAGCGCCTGACAAGTCAGGACCAGCGCATCCGACTTCGGCATAAAAGAGATTTGTTATATTTTAGGTCTATCTGGAAAAAAGGCAGAATGAAAACCAACAAGGCAGAAAATAGACAAGAAGAAGGTGACAAGGAAAAGAAAGAGAACATAGCAGAGACAAAGAGAGTGATGGAAAAGAGGAGAGAGATAAAAAAAAAAGGCTGGTGAATGGCTCAAAAAGGCAGAAAATAGACCAAGAAGGATGTGAGAAGAAGAAAAAGGAACAACGCAAAACCAAACGGAGGGTTAGGAAGGGAGGAATTCCTAGCACAGCATATTTAGGAGGTGGAGTTAAACTAAAAATAATAAAGAAAGTTAGAAAAAGAGGAATTCCTAACACAGAGTTTCCAGAAGGTGGAGATGCCATTGAAACTCAAAAAAGAAGGTTACAAAAGGAAGAATTCCTAGCACAAATTTTCGAGAAGATGGGGATGGTATTTAAACTAAGAAAGAGGGTTAGAAAAGGAGGAATTCCTAACACAGAATTTCCAGAAGGTGGAACTGGTAGTTAAACTAAAAAAGAGGGTCAGAAAAGAAGAATTTCCTAGCACAGGAATTTCTAGAAGGTGGGGGATGCTATTTAAACTAACAGAACCCCCCCCCCCCCCCCCCCAGCATCCTCAGGATGTAATGCAGGAGAAGATGAGTAGGCTCTGTTAGGGTCCGCTTGTGCCACGTGTACTGACTATGTTTTGAACAGTGCAGTGTCCTGATGACCTCTCAGAAAGCTTACAGGACAAAAAGAAGGAAGAAGAAAATCTGCAGTATCATCATACATCGTGCCCAAGTTGGCCCCTCTAGCAGATCATTTTCTGCAAAAAGAAAGTGAAAATCATATGCACATAATTACATGCAAGCGCATATGCACGCGCACGCAGGCACACACAGACACATAGACGCACCGACACGCGCGCGCGCATTCATACACGGACACACGGACGCGCGCACACACCCACACACACATACATGCATGCATGCATGCATGCATGCATGCATACATACATATATACATACATACATACATACATACATACATACATACATACATACATACATACATACATACATACATACACACACACACATATACATACACACATACATACACACACATACATACATACATACATACATACATACATACATACATACATACATACATACATACATACATACATACATACATACATACATACATACATACATACATACGGGTAGACAATCACCAGCAACAAACAAAATTATTTATCAAAGACTCTAATGGTACGCTTGTCCATCACAATGTCAATGTTTTTGTTGGGTTGTTTTTTTCACCATACCTGAGTGTGATCTGGAAAGTGCTTGGACACTATTTTCTGTGTGATATACGTCAAGTCCTATTTTCCTTCAAGTGCGCTGTTCAATTGTATGGCATCAAAAACGATTGTTATCATTTTGTTGATTTGTTGTGGCATTAAAACGATTGACATCATGTTTGTATAGAGGTTATTTTCTGATTGCTTGGTTGGTTGGTCTATGTATCTGCATGCATCTTTCTGTGTGTGGGGGGGGGAGGGGGGGGGGGTATGCGTGTGTGTGTGTGTGTGTGTTTGTGTGTGTGTGTGTGTGTGTGTGTGTGTGTGTGTGTGTGTGTGTGTGTGTGTGTGTGTGTGTGTTTTGTGTGTGTTTGGTGTGCGTGCGTGTGTTTGTATTTATGTGTTTGTGTGGTCGCGTGCACCCATGAGTGAGAGCTCATAATATGTAAAAAATAACATGCACATAAGATTGCTGATATGCTCAGTGACTTACATGTGACTGTGTCATTTTTTTCGTCAAATCTTTTAGTTTTGTTTTTCCTCAGCTAGAGCTCCGAAAAGGTGGGATTCTGCGTATGCGACTGTATTTTGCCCATCATGACGTTCCGACCTTTTTATTTATTCTGTTATATCGAGGATAATGGGATAATCACTCTTGTGCTTTTTTACATCCAGTCCCCGTGTGTATGCAGTTTTGTATATGTCATCTGTTCCCACCGGCACACAATAGCCTACTCTTACGAAAAGCGGAACAGGATTTAACGTGTGCGCAAGATGTTATGCGTGCGTTCACACACGGGGCCTCGGTTTATAGTCTCATCCGAAGGACTTTTGGTGAGAGTGGAGTCAGCACTGATGTTAACTCCAGGAGAAAAACCTCCTCGAACGGGAATCGAAATCGGGTCGTCAAATTGCAAGCGCAATCTTCTGACCACTAGGCTTCGGGGATTATGCTGGGTATGTTCTTGTTTCCGTAACCCACCGAACACTGACATGAGCTATGGGATCTTAAACGTGCATATTTGGTCTGCATTTGTACATACAAGAAGTGGAATTAAGGTACTGGCTGTTCTGCACTCAAAGTTTACCTGGGAGATTGTCAAATATCTCCACCTTTAATTACCCCCAGACCCGTAGGAAAAAAAAGCAAAGGAATAACTTCAGTAACAAAATAAGTAAGATGAATGAATACCTAAGCAAATGGACAGTAAGTATTGCTGTCACTATTTGCTCTCTCCCAAAAATATTGTTCTTCCTTGAACAATAGACAGTAAGTATTGCAGTCACTATTGCTTTCACCCAGAAATATTGCTCTTCCTCGAACAATAGACAGTAAGTATTGCAGTCACTATTGCTTTCACCCAGAAATATTGCTCTTCCTCGAACAATAGACAGTAATTATTGCAGTCACTATTGCTTTCACCCAGAAATATTGCTCTTCCTCGAACAATAGACAGTAAGTATTGCAGTCACTGTTGCTTTCTCCCAGAAATATTGCTCTTCCTCGAACAATAGACAGTAAGTATTGCAGTCACTATTGCTTTCTCCCAGAAATATTGCTCTTCCTTGAACAATAGACAGTAAGTATTGCAGTCACTATTGCTTTCTCCCAGAAATATTGCTCTTCCTTGAACAATAGACAGTAAGTATTGCAGTCACTATTGCTTTCTCCCAGAAATATTGCTCTTCCTTGAACAATAGACAGTAAGTATTGCAGTCACTATTGCTTTCTCCCAGAAATATTGCTCTTCCTTGAACACTCAAGACACCAATCAGTGTTGTCTGCCATGTGAGCGAAAATGCCTTGCACTGCCTTTAAATGCCTGACTAGTAAGGCCTAGCGCCTCCGCCTTGGGCCTAGAACAGAATTGTTGTCTTTGAAGAATTTCTGGGATAAAAAGGCAGAAGAATGGACAATAAAAATGAGACCTGAAGAAAATGAACAATGGCAGAAGTAAGGGATAGAAAAGCAGGGGATTCCTAGCTCAGAATTTCCACAAGGTCGGGGTGTTATTCATACTGACAGACTCCTGGTGTCGCATAACTCAGACCCAGGTTCGAATCCTCATACCCCTTCAACCACCCTACTTACACCTCTCCTGACTTGCCAGGAAGAAGGACTAGCGCCCTGGACAAGGAGGGAGGGGTGTGGATTCAAGGGGGCTGACAGGAGGTCGTTCCCCTCCACACCCCTTTAGCTCCCCGTTGGATGCTTTTCGTGTTTTCCGCACCCCTGAACGCAGGCTACTACCATGTGCATGGAGAAATCGTGCTATTCATAGTCCACATGTCTTAGTTTCGGATGTGTGGCACTCCACCACGTGACCCACGAAAGAGTCTCCCGTGCTCCGCGGAGTTTGTCTTTTTTAATTTATTTTTCATATTATTTTTATATCGAGGAGAATGGGATAAGCACTCGTGTGCTTTTTTTTTAATCCAGTCCCCGTGTGTATGCAGTTGTGCAAATATTGTCATCTGTTCTCCCACCGGCACACAATGGCCTACTCTTACGAAAAGCGGAACAGGATTTAACGTGTGCGCAAGATGTTCTGCGTGCGTTCGCACACGGGGCCTCGGTTTACAGTCTCATCCGAAAGACTTTTGAGGAGAGTGGAGTCAGCACTGATGTTAACTCCAGGTGGAAAATCCCCTCCAACTGGGACCAGAAGCGGTATCTCACCTGTGTTAGTTGAGGGCAAGTCTGCATCGCCTGTTTGGACGCCGCCATGGCACTTTGTGGTCGGCAGCTGAAGTGGATGTATGCTGGCGCCTAGCCGACGCAGGAGGTTAGGTACCGTGGCTGATCCTCCCGATGATGTCGCCCTACACAAGCTGGGCTTGAGGTAGGTAGGTAGTGTTTGGGCTGAAACTGGAAGTATTTTGTTCAGTTTAGACACTCAGATACGTCAAACCTTGTGTGATAAACTATAGGCAAATTATTCTTTACATTTATTTACTCACTCCACTGACTGGAGTGGGTGGGTGTTGCACCTGGGGTTTCAAACCCACGTCTTCTTCACTTTATGTTTTGTTCCAATAGTCTCTTCTCTCGAACTCTACCTTGTTGGGGGAAGAGAGAGAGAGAGTAGATTTTTCCAAACATGTAGATTTCTTTTGTGTTCCAAGACTTTTTTTTAATTTTCAGCTCACAATTTTGTTGGGTTTTGTTATAGTTATGGCGTTTTCGGGTGGTTGTGGTAGGTTGGAAAAAAAGAGGGAACCTCGGACTCACCAGCATTACCAGATCTAAGCACTATCCCCAGTAAATATGTCTTGCTCCTCTAACTGTGGAGGTACATGTTAAATTTGAAACGGCAGTCGGAGGCTATGTTTTGTTTATTTTTATGTCAGCGTGACAGCCTATTTGGATTTTAAAACAATTGTAGCATCATAGGAAGAGTTTATCGTTGATGGAAATTGTATAAACTGTTAAGGTGGGGAGAGGGGGGGAGGGAGCGCGGAATGGAGAGGTTGACACTCGTATTATGACGTGACGATTGTGTGGGCACAGTTTTTTGTTGGGTGTTCCCACAGACTCATCCGAATTGGAGAGGAAGATGGCGTGAGGAGGACCAGCATCACTCCTGGAGTTGCTTCAGGAGCCGCTTCTAGGACCCTCTCCAGAGTCACAGATGTGCGTCAATCGTCCCCTTGTTGGCAGTGCATCAGCACTGAGTTGTGTCTCCCATGTTCCCATCTGTCTTCCTTGTCTTTCCCCCTGGGAGCATGTGTGTGTGTGTGTGTGTGTGTGTGTGTGTGTGTGTGTGTGTGTGTGTGTGTGTGTGTGTGTGTGTGTGTGTGTGTGTGTGTGTGTGTGTGAGTGAGAGTGTGTGTGTGTGCGCGTACATGTGTGTGTGTGTGTGTGTGTGTGTGTGTGTGTGTGTGTGTGAGAGAGAGAGAGTGTGTGTGTGCGCGTACGTGTGTGTGTGCGCGTACGTTGTGTGTGTGTGTGTGTGTGTGTGTGTGTGTGTGTGTGTTGTGTAAGAACGTATCCTCCTAATTTTTTTTTTGGCAGGAGGGGGTTAGGGGTGTTAGGAAGGGAGGGGGCGGGAGTGGTGTTGGGCATGTTAAATCAGTTTTTGAATTTGAATGGAAGTGGAATAAAGCGCTTTGCTTGTAACATTTCGCCTCTTTAGGTTTTTTGTGAGAGTGCTGCAATTGCCACAGTATTCTTCCGGACGAATTAAAAACAAGCTAGTCACACCAATTGAAGCCTATTCTTTCGGGGATAGATTTGGATAGCCCTTTGGGTTTTTTTGTGTTGTGACACCTGGCATCACCACGGGAAAATCCGAGATACAAATGCCCACCAAATTTGGCACTACTCCGCTTAGCTGCAAAAATATCACCTCACCTAAAAGAAATTTTCAGGATTTTTTGGTCTCTTTTTTTCTCTTTTAAAGTCTCTCAATGTAGTTGCGTCCAAAGCTATAAATCTTGGTTTCCTTTCCTTTCTTCAGATGAAAGACCGGTCTGTTGCATGTGAGGTTGTCATGAGCAGCTGTCAATAAGATGGGGATGTCACCTTTTTGCCAGATCATGGAAAACGAATGATTGGATAGCATGGAAAGGTGTTTGATGACAGCTGGTGCTATTCATTTTGTCGGTTGCTGCAGGTGTTGTGGCTGTTTTGTTGGTGTCGTCAATCAAAATCTGCATGGGATCAGATTTTGATGACATTTTGCACGTGAGCCTCTCTCTGTCTCTGTCTCTCTGTTTCTGTCTGTCTGTCTCTCTGTCTCTGTCTCTGTCTCTCTACCTCTCTCTCTCTCTGTCGCTCTGTCTGTCTGTCTGTCTGTGTCTCTCTGTCTCTGTCTGTCTGTCTGTCTGTCTGTCTGTCTGTCTGTCTGTCTGTCTGTCTGTCTGTCTGTCTGTCTCTCTCTCTCTCTCTCTCTCTCTCTCTCTCTCTCTCTCTCTCTCTCTCTCTCTCTCTCTCTCTCTCTCTCTCTCTCTCTCTCTCTCTCTCTCTCTCTCTCTCTCTCTCTCTCAGCTTATTTTTTGTTTCTATGTTTTTCTTCTCCTTGTCGGTCCTATGCTTCTCGACTTTTGATCATATTTCGTTTTTTTTTTTGTTTGTTTTTTTCGAAAATCATTGTATGTGCTTTTTGTGTTTATTTATTTTTTGAGAGCTGGATGAAAAAATCCTCTTGCTCAATCGATTACCCTCCATAAATAAAAGTTTGTTCTCTCTCTCTCTCTCTCTCTCTCTCTCTCTCTCTCTCTCTCTCTCTCTCTCTCTCTCTCTCTCTCTCTCTCTCTCTCTCTCTCTCTCTCTCTCTCTCTCTCTCTCTCTCTCTCTCTCTCTCTCTCTCTCTCTCTCTCTCTCTCTCTTCTCAGGGCCGGATATAAAAATAAAAAAACTATGTAGATGCTTATCTGTCACCCTTGATAAAAATCATTCATTCCGTCTCTCTCTTTGGGGAGACTAGATAGCCTGGTGGTTTGTGATGTGCATTAAGCTCGTGATCTGATGACCCAGGTTCGAATCTCGTTCAAGAGGATTTTCTCTCGGAGTTAACATCAGTGCCCACTCCACTCCCCTCAAAAGTACTATAGATGAGACTTAATCCTAGACCTCTTGTGCAAACGCACGCAGAACATCTTGCGCACACGTTAAACCCGTTCCACTTCTCGGAAGAGTAGGCCATTGTGCGCCTGTGGGAACAAATGACAAAGTTAACACAATTGCGTACACACGGGGACTAGATATAAAAAAGAGCACACGAGTTCTTATTCAGTTATACTCGAAATGAAACCATACAACCAAAAATAAAATCAGTATGCATTAGTAAAACAAAAACCCCTTTATTATAAACGGATGCTTTTGTTTGTGTTACAGATTCAGAACTCTTCTTAAGAATATTTGTAGGATTGCTATGAACTGCATTCTTTACTTATGACATGGAATATGTTTTATTGAGAACTGTTATTACCTGTAGCTTGCATATAAGTATGTATGTTTGCTCATGAAGTTTTCGGAATATTTCACAATATTCTCAGAAGTTCTAGAAGTTCCTGGAATGGTGTACAGTATTCTAAGATGTTCTAGAAGTCTCCGGAATGCTTGGCTGTAGCCTAAGTGTAAAGTTCCATAAGTTTCTGGAATCTTCTTTATTTATTTACTATTCTTTTATATCGAGGATAATGAAATGAGCAATCATATGCTTTTTTATCCAGTCCCCGTGTGCATGCAGTTTTTGTAAATCATGTCATCTGTTCCCACCGGCACACGATGGCCTACTCTTACAAAAAACGCAACAGGATTTAACGTGTGCGCAAGATGTTCTGCGTGCGTTCGCACACGGGGCCTCGGTTTATAGTCTCATCCGAAAGACTTTTGGGGGGAGTGGAGTCAGCACTGATGTTAACTCCAGAGGAAAAATCCCCTCGACTGGGAATCGAACCCAGGTCGTCAAATTGCGAGCGCAATGTTCTGACCACAAGGCTATCCCGTCCCAGTCTTTTGGCCAGTAGAAGTGTCTGGAACTGTATATATATATACAAGGGACTGTTGTCGCAGCAGCAGAGAGGAGGAGAGTCCGAGGAAAAAGGATGAAGAGGAGAGTCCGAAGGCCATACAGAGAACAGGTGAGGCAATGCAGATTGTAGATGGAAGAGATTTCCCGAAGAAGGGGAGCTATGAAGACTGTGAAAGTTATATGAACTGATTGAGCTCGTATTTAGTGAGTGTGGTCACATTTTTGGTTATTGATCCATGGTGATTGTGGAATGGATTTTTCTTTTTTTGTTTGTTTGTTTAGCAATTCTTGTACTGGAAATGAATACTGTTTTGAAATGAGTCAGCAGAATAAAAGAAATCTACCGTGATTTCTGAGTCAGCTTGTATGTGTGCTCTGTCAGGATGTGATTCATGAGAGATAGGAAGCAACTCTTGGCATTTCAGCGTTCTACGTCCACTGGAGTAGTATGAAAACACAATTCGTTTCGTCAAAGAACTACGTTACCTCTGGGAACAATCTCTTGGCATTTCAGTCGGTGTTCTACGTCCACTGGTGTGTTATCAAAACCGAGTTCGTTCTTCAAAGAATTTCGTTACAATTGGGAACAATCTTTTAGCATTTCAGTCGATGTTCTACGTCCACTGGAGTGTTTGTTCTTCAAAAAGCAATGCGTAACAGTTTGCCTTCGATCAAAGCAGAAAGCGGAAAGGACAAAACATTTTTTTTTTAAAGAAAGTGACTGTGAACAGAGCTATAGATTAAGGAAAAGATGGATGAAAGTGTTCGTGTGCGTGTGTGCGTGCGTGTGTGCGTGTACGTGCATGTGTGTGTGTATGCGTGTGTGTGTGTGCGTGCGTGCGTGCGTGCGTGCGTGCGTGTGGGGGGGGGGGGGCGGTTGAAAGCGTGGGTAGGATAGGGGAGAGGGATGGACAGGGGGTACATAACAAAGACATGAAAACGACTGCTTTTGTTAAAGCTTTTTTTTATCACAAAGTCACCCCTATCCTTTTCTGGGAGTTTTTGACGTATTTCCTGGAGACATAGGGTTTTTAGAACTTCAGACAAGATGCCCCACATGTCAGAAAGATTATCTGTTGATATTTTTGGTCATCAGCAGTTTTCACCCAGTGCCTTTATAGGTTCTTTTCTCTGAACTAGATTTTGGAACATGGTTAGAATCAAAAGAGATTTAGAACTATATCCTACGAATTGGTAAAAAAATAAACAAGGGGCGCTGAAAGGGAAGGAAGTTCTTTGAACTCAAATCTCTCCAATGCATGGGTTCCACTCAGAAGAAAGGGTGTTTTTTTTCTGTTCTGTGTCTAGGACATGTTCGTTTTATTTTGTCATGGCACCTCGCTCTGATCCCACCATTCCAGCCATAGCCAGACTCAAACCTTGCGTCTAACGACTCCACAAATTCACGGGAAGCTTTTGAATGTTAGGCCGCTGTGAAGCCACTAGCCAGAGGGGCCCTGCAATGCTGCTGGGTGGGTCACTTCTGTCATGTTACGTGGTGTCTTCCCGGATCCAGTATACGCAGGATACCTTCTACTTTGCAATTCGTTGGTGGTAATAATCTGCATAACGGCCAAACCAGACTGAGTGAGACTGTCATAAGTAGTGATAATCATCAACACACCCCTCCAATAACCATTCTTCCCCCATGAACATCCAGACACCTATATGGGATCTGAGCCTGCGACCTTCTAAGACAAGAGACCTAACGCGAACACCCGTTGCACCACTACGGTGGAGAATGTACACGTATATAGTTTGTGACCTTTCTTTGCCTCTGTCTCTTCACAGCATTGTCATGTAGAGATAACCTGACATTCCGGATAGAGATGTGATCCCTGCGTGTTAAAAGTTGCCACACTTTCGCTTTTTTTTTTGTTAGAGAAATCCTCTCCTTTGTGAGTTTGTTAAAAACTTGTATGTCTCCTTTCTTTGTCTGCTCTACGCACACACACACACACACACATACACACACTCGCACGCACGTGCGCGCGCGCACGCACACACACACACACAATATGCAAGCACATGCGCGCGTGCACGCACACACATGCACGTACACGTTCACGAACACACACACACACACGCGCGTACACACACACACGTACACATACACAAACACACACACACGTACACACACACATACACACACACAAACACATACACACACAAAACACACACACACACACACAACCACACACACACAAACACACACACGCGTACACACACACACACACACACACACACACACACACCACACACACACACACACACACACACACACACACACACACACACACACACACACACACACACACACACACACACACACACACAACAGGGCAGGAGACCGAGATTTTTTTAGGCAGCCATTTCTATCACAGTCATTATTCATTTTATTTTCAACAACAACAACAAAAATCTTCAGCTGCTTTTGCAAATCATTCCTCCATTCATTTTCCTTTCAGTCCAACAGACCACAAGAGCCGCGTTAGAGCCCATTCATTCTGTAACACTAAGGAGTTGTTGGAAAGCAAAGAGCAAGAAAGGATATGTTTCTTTTCTTTTTCTTTACAGGGAAGACAAGGAAGACACGTGAAAAAGGAGGGAGGAAGGAAATGATGTGATCTAAACTGTCCTTTTAACATAGGTTTTCATTTGCCACCTGTTGTTTTTTTTTTCTCCCTTTAGGCCTAGTGCGTTGGCGGGGAGATGAGAAGACACTTGAGAAAGAAAGGTGATCCACACGTGTGTCGGGATTTAGAGTACGCATGGAAAAAGTACATAGTGCTGCGTTGGTCTTGGTAATTGTGAGGCTCGATCCACCACATAAGGAGTCGCATTGCACCTTGAAGTCAATTTCTCATTATTGACATGCTATTAATTCACAACGAAATGGGCTATACAATACCAAAAAAAAAAAAAAAACAGATTGAAAATCGACAAATTCTATCAAAAGTTATTACAAAATGATAGACTGCAGGAAATGACACTGAGAGATTGACACTTATCATCGTAATAGGTGGTCAGAATGAATGCTTGGGTATTTTAAAAAACACGTTTAATGGCAAAGGGAAAACAAATTTTGCCTTTGTATTTCACCAGAAGGTAGAATAATGGCTATAATTTCATAGTAAATCAAAATCTCAAAATAGACAACTTGACCACCCACCTGCCTTTAATGGCTCCTAGCGGAAAAGTGGGTTAGGTGCTAAGCGACTCATTTCGTGGCGTAGCGTCACATTAAATTTATTTAGCAACACGCGTAAAACCAGTATAAGATCTGGTCATGTTCAACATGTGTTTTTGCCTGTCTTTCATCCAAAACCGGATCACGAAAACTCCCCTCTGGGTAGAAGAAGACAACTGGATATCTAACAGATCCCCAACAGGATTCAAACCTGCTCCCTTCTAGACAGGGATTTACCAGGAAAAACTGCTGCAACATGGTGGCAAGTTCACTGAACGTAGTTTTTTTTACCTGTCCCCCCCCCCCCCCCCCCCATTCTACATGGCGTTGTCATAGAGATAACCCGACATTCCCCACAGAGATGTGATCCCTGTGTGTTAAAGAGTTAGAACACCACCTTTTCTTTCCAGATACCCTCTCCTTAGCAAGGGTGTTTAAAACTTGCATGTCTCCTGGCTTTTGTCAGATCAACTCTTACACAGACAGACACACGCACACAAACACTCATACGCATTAGCACGTACACACACACACACTTACACACACACAGACACACACACAAACATGTACCATAATCGCACGCACGCAGCCCACACATACTCACATACACACACAAACCACACACACACACACACACACACACACACGCACACGCACACGCACACGCATACACGGGAACAGATGACAATGCAATATTTACAAAACTGCATACACACGGGGGCTGAATGAAAAAATAACATGAGTGCTTATTCCATTATCCTCGATATAAAAGAATAAACAAATGAATGAATAGATAACGAAAACACGGGGAAAGAGATACAGATTTTAGGTATCCATTTCTACCATAGTAGCAATTCATACTGTTCTCAACAATAAAAATCATCAGCTGCTCTAGCAAATGACTCCTCTGTTCATCTTGCTATCAATCTAAAACAGACCTCAAACAGACATGTTAAAAACGTTCTTTAACATTGAGGAGTTGGAGAAAACAAAGAGCAAGAAATAATTTCTGTTTCATATTTTTTTCACAGGGAAAAAACAAAAGAGAAATGTGAAAAAGAAGGTAGGGAGGGAGGGAGGAAATGATGTGAGCTAAATTGTCCTGTAACCATACGTTTTAGTTCGCCACCTGCTGTTATTCCCTCTTTTGCAACGTTGGCGTGGATATAATAAAACACTTAGGGTAGAAAAAGGGATCCAAACGTATTCAAGGGTTTGAATCACTCTCTTTACATTTGGGTCAACTGGACAGAGCATTTTGCTGTGAACTTATGAAGCTGTGTGTTTGAAACTCGGCAGCAGTTTCTGTGGAATTGAGGGAACCACGCTGAAGTCGGATGTGCTAGGTTTGACTCCTCAGGGGCTTAACTGCAGCACAACACGTTTTCGCTCTGTCGGAGCGTTTGAAGAAGGAGAAAGAGGAGGAGGAAGAGGAGGAAAAGGAGGAGAGGAAGAAGAAAAAGAAGAAGAGGAAAAAGAAGAAGAGGAAAAAAGAAGAAGAAGAAGAAGAAGAAGAAGAAGAAGAAGAAGAAGAAGAAGAAGAAGAAGAAGAAGAAGAAGAAGAAAGAAAAGAAAAGAAAGAAAGAAGAAGAAGAAGAAGAAGAAAGAAGAAGAAGAAGAAGAAGAAGAAGAAGAAGAGAGAGTAGGAGGAGGTGGAGGTGGAGGAGGAGGAGGAGAAGTAGGAAAAGAAGGAGAAGAAGGAGGAGGAGAAGAAGAAGGAGAAGAAGAAGGTGGTGGTGGTGGTGGCGGTGATGATGATGATGATGATGATGATGATGATGATGATGATGATGATGATGATGATGATGATGATGATGATGATGATGATGAAAAATTAAAGTTGGAAATTTTAATCTCTCGGATCAACTCAGAATGCAGACATGCCAGTGCCTTGATTCTCTTTGATGAGTATGCAGAATATAAAGTATTCATGCTTAAGATCCAATTGTTCATGCCAGCATTGGGTGGGCAATGGAAACATATTGTGTACCCAGCATGCACCCTATACCTGAAGAGGGGTGGGCTCCGTACAACTTGCCCAGAAGACACAGCCTGCAAAAAATTCAAAGCTATGCCCCCCCCCCACACACACACACCACCCACCCCCCCCCCCCCCCCCCCCCCCCCCCCCCCCTGTGCCTCGGGGAGTTAGGGGAGAGAATGTTGTCTTTCTTTTGTGCGGATGTGGTACTGTCCCCTGTGCGTGCCTATCCACAATTCTTCATTGGTTATCGCGAGGGGAATTTGCTTTGGGAGCTGCAAGTATCAATCTCCATTACATTTGCTGAGGCATCAGGGGGTTCTTTACCCCTTTTCTTTGCTTTATTTCGTTAGTTTGATTATTTTATTCTTTGTTATTTTATTTATCTTTTGTTGTATTTATTTCTAAACGAATGGTCTTTCTTCTTGTTCTTCTTCTTCTTGTTCTTCTTGTTCTTCTTCTGTAGAAAAAGGTCACTCTGATAGGAAAACAATTACAGCTGTAGACAGGAAAAGATTTTTTTTTTTAAATGGGTGGCGCTGATCTTGTGGCAACGCGCTCTTTCCAGGGAGAGCAACTCACATTTCACGCAGAGAAATCTGCCGTGACTTAAAATGGTATAAAATACAAAAGATGTACTTCTGTGCCTGTAGGGAGTTTGTTCCAAAGATTTCAAATTTGAAGATTAACGGGAAAAAGGTCGTTGAATCGACGTTGTGATGGTCGTCACCCCACAAGGGCATCTCAGTCTGGCTACGCGAGTGAGGTATTACTGTGGTCATTAGGGGGCAGAGCAGGTGGTGTCCTGCCTATATAAGCTCAGAACAGGAGCCACTGAACACCAGCAAAGTGACCCAGTGCTCATTATTGGCTATAGGGGCCCAACGGTGGCTTATTTATTCATTTATTTGTTTATTTATATCGCGGATAACAGAATAAGCAATCATGTGCTTTTTTCATCCGGTCCCCGTGTGTATGCAGTTTTGTAAATATTGTCATCTGTTCCCATCGGTACACAATGGCCCGCTCTTACGAAAAGCAGAACAGGAATTACTGTGCGCGCAAGATATTCTGCGTGCGTTCGCACACGGGTCCTAGGTTTACAGTCTCATCCGAAAGACTTTGGGGGAGAGTGGAGTCAGCACTGATGTTATCTCCAGGGGAAAAATCCCCTCGAACCGGAGTCGAACTCGGGTCGTCAGATTGATTGACACTAATAAGCAGGATGGTTAAGACGTTCGCCTGCCAATATGTAAACCGTGAGTTTCTGGGTTCGTACCCAGCCTCGCCCTTTCTTCCTAGTTTGACGAAAAAATCGAACTGAATGTCAAAGTCATTCGGATGAGACTCGAAACCGAGGCCCCGTGTGCGAATGCACGCAGAACATCTTGCGCACACGTTAAAACCCCGTTCCACCTTTCGGAAGAGTAGGCCATCGTGTGCCGGTAGGAGCGGGTGACAAAATTATAACAAACCAGTATGCACACAGGTGTCGTGTTTAGACACCATCCCTGAGGAAAAATCGGGGAGTTGGAGTCCCAGAGCGGCTCGGGGCTGTAGGTATATGGCAACGTTCTGGTGGCTCCTGCTACGGTACTGGAACCATTCGTATCGGTCAATGCCCTTCCAATGGATCATTCCAGTGCCGTGGAGAGGGGGGGGGTCTGCTGCATGGGTAACAGCTTGCCCTCCATACATACCTGCCCAGGCTTTGCGCTCTAAAGACTAGAGCGCAGCTCCATAGTCTTCCGAGACTGATGAGTGCCTTCTGGAACTGGTGATATGACATAACAAATCCGAGTATAGCTGGAACACAGAGAGATTGAATCGAACGGGCGTGGGATCAGCAGGACAGGAACGCCACAAAAAGATGAGGCAGCAAAATAAGAAAAGGATTCTTCAGAGGGGTAATGAACAAGCTAAGAGGGCAGACGACATGTGGAACGAAGACTAAAAAAAGAACGACAAAATGAAAGAAGTCGTGAGAGGCATTGGGGACAAAGAAGGTTACAGGAGTCAGATTCTCTCCCAAAGGCCCGTGTTTTGGCTTGTCACCCAGTTATTTTTCCGCCTCTTTAGGACGCGGTCATGAAGGTAATAGGACACTTTAGTGAAGAAAGAGGATCTGTGCGTGTGTAAGGGCTGGAAGGAGTCCACAAACTCTTGCTCTCTAATTATTGTGTTGAAAACTTGACGTGGTTTTTTTTTTTTTTTTAGTCTGGTCTACAAACTTGTTGAGGTTTGAGTGTTTTTTTTTACGTGTTTTGCCCTCCTTTTGTATGTGGAAATGTTATGCTTTATTTGACGAGTAACTGGTTCTGTTAGGATTTTTTAGTTCTGTGGCTTTTTAGAAAAGGAATTTGTTTCATGGTTGGTGGTTTGCTTTTCTGGTTATTTATGTATTGATTTTTCAAATATTTTCATTTCATAATTTTTTATTGTTGGTATTGTAGGATTTTCTATTAATATCAGTGCTGACATTGCAAAGATATTGTTTACTATATCCAGCAAAACAAAAGCGATAAAAACTGCAAAGTGCCCTTTGCCAAAACAAAAAACCACACACACGTCAAAAAATGAAGATTCCAACAACAAACAAAAGAAAATGGGAACAATTAAGCAAAGACAAGGACAAGAAATGAACAATGTTATGAAACCCACTGTTTCAGATCATACAGTCATTTTCACTGTCTGAATATTTTTTTGTAAGAGGCTGTTTTTTTTCTGTTTTAATATAGTTTTGTTTTGATTTTTGCTTTTTTCTTTGGTATTCGTCTTGTGACATTGTCACAGATACGATCATTTTTTTTTTTGAAAACAAAAAAACTCTCCAGATTCCAGAAAAAGGTAAGAGTTTAAGGCTTGGACAAGAAATCCCAACTTCTCTCCTTCGTCAGCACTTTTCAAACTTTAACGTCTCTTTTTCTGTGCAATTCAAATGTTTCTGAATCTCGTTGTGTTGTTTTGTTTTTTGTTTTGTTTTTGTTTTTGTTTTTGTACCGTGCTTTTGTACTGCTTTGTATACGCTGATGTTGTCTTCTGGCAGCGGGAAAACACTTCCTGTTATGTTTGTGCTGTTTGGTTTTATGTGTTTATTTGTGTGTATCTTTGTCTTTTGGTGGTTGCTTTGCTTTTCCTGTGTTGTCCTCTCTCTTACTTTCGGAGCACTAGGTGTTTCTTTATGGTGATGATTTTGATGTCAAGAACGATGATGACGGCTATAACGGGTGATGATGATGATGATGATGATGATGATGATGATGATGATGATAGTAATGGTGCTGCTGCTTTTGTTTATGTTGATTTCGATGATGGTGGTGGTGGTGGTGGTGGTGGTGGTGGTGGTGGTGGTGGTGGTGGTGGTGGTGGTGGTGGTGGTGGTGGTGATGATGATGGTGATGGTGATGGTGATGGTGATGATGATGATGATGATGATGATGATGATGATGATATCGATTCTGACAACGACAATACACTCACACACACGCACGCACGCACGCACACGCACACACACGCAAACACGCACACATACACACACGCACACGCACATACACACATGCACACACATACGCAATCATCATCATAATCATCATCATCACACAGACACTTACCATCATCATCATCACCATCATCAATCATCATCATCATCATCACACACACACCATCATTATCATCATCATCATCATCATAATCATCATCATCATCATCATCATCATCATCATCACAGAACCTTAAAAACAGCATTGAATGCATTCATTTGCCCTCGCTCGATCATCATCATACTGATCTGGAATGGGTGGGGGAATGGGAGAGAGAGAGAGAGAGAGGGGGGGGGGGGGGGAAAGCAAGGCGTCTGTGTGACAGTTACAAGTGGCTGCCAATGTCTGTCATTGTGTTGCTTGTTGACCCGCCAAATCCCGGAAGAAGTGACAAGCTTTATTAACAAATTTCTGATGGAAACGCTGACAATTTCTTTGGCTGCGGTTTTGGGGCTTGGGTATTGTTGGGGGTGGAGGGGGGGGGGGGGTTGTTGTTGTTTTTAAACATGTTGATGTCTAAAAGCTTGTTAGCGTCTGAAAGAGAGAGAGAGAGAGAGAGAGAGAGAGAGAGAGAGAGAGAGGAGAGAGAGAGAGAGAGAGACAGACAGACAGACAGACAGACAGACAGACAGACAGACAGACAGACAGACATACAGACAGACAGACAGACAGACAGACAGACAGACGGACGGACAGACAAACAGACAGACAGACAGACAGACAGAGACAGAGAGAGGGGCACAGAGAGAGAGAGAAAGAGAGACAGACAGACAGAGATAGAGACAGAGAAGGACAGAGAGACAAAGAGAGAGAAAGAGAGAGGGAGTGTGTGTGTGTATGTCTGTGTGAGTGTTTGTGTATAGGTCTGTGTCTGTGTCTGTACGTGTCTGTTGGTCTGCATGTGTCTGTGTGTGTGTTTATTTTTCAATAATTATATCTTATAATTTCTCGTTATGAGATAATTAAATATCCTTGAATCATGCGTCTTGCGTTTTGAGTCTTGAATGGTGTGTGTGTGGTGTGTGTGTGTGTGTGTGTGTGTGTGTGTGTGTGCGTGCGTGTGTGTACGTGTACGTGTGTATGTGTGTACGTGTGTGTGTGTGTGTGCGTGTGTGTGTGTGTGTGTGCGTGTGTGTACGTGTACGTGTGTATGTGTGTACGTGTGTGTGTGTGTGTGTGTGTGTGTGTGTGTGTGTGTACATGGTTGTGTGCGTCTGTATGTGTGTGCGTGTACGTGTGTACGTGTGTGTGTGTACGTGCGTACGTACGTGTGTGTGTGTGTGTGTGTGTGTGTGTGTGTGTGTTTGCGTTTGATCTGGACGCACGAGAGTTCATAAGTCAAAACATACAGGATTTGCACAAGAGATGCTTTTATAAAGTAAAGATCACCCATACAAATAATTGCACCTTTATGCAAAACTAATGATGATAATGGCAGGCTCCTTTCTGCACCTGATCGGGAACCATCACTGTGTCCCAATAGGCCACTATACATGTGTATATACCCTTTGCTTAGCTGTGATCGTGTGACTAGTTTGATAGTGATCACTTAGAAATTGAGCATATTTTTTTTACCTTCTGCCATGAAAGTCGCATTGCACCTAAACTACTTTTCAAGTAGAAGCCATTTTAGGCAGGTGAAGGTTATGTTTTCCATTTTGATATTTTGATTGATAATAAAACATTTAGATTTTTTTAAAAACTTGTGATGAATCTGTCAGGTATATAGTTGTGTTTGCCTTTGCTTTGAAAGCACATTTAAGAACAGCACCTCCTTAAACAATGCAAAGTTTGTCTATTTCTCTTTTTTGTCACTTACTGGTGTCCAGTATTTCGATTTGTAATAACAAATAAAATTATTTGTTATAATTAGAATTATTCGATTCTGAAATTGCTTTTCCATTTTTCCTTTTTAGTTTTCCTCTTAATAATTTGTTCATTAAAAACTGACCGATGCATTGTTACTCACATTGTGATGGAGGGGATTTTTCCCCTGGAGTTAACATCAGTGCTGACTCCACTCTCCCCACAAGTCCTTCGGATGGGACAATAAACCGAGGCCCCTTGTGCGGACGCACGCAGAAAATCTTGCACATACGTTAAATCCTTTTCCGCTTTTCGTAAGAGTAGGCCATTGTGTGCTGGTGGGAGCAGATTGCAAGATTTACAAAACTGCACACATACGAAGACTGGATGTAAAAAAAGCACATAAGTGTTTATTCCATTATTCTCGATATAAAAGAATAAATAAAAGAAAATTAAAATAATAAAAGAGAGGCTCACAAATTCTCTCTATCGCTGACACACTAAAAACCAACCCCTAGCTCTCCTTCCGTCTTCCAAAAGACGTTATTGACACTTTAGTATCTGGTGATCGATCTTTAATGCATGGTTTACCTATGTTTTTCTAGGTACTTTCGTTTCTCTTGTTGCATTTTCGTCTTCTTTTGGTAGAGCTCAGTATAAGCTTTGAGTTTGTTGTCGCCCTTATTACAATACAGATTTTGCTTAATCTTACAACAAAACATATGTGAACAAACAGATTCAAAACATAAGTGTATGCATATAATCATTTTCATTGCAGACTGCATTTATTTTTTCGTTCCTCTGTGAGAGCTCCGAGGTTCACCAGTAGAAAGACTTTTTTAATGCAATCGTTTACTCTCTCACCATTAATATAGCCACATTTTGACTTCGGGGATGCAGACTTCGTTCAGATTGTTTATTTATCTTAATAGCTAGTGTATATCATGTCACACACACACACACATCGCGAATTATCTTCTATCTATAATTATCCTGCTTTGTGCGTGGGTACTCTCCAAACTGACTGTTTATCTGTTATTTTGCCTTTCATCTTTCTTTCCGGATAGATTTCTGAGACTTTATCTCGTTGAGGAGATCTATTCTCAATATACTGCTGTGTACAAAACGAAACAAGATCACTGTCCATTTTGACGAACGAAAGTTTGCTCTTCGTGATCAAAGAAAACCGACAATTCTGAATCAGAACAGTAATCCGTTTGACAGCTGTAGGGAACACAGTATAAAGTGTCAACGTGACTGCCACAACCAGAATTTGACAAAGCAGCTTCTTTTTGGAGGTGGCATGTTGTTGCTGCGATAACAGTGCTGCTACTGCCACTGCTGCTACTGCTACCACAACAACTGTGGGCATTGCTGCTGTTGGTGGATACCCGTGAATCATCAGAGTGCTGTGCTCGGAGGTGACTATGTGTGGGGGGTCCAGTGTTATATGGAGAGTGGAAGACGTTGTTATCCCTGTAGTGCCCATACGGTGTCGTGTGGTGGGGAATTTTGAGACTCATTTTCGTGGTCATGGTCAGTTTCGTTGTTTCTCTCACGGTTCGTACAGGAAAACCTGAGACAGAAAAAATAAGTTAGTGATGCCTGCAAAGTGTATAGATATGCTGAAGACATAATCTGAAAGCTTATCGATAGATCAATTTGTCTGTCTATCTATCTGTCTATCTATATCTATCTATATACCTATCGATCGATATATCTAATAAACTATCTATTTATCTATCCATCTATCTATCTACCTACCTATCTATCTATCTATCTATCAATGGTCAAATATACACAGTGGTCGACAAAAACATTTGACATTAGTATTCACGTTAACCATGCATTAAATTAATTAATGTCCACAGACTGCACTCCATTGTTTTGTCAAACAAGCAATGGTAGCTATCCTTTGATAGACATGAAGTCGTTGATTTTAACAGATCTTACTGAATTGTTGCGCGAAAGAAACAGTAATCGCTATTTACAGATTACATATAAATGCACATGACAGACAAGCAATTCTATTCAAAAGCATACCCAGGATGCGCTACTGATCCCAATCGCTGTCTATAGATTAGACAGAAAGGATAATGGAGAAGTTTTAGTTGCCAATATTGCACAAGATATCCAGGACAGTTTCGCCGTTATCTTAACCCGCTCAATGATAACCAGA
>CM060318.1:18079160-18081660 GCA_030674155.1 Stramonita haemastoma
CCCTCATTTATGATGTATATATATAGAAGGACTTAGCATTTATATTATGAAAAAAAACGAAAACTGGGATGACCCATTACGTAATTGTTCAAAATGCTGGCATTGTTTGGTCAGACACTGCTATAAACATATGATCAGGTATGTATATATATATATATACATATATGATTTATGTATGTATATTATATATATGTATATATATATGTATATATATATGTATATATATATACATATATATATACACACATACACACACACACACATATATATATATATATATATATATATATATATATATATATATATATATATATATATATATATGTGTGTGTGTGTGTGTGTGTGTGTGTGTGTGTGTGTGTGTGTGTACATTTTTTGAAATTTAAATGTAAATCATTAAGGAGAAATTTCAGAAAAAATACATTTGTTTGTGTGTGTACATGTGTGTGTGTGTACGTGTGTGTGTATGTGTGTGTGTACAGACAGGAGGAGCCTTCCCGTGTACACCTATGTACTTGGAGGCCTGTTACGTAAATATGTACTGTACGATAATATACAAACACCTATGTCATACTTTGATACTAGCACGACATAGTTGTATACATCCCCCACACGTAAGTTTTCTGTTTATCTGTGGGCGCGCGAGCGTGTATGCACTCGTTTTCTGTCTCATTTCCCGTAGCGTTTCAGACTTGTTATTCCCACACCGCTCATACACACAAAACACACACACACACGCACACATACACAAACACACACAGACACGCACACATACATACATACATACATACACACACATACACACTCACACACACAAACAAACATACGCACATACACACTCACATAGGCACTAACAAACACACACACAAACAAACAAACACAGACATATACACACCCACAACACACACACACACACACACTCACACACACACACACACACACACACACACACACACACACACACACACCACACACACACACACACAAACACACACACACGCACAAACACACACGTGCACACACCCACAAACATACACACACATACCCACACACACATACCCCCCCCCCCCCCTACACACACACACACACACATACCCGGCCTGTTTCTGTAACAGAGGTAAACAGGAATCCACATGGAATTCTAAATGTCAGGCCCACTAGTTTGCCATTCACCACAACAAGCTTTTTTTACCTGTTTGCATCGCTCTGGGTTTTCTCCTGTGATACCAGTTTCAATCTATAGCATGTGCCAGAGACCACAAACTACATGTGACGCTCCACCACGAAATGAGTCCCTTAGCACATTACCTAATTTTGCGCCAGGAGCCATTATAGGCAGGAGGGGGTGAAGCTGTCAATTATGAGATTTTGTAAACTATATCCATTATTCTACCTTATAATGAAATATCGAAGCATAAGTTTTATTCTTTTTGCTTTTAAATGTGTTTTGAAAATACACAATCCCTCATTCTGACAAAATGTTACGAAAATAAACTTGCCCCTTTCTCATTTTGTCACATCCTGCAGTCTATCATTTCAATTTGTAATAACGTTGCACAGAATTGTCCGATTTTCAATCTGTTTTTTTTATATTGGATAGCCCTTTTATTGCAAATTAATAACATGTCAATAACTAAAAATTGACCTCTGGTGCAGTGCGACTCCTTATGTGGTGGAGTGTCACATATTCATGGTCTGGAGCCAGACTGAGCAAATAGCTGGCGCCAAAGTTACGACCTTCACTCGGTCTCTCTCTCTTGAAATGGCAACTGTGAAAATCAGCAATGATTTGAAAACTGTGACACACATAATCTTTTTTTTTTTTTTTGGACGGCTGTTTTTTTAAGGGATATTCAAAGTTTAGGATACCAAAAGGGGATTGGTAAGAGGTCACAGACACTCAGACATTTTTATGTATTTCTTGTGTATTTTTATGTACTTCTTGCATAAAAATATATTAAGAAGGACATTTTCTGACTAAAAAAAATGAACCAAAAAAAAATGCGAGTATGACCTCCCTCTCTCCCTTTGCCGAAGTATGCGCCTACATTAATTTTCATACTTTCCAATCCAGACTGAAGACACACTTAGTCTTTCGGATGGGACGATAAACTCGAGGTCCCGTGTGTTACACATCATTATTTAGCGCATGTAAAAGAACCCACGGCAAAAAGAGGGATGTCCCTGGCAAAATTCTGTAGAAAAAAGCCACTCTGATAAGGAAACATAATATACAGCTGCAGACAGGAAAAAAGAAAATAAAATAATGGGTAGGTGCTGCACTTGTGGCGACGCGCTCTCCCCGGGGAGAGCAGCCCACATTTCACGCAGAGGAATCTGCTGTGGCATAAAGTGGTATAAGATAAAAAATAAAACATAAAATAAAACTTATTTCCTAACTGAGATCTTCGCCCTCATATTGTCTGGTCCCCACTTTCCCCGCTTTTCAACAACGACCTCAATCTCCATCACCCAGTCTAAATATGTTGGGTTGGTTTTT
>CM060318.1:18084160-18101660 GCA_030674155.1 Stramonita haemastoma
AAGACAAACAGAGATAGATAGAGAGAGACAGACAGAGACAGAGATAGACAGAGAGACACAGAGACACAGAGAGAAAGAGACAGACAGAGAGACAGAGAGACACAGACAGAGAGACACAAACACAGAGAAAGAGACAAACAGACAGACAAAAAAACGGACAGAAAGACTGATAAACAGACCGATAGACAGAAATACAAACACACGCCCATGGAGGCAAATACACACGCATGAACAAACAGCCTGCTCGCTAGTACTGGCACTTAGAAAATAGCAGGCGGTTAAAAAAGCCACTTGAATCCAGACTATAACAGCGCAAAGCCAGTGCAAGACTGGTATGGTAGGCAGACAACTACAGAAGATGTATTGCATGCAGTCCTGCCCACTACACCAGCCATTCCGAAGGGTTAAAAGTGGCCTGACCCCACCCAGAGTGTGTCCAAGAAGTTCAACAGCGATTTGGATGACCAGCATACTGCCTTTAATATCACAGAGACTGAGCTGTCCATTTGACTTAAGCAGAAATAAAGGGTAAAGGTGAAGGTGTCCTATAACCTGTGTTAGTCGCAGGGGGGCGAGGCATCAGAGACCTCAGCTTTTATAGGGGCCAGCATGTTGAGGGCGGCGCCCATCTCCTCTCCCTCCTAGCTTTACCTTTCCTTGATCCTAAAGAGGGCAAGGTACCCATTTACAGCTGGGTGAGCTGGGGGACTATACTAAAACCAAGTCGTGCAAGCGGTCACCTGTCGATTATTAGTAATCACGCTCGATGCTGCTTAACCTTGGCGGGGGGGAGGGGGGTTAGAATCTGTAAGTAATCAGATAACACTATGAATAATAAGACTGGCAGTAGCATGGTTTTTACTGATTTTTTTCTGTTTTGTTTTGTTTTACTGTTTTTACATAGATGTTTGTATGAAGTTACCACTTGATAAAGAATAAAATCACAAATAGCACGTTCTAATCAAAACATAGAAGTTCTTTGTCCAACGCTCTCGTACAGCAAATACTGTTGCCTATCATGTGAGCTAAAATGCGTTTTCACTGTTGTTAAGCGTCTGGCAAGTCAGCCCCAGCGTATCTGACTTCAGTATGCGTGAGAATTGCTGTATTTGGAGTCTTTTCTTGTAATAAAAATGGCAGGAAGACGGACCATGAAGGCAGAAAGCAGACATAAAGAAAGTGACAGGAAAAAAAGGAACAAGGCAAAAATAGAGAGTGGGATAAAAAAGAGGGAATTTCTTGCACAACATTTCCGGAAGGTTGGAATGCTATTTACACTTACACCCCCCTAATCCCAAAGCATTCCAACAAGGGAAAATGACAGTATAAATAGCGTTAATATCTTATGCATTTCTAATCTTCATCCTTGGTAGAGATGGGAAGACAACATCAGCGAATGAACGGGCCTAGAACTCAAAAACAAATTTGAGAAAGGCAGAACAGAGAGAGGAATGGATGAAACTGGTTGCCAAGCCAAGTCCTCATGAGTGTCCCCCACGGTCGCCAGACTAAGGGATAGATAGCGAAAGAGAGAATCTTCATCAGTAGCTGTAAAGACCTGTCGCATAGCTCCTCTGACTGACTGAGTGAAAACAAAACTCGGTGCCTTTTGGATACACACCACAGTCGCTAAATTGGAGACCTCTGCCAAGACCATAATACAATCTACAACACTAACAGGTCTATCCCAACCAGAAACTAACACTGTCCTCAGATTCTAGTCTTTCAATTTCTTTTTTTTTTTGGTATTTAGCAATAGTCTACATTTCACTCCTCGTTTGCCAGTACGTGGCACTGACTGACAGTTCTATCAGGGAAGATGATTGAAAATACTGCCCAGGATGATTCCTTGGCTTGGGATGCTGACCGTGTACTGGCACTATTATAGAGTTATAGTCTAACTGTACAGCAGGCTTAGAGAGAGAGAGAGAGAGAGAGAGAGAGAGAGAGAGGGGGGGGGAGGAGGGAGGGAGAGAGAGAGGGGGGAGGGTAGGGGAGAGACAGACAAACAGTGATAAAGAGAAAAATACAGACAGGGGCAGAGCAACAGACAAAAAGAGAGAGAAAGAGAGAGAAACAGACAGACAGAGACAGAGACAGACAAAAAGAGAGAGAAAGAGAGAAACAGACAGACAGAGACAGAAACATAGAGAAAGATAGAATAATACAGACAGACAGAGGGGAAAGAAAAAGAGGAGGGAGAGAGATAGAGATAGAGAGAGACAGACAGACAGAGACAGACAGACAGACACAGACACACACAAACAGACAAAGAAAGGCACAAAACAAGAAAGACAGAAACAGGCGCAGAGAAAGAGACAGACAGATAGACAGATACAAAGACAGACAGAGAGAGAGGGAGAAGTGCACTGTATGCATCAGAAAAAACAACACACTCACACACACACACACACACACACACACACACACACACACACACACACACACACACACACACACACACACACACACACACACACACACACACACACACACACACTCTCTCTCTCTCTCTCTCTCTCTCTCTCTCTCTCTCTCACACCACACACACACACACACACACACACACACACACACACACACACACACACACACACACACTCTCACACACACACAAACACACACACACCAGGCTTGTGGACACAATTCGGTGAGGAAGTGTTTTCACAGAGCAGGAGGCAAGAAGAGCAGCAGCCAGCAGCCTCTTTGATGTTGTCGGGCAGAGTTTGCATTGCACACAGCCACAGCCACCGCCACAGCTGTCTTATCGGTGCAGCTATAGCCCCCCACCCCCCACCCATTGCCAGCCACGCCCTACCACACCATAATACACCACAGCCCACCACACCATACCACACCATACCCTACCACACCACACCACACCACACCACACCACGCTATACCACACCACACCACACCGCACCAAAACACACCCCACCCCACCCCACCGCTCACACCACACTACACCATAACACACCACACCACACCACACCACACCACACCACACCCCACTACACCATACTTCACCACACCCCCACCACACCCCACCACGCCACACTCCACTACACTACACCATAGCACACCACACAATAACACACCCCACCCCACCCCACCCCACCACACCACACCACACCACACAATAACACACCCCACCCCACCCACCCCACCCACCACACCACACCACACCACACCACACCACACCACACCACACCCCACCACACCCCACCCCACCACACCCCACCCACCACACCACACCACACCCCACCCCACACAGTGGTAGGGTGAGCTTTGCTGCTTGTAGAAAAAGGTAAGAGGTTTTGCTGTGTCAATGGGAAGTGTTCTGATTTTTTTTTCCATTTCTGTCTACTTGTATATGCATGCAGGAGGGTGTGTACACGCACACGTTCTAGCGGATACTTATACACACAAACAGACAGACACAGAAATGTATACATACACAAGCAATCACATACATTCTCGCACATACATGCATACACAAACGCATACACACTCACACACACACACACATAAATACATGCATGCACAAACACACACACACATGCGTACACACACATACGCACACACACGCACACACATGCACACACACACACACACGCACGCACGCATGCACGCACACACGCGTACACGCACACACATTTCGCCTTTGATTTTGAATTTCACCCACACCGCGCGCGCCCCACACACACACACACACACACACACATACACACACACACACACACCTCCCCCCTCCCCCCCCCCACACACACACTAACGTTTTCTAAGCACACAAATCAATCCACTGAATAGAAGATAAAAAGCATAATGAAATAAGATCAAAGCCTGTCCAACCATTAAAAACCTACTGAAGTGACATTAACCACCATTCTTCACTTTTGTGATGATGGTGGCTGATTCCTCTACAATGCAATCTAATCCAATCTTCTTGTTTATAGTCATGCCGACTGCAGAGACTATAATCATGGGGAATGTCGCATTGTAGCATTTCTATATCTCAGATCAAAATTATGCAACAAGATATATATTTTCTTTCTTTTTTTAAATCCCTCTGTACACTCTTGTGGGTAAAGATGTTAATTCCCACAACCTAATAATTATGCAGTCGTTGGGGAGCAAGGTGTCAAAGACCTCAGCTTCTCTAGGGGAGTAGCATATTGAGGATGGCCCCCCATGTCCTTTCCCTCTCTGATTTGCCTTTCTTGATCCTTTTTTTCTTTATTCTTTTATATCAAGGATAATGGAAATAAACACTCATGTGCTTTTTTTTTTTTTACATCCAGTCCTCGTGTGCAGGCAGTTTTGTATATCCTGTCATCTGTTCCCACTGGAACACAATGACCTACTCTCACGAAAAGCGGAACAGGACTTAACATGTGCGCAAGATGTTCTGCATGCGTTCTGCCCTAAAGAGGGCAGGTACCCATTTATACAGCTGGGTGAACTGAGGGACTGTAACTGAAGCCAAGGAGCAAGAACAGTCACCCACCCACTTTGGTAACCACGCTCAACAATGCTTAACTTTACCTTGGGGGGAAAGCGAGTGCTGGGACCAATTATTGAGCCAATCCTTCTCCTCTTATACACCCCCATCTAAAATATTCACGTGCACACCTTTTGACTTTACTGCTGCAGTCTTTTTTCTGTTGTCCCACGTGAGTGTTATCGCGTGTGTGAACCGAACACAAAAAGGACAGCAGCCCCTTGCCATTAAAAAAACCACATTGTGAGGCTGGGGGGTTCATTTTGGACAATATTCTAGATTTTCTCCTCTCTTTACCTAGACTTTTATTTTGTGAAGACGAACGGACGCTACAACGGAGTAATCAAACTAAAGCCAAGGTGATGAGCGATCAGAGACCTCAGAGCGGTCACCCATCCACTTGGTAGCCACGCTCAAGGGCTGCTTAGCGCTCAACGCTCGCTTGGGGGGAAACGAGTGCCGGGGACCATTATTGAGCTATTCCATCCATCTCCTCTCGTACAGAACATCTTGCGCGCACGTTAAATCCTGTTCCGCTTTTCGTAAGAGTAGGCCATTTTCTCCTCTCATACAGAACATCTTGTGCACACGTTACATCCTGTTCTGCTTTTCGTAAGAGTAGGCCATTGTGTGCAGGTAGGGAACAGATGACAATATTCACATAACTGCATACACACGGGGACTGGATTTTAAAAAAAAGCACATGAGTGCACATTCTAGTGCACATTCTAGTGCGCATGAGTGCACATTCTATTATCCTCGATATAAAAGAGTAAATAAATAAATAAATAAATAAATACATACATAAATAAATAAAGAAATAAGTAAATAATTAAGACCGTTTGACTTCAATCTCATAGATATAATTATGAGCTTGGTTTTAATTTCCGCGGTGTCTGGTGAATTAAAGGTGGATATTTTTGTCATCTCCCGTGTCAACTTCAAGTACAGACCTGCCAGTGCCTTAATTTCTTTCGTGTATATGTATAATCATGCAGATGATCAGATATGCGTGTTTAAAGGTCTTGTAATTCAAGTCAGCGTTCAGTGGGTTACGGAAATTTAGGCATCCATACTCCAACTTCAGAGATTTTTTTCATATGTATATATAAAAGAGAGTACAGGCTGCCATGGCTCAGGACAGGACCAAAACATGTTAAAGGGTAACATTTGAATGTAGGTCTTGGCACTAAGCTGACAGCAATAAGTGACTAAGCTTTTTGCCTAGGACACTTACAAGGTAAAGGTAAATGGTGTCCCATAACCTATGTGGTCGAAGGGGAGCGAGGCATCAGAGACCTCAGCTTCCCTAGGTGCCAGCATATTGAGGACGGCGCCCATCTCCTCTCCCTTGCTGCTTTACCTTCTTTGACCCTAAAGAGGGCAGGTACCCATTTACAGATGGGTGGAGTGGGGGACTTGACTGAAGCCAAGGCGTGCGAACGGTCACCCATCCAATTGGTAATCAAGCTTGATGCTGCTTAACCTTAGCTAGGGGAAAGCGAGTGCTCTGACTACTGAGCTATCCCGTCCCCCTAGGACACTTAATCCTAAAAAAAAACCCAGGACCTAAACATCAGTGACAGAAAAGCTCCTGTACTGACCACTAGGATAATAGAATGATCTGAAACTGATGGGACTTGCTCTTCCTCAGCCAGTGGTGTTTTCCATAGCTTGCAAAGTAATATTATTGGGAAGAAGATATAAGGACACAACAGACGTTGTTTATAATAGAAGGTTCTCTGTCTCTCTGTTACTGTTTGTGTCTGTCTGTCTGTTTGTCTCTGTCTGTCTGCCTGTCTCTCCATCTCTGCCCCCCCCCCCTCTTTCTCACACACACACACACCCACACACACAAACACACACACACACATACAATCACACACACATACACACACACAAACACATACACATACAATCACACACACATACACACACACAACACATTTACACAGACACACGCGTGCGTAGGCAATGGAAAGCAAACACATAATGTGTAAGTTGATTTTTACTGAAAACATATGAAAACAATGTTCTGTTGTAGTTGCTATTGTCGTTGTTGTGGCTGCTGCTGTTTTTGCTATAGTTGTTGCTGGTGTAGTTGCAGCTGCTGCTGCTGTTGCTATGCTACCTGACCAGAACACCCATAATTATAATGAATTCTGTCTCACTCATCATACATGGAGGTTATTGTGAAAGTATACACTGGTTGATCAGTTTCTGTGACTGGCTTTTTTTTCAAATAAGTTCCCTAAAGGCAACTACACTCCAGTGTCGGACTTATTGTTCGTTTATAATGCAGAATACATGTCGTTACACTATGAGATTGTAATCAGTAGGGACAATACCTAGATCCCATTTCAAAGCATGACAACATGTTCGTGTACTTTTGGCACAACGTTGAAATCAATAACTGACACGTCTCTTTTCCTGGGTGATGGTGAAGATCAAATAAAAAATGGACAATGTCTGTCTGTCTGTCTGTCTGTCTGTCTGTCTATCTATCTATAAAATCCCTACAGGAAAGGCCATATTGAACATAGATGAAAAAAATAATAAAACAAGGGGGTTGTGTTTCATTGACTATCAGTAAACAGTTTCAACACGTAGACATCTCTCAGTAGCAAGGGTACTCCCCAGTCCCTCACTTTTGAAACCTTTTGCTCTGTTCTTACACTGCCACCCCCACCCACCACACAGCGTCCACATTATCTTCCCATCAAACCCATCCCTGGATCCTGCAGCAGCTTTAGCTGACGATGTCTGCAAGTCTCCGGCATCAGCCAGCAACCTCCATGATGCTCCCCAGAGGTAGCAGGCATGTCCTCATTCATTCCTACTTTGGTCTTCTATCCAATTCCCCAGCTCATGTTTGTCTGATGGTCTTGCATTGCCAGGGGCAGGTTAGGCGTACTCCATGCACTGACAATATTCAACCATGGTCCCAAGTGCAAGTTTCGCGAGCAGGCGGCTTTAGGCCTAGCCAGAAAGTTGTCATTTCTACTATGAATCGTATGGCGGCGTCTGATCGAACTGCACAGACGTAACTAAATCAGCAAGATTAGATTTGACCCGTGTGGTGAGCTGTGTAGAAATTGAATCGGATCCACATAATTGATTCAGAGTGATAATATCAGACAGATGTGGTTAAGTTCTTTGTATATGCTAGGATCTTATTATGTGTGCGTAAGTAGTTATTTGTTATGTATATTCAAAGCATGTTCTTTTCATTAGAAACAAAGGGTTTTTTTTCTAGTGAGCTGTTACAGGAGAAAAAATACTGGGAAGTATTGGAAGGCCTCGACTGTATTTTACCATGCATGTCTTTAATGATCGTTCAAAACGCAAGGCTGTAATTCTGAACCCCAAAATAACTTTGAAGTTTTTTTCTGGTTCTAAGATGATCACTGCTAGAAATAAACAATAGCTGGCAATTCATGTAAAAAATTCCAAACTTTCGCCTCACGAAATGTTTATTTTAGAAAGAAACTGCAAACATAAAACGCTAGAATCGTTCAGAATGTCTTACTGATCATGGGCATGCACGTATTTGTGTGAACAAGCGTTTACTTGAGGCTAGAATAATGAATTTTTGGTTTGATTTATGATTTGCAAGTTTTGAACAGGTGTCACAGAGGCAGAGTCTTTCATGTCACACACTTAACACATCTTCAGAAACAGCAGTGTGATGCTAAGAGCTGCAAGGCTTGGACCAACAGGCAGGGAAAAAGACAGGCAGGCAGGTAATGAATTAATTTGGTATTGTGCTTGTTAGGATGATTTAAGTATTTTTGACTTTGACCCTACTTTTAATTTGTTTTGATTCAAACTTCATGGGTCACAAGGCACTAAATCTCCACACAACACTCACAGTTTATCTCTAAAGCCATACTGAGCGCAGAAATTCACCTCTAGAATTTTGACTGTCTTCACATCTTTGACTCAACAACAATTCTCCGTAAACCAGCATTCTGAAAGACGTTTGCCACATTCCTTACATACACATTCAGAATTATTGAGAAGAACAGTTAGAAACAGATGTTACCATGAAGCTACTGTATAAGAGAAAAAAAACAGACTTGTGTTTTCTTTTTCTTCAGGGCAGGCCAAAATGTTTGTCAGTTATTGATGTAAGCTAAGTACCAAGACCTTCATACGAATAATGTCATGTATTTTAACGAGTTACGTGGAGAATATTTTAGCCATGGAAAATTCTTAGCACAAAAAAGTTTGCTCTCCTGTGAAAGAAAAACAAAGTCCCCTACAGTCGGAGTATGGCTGTTTATAATTCGGGGGGGGGGGGGGGGACTTGGAAAAAATCACACACACACAAACTTCCCATTCAGAGTGTCTTTGCAATTTCACTGAGATTTGTAGAAGGGACGAAAGAATCAGACTGGGTGACCCCTATGGTGTCAAGCTTGGGAAAAGGCAACAACAATAACAATACGAAAACAGCAATGACAACAACCATACTATTTTTCTCACATAATTACATATGAACACTGGAACTCATGTTAGGTCTGTTAATACATGTTAAGACTTTCTCATGCTTTTGTTTCGAGCTACTCTGAATAGAGATAGACGCTACTAACGATTGGTGGTTGAGCGTTCCACAGCTTAACACCTTGAAATGTACCCTGAATTTTCACTCTGTCTCATTCATCTCTCATAGATAGGTCGTGTAGTTAAACCTACAATATCTTATTTTGATCAACTAACTTAAACAGCTATCCCTAGATGTACCCACAGAAAGAATGTTCCTCGTCTCTGCAGTCTAAACCACCCATTACAAACACAGTTTAAGTCTGAATCTCGGATCTGACAAGGATCAAACCTTCCTTCCACCTCTGAGCTCATGGCCTACTACTACTACTACTACTACTACTACTACTACTACTACTACTACTACTACTACTACTACTACTACTACTACTACTACTACTACCGCTACCACCACCACCACCACCACCACCACCACCACCACCACCACCACCACCACTACTACTACTACTACTACTACTACTACTACTTCTACTACTACACACACAACACACAGCACACATACACACACATAACACACACACAAAGACACACAGACAAACGGAAAAACAGACATACAGACACAGGCACAGCCACAAGCACACAGAAACACACAGACACACAGACACAGACACAGACACAGACAGACAGACAGACAGACAGACAGACAGACAGACAGACAGACACACACACACACACACACACACACACACACACACACACACACACACACACACACACACACACACACACACACACACACACACACACACAAAACCAACCCACCGACAAACAGACAGACAGAACGAGAGGGAGATGATTAGAAAGAGCCAGTAGTCCAGTCAAATAAGCCCCAAATTCGGCCGAACCTTAAACAAACTGCTTCGAAAGCAAACTCAACTGATTCGGTATCGTCAGACATCCACGGATAACATATCAAAAATCTAAAAGAATATATGGTTCAACGAATTAGATATTTCACTTCAAATGAGGTACCCCCTCACTGAATTCCTGTGACTAAAAAAATTATGACAAACTACTATTGTGACTATGATTTTGACAAAATAATCATTAGAACAACTATATACAATCACTGACAGGTCATAGATGTTTTTTAAAACAAAATTAGGCAGGAAATTCATCAATTTTGTACATTTGGGGGACAAAAATAGTTAATATTCTTTGCTGATTTGAACAAAATGCTTATATTTTTCCCATTTGTATGTGTTTCATACACGATTAATAAAACATGTTTATCATAGAAAGCTAGTATGACCTCTTCTGTAAATAAAAAACCAAGAACAGTTGCAATCAACAAATAATTTAAAAAGATATTGCTTGTTTTCTACCCCTACCCCCTAAATTTTTAGAGACCCCGTATTCTAAGCCGAACTCCTAGTTTTGCCTGTATCCGTGACAGCTGTTTCTGCACAGTGGTGGGACAAATCTATTATATAAACAATAGAAGATTGTTGATTAAGACTACTATTTCTTTGAGATTTGAGTATTGTTTATTATTATTATCAATGATATTATAATTATAGAATCTATATGGCGCTAGATCTATATTAAAACAATTTTTAAAAATTCTTTTATATCGAGGATAATAGAATAAGCAGTCATGTGCTTTTTTACATTCAGTCCCCGTGTGTATGCAGTTTTTGTAAATCGTGTCATCTGTTCCCACAGGACCACAATGGCCTACACTTACGAAAAGCGGAACAGGATTTAACATGTGCACAAGATGTTCTGCATGCGTTCGCACCCGGGCCTCGGTTTATAGTCTCATCCGAAGGACTTTTGGGGAAAGTGGAGTTAGCACTGATGTTAACTCCAGAGGAAAAATCCCCTCGACCGGGAATCGAACCCTGGACGTCAAATTGCCAGTGTAGTGTTCTGACCACTAGGTTATCCCTCCCCCCATCTTGTGAAAACAAATCAAACGCTTGCATTCAACCTATTCTTGAACATAATACCAACCACAAATGGTGCTAACAAATTTTAATTTACACACACGCCAGCGCGCACGTGCGCACATGCGCGAGCGCGTATACGTATGCGACTGTAATACACTTTGGTGAAGTGATGGGGATTTCGGCTGTTGTCGCGTTTTCTTATGGAATTTTCAGAAAAGGAAATTGTGCTGGTGGTACAACCTTGTATCATACTTCAAAAACTAACACTAAGATGGAAGTCACACACTGGCTGAATCATACTGTGTTAGATTTAGTCTGGTGATGGGATATCATGGTAAACCAGGATCCATGGCATGTAGTATGCAGGAGCTGTGAAGATGGTGTTGAGGGTAGCATCCGTGAGAAAGTATGCTCGAACAGCACGGGAGTAAGACTTCCCACTCATAATAATTATGAGAAATAGCATTTGAGGTGTACACATGTTCATACCCTTTCAGTACATGTCCAGTGGTTCTGAGTGTGGAAGTATCCCAGCTGAAGGACAACAGATCTGATGAAACTGTCAGAGGGATCACTATTTATAATTGCCTGGGCTTCCATGTACAATGACTGATAGAAAGTTACCGCATACATCACTGCAAACTTTTGTACTTGATTGGAAGATGAAGATCAAAGTAAAGTAGATGCATGATGTATGAACTCATAGCAGTCATGGGCAGGAAAAACACCTGACTTCCCTGGGTGCACGCCATCATGAGGTGCTTGCATCAACCTATGCCCTGCTGGTTGAGAAGACTTCGCGGGCCAAGATATCTTTCAAGATGTATCAAGATATGCAGTATTATCAACAGCAGCTATGTCCGAAATGCTCTTGAAACACAAAGAACCCAGTGTGTTCCAGTCAGATCTGCAACGAAACGTTGTTGTTTTCTTTTTACATTCCTAACACAATGTATCTGGATAATGTAGATATATAGGGTTATTTTCTTCATAAGCATTTGCAGTAAACTTGACTTTCACTCTGAAATTTTACAAAATAAAATTTTATGATTTACCTTTATCAAGAACTACAACAGGGATTAGCGTAGGCTTGAACTGCAGATTGCACTGTCTCTTTGTAATTAAGAATTAATGCAGTTCATACCACAAACCAATATTTATTCACTCGCCTCCTTATAGTCTCAGAATTTGTATAATTATGTGACTGTCTCATAACCACACTTACCAAAAAATATACTTCTTGTTACAATAGAATTATTTATGTAAAGTTCAGGCTGATTTATCCAATGAGATTTTGTTAGCAGTACCGTGCCACACATAGTTCTGTCTGCCTGTACACTTGTATAATCATATTTTTACTTGGAGTAATTCTTTTGTTGTTGAGCAGTGTATGTTTTTGGTCTTGTAGCTTACACAATGCACTGACAAACAGATGTGGTTTTCAGTTCTGCACTTATCCCTGAAGACTCAAGGGCAAAAAACTGCACTGTAAATTCTTAGACAGTTGGCTAGAGTCATGTACTCATCTTTGTTGCAACATATGGACATAATGACACCTCATAGTAGTAGCTGCTGTTTTTATCAGGCAAATGGATTCACAGTCACTGTCAGCCTTTGTCTGTTCTTTCTAACTTGAGTAGGGTGGCAGAGACTGCTGTCTTTAGAGTCGTATTAGCTGATTTTCCTCTGAAGCTGAGATTGCTATACTGTCACCAAACTGTCCAAGCAATTTTCTTCATGTTGATTGCACTATGCGCAGAGCCATTGTTGTCAGATTACATATAGTGGGTTAGGGTGTCTTCCATCATTCTAACAAGGTCTCAAACAGTGATGTGTTCAGCGACATTGTTTTCCAGGTAGGTAACAATATCCTGAAATGCAGCAAAACATGTGTCATCTTTTGGTCTGCTGGCTTTCTCAATTTTTTTTCTTGTTGGTTCATGATCAGTGTCTGAAAATACTTTAGGGATATGTTTTCTGGTCTGGAAATTACAGACATTGTGGAAAGCACCATCTCTTGCGAAGCAGTCCTGTAAACATTCCAGCTTAGGTGTAACTTTCTTTGGCCATTCACCACTCCTGCTGCTACAAGAGTCAGCCCCTGTGTATTGAACCTGTTATTGTCCCTGTTATGAGATCTATGCAGTCCTCATGTTCACCTTTACTGACCAATTTTCTCTTTCAGGCAGAACAGACACTGAGTTGCATGACTGAAAGTGGAAACTGCAGTCAGAAGTCTCCTTTTTCAAGTTTTTGTTGTGGAGACTTATCAGCCTGTCCTCTCCATAGACACTGTGCTGTAACGTTTCTGTTGTAATAGTCTCCTCCAAAGCCAGCATGTACAACATTGCCGATTGAAGCACTGTTGACACCACTTTGTTGACTGCTTGCCGTATTTCCGTAAGATAACTTTTGTGACCTTACTGCAAAATCCATGATTAAAGATAATGCAGCAGTCTCTATCTGGTATCTGATCAAGAAACAAAACAGACTTAGATGGTTTAAACAATTCTACTTTAGTAATAATAATAATAGTAATAATAATAATAAAATAAAATAAATTAAAAAAAAAATAAAAATAATAATTGTGATAACGAAAACGATGATTTTAATAATAAAATGTTAATTGTTAGTAGCATTATCATTATTATCAATATTGTTGAGTAGAATTAGTGGACGAGGTAGTAGTAGTAGTGACGGTAGTGGTGGTGGTGGTAGTAGTAGTAGTAGTAGTAGTAGTAGTAGTAGTAGTAGTAGTAGTAGTAGTAGTAGTAGTACACACACACACACACACACACACACACACACACATATATATATATATATATATATATATAACACCATTATATACCAGTATCATCACACAAACACAAGCCAACACCATTTATGGCTCCATACAACGCTTTTAGTTCATAAACACTCTTCTCCCTCCCCCTTCAACGAAAGAACAGCCCAACGCCAGCTGCCCTGGACGTACCAATTAGGCTACACCGCTTCACTCATGCTTACTCTAAACTGCCCCCTCCACCCATCATCCCGTCGTCTGCTAGCAAGCCAGAAGAGAAACGGGAGGGAAATTTCGCAGGCACGCAGGGCGGAATTTGTGCCGGTGCACAAATCCCGCGCAGTTGGTCTGTTTTGCGTCCCCGACATAAAACCCCCATTTTTTCTAAAAGTTTTTTGTTAATTACGTAAAGATTGAACCATCTACAGTTTTAGATTTTTGTGTGCATGAACAAAATGGCCAAATGAACCGACTCCTGCACTTAAATATTTCGAAGCAGTTAGTTTGAGGTCAAATTTTAATTTGACTGGACTACAGGAGGAGCAGGGAACGGGAGGTTTACTGCTGTTTCAAAAGTGCACAGCTTTATTTAACTTGGCACCCCCCACAGAGAGCTCCTTACGTCACATGACGTCACATGACGTCTGCTGCTGCTGCTGCTACCATCTGTTCGCTTGAATCGCTAAGCAGGTTCATTAGGGTACAGCTTCTGTCAGTACAAGTGTCAGTCAATCCCTAAATTATTTAATGAATGAATGAGTGAATGAATGGATGAATGGATGGTTGAATGGATGGATGAATGAATGAATGAACGAGTCAGTCAATCAATCAATCAATCTGTCTATGAGGCAGTGAGCCAATCAACCAATCAATCAATAAGTCATTCTTCTTCTTCTTCTTCTTCTTCTTCTTCTTCTTCTTCTTCTTCTTCTTCTTCTTCTTCTTCTTCTTCTTCTTTGCATTCTTCTCCTCCTTCTCCTTCTTCTCCTCCTCTTCCTCCTCCTCCTCCTTCTTTTACTCCTCCTCCTCCTCTTTGTCGTCGTCGTCGTCGTCGTCGTCCTCCTCCTCTCTTCTTCTTCTTCTTCTTCTTCTTCTTCTTCTTCTTCTTCTTCTTCTTCTTCTTCTTCTTCTATCTTCCAACTCTGCTGTCTCTTTTGTTTCTTCTGTTTACTCTGAGCTCCCTCACATTGGGTAGACTGCACAGTGCCTGGTCTCCTCTTGCGCTTGTAGCTCTGCAGGAGGCTTGTCTGCTGGCCTCATCTAACAAAATGAATACCGACTTCAATGCAGCTCATTAACAAGTTCACATAAAAACCCAGATGCTATTTATACTGTAAGAGCCCCCGGAATCCCATTGGTGGGATCAATTAATCGAGCATTCACTCACTCACTCACTCACTCACTCACTCACTCACTCACTCACTCACTCACTCACTCGTTCATTAAAGCAAGGATCCATGTAATCAATCAATCAACCTTTATTAATCAGTCAATCAAACAATAACCAATTAACCAGTCAAACAATAAAATCAGTAAATCAGTTGGTCATTCAACAGTCGACCATTCAATTCACCAACCAAGCAATCAGCCAACCATTCAATCAATCTTTATTGTACAAGTAGTACATAGGTATGCTTAACCTCGGCCTCCTGTCTGCCTCATTACTGACGCTCGCTTACACGCGCGTGACCGCGTGCACACACACACTGACACACACACATACACACACATACACACACGTACAGACACATATACACACATACACACATGTATACACACAGACATACACACACTGACACACACACACACACACTGACACACACACTGACAAACACACACACACACACACACACACTTACACACACACACACACACACACACCACACACACACACACACACACACACACACACACACACACACACACAAGTCCTTCGGATGAGACTATAAACCGAGGCCCCGTGTGTGAACGCACGCAGAACATCTTGCGCACACGTTAAATCCTTCTCCGCTTTTCGTAAGAGTAGGCCATCGTGTGCCGGTGGGAACAGATGACATTTACAAAGCTGCATATACACGGGTACTGGATGTAAAAACACAATAGTGCTTATCCAATTATCCTTGATATAAAGGATTTAACGTGTGCGCAAAATGTTCTGCGTGCGTCACACACGGGGCCTCGGTTTATAGTCTTATCCGAAGGACTTTTGGGAAAGTGGAGTCAGCACCGATGTTAACTCCAAGAGAAAAATTTCCTCGACCGGAATCGAACCCGGATCGTCAAATTGCGAGCGCAATGTTCTGACCACTAGGCTATCCGTTCCTTGTGAGGGAATACAGAAGGTGAAGAAAGAAGAAAGAAGAAGCATGTACTTTGATCATTGCAAAAAAAACAACAAACATAATGCGTACATATATATGCCTGTCACATACAACTATTAAGATAGAGAGAAGGAGACGGAGAGAGACAGAGATAGGGAGAGAGAGGGGGATGATAGAGAGGAGAGAGAGGGGGAGGATAGGATGAAGAGAGAGAGATAGAGAGAGAGAGAGAGAGAGGAGAGAGAGAGAGAGAGAGAGAGAGAGAGAGAGAGAGAGAGAGAGAGAGAGAGAGAGAGAGAGAAACATGCATACACAGACACAGACACAGACACAGACACAGACACAGACACACACACACACACACACACACACACACACACACACACACACACACACACACACACACAGACAAACAAAGAGACATATACAAACAAACAGCCAGGCAAAAAAACAAACCCACCGAAACAGTATACGAACACAAACATTTATAAACCATACATACTGTCAGCAAACGTAAGAGGACGTACGTGTGTAGTAGTAGAAAACAAGCACGAGACCAATGAGCTGCTATACAGGCCGTATGTTGTTTACCCGGCTTCTCTGAAAAGATCAACTGTTTCCACTGCCACTATACCACTTGACACAGAATGAGATTCTGCAGGCAACAGTGAAGGGGATGTACAATGTGTAAACAAATGGTGAGGGTTTGGGGGGTTGGGTTTTAATTTTTGCTGCTTTGCCAGATCTATGTGAACTTGTGGACACACACACACACACACACACACACACACACACACACACACACACACACACACACACACACACACACACACAGGCGCGTAAGCAAACGCATAGATACACATAAAGAGTCCTTGAAGCCTGTATATGCAGGCACACAGATAAGCAGATACAGATATGCAGAAGACAGACGCACAGACACAAAGACACACACAGAGACGCACACATGTCCATACAGATCAACAATCGTGCACAGGTGCCCACACCAGTGCACAGAGAGAGAGAGTGATATATATGTATATAATTATGTATATATATATATATATATGATATATATCATATATATTAGAGAGAGACAGACAGACAGACAAACAGACAGGGACACAGAGACAGAGGCAGAGGCAGAGAAAGAGAGAGAGACAGAGAGAGACAGAGAGAGACAGAGACAGAGAGATTATATATATATGGGAGAGAGAGAGAGAGAGAGAGAGAGAGAGAGAGAGAGAGAGAAGAGAGAGAGAGAGAGAGAGAGAGAGAGAGAGAGAGAGAGAGAGAGAGAGAGAGAGAGAGACAGACAGACAGACAGGCAGACAGACAGAGAGTTCAGACTTCAGACTTTTACTGTACATTGGCCTTAAGCCACAATACAAAAGCAAATTGGCATAGGAATGCCATATAACTAGAGTTGTAAACATAC
>CM060318.1:18112165-18117165 GCA_030674155.1 Stramonita haemastoma
ACCTCCCTCAATCTCTCTCTCTCTTTCTCTCCCTCCCCCTTCTCTCTACCCCCCCCTCTCTCTCTCTCTCTCTCTCCCCACCCCCCCTCCTCTCTCTCTCTCTCCATCTCTCTCTCTCTCTCTCCTCTCTCTCTCCTCTCTCTCTCTCTCTCTCTCTCTCTCTCTCTCTCTCCCCTTCCCTTCTCTCTACCCACCTCCCCCTCTCTCTCTCTCTTTCTAAAAAATGGAGCTGAAAAATGGTGTATTTTTAAAGTATATGTCACTTCCTGGTTAGAGTAGGCACATATACCAAACTGTGTAAGGGAGCTGGGGACTGGCAACAATGTGAACACGACATCGTTGACATTTTCCACATAGACAGTTTTATCTGTGCCATTGCCAAGTTGGACTTTTCCTGCCATTTTTCAACACAGTCTAGTTCCCATAGTCAAGTCCAAATGCATTTTGGTTTTGGTTTAGCTATGCAATTTTAGAGTCTGAGTAGGGTCTATAAGATTAAGGTTACGGTTAGTGGGATTAACTTTTTGTAACAGTTTGGTTAGGATTATGTTGTTGTTATTTTTTTATGATGATAAAGGATTGGTTAGTGAGTCTCTCTCTCTCTCTCTCTCTCTCTCTCTCTCTCTCTCTCTCTCTCTCTCTCTCTCTCTCTCTCTCTCTCTCTCTCTCCTTGAGTTCTCATTTTTCTTTTGAAAAAAATGTATGCATTATTGTCTAACTTAGTTTTTCCCTTTAAGACTGATTGCTGGGTAGCTAGTCTTCGTGTCTCTTCATAAGATCTTATTTCTCTTTAGAAAAAAATATATTCTTATTGAATAACTGTGCTTTTCGTTTTGACACAGGTTACTAGGTAGTCTTTGGTGTGTGTGTTTTTGTGTGTGTGCGTGTGTGTACCAAATAAAGTCTTTGGTGTGTGTGTTGTGTGTGTGTACCAAATAAAGAAAGAAAGAAAGTGAGAGAGAGAGAGAGAGAGAGAGAGAGAGAGAGAGTGAGAGAGTGAGTAAGAGAGAGACAGAGAGGGAGAGAAAGACAGAGAGAGAGGGAGAAAGACAGAGAGAGAGGGAGAAAGACAGAGAGAGAGGGAGAAAGACAGAGAGAGAGGGAGAGGGAGAGAGAGAGAGAGACAGAAAGGTAGGGAGAAAGACAGAGAGAGAGAGGGAGTAAGAGGGAGAGTGAGAGACAGACAGAGAGAGACAGAGACAGAGATATGGAAGGAAACACTATGTCTCACCTGTAAGCATCTCTAAGTTCTGTGTTAGCCGCTGCACCCAATGACAACAACATTCTCCTCCTTCTCCAATGGTGTTCATTGGCTCCGCAAAAATCAGGTACTAAAAGATCAAATAGAGTGAAAGCAAATCTGCATTGCATACTTATTGTACTTAGCGTCACACCACGCCCTATACTGTGAACTGACAGGCCATTTTCTCCTAGAACAGATGGAACTCACGATTCCAGTTTATAGAACAGATGCATGTAAGCAGCAAGCACTCCAGCGTTTAAAGGCATTGCACATGTCCTATGAAGAGAAGCGTATTTTTGCTTTCCGATCGTTTAAGCACAGCTTTTGGGTAGTTTCAGCAAGACGTGTAAAGGTGCTACAACGTTGTCGTTATCGACATATTCTTGTTGTTCTTCTTCTTGTTCTTGCGTAACAGAGTGGACATTAACCCTTGTGATGTTCTATCCCTGCACAGCTCCTCGGGTGGGTACAGCTAGCCAGTTAAGACGTGACCTTTAAAAAGAGGCTACATAAATTCTACCGTTCACCATGAAGGCAAAGAATATGCGTAGGGGGCTTTCGACCACCACCCAAGGAAACAGAGCATCGCACAATTCGCAGGTGTGTCTGGATTTAGTAACTCAACGCTGCTGAGGGTTCTGATCGCATGGGAGGTAATCTACTTACACCCCATCACACTTGTTCTTCTTGTTCTTGTTCTTTTTCTTCTTCTTCTTCTTCGCAATTCTTCTTCTTCGCAGTTCTTCTTCTTCGCAGTTCTTCTTCTTCGCAGTTCTTCTTCTTCGCAGTTCTTCTTCTTCGCAATTCTTCTTCTTCGCAATTCTTCTTCTTCTTCGCAATTGTTCTTCTTCTTCTTCGCAATTCTTCTTCTTCTTCTTCTTCTTCTTCTTCTTCTTCTTCTTCTTCTTCTTCTTCACAATTCTTCTTCTTCGCGATTCTTCTTCTTCGCAATTCTTCTTCTTCGCAATTGTTGTTCTTCTTCTTCTTCGCAATTCTTCTTCTTCTTCTTCGCAATTCTTCATCTTCTCCTTCTTCGCAATCCTTAGCAATTCTTCGCATTCTTCGCAATTCTTCACAATTCTACTTCTTCTTCTTCTCCTTCTTCTTCTTCTTCTTCTTCGCTCTCCTTGTTTTTCCACCAAATGTCTTTTACACAAAAAATTAATGTTTATGTTACCACCAGTTTGTCGTTACCGCCAGAGGTAAAAGTTTATCCTCGCCCAGGTTGTTCATTTTGGCTTGTGGCCTGACTATAAATTCTGACGATTATACACACGTCAGAGAGAGAGAGAGAGAGAGAGAGAGAGAGAGAGAGAGAGAGAGAGAGAGAGAGAGAAATGATGCTGACAATGTTGATGCTAATAATGCACCCCCCAACACGCACACACACACACACACACACACACACACACACACACACACACACACACACACACACACACACACACACACACACACACACAATCCCTCACCCCCCTTGCCGAAGAAGGAAATTGCGCAGACGAACAAGCTTCTTTCATAATTAGTTGATCATCTTTGCCAGAAATCTTACATTTTCCTTTCATCCCTCTCCTGTTGTTTTCTTTTGTTTTGTTTTGTGTTTTTTCCCCTTAGATTAGCTTACCTTTGAAAGGTTTTTGAGAGTATAGTGCCCCTATTTATCTTTGTTATATTTCTGACTGTATGTCAGTTGATCTCCGTGGCTCTGTCTACCTCTACCCTTACTCTTCTGTTTTTGTTTCTTCTCCCCCCCCCCCACTCCTCCTCTTCCTCTCTCACGCCCACTCCCACCCACGTCGTCTCTCTCTCTACTTTTATTTAAATCACTCTGCTATTTGTTTGCGACCAAGTTTATTTTTCATTAATTGTTAAAAGTCTTTTTTTCTAAAAAAAAAAATGTTCTAATAACTAAGAGTTATATTTGAATTTAAACAACATAATTTGTCATAAAAACAGTACAAAGTCTAAAACACAATAATTTAACACAGCAAAAAGTCTAAAAACGAGAAAAAAAAAATCCCTGGAGAACAGATTATAAATAAAATGTAACGAATCTCTGTAATACGTGGGCACTTACCAGTAAACTGAAACTACTTTTGAAGAACCTCTAAACGCCTGTGGAGAAAATAACAAATTACGTCACGAAAAACAGTGTCATAGTTTCGTGCCAATTACGTCAACTATGTTTGACCTGTCTTCCGGTTATTTTGGTGTTCAAGCATTGTGAGACACTGAGGGAAAAAAATGCCACCCCCCCAAAAAAAAAAACACCAACGACAACAAACAAACAAAAACAAAACAAACAAAATAAATGGTCATGAGGTGTTTGCCATGGTTGCCATGGTTGATGGTGGAAGAAGACTTGCAGAGTTAGCCAGAAGAATTTGCTAATTGTGTTAATATTCATTCATGGACAGTGTTTAAGATACTAATTAATACATAATCTTGAGTACAAGAAAGGCACCATTCAGCTCAGGTGGCTCCACATTGGTTGACGTCTGAAAATAAGGGGGAGAGGGTGTGTTACTGCAAACTTTATGCTGAAAATGATTGTTCAAGAATGTTGATCCCAAGAGGTTGGATGAAACCATGACATGTGATATGTGATGAGACCTATACTTATTATGAATTTCAAAGAGAGCCCCAAAGAATGTGTTTGAAATGATAAAAAAAATCCCGCCTAAAATCGCTCCATGCCAGTGGTCTCAAAATAAAGGGGTGCATACTGTCTTTGATGTTGTTGTTTTTTTTATACCATTTTAAGTCACGGCAGATATCGCTGCGTGAAATTCGGGCTGCTCTCCTCGGGGAAAACGTATCGCCACAAGAGCAGCGGCACCAATTAATTGTTCTCATATAATCTTTTTCTTTCCTGTCTGCAACTGTCTTTTTCTATCAGAGTGGCTTTTTTCTCACATAATTTTTGCCAGGGACAATACTCTTGTTGCTATGGGTTCTTTTACGTGCACTAAATAACTTTGTGTAACACAGGACATCGGTTTAGCGTCTTATACGAAAGACCAGCACCCAGACCACCTCTGATTGTCTAATGGATGGGGGAGGGGGAGCTTTTGGTATAAACGGAGATCGAACCACCACACACTCACGACCCGGACTGTTCGCTTTCTAGGCACACACATTTCCTCTAGACCACTGATCCACCGATTTTTTTCAATACATACGGAGTCACAAAGGGATTGATGATGCTGCTGAAACCTTGCAAACAAAGACAGGTGATCACGGGCGAGATCTACAGAGACTCCATTTTTCTGATCTCAAGAAGTTTCATGCAGCTGCCCAACTGAACATTATCCTCGATGTAAAAGAATAATAAATAAATAAATAAATAAATAAATAAATAAATAAATAACACTGGTATGAGGGGAATCAAGATCCTCCTCGACAATACACCTGCTCACCAGTCAAAGTTCGTGAAAAGGATATCTAGCGGCAGAGAACATTGAAACTCTGTCCACCCCCTCCCCACCCCTCAGACCTTGCACCGTGTGACTTTTATCTCTCTCCTCATCTGAAGAAATCTCTGGAAGGAAGGAGTTTCAAGTGCAGTGCCGAGCAGCCTTGGGGACAGCAGTTTCCCAGGATATGGCACGCACACCAAGAGAGGCAGGCAGGCTACAGATCGGCATTTTTACAATGAATTTATGAAATGCAGAAGTGTGTTACGAGAGAGTGTCACTCCTTTAATAAGAAGATGAAATAAACAGTTTTGGTCACCGGGTGAAGGCTAGATTTAAAG
>CM060318.1:18122165-18129665 GCA_030674155.1 Stramonita haemastoma
AGAAAATAAGATTCACGATTCCTATAGCCTAGAAGAAGCAGGTGGTCAAACTTATTTGCCCGTAAGATACCCCGTGGGGTCATTGCTGTTTGAGCAGTGAATTGGAACGTGAGTGTGAAACTAGAACTCGATTACTGTGAGGTCGTGATGTACACGTTAGTTTGCAATAAAGGGGGAAAAAAAAGGTGTCACATTTTTTTTAGGTCAAACTTCTCTCTCTGTCTGTCTCTGTCTCTGTCTCTGTCTCTGTGTGTGTGTGTCTCTCTCTCTATCTCTCTGTCTCTCTCTCTCTCTCTCTCTTATTCTCTCTCTCTCTAAACTGCATACACACGGGGACTGGATGTAAAAAAGCACAAGAGTGCTTATTCCATTATCCTCGATATAAAAGAATAAATCAATCAAATCAAATCAAATCAAATCAATCTCTCTCTCTCTCTCTCTCTCTCTCTCTCTCTCTCTCTCTCTCTCTCTCTCTCTCTCTCTCTCTCTCTCTCTCTCTCTCTCTCTCTCTGCCTGGGGGAAATGTGTAGTGCAGCCGACGCCTGCTTGGCTCCAGACCAGCAGACAGGTTTCTGTGCTCTTGGAGTGGGAAAATTTGATCTGAAAATGGGGGATTGAAAGAGGTGGGACACACATACAAAAGCTGTACATTTGTAGGAAAAGAAAACAAACTTGCATGCGTGTGTGCGTACGTGAATGGATACACTTACACACAGACACAGAAACGCACACACATGCATACATGTACGCACGCACACATGCACGCACACACGAACACACACACACACACACACACACACACACACACACACACACACATAAATAAAATACACTTTCTTTCTTTCTCTCTTTAACACGCACGCACGCACACACACACACACACACACACACACACACACACACACACACACACACACACACACACACACACGCACACACACACACACACACACACACACACAATCTTACTTTGGCAACTACCAAAAAAATGTTTGCTTTTTTACATTCTGCTACTGATAATATCATTGATCATGATAATTATGATCATCCTCACCGTCGTCATTATCGTCGATGTCACCACCATCACCATCACCATCACCATCATCATCATCATCATCATCACCATCATCATCATCATCATCATCATCATCATCATCATCATCATCATCATCACCACCATCACCATCACCATCACCATCACCATCATCATCATCATCATCATCATCATCACTGCTGCTGTAAGCTGCTGTTTGGTGAAATCAGGACTATCTCAAATTTCCTACCAGGAAAACAGATAAGAAGACAAAACAGCAAAAAACAAAGTTAATGATATTCTGAACATTGAAATTTGCCATTGATGACCTGCTGCTGCTAAGATTGCCTTGGGTTCATTTACGGGTTCACGCTGTGAACCACAGATCACGGTGAAAGAGTGAAGAATCATTTTATTTTCTGTTGTTTTTTTTTAAATCTCTTTTTCCTCCTTACTCCTCCCACCCCCTCACCTTGTTATCTTTTTTTCCATTCTGCGTGTATTCTGTCGTTTCCTTTGTGTGTTTTTTCTGGTACTAGCTCCTTAAGAGAGAGAGAGAGAGAGAGAGAGAGAGAGAGAGAGAGACAGAGACAGAGACAGAGACAGAGACAGAGAGACAGACAGAGAGAGAGACAGAGAGAGAGACAGAGAGCGAGAGAGAGAGAGACAGAGAGAGACAGAGAGAGACAGAGACAGAGAGACAGAGACAGAGAGAGAGACAGACAGAGACAGAGACAAAGAGACAGAGACAGAGAGAGAGAGAAAGAGAAAGCTTAGTTCAGCGTTGACATCGAGATTCTGAAAACCGTGCGTCAAAAGACTCCAGCAGAGATATATCTATATCATTTTCTCATATTTTTGTATTGATAACAACAACAGAAAAAAACTTTAATAATACCACCATCATAGCCACCATCTTGAGTCATCACTGCCAATCATCATCACCATCACTATCAACATCAGCATCATCATCGTCATCGTCATCATCATCATCAGCAGCAGCAGCAGCAAGAAAATCACCATCATCATCCTCGTCGTCGTCGTCATCGTCATCACCATCATCATCATCGTCGTCATCATCATCATCATCATCATCATCATCATCATCATCATCATCATCATCATCATCATCATCATCATCATGAATAGTAATAATGATGATTCTCATCATAATCACCAACCTCCACTACCGATTTGTGGACATGAATCTGATGGCATCATTTCTGGTGGATCAGTAGTCAAGAGGTAACGCACCTGCCTAGATCTCATCACACTGCTTATTATGGTCTAATGGATGGGGAGGGGGGAAAGTTTCTGATGCAAACTGGGATCGGAAGTTTTCTTGACACTGTCTTGGCAAGGAAGTAAGCGTGTTAGCTCTAGACCACCGCCCCGTAGTAGCAGAGTGTGTGCCAGAATGATGATGGGGTAAACCAGGAGGAATGTGATGGTTGTGTGTTTAGTTTTTCCAAGTCATGTTAGTTTTTGCAAGATTTCCATGTAAGCTTTATAGACTCTTGCCCTAACATCCAGCTCAGAAATGCTGCCGCCCTCTTCCCCCTTCCCCTTCCTCCCTCCCCCGCGAGGATGCTGAAGGAGAGGGGGGAGGGGGGAAGTTGTCAGTGTAAAAAAGACATCCCAGTATTCTGGAAACTCTGTACTAGAAATGCCCTCTTTTCCATCCCTCTCTTTGTTTAAGCCTTGTTCCTTTTCTTCGTGTCATTCCCTTCTTGTCGATTTTCTGCCTTTTTGGTCCATTCGCCTGCCATTTTCTTTTTTTTTTTTTATCCAGAAAGGCTTAAAAAGTAACAATTCTCTCTCACGCTGAGGTCGTATGTGGTAGGCCTGACTTGTCAAACGCTTAACGGCAACGCAACTCATTTTCACTCCTATGGCAAGACAACAATATTTGCTGTCGTTCAAATATACACGAATTTGTTCAACAAAAAAAAGAAAAATGCTGGCCAAACATACAGATGATTGCTAGAGTTAAGCCTATGGTGCTTTTCGAACTCTCTGCAGGGTTTTCCAGCAATGCTATGAACGACACTATCTTTTGATACATTTTAGTCTATTTGATATTGTTGTGTGTATAAGCTCAAAGAGAATATATCATGCACCAGCAAGTCTGAACGTGCTGTGATGTTGGAAATTGTACATGTCTACATCCTTTTTTCAAAGCAAACACTATACTCGAGGACAAGACTAGTCTGAATATACTTTGATCTTGAAGAGTGTAAAAAAAACTTTCGACTCTTTTATCTTCAAGCACTTCCAAGACTTGAATCAACAGCTTCAAAAAACTTTCTTTATTTGACCTCTGCGACTGTTTGTGATATAGTGGTCATGTGGGAACCCAAGAAAGATTGGAGTTGTATGCATTAATAAAGATGTTAAACACACTGTCGGGATTTTGTCTACTACTGGTACTATTAGATTAGATATCTCTCCTGATAGCTCCCAGAAGAGCTGCTGGAATTCTGACATTTCTTCTTCATCGTTATTGAACACTCAGACAGCATTTATTTTTATCTGTCATAATGCGCAAAAAATGCGTTGCGCTGCCGTTAAGTGCCAGACAAGTCAGGCCTAGCACATTGGAATTCGGCCTGGGAAAGAACTGTTATCTTTGAAGTCTTTCTGGGAAGAAAAGCAGGAGAATGGAGGACCAAGAAAGCAGAAAATAAATGAGAAGGAGGGCACAGAAAGAAAAAAGAAAACAAGACAGAAACAAAGAGAGGGACAGAAAAGAGGGAATACTCAGCAAAGAGGTTCCAGAAGGTGGGGATGCTATTGATACTGACGTGACAGTCCCCTGGCATCCCCATAGGGAAGCAGAGTTGCTCAAAGTCTGGTTTGTTATTAGTAACTTCTCCATTTAAGATGGAGCCCGTGACAGTGTGTACAGTATTCTTTTTTTTTCTTTGATATCAAGGATAATGGGATAAGCACTCTAGTGTTTTTTTTACATCCAGACCCCGTGTGTATGCATTTTTGTAAATGTCATCTGTTCCCACTGGCACACGATGGCCTATACTCTTACGAAAAGCGCAACAGGATTTAACGTGTGCGCAAAATATTCTGCGTGCGTTCGCTTACGGGGCCTCGGTTTAAAGTCTCATCCGAAGGACTTAGTAGATCAGTATAGTAGATCAGTGATAATGTGTCACGTTTTGATATTCGAGTAGCTGTCACACATCCTAGATCTTTACATTTTAACATTTTATTTTACACCCTTTTGTTACAGAATATTTCTCTGCGTGAAATTCGGGCTGCTCTCCCTCGGGAAAAGCGCATCTCCACAACAGCAGCGCCACCCATTATTTGTTTTCTTTTCCTGTTTGCAACTGTACTTGTTTACCTATCAGAGTGGCCTTTTTCTTCAGAATTTTGCCAGGGACAACTCTCTTCTTGCCGTGGGTTCTTTAACGTTCGTTAAATCATTTTGTGTAACACCCGGGACCTCGGTTTATCGTCTCATCCAAAAGACCAGCACCCAGACCATCACTCATGGTCTTATGGATGGATAAAAAGCGTTTCGGACCCAAACACAAATTAAACCACAGCACACTTTCAACCGAGACTTTTTGCTTTCTAGGCAGGTGTACTACCGCCAGACCACTGATCCATACTTTTTTTTTTTTTTAAACAAGAATCAGATACACGATTGTTCCCATTTTTGTGCTGAACCATGCTATAACAATGTGTCTCTACATTGTTCACACACGCTGCTCATTCCAGTTTCACCGCCCAGCCATAACTTGCTAGGCTCACCATGTTTCTGATGAGACCATAAACAGAGGCCCCGTGTGTGAACGCACGCAGAACACCTTCCGCACACGTTAAATCCTGTTCCGCTTCTTGTAAGAGTAGGCCATCGTGTGCCGGTGGGAACAGATGACAAAATTTACAAACCTGCATACACACGGGGACTGGATGTAAAAAGCATATGGGTGCTTATTCTTATTATTCTCGAAATAAAAGAATAAATAAATAGATAAATACATAAATACATATAATAAATGTTTTCAAGCCAGAAGTTCCACTGGGAGCTTATTAGGTAGGCTGCTGTGTGATTCCCAAGCAGAATGGCCCTGCACTGCTTCTGGGTCACTTCGGTGGTGCCTCGTTTGGTCCAACATACGCAAGACACACCACCTACTAATAAAACCTACAGACTACATCGACATAATTATGTAATGGCATCGACAGACTGTGAGTAAAAACTTTGATTTTTCACTCTTCTGAGTGTAGTCATCACGTCTTTGTTCTGCTCTGCATTGGTTTAATATTATGTACACTATACGGCCATTGTGTACCGGTAGGAGCGGATGACAAATTTACATATAAAAAAACCAGCATGCACACAGGTGTCGTGTTTATACACCATCCCTGAGGAAAAATCGGGGAGTTGGAGTCCCAGGGCGGCTCGGGGCTGTATATGGCAACGTTCTGGTGGCTCCTGCGACGGTACTGGAACCATTCGTGTCAGTCATTGCCTTTCCAATGGATCATTCCAGTGGCGTGGAGAGGGGGGGTCTGCTGGATGGGTAACAGCTTGCCCTCCATACTTAGCCTACTTACCCCGGCTTTGCGCTAAAAAGACTGGAGTGCAACTCCATAGTCTTCTGAGACTGATGGGTGCCTACTACTAGAACAAAATACATAACTCTTCTTCTTCCTTCAAAATAATCATCTCTGTATTGTACACTCTTCAACTTGACATCGAAACGCTATGATTCACATACTTTCGTTTCGCAAAAGAGTCACTCTTTAGAAAGATTTTCCATTTGGCTTACGTCACGTCACTCTCATTCAGTTTCAGCTTTCAAAAAGCTCTTTAAACTTACCTCTTTCTTTCTTCAGAACCTCTCATCGATTCTGTCTCTATCTGTCTCTGTCTGTCTCTCATTGTGTATGTGTGCGTGCGCGCGCGCGCGCGCGCGCGTGTGTGTGTGTGTGTGTGTGTGTGTGTGTGTGTGTGTGTGTGTGTGTGTGAGTGCGTGTGTGTGTGTGTGTGTGTGTGTGCGCGCGCGCGTGTCTGCGCGTGCAGCGTGTTCACGCACATGCGTGTGTGTATGTGTGTTGCCTGCAATTCCGCGGGATTAAAAAAATCTTTTAATTCGCAAAAATAATGAAATAAGCATTCATGTGCTTTTTCTTACATCTAGTCCCCGTGTGTATGTAGTTTTGTCAACTTTGTTATCCGTTCCCATAGGTACACAGTGGCCTACTCTTCCGAAAAGCGGAAAGGGTTTTAACGTGTGTGCAAGATGTTCTGCATTTGATTGTGTGTGTGTGTGTGTGTGTGTGTGTGTGTGTGTGTGTGTGTGTGTGTGTGTGTGTGTGTATGTGTGTGTGTCTGCGCGCTCGCGTGTTTAGGTGTGTGTGTTTCTTTGTATTTCTCTGTGTGTGTGTGTGTTTGTGTGTGTACGTGTGTGTAAGTGCGCGCGCGCGCCCGCCCGCGCGCGCGGGTGTGTGTCTGCGCGCGCGTATGCATACGTGCACATTTGCATGGCTTGCTTTGTACGCAGTGCTCTTTGAGCCTGCGTGAGTATAATAAGTAAGTCATACATTGATGGCTCCAACATCTAAATGTTATAACGATTGCTCATGCATACAAATCTTATTATGATTGCTCATGCATATGCATGTTATTGATATCGCTCATATATATATGAATGGTATTGGTATTGTTCATGCATATCAATGCTATTGTGGTTGTTAGTGCATATCAATATAAACGCTATTGAGACTAGCTGTTGTATTCTTGCAATGGTTATTGTTGTTCTATTTTCCAAAGCATTATTGGTTATTATTTTCCTATGATGATTATCGCTGTTTCTTTCATCAAGCATATTGAGGCTTTTGTACTTCACTGGTTTGGGCTTCTTCCACAGAAAGAGCTTAACATATGTTGACTTGTATTACGTTGCAGTGTTCTGTAAAAAGTGTAGTCAGGCTTCGTTTCATGGCAAAAGAGCAAAAAGTGCGAAACGATTGCAAGATAGCACGTACGCACGCGCGCGCGCACATACACAGATATACACACACTTGTTTTGCTCTGTTTACTACTATTACTACCACCACATACACACACAACACACACACACACACACAACACAACACACACACACACATACACACACAAACACAAACAGCACAACACACACACAACACAACACAACACAACACAACACACACACATACACACACACATACACACACAGCACAACACACACACACATACACACACAAACACACACACATACACACACATCAACACACACACACACACACACACACACACACACACACACACACACACAACACACACACACACACACACACACACACACACACACACACACACACACACACAAACGTGCAGTTTCACTCTTCAACTCCTGAAAACAAGCCTTGAATTCCCATCTGTCCATGGCGAAAATTGCCTGTCAGTGCAAAAT
>CM060318.1:18134665-18139665 GCA_030674155.1 Stramonita haemastoma
GATTATTTTTTGGTGCTGCTATTATTATTATTCTTGGCCAACACAATTATGCAGAATCGTTTTGTTCTTGCGTGTTTATTTTTCTGCTTTAATAATTCTTAGTTTATGTAATTATTATCAGCCTGGCATCTGACAGTAATTCTTGATTTTAGGATAAAACATGAGGCAGATATACATTTCAATGTAATGTATCAATGATAACTCAGCTTTATTGTGACTGATTAATTATAAGACAGCTTTGCCCAGATTTTATCAGGGAACAGTTTGAAAAGATTCATCAGCCCCTAAAACAGATTCTGTGCTGATTAAATTTTAAGGTGCTAACCGCTTTAAGATTTTGATTGCAAAATAATGTCGATGATTAAAAGATAATTTTTCCAAATCAAAATCAATACCGCAGTAATTGCTTCTCAGATAAAACATTGCTGACCTCATCTGTTCAATCTTTCTCTCTGTGGGATGCTGGGTGCCTGTCAGTATAAATGTCATCCCCCTTCTAGAAATTATGTGCTAGGAATTCCATCTTTTCTATCCCTCTCTTTGTTTTTGTCTCGTTCCTTTTCTTCTTGTCACGTCCTTCTTATTTTCTGCTTTCTTGGTCCATTCTCCTGCCCTTTTTTTCCAGAAAGACATAAAATATAATGATGGTTTCCCAAGCAGAAGTCGCATGTGCTGGGCCTGACTCGTCAGGCACTTAAGGGCAGCGCAACGTATTTTCGCAGATATGAAAGACGACAATAGTTGATGTCTCGGTGTTTGAAGAAGAAGAAACCGCTCAATCAAGACAGTTTTCAGTTACTTAATGCGTTGTCTGCAATTGTCCAAGTCATTTCACAATCTAGACATGGGGAAACGTTATAATATTTATTTATAATTATGTGTGTTTGTGTGCAAATGTGCAAGCGTGCAAGTGTGTGTGTATGATGTGCTTTTGTATTTTGTATTTTGTACCACTTTATGTTACAGCAAATTTCTCTGCGTGAAATAGAGGCTGCTCTCCCAGGGATGAGTGCTTCGCCTTAAGTACAGCGCCAACCCATTATTATTTTTCCTTTTTCCTGTTTGCAATTGTATTTTGTTTTCCCTATCAGAATGGCTTTTTCTACAGAATTTTGCCATGGACAACCCTCTTGTTGCCGTGGGTTCTTTTACGTGCGCTAGATGATAATGATAAGCCAGCATGGCTGCTTGCCTGGCTACACCACAAAGTGATCAACACGAGAGCTTTGAGATGGACACAATGCAACAGGGAAGGATTTTTTTTCTCTCTTTCATGTTTAACTTAATGTGGTTTATGGCTTACATTTTCTGAGTCGAATGTTTCGATAAAGACGAAGCTGAAATAACAATTTGGAGACAAGATGAATGAATAAATGCATCAATGAAATAGTAGACTATCACCTTAATTTGATTTAATTTGGAAACTAAAGATGAATGAATAAATGCATCCATAAAATAGTAGACTATCCCCTTAATTGAAAGATTCAAACCTTAAAGTACTTTTCCAATTGCGGATGTGTAAATTGGATTTCCCTTTGAATAACTTTCATGATTGTAACACTTTTAACCAATTTATAGTTTCATATCTGTCTTTGCTAGCTTGAAAGATAACCCCAGACAAACTTAGTTCAATGGACAAAAAATGGGCATAAAAATCCTCAGATTAAAACTCTTTTTTTTCTAATGACCTGCATGATGATCTCTAAGATTTTATTTTTCTATCAAAAAGAGTTTATTGTAATGTTTTGTTCCCATTCTGGCACCACGTAAGCCTACGTCGATATAATCAGCTAGCTCAGAAACGCAATTTACAAACCCAATTTAGCGGTGCATGTGAACTATCAACAACTTCCAAAACATTCAGTCTGCATGGTTTAAAGGTTTCTCTCTCTCTCTCTCCTCTCTCTCTCTCCTCTCTCTCTCTCTCTCTCTCTCTCTCTCTCTCTCTCTCTCTCTCTCCCCCTGAAGTCTGAAGTCTCTCTCTCCCCCCGTCCGCCACCAACCCCATCCCCCCAAAAAATAAGAAGAAAAATCACAGAAAGGAACACACACCCAAGCCGTGATTTCGACAATTATCAGGCATGTGCATAAACAAGATCGTGTGAAAAAATGCCCGTAAGGCTTTGCTATTTGAGCAGTTGATTAGAATGACAATTTGAAACGAAACTTGACTGCTTTGCAGCCTTCAGGTGGCTATCAGTAGTGTGGATTAGAATGTGTCAGACTCTAGCTGAATAGATCTGTCTTTTTTCTCCTTTTGCCTCAGGCTCCGGGCTTCTACAGTCAAGGGGCTGGCTTCACACCGTAGGCATGTTTCTGTCTTTGGTAAAATAAAGATGATTTTGATAGCAAAAAAACCCCTTTGGACAGACCTGAGAACAGATCTTGGCAAAATTGAGTTTCACATTCCTGAAAGCTATCTGTAGATTGACAAACTTGCTGGTATGTGCACCTGAATGTGTGCACGTGCAGAGAAACAGAAAGAAACATATATACACACATTCATACACACAGACACAGATAGACAGCCACAAACATACACAAACACAGACTTATATACAGATAGACAGACAGACAGACAGACACACACACACACACACATACACACACACTCGCACACACACACACAACACACACACACACACACACACACACACACACACATAACACACACACTCGCACACACACACACACACACACACACACACACACACACACACACACACACATAAAGGCACAGATTCACAGGCAGACAGGCAAGCAAACAGACAGACAGATACACACAAACACTAACACACTTATACACAAGCCCCCCTCCCCCTCTACCCCGCCCCCCCCCCCCCCACCACACACACACACACGCACACACACAAGAGTACAGGCAAGTTACGTTGATAAACATGCAGCATAATAACTCAAAGACGAAGGAGAAAGACATAGAGACATGATTATAGTTGCTGCTGTTTGTTTATAGAAGAAAAGAGCATAATTGCTAAACGAACGCTACACATCAAACCAGATAACAAGTAGAATAACAACAACAAAACCCTCACAAAACCCCCAAAATCACATCCTCAAATTATCCACTTTTCTTCGTGTGATAATAATATGCTGTGTCTGGGATTGCCTTGGGTTCATTTCCGTGTCCATTTCGGGGGATTCCAGGTCATGAGGACAGAACACTAAATCTGATCCTTGCCTTTTGTTTTACACACACACACACACACGCACACACACTCGCACACACACACACACACACGCACACAGACACGCACGCACACACACAGACACGCACGCACACACACACACATGAACACACACACACACACCACACACACATCCTGCCACCTGCACTTATTTGGCTCATTCTTCCTATCTCCTCCATCTTCCCTGTTCTTCCTCATTCTCTTGCATGCTCCCTCCATCCATTAGAAATTTCTCTTGCGTTCCTATTTTCTGGCTCCAGCTTCTTGAGAGGAAGGATGCAAAGCAAGGAAAAAAACTGATTTCCAGTATCAAATGATTAGCTTCTAGGCTTCCTGTCATTTCCTGCTCATCTCTGTTCTCGTGTTTGTAAGGTTGTTGGTTCATCTAGGTTGGGTTTTTTGTTTTTGTTTGAGCATTGAGTGTTCACATGTTGATCAGTTTGTGTTTGTTAGTCTATTGTTTGTTTGTTTCTTTATTTGGTTAAGTAGTTAGTTGGTTGTTTTTTTCTGTGTGACAGAAAATGTATCTGAAAAAGTTGTTACAGTATTATTTCACATTAGACTTCGATGGTGCTTCTTGTGCATGCTCGATATATTCTTTTTTTCTGTAAAGTCATTATATTGTGATGGGGTGGTAATTAGATTATCTCCCATGTGAACAGAGCGCGCAATGGCAGCGTCGTGTTTCTGTTTAGAGACACACCTGTGAATTGTCGATGCTCTGAGTCCTTGGGTTAGTGGTCGAAAAACTTCGTTGCATGCACTTCGCCTTCACGGTGATATGTATATTTATGCAACCTCTTTTAAGAGGTCACATTCTAAACTGACTAGCTGTGCCAGGTCCCCGAGGTTTGTGCAGAGATGGGACATCAATTTTGTCCACTCTGTTACAATATGTTTCATACAAGGAATGGTAGGATCAATGAGAAGATAGTTGGCCTGTTTGTGTACAGACTCAAAGGGGCATTGATAACGCACAGACAGGATTACACACATGTCGAGCTTAGATCTCTTAACTTTGATAGTTCTCAGAAGAGATTTTCCCTCTTCAGCGTTTGCAAGAACTCTTGAAATTAAGATAGAACCTGCAGGAGCTCTGCACACCTACATTGTATATCGGTTATAGAATGCCTTTGCTCAATTTTGTTTAGGTCGGGTAAATATTTATTTATTTTCATTATACTGACAAAATGTATTGACCCTTTCCCCCACCCCAGCCTTTGTGCTGATCCTAATGCAAGATGCCAGCGCTCAAAGACTTTGTATTACAATTACGGTGATGTTAGCAATTTTCAAAATCAATTTCAGTGCCCCAGACATCACGTACCAGAAGATCACGGGCTAATCTATTATTGGTTGGTATTGATATTGTCAGCACATTTCTTGGTACATGTATCTAGTCATAAACAATAACTAGGAATAAACAATGACTCAATAATTGTATCAGAAAACTTTTTTCAGGGATAAAATTCACTTATTACTTTTCTTATGATGGACAATCTTATGCCATAGTTGTGCTTGCAAGACAAGCATATGAATGGAAGATAACACTGTGGATGGAATAATCTTTCCATTCACTGCTGCTATCTTGTTTGACAAATTAGTCCATGACAATGCAAACTGCAATCGTTCATGGTTTAAATCAGTCGATTCAATGATTCAATAACAGCACACGGAGCAAAACTCTGCGTCGAGTCTGGTTTGTTTTTTTACCAGTTTATGAAATTTAAAAAAACCATATGACATTCAATTTTCGCTTATCCAAGATCATATTTTATCATATCCAACAACAAA
>CM060318.1:18149665-18152165 GCA_030674155.1 Stramonita haemastoma
ACAGTGGTACTGTAAATACTATAAAATGCGATTACTTTAAAGCTGTGATGTTGTTTTGTTTTTGTTTTTTAGGGGGGAGGGTTTTGGTCTGGATATGTGGTTACTACATAAAAGATAACAAGCCACACACCCAAACGAGGAAAAGGAACAAACTTACCTCTGGTTGTGGGGTTTTTTTGTTGTTTTTTTTAGCTCTTTTCAAAGTGTAGTTTTTCATTATGTTCAACATAAACAAGGTTGTTTTTTTTAATTGGCCTAGCTGTAAAAATACGTAGAATGATTAGAGTCACGCGCACGCACGCATGCACACATACACACACACAACACACACACATACACACTCACACACATACACACACACACGCACATACACACAAACATACACATAAACAAACACCCACCCACTCACACACACACACACACACACACATACAACCCCCCCCCCCCCCCCCACACACACACACAGAGTACACATTCCTAGACGATTCTTTTCCATGAAAAAGGTACTAGGTCTAGTCCTTATTTCCGTGTGTATAAGAAAGCAGGCACTCTACCTAAGTTTATGACTGCTCATTCTCTGCTTCTGTGCCCACAGAATGAATGCCTGCGTGCATGCTATAGTTTCCCATCAGCAGTAAACTCACCAGAAACAGACAACACATGGGGTCTTTTCATCTGCACTATTTTTTTGGCGTTGTTGGCCCCAGAGCTCCTTTAGGGTAGAGATACTGTGAAAACCTCAAACGTACGCATGAAGGCACCCGCTCATGTAGACATGTATAACTAATTATACCTCCACGCACTTGAGGGCTCATGCAGGCAGAAAAACAAACACACCAACGTAGTTAGCTGTTACCTATCCAGGAGTGTGGTTTAGGGGCAACATTAAAGATGTTGGAGTTTTTTGCTACTTGCTTCCTTCAAATCTTTTCCATACCATGCCTAACCCCCTCTTCCTCATTTTCAACCCTCAATGGAGACACACAAATGCAGATACAGACAGACACACACACACATCTATCTATCTATCTATCTATCTATCTGCCTGCCCGCCCGCCCACCCATCCGTCCACCCGTCCGTCCGTCCGTTCATCCATCCATCTGTAACAGAGCGGACATGTGTGATGTCCCATCTCTACACAAACCTCGGGAACACGGCACAGCTAGTCAGTTTAGAATGTGACCTCTAATAAGAGATTGCATCAATACGTATCACCATGAAGGCGAAGCGCATGCAACGGAGGGTTTTCGACCACTACCCAAGGAATCAGAGCATCCACAATTCACAGGTGTGTCTCTAAACAGAAACACGACGCTGCGATTGCGCGCTCCGCTCACATGGGAGATAATCTAATTACCGCCCCATCACATATACATTCATGCAATGCATGTATACGCACACTCATATAAATATGTGCACACATACACACACACGTATGGATACACTCACGTCCGTGCATGCGTATCTGCACTAACATTTACACGCGTGCACACACACACAGAAACACGCATACACACACACATATACACACACGCGCGCACGCACACTCACACAAGCACGCACACACAGAGGGAGGGAGAGAGAGAGAGAGAGAGAGAGAGAGAGAGAGAGAGAGAGAGAGAGAGAGAGAGAGAGAGAGAGAGAGAGAGAGAGACAGACAGACAGACAGACAGACAGACAGACAGACAGACAGAAGGACACAAGACCACACACAATGTGCCCCTATGTCCTGACAATGACAGCTCAGGGTTTAGCTGTCACCTGACGCCCAGTTTATGAACACAGAAAGGACCGGTAACAGAGGTGCACTTGTCACTCGCCTTGCCATTTAACACACAATGCCCTCCTCCCCGCCCACCCACCCCCTCTCTCTGAATGCACAAAATTAAATGTAACGTATGTATGTTGAGAATGAAAATAGTAAACAACCTTTGTACTGTTGCTGTTCGTGCCACGTGTGTGTGTGTGTGTGTGTGTGTGTGTGTGTGTGTGTGTGTGTGTGTGTGTGTGTGTGTGTGTGTGTGTGTGTGTGTGTGTGTGTGTGTGTGTGTGTCTGTCTGTCTGTCTGTCTGTCTGTCTGTCTGTGTGTCTGTGTGTCTGTGTGTATGTGTGTGTTTGTGTGTTTCTTTTTAAGATAAGCTCTATTGGGGTACTGGATTTTATATCGAGCAGAACATCTCATAATATAATTATAGACATCTCATAATATAATATATCATGGGAAAAATGATGATGTACTATAAGATTTAAGATTATGTCAAAATAATATTATTACATAATCTTATAGTACATCATCATTTTTCCCAGGCCAAATGCATTATCGTTGTTGTTTCTTTTACAATCATAAAAGCTAAGTGTGAAACCCAGAATCAAAACGGTATTATGCTTCGATAGTTTATTAAGACTGTGTACAGCTATAACAAACACTTGGAACAATGGCACGCACACGCTAAAAAGAAAAAAAAAGAAAATCATGTGAACTTGGAGTATGGCTCCAAA
>CM060318.1:18162165-18164665 GCA_030674155.1 Stramonita haemastoma
TTATTTTATACCACTTTATGTGACAGCAAAATTTCCTGCGTGAAATTCGGGCTGTTTTCCCCCTGGAAGAGCGCGTCGCCACAAGTGCAGCGCCACCCATTATTATTTTTTTCTTTTTCTTGTCTGCAACTGTATTTGTTTCTCTATCAGAGGGGCTTTTTTCTACAGAATTTTGCCAGGGACAACCCTCTTGTTGCCATGGGTTCTTTTACGTGCATTAAATAACGATGTGTAAACACACAAGACCTCGACTTATTGTCTCATCATAAAGACAAGCACCCAGACCACCACGTATGGTCTAGTAGATGGGGGAAAAAGCTGTGGGCCAAAACAGATTCGAACCACCACACACTTCCAACCCGGACTTTTTTGCTTTCTAGGTGGGCACGTTACCTCTAGACCACCGATCCACACCACAAAACACAATCCACTTTAAGAAAACGTTATTGTGACTTTAGTTGCTGATATCCGGAGGATTAGCACACGGTCAGCACGGTCTCTACTTAAGAGAGACAATCAAAGCGTCTCCATTCAGTCGTCCCTGACAGTACAATGGACTGAACTTTGTGGAGTCCTTTACTTTCCTTCGGGAAAGTTTTATGGCACTCTCTACGTGGTCAAGCTACCGCTCTCTCTCTCTCTCTCTCCTCTCTCTCTCTCTCTCTCTCCTCTCTCTCTCTCTCTCTCTCTCTCTCTCTCTCTCTCTCTCTCTCTCTCTCTCTCTCTCTCTCTCTCTCTCTCTCTCTCTCTCTCCTCTCTCTCCTCCTCTCTCTCTCTCTCTCTCTCTCCTCCCAATAAAGCAGTCTCAGAAGAGCAACATCAGACGAAAAGATCTCTCATTCTTTTTTTTTCTTTTTTTTTTTACAGACTTACCATAATAATTTTGCGTACAGAACCGGAAGGAGGAATGGTAAAGATGCCAATGTATTGATTTTGAACAAAGTTGTAGAGCTACTTAAAGATACCTTATTTTTGTGCCAGAATGTTGTCTTTTTGTTTTTCAGTTCAGATTTAAATAAATACCATAAAGCATCATAATCTTGTTAACAAAACTATTGATCTTGCCTGTCAAAATTTCCTTTGCTGATTTTGGCTCTACTTGTGTTTTGAAAACGAACATGTCAAAAATGTGAACGTGGATTTTCTACCCTTACTTTATGTGATCTGTTTCCTTTTCATCTTTACTGCAGATCTGCATGTAGATTCCTTGTCTTTTTTCCCTTTTAGTTTAAGAGGAAGAGGGGTAGGGATATTCAGGACAAGGGTGGGACGGGTGGATTGGAGGAGAAGGGGAGATGAAAACAGCCCCTTTCGTGCCTTTTTTTCCCCCCTTCACTTTGACGTTGGATCTTGTGAATGGAAAAGTCATTGTTTGAACCGCTGTCATCAGTATTAGCAGTCCCTTGACCAAAACAGTAGTCGGGAAGGAGGGAGAGAGACAGAGAGAGAGACAGAGAGAGAAAGAGAGAGAGACAGAGACAGAGACAGAGACAGAGAGACAGACAGAGACAGACAGACAGAGAGACAGACAGAGACAGAGACAGACAGAGACACAGACACAGACACACAGAGACACAGAGACAGAGAGAAGGGTAGCGGGTGGTGGCTAATCAGCTTGCCCTCCATACTTACTTAACCCAGCCAGGCTATGTGCTCCAGAGCCTAGATCGCAACATAACTCCATAGTCTTCCCACAGACTGACGGATACCCACACAACGGATTGCCCACACAGTGGAGAGAGGGGAGAGGCGTTGGTCGATAATTGACTCCACGTTGCTCTGTCTTCAGCCATTCATTCTCAGCAACAGCACCCGAGTCAAGGCCGGGCCAATCTTGAATGGTCTGCAACTTGTTAACTGTAGTGACTGTAGCGCATGGTACAGTAAAAAAAAAAGTGAAGATCTGCAAGTACGGTTTATTGAATTAACTTTATTCTATTTGTAGGTGCTCTTTATACTGTTATGGGTGCGTGCTGATGTTCAGAACCTGTGTTGTGTGTGCTGTATATATCTTTGATTTTATTTTCACATGGTTATTGTTTTTATTTAAAGCTTGTAACCCACTGGAATTTCTTTGTTTTAGAGATAATAAAGTATTTTTAATTTGGATTTGAATCATGTTAGCTAATTTGCAAATCGAAAGGGATAGCCTGAAGTCAGACCGTTGTGCATTGCGCTCGCGATCTGCTGACCTGTGTTTGAATCCCTTTCAAGGGGATTTATCCTCCTTAGAGTGCCCACCCAATTGCCCCCTAAAGTCCTCCGGATGAGACAATAAACCGAGGGCCTGTGAGCAAACACACGCAGAACATTTTTTCGCACACGCTTAAATCTGATTGGCTTTTCAGATTAGAAGGCCAATTGTGCCGATTGGAACGAATAACATTTTTTTACAAAATCACATACAAACGTGGACTGGGTGTGAAAAAAAGCAAACGAATGCTTAGTCCATTATCATTGAAGTAAGAAAAAAACCCCCACCTGAAATCGATAAAAAAAT
>CM060318.1:18184610-18187110 GCA_030674155.1 Stramonita haemastoma
AGACAGACAGACGGACAGACAGACAGACAGACTGACAGACACACAGACAGAGAGTAGTTGAATGTGTCCTGTTTTCATTCAGGGACCCCTTAGTCTCACTCTGCCGAGATAGGATTGATGCACGTCGGATACACAACACCTAAACGTCTTGCCAGACAGATTACATGGGAGGGTGGGGCTTATATTTGGAGAAATAGGAATAGGACAAGAACAGATAGGGAGGGGGGTTAGGGGGGGGGGGGTGGTGGAAGTTGGAGAAGTCTGTTAGAGCCCCTGTCACCACTGAGTAAATAAACTCAAGAGAGAGAGAGAGAGGAGAGAGAGAGAGAGAGAGGAGAGAGAGAGAGAGAGAGAGAGAGAGAGAGAGGAGAGAGAGAGGAGAGAGAGAGAGAGAGAGAAGAGAGAGAGAGAGAGAGAGAGAACACTGAACACTGAAATGATTTAATGTACATTGGCCATGGACCACAATACATTTCATGGGCTTGGGGTTCATTCATATAACTGGCAAACCAAAAATGCACAAAAGGTTTCATTCATAACTGATCAAAGAAGCAAAACACACGTTATTCTAATCACAAAAATATGATGTCTAGGGAAAATTGTGGAAATCATGCACATCAATTACGTATCGAATCATAACAATTTTTCAATATACATCTTGAATTAGCATTGTCTTCCTTTTATTCATAGAGTGAAATATATATCTTGACAAATTGTGCCTGTACTCATCATTTGTTGCTTTGAACAGATCGGGCAATGGTACATTGATACACCCACTTAAGAACTTTTCTCTTAAGCCAGTGTATATGCAACATTCCAAAAGAAAGTGGGCTTCATTTTCAACTTTCGTTTTACAAAAAGGACACATTCTTTCTCGATCATTCTCACTATATCTATATACATTATTATTAAGGGGTTAGAACATTAAATCTTGCTTGTGTGATTGCTACTCGAAAGCAGTAGACATCAATACTATATACTGCTCTTTTACAAAAATACTTTTAAATGATCTGTAATGGTCATACCTATCTTTATCTCTTACAGTCCCATCCCATTCTTGAATGAACATATCTACTAATCTTTGCTTAAACATACCTAAGAAAAGTTTTACATCCCCAACACCTTGTTGCATCCAAACAATGTTAAAACCGGTTTCACACAAAATTTCCCTTATTTTTGAAATCCAGCAGTATTTACCATTTCTATCTAGCTCTAACAGCATGCAGTAAGCACTATATGGTATTCTGTTTTGATCTATTTGCAATAGTTTTAACCAGTACTTAATAGTTCTTGTACATGAATTGACATAAAGTGGATATCTACCTAAATCTCCGTATACCATCTTATTGGGTGTCCTTACAGGTACTCCTAAAATCTTTTACATGCCATCAAATTAATTTTCTCGATGTGTTCTAGTCTGTTTGTGCCCCATATTTCTGATGAATACAATAAAATTGGCTGAATCTTAGTATCGAAAATCTTAAAAAAGGTACTAGCAATCATCTCTTTATACCTGTGAAAGACTTTATTTAACTGAACCACTGCCTTACTTCCCTTCGTAACTAAATGCTCTGTACCTAATTTACAGCTAACCTTTGTTGTAAAACTGAACCCTAAATAGCAATACTGATTTACAACTTCTAACCTAATACCATTGTAATACCATTGCTCCTGTTTTGACAGAAATCCACCTATCCTAAAGACCATCACCTTCGTTTTATTAATGTTAACACTTAACTGTAAATCGTTACAGCAGTCTTTCAAAATGTTTAATTGATGCTGCAAACCTCCTGGGGTTGTTGAAAATAGTGCAACATCATCTGCAAACAACAGAATAAAAATATCCATGATATTAGGTAGCAACTGAACCCCATGTTTTCCTTTTTCATTGATAACATTAGCTAGCTGGTTGATAAATACTGAAAACAATGTGGGGCTCAGAACACAACCTTGCCTGACTCCTACTGGACATTCAAAAAAATCTGATAACCGGCTATTCGTTCGGATACAAGATAATAAGGAGCTATACATGGCTGATAGTGAAGCAAGAAATTTTCCCTTTATCCCCTGACTTTTTATACAGTTCAAAAGTTTATCATGTTTAATCGAGTCAAAGGCTTTTTTGAAATCAACAAAAGCAACATACAGTTTTTGACCTTTCTTGGACATACACTTCTGGACAATTGAATATAAATTGAAAATCTGGTCTACTGTAGAATATCTCTTCCTGAAACCTGCTTGGTTTTCACAGATCAAGTGATTATTTTCTAGCCAGGAATACAATCTTGCGTTTAGTATAGAAGTATAACATTTGGATAAAATACTCAGTAATGATACTCCTCTATAATTATCTACTAGCTCTGGATCCCCTTTTTATAAATTGGAATAATAATGGCTTTAGACCAGATCTGTGGATATATACCTTCATTGAATATAGTATTAAAAAGCTTGAATATGAACTGTTCAGCTTCGCTAGTTCCATTTTTTAGCATTTCCGCAG
>CM060318.1:18192110-18229610 GCA_030674155.1 Stramonita haemastoma
TTCTTCCTTTAAGGCAACCCTACAGAAATTCAACAGAACAACCTTTTCGCTAGCAATTACGATTTCAGCACTTTATTTTCAAATTTCGTCTTTTCTCTTGTCCTTGCCACTACTGATTTAGGCCTATACGTCTCGGCCATGTCTGGACCTCGTCTAGACAAGATTATTGATCATGACGCTTAATGATCTCTCAGACCCCTGTGCATTTTCACACAGATTGTTTTGCTGGCACAGCTTGGTCGGTGCTAATCAAAATCGGGCAGTTGTTTTTAATTATGATAGCCGAAGGTGATATTTGACCTGAATGTGTGTGTGTGTGTGTGTGTGTGTGTGTGTGTGTGTGTGTGTGTGTGTGTGTGTGTGTGTGTGTGTGTGTGTGTGTGTGTGTGTGTGTGTTTCTTGTTTGAGATTCTCTCATTCAGGGTGACGAATCAAACTGCTGAGTCAACAGAGAATGGGAAAGTGTTTAAAGTATTTGACCACTAGGATTCTTCATAGTGTTCTTGTTCTTCTTGTTCTTGTTCTTCTTGTTCTTCTTGTTCTTGTACTTATTCTTCTTGTTCTTGTTCTTTTTTTCTTTTTCTTGTTCTTGTTCTTCTTGTTCTTGTTCTTCTTGTTCTTTTCTTTGTTTTTCTTGTTCTTTTCTTTATTCTTCTTGTTCTTTTTCTTCTTGTTCTTTTTCTTGTTCTTCTTGTTCTTGTTGTTCTTTTTCTGGTTTTTCTTGAGGTGTCATTGAGAGCAGAGAGATATTGCTTTAAAACCTAACATTCTAGAAGAATGTAAACATAGTGTGTGTGTATGTTTGTGTGTACGTGTGTGTCTGTGCGTGCTGCGAGTGTGTATATGTATATGTGTGTGTGTGGTGTGGTGTGGGTGTGGTATGGTGTGGTGTTGTCTGGTGGGGTGTTGTGTGGTGTGGTGTGTGTGTGTGTGGCACGTGCGCGCACGCCCTTGTGTGTGTATATGCGTGCGTGCGTGCATATGTGCGTGTTGGATTTGTGGCAATTTGTTCAATTTCCTACTGATCTTGAAAACAAAGATAAAAATAATCCCCGCTAGGGGTTTTGGCCACACGTTTTGTCACGACACTGTAGTTTATCCCAGCTTGACATTGGAAGAAGGAAATTAGATTGATCAATGATTAATCACTGTTTTGATTCGGGTTTATAAACTCTATATGTTGTGGCCACTCAGTCGGGTCCACTGATAGAGACCCCCCCCCCCCCCCCCCCTCTAAAAAAATGATGGAATGTTTGAAAATTGTTACTGTATCACTGTTCTGTTTTGACATTATGCAGTATATGACTTTGTTATCAGACTTTGATATTCAGAATTTCCTTCTTTTGTTTTTGTTACTGTGCTAGAGCGTAGAGGTTCACCAATTGTGAGAAACTTTTGCGTATACTATGCCCCCCCCCTATTACTATTAAAGAAGCCGCTTGTCCATTTCAGACAAGTCTTCTGTAGACCTATCTTTACACATTTTAATTTTCAGTCCTGAATAAAGTCAGAGGAGTTTAAAAAATATGCATTATGTTCTCTTCCACTTAGATGCTAATGTCAACAGTGATGTTTTCCCAGGAGGAGATTATATTTTCATTTTCGTACCAACACCAAGTCTCACTGACTAACAAATCACTTATGTTTCCGGTTAACGCTCACTTACGTTACTATGTTCCTGCTATTGTAAGGTCAGAATTTTTTTTTTTGCAATACTAACAGCATTCTCAAACATGGACACTAGTTTTCTTTCCCTCACAAAATCAGCACAAAGACGAAAAGCCTCCCTCATAAAGATATAGCTTGTAAATTGGACGCATGCATACAGCCCCCCAGGGACATTGGGAGAGATTCTTTTCAATCGGGCTGGATCGAGTAAAGACGATCTTTTATATTTTTTATTATCCCCTGTGGGAATACCGGGGGTCTGTCAGTATAAACAGCATCCCCACCATCTGGAAATTCTGTGTCAGGAATTCCCTCCTTTCTATCCTTCTCCTTGTTTCTGCCTTGTTCTTTTTCTTCCTGTCACCTATTTCTTGTCTATTTTCTGCCTTTTTTTTTTATACATTATCTTGCTTTTTTCCTGAAAGATTTAAAAGATAACAATTCTCTCCAACACCGACGAAGGATGCGCTGGGCCTGACTTGTCAGGTGCTTAACGGCAGCGCAACGCATTTTCGTCCATGTGACAGACCAAAGTAGTTGCTGTCTTAGCGTTCGACGAAGAAGAAGATGATAATATATTCGCCTTGCAGATTTCTTTTACATGTGACGGGACTTTTCGATTTTTAAGCATAACGCAAATGAGTGATTACATAGCATGTCCATTTACATGACTGAATTCTCCTAGATGCCAAGTGGGTGTTAAATCGGCTATAACTGCTGCTCTGAGAATTACTTATCCATAAGGCTTTGTTTACATAATAAAATTTTGCAGATAATAAATGAAAGTCATGAAAAATTAGATTGGTCGCAATTTTAATCAGTGTTTATACCAAAAGCAGAAAGGAAATAGAAAAATTTTGGAAATCTTCTGTCTTAAAACTGGTACATATCTTTCATCGACGAACAAAATTGGCGGGATAAGCAACGCATATAGACATTGTTAGCACATACTTTTTTGTTGTTGAAAACAACAATTAAACCACAGTAAACTATGCTCTAATTTTAAACTGAGAGTAAAAATGAAATCTGATGATGGCAGTTCTCCGAGGTAAGGTTGAGGGCAGAAGGTAAAGAGGCAGATCACCAACATCCTACATTGCAACATCACCGAGATCAGTGGTCTGAGGGGGGCTACAGGAGATCGTAGACCTCAGCAGAGCAGAGAGAGATGGCTCAACCTTGTGGCATTGCATGGAGCTCCTACTGTCAACAGCAGCTCTGGGGACCGTTGAGTTGAGTTGAGTGCAGTCTATTTGTCTTTTCTTTCTTTCTTTTTGTTTGTTCTTGTTGTTGTTGCTTTTCTGTTTGGTTCTTTTGTATGAACGTTTTTGATACGGCATGGATAAGCTGAAAGAAAGCTTTAAGAAAAAATATAACCTCAATTTTTGTAAGCCTTTCAATCTGCTAGGCCCTATTTATAAGCTGCCATGTCAATTTTAGGGTTTCAAATGTCCGGGTAGGATTTGTCTAAATGTTTCCATATCTCAGAGATAACTCCCGAGCATATGTTTCCGTTTTGGAGATATGGGTGAATGCCAGTTCCTGGGGGTGCTACACTTTGTCCAGCTTTTTGTTTGTTTGCTTTTTTGTCCAAGAAATCAGGGTTTTGGGGGTGCAGTCAGAGTTTTCAAATCAGAGAAAGAGGAAAAAAAGTTTGAGATGTTTAGCTGAACGTCAGTTTTAATACACGTGTGTACAAGCGTGCCAGTGTGCCAGTGTGCCAGTGTGTGCATGTGTGCATGTGTGCATGTGTGCATGTGTGTGTGTGTATGTATGTATGTATGTATGTATGTATGTATGTATGTATGTATGTATGTATGTATGTATGTATGTATGTATGTATGTATGTATGTATGTATGTATGTATGTATGTGGTGTGTGTGTGTGTGTGTGTGTGTGTGTGTGTGTGTGTGTGTGTGTGTGTGTGTGTGTGTGTGTGTGTGTGTTGTGTGTTGACTGTTGGTTATTGTTTTTGCATTGACAAACTTATTGTTTAACCTACGAATTGATTTCCGTATTCATTTCATTCACTTGCTCGCACTCATTGTCTGTACTGTTTCCTATATATAACAGTTTCTAACTGTTCTCATTTTCCCCTCGTTTTACGTAATTCAAATTTTTAGTCGCCAGTAATTATGCTGTGTTTTACTATTTCATGACATAAATGTTTTGAAGAAACATCCACGTCCACATAAAGCACATACATGCCTACACAAAAAAGCATGACTGAAAATATTGTCAAATCACAAGAGTAGGTACACTCCCAGCCTTCAGAAAGGTACCTTGCATTGAATTGGTGGTTTGTAGGTGGATTGTAGGTGGATTGGTGGTCTGTAGGTGGATTGGTGGTCTGTAGGTGGATTGGTGGTCTGTAGGTGGATAGGTGGTCTGTAGGTGGATTGGTGGTCTGTGGGTAGATTGGTGGTCTGTAGGTGGATTGTAGGTGGATTGGTGGTCTGTAGGTGGATTGGTGGTCTGTAGGTGGATTGGTGGTCTGTAGGTGGATTGGTGGTCTGTAGATGGATTGGTGGTCTGTAGGCAGATTGGTGGTCTGTAGGTGGATTGTAGGTGGATTGGTGGTCTGTAGGTGGATTGTAGGTGGATTGGTGGTCTGTAGGTGGATTGGTGGTCTGTAGGTGGTCTGTAGGTGGATTGGTGGTCTGTAGGTGGATTGGTGGTCTGTAGGTGGATTGGTGGTCTGTAGGTGGATTGGTGGTCTGTAGGTGGATTGGTGGTCTGTAGGTGGATTGGTGGTCTGTATGTGGATTGTAGGTGGGTTGGTGGTCTGTAGGTGGATTGGTGGTCTGTAGGTGGATTGGTGGTCTGTAGGTGGATTGGTGGTCTGTAGGTGGATTGGTGGTCTGTAGGTGGATTGGTGGTCTGTAGGTGGATTGGTGGTCTGTAGGTGGTCTGTAGGTGGATTGGTGGTCTGTAGGTGGATTGGTGGACTGTAGGTGGATTGTAGGTGGATTGGTGGTCTGTAGGTGGATTGGTGGTATGTAGGTGGATTGTAGGTGGATTGGTGGTCTGTAGGTGGATTGTAGGTAGATTGGTGGTCTGTAGGTGGATTTGTGGTCTGTAGGTGGATTGTAGGTGGATTGATGGTCTGTAGGTAGATTGGTGGTCTGTAGGTGGATTGGTGGTCTGTAGGTGGATTGGTGGTCTGTAGATAAAAATTGGTGGTCTGTAGGTGGATTTGTTGTGGATTCGTGGTCACACACACATACACATACACACACACACACACACACACACACACACACACACACACACACACACACACACTCATTCACTCACAACACACACACACGAACACACACACACACACACACACACACACACACACACACACACACACACACACACACACACACACACACACACACACACACACACACAGAGAACATGTGGCACTGATCTTGTAGTGACATGGTTTCTCTTGGGAATAGCTGCCCTAGTTTCATACATTGAAACTAACGACAATGGACGTTGTATTACAATGCAGTACAAAAAAACACTACAATACAATACAACACGATACTAATCAACTTAATACAAAGCAACAAAATGCAAGACAATAAAATGCAATGCAACGTAATACAGTACAATACAATACAATAAAGTACAGCCCAGCACAGTTCAGTACAGTAAGTACACTACAGTACAGTACACTACAGTACAGTACACTACAGTACAATTCAACAAGTAACATGACAGACAAAACCCACACATTGGATTCGTCACGAATCTTTGAACGTCTTCAGAAACTACACTCCAACCGTTATCATTCTTCCAGCGCTCTTGGAGGGGCCACAGGAGATCGCAAAACTCCACAGAGACAGGAGAAAGATGGCGAACCCTAGTGGCACTGCGTGTGGAACTCAGACCGACGACAACAGCGATGGTGACAGTTGAATTGCTTTGAATGGCTCTTCGCGCGTTCGCTTTTGGTGCTATCTTTATCGATGAAACCATAACCTCTTTTTGTCACTCCTGTATGGCACTGGTAGTTTCTTGACAAGTCTCCCACAAGTTCATCGATATCGCAGTCTGAGCCATTTCTATGGATCCCAATACTATGTACACTCTCTACAGAGGTGCACCTAGCGTACGAAAAGACAACAAACTGTGGGTGGTTGGGAGCTGAAAGAGGGGGAAGGGGGAGGGGGGGTTGTGAGGGGGGTGGGGTTGTGCGGGGGGTGGGGGTGGATGGGTAGGGAGAAAATGAAAACGGACAAAATTGTGTGTTTTCATAGCAGAGCTAGGTTTAAGTCTTATCGGGTCTTGAGATATTGTTTACCCAAGCTAACCTTTCTGCTTGTCGTCTGTCAGTCTGTCAATAAAACGGTTTGAGCTCTCTCTTTCTCTCTGCCTTCTGCCGGGAAAGGTTGTATACGTGCATTTGATCTAGATAGATAGATAGATAGATAGATAGATAGATAGATAGATAGATAGATAGATAGATAGATAGATAGATAGACAGATAGAGAGATAGATAGATAGACAGATAGATAGATAGATAGTCTTCTAGATGCAACCAGCTTCCTCCACTCCTAGCGATTTTAAAGTTTCCGTAGTTTCCTACTCAAGGCCAGTCTCCACTCTCTGATGTTGTATTCCCCCATCGTTTTCTCTGCCTGCCTCTTCGTCTTCCTTCTTGTACTGTTTCCTGTAGGACAGTTTTGGCCAGTCCAGATGTTCGTGTACATGACGTGCCCTTGCCCCTTTAGTTTGCGTTTTAAGAGTGCACACTTAGGAAAAAAGAAAAGAAAACTGGCTAACACAAACTATCGTTATATATTCTACTGTAACTGTAAAGAAAACTCTTCAGATTTCATTTTTTTCTGCCGCTACAGTCATGATGTCCTGCAACGTTTCACTATGTAGTGGCACTGGCACTGGAAGCTTCTCACACAGAACTGTCACAGGATCGATATCGCTGTCTGGACCATTTCAACAGATCTGATTACCTTGTACACCTCTCAACGACTGCAAAAAGTACAGGGATACCTTCACAGTACAAAGATGCTACAGGAAAGCGCGCTGAGAGGGGGTAGAGGGGGGTGTTAACGGGGGGGGGGGGGGGGGGGGTTAGGAAGTAAGACGAGAAGGATAAAGTTGTGGGGGTCTCGAGTGTTCTGCTGTGTCCGAGGTCAAAACTCTCTCCCTAGAAGGAGAGGAGGGGGGGGGGGGATGGGGGGGGGGGGGGGGGGGGGGGGAGTAGCCTCGTGGTTAAAAAGTTGCGCTAATTATTTGACGGCCTTGGATTGAGCCTGGGTTTGGAGCCACGACCGAGCAGTGTTGGTAAGGTAATTTGAGCAACACTATCAAAATTGTATCTGGATAGTGGGTTAAGCTTAGCAGTGTGCTCCCAGTCTTCCCACTGAGCTCACAGCACAATCACTCTAGACAGGAGCCGGCCGGAGTCCGAACAATTTCCTATACCTCTTATGGGATTCGAACTCGCGACCTTCCAGTCCGTAGCCAAATGCACTAGCCACTGTGCCAAGGGAGATAGCTAGTGATGCGATTGTTATTCAGTGATTAAACATCAAACACTGTATAACAATGTCATTTTAGTCGTCTGTTGTACGATCAGCAACCATAAAAAGCGATAGGCTAATATGAGAAAAATTGGACTTTCAATTCTAGAGCAACTACAATGGTTTTGCGGATTTATGGTAGAGATTACGATACAAGATGGCAGTAGAGAATACATCAAACATCAGAGAAATGTTAATTTAAAGATCAAAAGACGTCATCACCCTCAACCAGACATCTGGTACTAAATATTTAGTTGTCGCAGACAATGTACGGTTAAAAGTGCCCTGTGTGTGTGTGTGTGTGTGTGTGTGTGTGTGTGTGTGTGTGTGTGTGTGTGTGTGTGTGTGTGTGTGTGTGTGTGTGTGTGTGTATTTTTAAATTCTTTTTTATTCATTGTTTTATTTCGAGGATAATGGGATAGGCACTCATGTTTTTTTTTTCTGTTTTTACATCCAGTACCCGTGTATATGAAGTTGTGTACATTTGTCATCTGTTCCCACCGGCACAAAATGGCCTAGTCTTCCGAAAAGCGGAACGGTTTTTAACGTGTGCGCAAGATGCTCTGCGTGTGCTCGCATATGGAGCCTCGGTTCATAGTCTTATCCGAAGGATGTGTTGTGTGTGTGTGTGTGTGTGTGTGTGTGTGTGTGTGTGTGTGTGTGTGTGTGTGTGTGTGTGTGTGTGTGTGTGTGTGTGTGTGTGTGTATGTGTATGTGTGTGTGTGTGTGTGTGTTTCCTTGAGGTAATAAAAATGTTTTAGATACGGGTCTCTTATCTGCAGATTGAAGAAAAATATATTTCTCTTTCATATCCTTTCAAATCATTGTCAGGTTCCTGTTATATACATAATTATATACATATTATATATAAATATCCACACACACACATATATATATACACATATATTTATAAACACATATCTATAATTATATATGTCTATATATCTATATATCTATATGTCTATATGTCTATATGTCTATATATCTATATCTGTGTGTGTGTGTGTGTGTGTGTGTGTGTGTGTGTGTGTGTGTGTGTGTGTGTGTGTGTGTGTGTGTGTGTGTGTGTGTGTGTGTGTGTAACATCTATTATCTATGTTTACGTACCGTGAAAACCAATCTAGCTGAAAACAAACAGACTGTCACGGTTATTTTCTCTGTCCCCCTTCATCCAATGTAGAGACGATAGTCAACCTTCAATGATGGATTAAGTCTCAACACAATGTGACATTTACATTTCTTGTGGAAAAAAGCGGTGCCACTCTTGCCCGTCTACTCTCTTGTGAACCCGTCTGAAGAAAATGTGGAAGGTCAGAAAAGGTTAACAAAGGAAGGAAGGAAGGAAGGAAGGAAGGAAGGAAGGAAGGAAGGAAGGAAGGAAGGAAGGAAGGAAAGAAGGAAGGATGAGGAGTCTTGTGGGATTTGTCTGATCTTTTGGCTTTGTACAATGAATCTGCTGAATCACTGTACGTAACAGTTCCGCGGGGACACCGTTTCGAGTCGCTGTTCTGTTGTTGTTGTTGTTTTTTTTCTAATCCAAGTCAGAGTGATGAAGCATAGACCAAGCAAGATAAAGCAAACATGTTTTAGAACAAGTTTAGTTTAGTGGCTTGTGGCAGACACATTGGTGTTCTTTTAGATAGCAAATGGGGAGGAGGGGGGGGGGGGAACTTAGTGGTTAGAACGCTGCGTTATGATTGGACAGACTCGGATCAAGCTACGTACCACGAAAGCGCCTGTTTGAGGGATATTTCTCCCTGGACATCAATACTGACTCCACTCCCCCCTAAAAGTCCTTCAGATGAGACTATAAGCTCAGGTACCGTGTTCGAACGTATGCAGAACATCTTGTGCACACGTTTAAACGTTATTTTTGAAAGAGCAGGTCATTTTGTACAAGTAGGAACAAACTACAGTTATATTGTTTAAACGAAAATTCTATGCACACAGGTGTCGTGTTTGGACACTTTATCTGAAGTCGGAATGCAGTTACCTTCGCGGTAAAGTAAAAACGGCCGCATTCACAAAATCTCATTATTGGTGAACCACAGAGGTATAAAAATTCTGAACAAAAACACTCTTAGAAGTAGGGAAATAAACACACATCATCTGAAAAAAGATACGACAGTGGGGTGGGGGTAAGCATTGTGATGGTACCTTACCATAGCGTCGAGCACTTTCGAGTGCGACGATTCTAGATATAACACAAAACAAAGTTGATGATTTTTTTTATAACTAAACTGATTTCTTGTCAAATTATTTCTTCATTCTGTTTAGAAAACTAGAAAAAAAATTGTAGCATGTCAGAAAAGAGTACGAAGTACAACCAGGAAACATGGATGAACATAACTACAAATCTGATGAAAAGTAAAGGTAAGGAATCAACAGCATCCTTGTCGGTACAGCTTTGAGCAGGCAAGTCAATGGAGAAAGGACCTGGAGGTAAATCTATGCGCACAGATGATGGAAAATAAACCCCAACTGCTGTCTTTTTCAAGTAAGCGTTGCTCCTGTGAGTGAAAATAATAATAATAAAAAAAAAAAAAAAAAAAAAAAAAAAATACATGGAACTTGTATAGCGCTATATCTTGTAAAAACAAATCAAAGCGCTTGCATTCGACCTACACAACACACAAGCAATCAACAGCAATTTACAGTTTTAACAAATTCGAATGTACACTCACTCGCATGCACACACACACACACACACACACACACACACACACACACCACACACACACACACACACCACGCACGCACGCACGCACGCACGCACGCACGCACGCACGCACGCACGCACGCACGCACGCACGCACGCAATGAAAACACAGCGATGGAAGATTTTTTTTGAGATTTACAGATTAAAACAGTAGAAAAGTCCCCCAAAAGTAGCCGGTGGGTTTCAAAGCTTTCGTCAACCCAAAACAAAACCAGAAAAACTTTGGTGGGGAAACGAGCTATACGTATGTTTCAAAAAGAAGATAAAAACCTGCCAGTGAAAGCACTCCCTTGGGAAAGACAGGAAAGGGAGAAATGGGTCACACACAAGACACACGAGTGAGTGAGGAGGAAGAAGGAAGAGGAAGTGTGTGTAGACAGCCGAGTCAGGAGAATTTGATCACTGGTGTTGGGGCTCACGTAGGAAGACTGAGACTGGCTCTGGTGATAGTGAAGGAGTTTGATTAAACTGCCATAGTGATGTTACCTGGGTAGCATCTAGTTTGTAGAGGACGGTTTGTGGTATATGTTTTGTTACTAGAAATATGGTATTATTATGTCAATAAGATAAGTCATGTTGGCGGTAAAAAAGGAGGTAGTGATGATAATGTGTGGTCCTGTATTTTTCTCTTAAGATTCTTTACTAGAAATTGAGGTTAAAAGAAATCATTACATACAGGTATGGTCAAAATTAATTTTCAGAATGAAATATTGGCGCTATTTTTAATTTAGTATGTGTCGTGTGCCGAAAAATGCAGTTAAAAAAAATCAAACATTGTGAACTTTCAGTCAGACAAGGTTTTCCATGAAAAAGATAATTTGTCACAGGCTAATTCGATTAATAACAAGTAAACTAAACGAAACAAAAAATAAAAAAAGATTAGAGAATAATACACATAAAAACACAAAAAGGTACTTGGAAAATAATTTGAATAAGCATTTTATGATTACAGCTAAGAACAGATTAAAAGGCTTTGCGTATCTCGATTATAGAGACATTATTAAACACACCGTAAACATTGCATTTTTATCATTTATGCACGACATTCTGTTTGTTAATATGCATGAAACTACGAAAAGTACATTACCCTGGTACTTCACAATGATTTTAGTAGGCCAAAAAATTACTACATTTGTAAAGTATTACCTTTAATATTGAAATGTTCCCAATGCTCCCTCCCTTTAAATGTTATACATATAAAAACGTAAAATCGGAGGTTTCATACAAAGTAATCATAGTTACCATACGTTTAAGAACTAAGGGCATTTGTTAAAGAGTTAAATTCTACCAAGAAAAGCTATAGTGATTCATAGGAAAGCAGAAACACAGACAGAAAACTAAATCTAGGATGACGCTACAAAAGTGGTGATGTGCTCTCCCTTTAAAGAACAACTTGAATTTCACAGGGAGCGATAATTATGTCACTGTGAGTGGTATGAAAGGCCATACTAAGCCAAAACTAACACCAACGTAGTTTCAAATTTGAAGAGGAAGTCGACGCTTTTTTTCACCACACGAATAATATTTCTAATGGTGTAGAAACAGATTTTATAATTATCAAAGCTTCAAAACCAAAGATCAAAGCTATCAAGAGAAACAGCTTTGTTGAGAAGGAGAAAAGTACAAGAACTGGGTCAGACAATACTGATGATCGTAGAGAAAAAGGAAAAGGAAACGAGTATAGTCCACAAAGGAAGTGAAGGTAACTGGTACTTAGTGGGTTGACAAGTTACCATTGGAATTCTGTTGGTTGGTGGATCGGTGGTCTAGAGGTAACGCGCCTGTCTAGAAAGCAAAAAGTGTGGGTCGGAGTGTGCGGTGGTTCGAATCCCGTTTGGGCCCGAAACTTTTCCCTCATCCATGAGATCATAAGTGGTGGTCTGGGTGCTAGTTTTTGGAATGAGACGATAAACCGAGGTCCCGTGTGTTTCACATTATTATTTAGCGTACGTAAAAGAACCCACGGCCAGAAGAGGGTTGTACCTGGCAACATTCTGTAGAAAAAAGCCACTCTGTTAGGGAAACAAATATAGTTACAGACAGGAAAAAAAAAATGGGTAGGCGCTGCACTTGTGGTGACGCGCCCTCCCCGGGGAGAGCAGCCCGAGTTTCAGGCAGGAACATATGCTGACATAAAGTGGTGTAAATGAATAAATAAATAAATAAATAAATAAATAAATAAATAAATAAATAAACAGGTTCCAGGCTTCCTTAAGCACTGGATATCCTTCAACTTCCCCAGAATCCACAAAGACATGACCAGTTTTACGGTTGTTCCTCATGTACTAGGATATCAACATGTCAAAACAGTTTTGCAAAGATCAGGGAAAAGACTGTATCCAAAATTTAAAAGAAAAAAAAAGACTTTTACATCTGATTTTAACATATTTTCCCACGCTCCTTCTCACAAATGCCAACAATTTTAAGTAATTTTAAAAGCGTCAAGAAACAGGGTAGGTACAAACTTAAGAAAAATTCTGGTTAGAAAATTTTGTTTTAATCAAAACGTCTCTAAACACACGGGGGAAAAACATCCATTCAAAATAATTTTTCAAGGTTCAGGAAACAAACTCTACCTAGATTCTAAGATAAAGCTAGTCATCAATGACAATATATTTTACCAGAAAAAAATAAAGAGGAAAGTAAGAAGTAGGTCAGACACGACTGATGAATGAGGAAGAGAAGGAGGAGAGGAAGGGGAGGGAATAGCCTATAGACTACAAAGGGAGAGAATCTGATCCCTCGTTTGCAAAATTGGCGTGTCGCTCTTGAGAGTGGCTTCTGTGACAATAAAGGGAAGTAAAGAGAGGGGGGAGCGGGGGGATGGGGGATGGGGGCAGAGATGGGGATGACAGTGCAATCAAAGGGGTGCTTGCTAGAACTCTGTGTGTGTGTGTGTGTGTGTGTGTGTGTGTGTGTGTTTGTGTGTGTGCCTGCGCGCGTGCGTGCACACGTGCGCGCGTGCGTGCGTGAGTGCGTGGTGTGTGGTGTGGGTGCGTGTTTATTTGTGTATGTGTGTGCGTGTGTGTGCAAAGGTTGTTATACTTTGAAATGTTACTTTGAGATTATATTTGTCAAAAAAGCTCTTAGCATAGCAGCTGATGCTTGACAATGGAGAAAAAGAAATTTTCTGAAGCTGGAATATAGCTGCCTGTATGACAAGGCACTGAAAACAAACAGTCCTACTCTCCATCTTCTCATTCAGTGTGTATTTTTGCTCTCACAGCGACTCTCATGTTTGCTAAGTGAGACAAGAGTGCAAAATTAATTTTTGGGCAACTGCCAGCAGGGTGTTGCATTGCGAAACGTCCAACCCAATGCAACATAGTATAGCGTTAAAGGGGGTTTCAGTCTGACTTAAACAGTTACGAAACTAATTATCTTGACTTCTGAAAGTATCCTCTGCCTTTGTAGATGTAAAACTTAAGCAGTTACTCACCATAGAAAAGCTCAGATCAAATGTCCTAACGCTTAATTTGAAATGGCAATCTTGGCTCTTGAAGAACTTAGCGTTTGCCAGTCTTACTAATCAAATCAAGAAAAAAAGAGAAGCTAATTACCATTGTCAGGTCTTTAGTACTTTTAGTCAGCCTAGTTCAAAAGAGAAACTATCAAAGTCCTGGTTCATTTTTATGGCAACCTTCAGTGTGCTGTTAAGTTCCTACAGCCTGTATTTGCTAGGAAGCAATGTAGGACGTGGCTGTTATGTGCCAGAAATGAGTGACAACACATACCTTCTGATTCCATTTCCACGTAACTTTGTTTAATGATGTGTGTCAGCACATATCTTTTTTTTTATACCGCTTTATGTCACAGCAGATTTTTCTGCGTGAAACTCGGGCTGCTCTCACCAGAGGAAAGCACGTCGCCACAAAAGCAGTGCTACCCATTATGGTTTTTTTTTCATGTCTGCAACTGTATTTGTTTTAATATCAGACTGGCTTTTTCTACAGAAATTTACCAGGGACAACTCTCTTGTTGCCGTGGGTTCTTTTACGTGTGCTAAAATAATGATGTGTAACACACTGGACCTCGGTTTATCATCTCATCCGAAAGACTAGCACCCAGACCACCACTCATGGTCTAATGGATGGGGAAAAAGGTTTGGACCCAAACGGAATTCAAACCACCACACACTTCTGACCCGAAAGTTTTGCTTTCTTAGCAGGCATTTTACCTCTAGACCACCGATCCACTTATATTGTTCATGTTTGGACAGAAACAACACCTTGTAGAAGTAGTTGTGTTGTTGTTGATGATTGTGATATACCATTAGCAAAACACAAGAAAGTGCTTGCAAACACACACACACACACATGCCTGCATGCTCAAATGTATGAAAGTATATACATGCATATTAAATTTTACGAATTTGAGGGCACAAGTAGTACACCATTGAAATATTGTGGAAGCAATGCAAGGCCCCTCTGGCTAGAGGTAATGCAGTACTATAGCATTGGTGAGCTCCCTGTAAACTCTTTGTCTAATGGATACGAAATTATTTAAGAACCTGGTTATGGCCAGACTGATGAGACTGGGATAAACAACAGGGAAACATCTGGATAGGTGCATCACAGAAGATAAGGACAACAAACAACAGCAATAAAAGAATTGTTTGAGACTCTGTTTTTGGATGCATTCACTGGTATAGTCTTGAAAAGGTGTTATTTCGTTTGCTGTACACCTGCGCTTTAATTGATTCAAAGTATGCTGCTGCTGCTTGCTACCTTTGATGCTTTTGCTTCTGCTTCCTCTGCAAGCCTGTGTGTATGTGTGTGTGTGTGTGAGTGTGTGAGTGTGTGTGTATGTGTATGTTTATGCATGTGTACATGTGCATGTACGTGCGCACACATGCTACTGACTGTAAAGGTTTTAACTCACGACCATCTAGCCAAGAACCTAAGGCATTAACCAGTACGCCACAACTACTGGTTGAATGTTTACAATGTAGGTCATAGTGTGTGGAGCTTTTCGCCAGGTGCACGTGGCAGCTTAAGTTATTGGCCAGGGCTTAGACACGTGCCAGCCCCACGTGCTCATTTGACTCACAAAACCATCTGGACCTATCTGTTTTATTCTGGCAGAGCTGACTAGGAACAGTGTGCCGAAAGGGACTGACATGGATAAGGCTGAATGTCATTGGTTTGGGGTTGAGTAAAAAGAAAAAGGAAACAGAAAAGAGAAGAGGGGGAGGGGCGCTGGGGGTGGGGGCTGAAGTTTCAGAAAGTTCTGTGGACATACAATTAATTTTTTTTCCATTCCAACCTTATCTCTTATCTCTCTGTCTTTGTCTCTACCACTCATTTATTCATTCATTCATTCACTCACTCATTTTCATTCGTCCATTCATTTCCCTCTCTGTTTTTTTCTCTGTCTCTGTCTCTGTATCTTTGTCCTCTCTGTCTGTCTGTCTGTCTGTTTCAGATGAATATATACAGAAGTATGTGTGCATGTGCATGTGCGCACGTGTGCTTAAGCGTGGTGTGTGTGTGTGTGTGTGTGTGGTGTGTGTGTGTGTGTGTGTGTGTGTGTCTGTGTCTGTGTCTGTGTCTATGTTTGTGTCCATGTTTGTGTCTGTGAGTCTGCGTGTACGAGGACACACTTGCACACAAATGAACAAGCATCTAAAAATCTTGGTTACAATCTTCAAAATGCTTGTAACTTAACTAATTCTATAGTTTTTTGTTATTCATATGCAAATCAAGGCACAGCACACGAGAAGAAACGAAGAAGCCAAATGGGCAAGACAATCAATCTGTCTTTGGTTCTGCCGGAATGGGCAAGGGGTCAGTTTGCTTTCTGTGAAGTAACAGGCACTCAGCTTCTTTATGCCTCACTTCCTTCAGTGGTTCAGGTCAAGTTGACCTGAGGGACTATGTGCTGTTGATTTCGTGTCTACTACTACTACTACTACTACTACTACTACTACTACTACTACTACTACTACTACTACTACTACTACTACTACTACTACTACTACTACTACTGCTGTCTCTGGAAGGACCTTATATATATGCCAACAAATGTGTGTGCATGTATGTGTGCATGTATGTGTGCATGTATGTATGTATGTATGTATGTATGTATGTATGTATGTATGTATGTATGTATGTATGTATGTATGTATGTATGTATGTATGTATGCATGTGTGAGTATGTGTGCATGTGTGTGTTTTTACACATGCATGTGTGCATGCATGTGTGCATGCATGCGCATATGTGTGTGTGTGTGTGTGTGTGTGAGAGAGAGAGAGAGAGAGAGAGAGAGAGAGAGAGAGAGAGAGAGAGAGAGAGAGAGAGAGAGAGAGAGGAGAGAGAGAGAGAGAGAGAGAGAGTGTGTGTGTGTGTGTGTGTGTGTGTGTGTGTGTGTGTGTGTTTGGGAGCCACAAACTATAGAGATGTCAAACTCATGACCTTCTGGCCAGGAATCTATAGCATTGACTACTGCGCCACAACCATTGGTTGACATCTCCCAAAATCAAATGTAAGTCATAGTGTGTGGTGGTGCTGTTTGCCTGGCACACGTGGCAGCTTAAGTTATTGGCCAGGGCTTAGACACGTGCCAGCCCCACGTGCTCACTTGACTCACAAAACCATCTGGAGCTATCTGCTTTAGTCTGGCAGAGCTGACAAGGAACTGTGTGCCCAAAGTAACTGACATGAACAAGGCTGAATTGTGGTTGCTCTTCGATTTAGTCAAAAGAAAGGGGGGTTGGGAGGAGAGAGAGAGAGAGAGAGAGAGAGAGAGGAGAGAGAGAGAGAGAGAGAGAGAGAGAGAGAGAGAGAGAGAGAGAGGGAGGAGAGAGAGAGAGAGAGAGAGAGAGCGAGTTGAGTTGAGGGGGTTGCTGAAGTTTCATAAAGTTCTGGGGATATACCATCAGCCTTTTTCCATCCCACCTTCTCTTTTGTCTCCCTTGTCTCTGTCTTTTTTCCTTCCTGACTGTTTTTATTCTCTGTCTGCCTCTGTCTGTCTATCTTTGTCTCTGTCTGTCTTTCTGTCTGTGTGTTTTTCTGTCTCTCTCCTGTCTTTCTCTCTGTCTCTCTTTCTATGTATCATAGATCACATAGAAAGGTGTGTGTGTATGTGTGTGTGTGCGTGTGTGTTAGAGTGTGTGAATATAATTATATGTGTGTGAGTGTGTGGACATGCACGTGCGTGCGTATGCGTGTGTATTTGTATGAGTGTGGTGTGTGTGTGTGTGTGTGTGTGTGTGTGTGTGTGTGTGTGTGTGTCCGTGTCTGTGTATGAGCACATGCTCACTCACGTACACAAAAGCATTTAAAAATCCTGGTAATAATTGTCACAATGCTCGTTACTTAGATTAATTCCTTGCTTCGGACTGTTCACATGCAAATCAAGGCCCAGGTCATGAAGAAAGGAAGCTTTAGTAGTCAAACTGTCAAGACAATCAATCTCTCTTTGGTTCTGCTGGAATGGGGGAAGAAGTCAAGTTTGCTTCTTGTGAAGTAACAGGCACTTAGGTTCTTTATGCCTCACTCACTTCCTTCAGTGGTGCAGGTCACGTTGACCTGAAGGAGCATGGGCTGTTGTTTTCGTGTCACTGGGAGAGAGAGAGAGGAGAGAGAGAGAGAGAGAGAGAGAGAGAGAGAGAGAGAGAGAGAGAGAGAGAGAGAGAGAGAGAGAGAGAGAGAGAGGAGTATTGTAGCTGACAAATGGCTGATGGTTTGTCAGGATGGTCTCGTTATAGCTCTGCGTGGGGGCTTTGCTGTGAACACAGAACTGAAAGGGGACCAGGTATGAGGAAGTGCAGAGAAGAATACGTTTCAGAGTAATACATTTAAGTTGACCTGAAGGAGCATAGGCTGTTGTTTTCGTGTCACTGAGAGAGAATGGAGTATTGTAGCTGACAAATGGCTGATGGTTTTTCAGGATGGTCTCGTTATAGCTCTACGTGGGGGCTTTGCTGTGAAAACAGAACTGAAAGGGGACCAGGTATGAGGAAGTGCAGAGAAGAATACGTTTCAGAGTAATACAATCATGCGATTCATCACCATTGGGAGTGATAGCTGTGACAGGTCAATAGTTTTTTTTAGAGACTTAGAATGGGTAGATTTTGGGTACAAGACAAATAAGTGGGGTGTTTTTAGAGGCTAGGTACACAGCATATCTTCAAAGACAAAGAGAACAGAGCATTAAAACATGACACAAAAATTATTGGTCAGGACAAACTCTCACTCCCACCACCAAATGCCCACTTACAGCTTTTTTTGACATGCTGGGATTTGAACCCACGACTCCATGGACCCACGGAATTGAAGTCAGACGATCTAAACCACTCATCTATAACGTTCTTTGACTTAACCTTATATATAAAAAAAACAAAACAAATCATGAATATACGAATGATAAGAAAGAGAAAGATATTCCCATGACCTTTGTGGTCATTGAGAGGTGAGGGCAGCACCCATCTCCTCTCCCTCTCTGCTTTATCTGTCATGACTCTCAAGGGGGCAGGCACCCATTTACAGTTGGGTAAAATGGGGACTGTACTGAAGTCAAGGCGCGCGGGCGGTCACCCATCCACTTGGAAACCACGGTCAATGCTGCTTAACCCTAGCTCCGGGAAAGTGAGTGCTCTGACCGCTGAGCTAACCCGAACCCTATGAAATGAAAAGAGCATGCCAATAAATCTCTTTTTTTTATTTAAACTCTCGAGTGGTAAAGAGGTTAAAGCTTCACAGTGAAAGAGACGCTACATCATGGCTCTAGATACCTTCACCACTCACTATCAGTTTACACTGCATAGACACAAGTCAAGATGGGCTGCGCTCATTTATTCTGCAGAAGCAGTCTTGACATGAGCACATACATCATGAAAGGTAATTTTCATATTGACAGGCAACAGGTTTGACTGAGCTGTTGCTTAGTTAATCAACGTAGATGCATAGGGTAAGGGGGACAATTCACAAGGACAAGGCAATTAATTTGTGTCATTGGTCCTTCAGTTAAATGTAAAAGATGCATTTGTTCTTTAAAAAAGGGAGTGGATCCTTTTGTATATTTTTAAAGCTGTTTTTAATGCAAAGATTTTACAGCTTAATGTAATGCAACATACACACATATAAGAACATCATTAATAAGCAATCATGGATAAATATAAACAGACGCTTCAATGCAGACTGTTATGATAACACCCCCCCCCCCCCCCCCCCAACAACTCCACTTTGTTTTGAAATAATCTCATAGGTCTTTAAGAATTTGTCATGCATCGATCTTTAATAAGGACCAGTACCAAATACAAATAGTGCAACTGACCTCTGTGCACTTCATTTTTGTCTTGTCGTCGTTTATTTAAGATGTAGATTTAAGTAAGTAAGTAGTTAAAACAATAGCTATGCACAAGCATTTCTCATCCAGTGTATCTACGGTCTCACAATGCTTTTTATCTATTTTACTATTATCTATTATCTGTCTGTCTTTCTCCTCCTCTCTCTTTATTTTTGTCTGTCTCCCTTTCTCTACATTTATCTCTGTTAAGCCATCGTCTGTCTGTCTGTCTGTCTGTCTGTCTCTCTGTTTCTGTTTCTTTCTGTGTCTATGTCGCTCTCTCTGTTTCTTTATGTCTCTGTCTCTATCTCTCAGTGCTATGACAATACAACATTGGTTGTAAACCTTGCTATATCCAAGCGTAAGCCTGGTATAAGATATGAGGTGACGGTATAGCCTGGTGGTTAAGAGTGATGCGCATTGCGCTCGTGATCTGCTGATCCAGGTTTGAATCTTGTTCAAAAGGAATTTTTTTTATCTGGAGTTAACATCAGTGCCGACTCCACACTCCCCAAGAGTCTTTCGGACGAGTCTATAAACCGAGGTCCAGTGTACGAACGCACGCAGAACATCTTCCGCACATGTTAAAACTCGTTCTGCTTTTCGGGAGAGTAGGCCATTGTATGCTGGAAGGAACGGATGACAAAATTAAAAAAAAACCCATACACACGGGGACTGGATGTAAAAAATCCACACTAGTGCTTATTTCATTATTCTAGATTTAAGGGAATTAAGAAAAGGTAATAAAGATAGAGGGAAAGATTTCTATTTGATGTGACATCACTGCTTATTCCTTCTCCAGTTGTATTGTTTTGTTTTGTTTCACCTGGCGTTTTCTTTGTCTGATGAGCTGTATTTGCTGTTATTCCTGCTTGTCCTGTGCCGCTTATTTGGATCGTATCTGCTACAGATTCACTCACACTTATTGTACCGCTAGTGAGCAGGAGCCAGAAAAACATAAAGAAGATATAAAATTGCAGCCTTTAGTCAAAGTACAAACTAATTTCAATTTCTTTGGAACAAAAATCATGCCCCGATGATAATCATACAATTTCATATCATTTGCATATAGTATGCGTACTCTGTTGGATTGAATTTTTTTCAAAAAAGAAAAGAAAAAATTATGGAAGTCTGCACCGCTGATTCTAATTCAACAGGACACTACAGCATCGTGTTCATCATGAGGGCGATGATATGTATTGCCTTTGTTATTCTTCCAGAATAAATGAGATGCTCATGTCAGGGACTGTGTGTTTTCGATCTTCATTTTCCTGGGGGGCTTTTATTCAAGTCTATTACAGGTATGAAGGTGAAAGAAAAGCCAACACTAAAGTCACTGTTGGAGCGAGTGGATCCACAGGGATCACTGATACAGAAGCAGGTATGCTTACTTTTCGCTTGTCATTGAAGAAAGGGTCGATAGTGATATTATAGGTGACTTGCAAGGCTGTTTATTTATTTATTTATTTAATCAATTATTTATTTATTCATAGATTTAGTTATCTATTTATTTATCTATTTATTACTTATCTATTCTTTTATATCGAGGTTACAGACTTTGAGACAAGCTGGTACCCAGCGCTTCCTTCCATGATAAATTCTGGCAGTGAGTGGACGAGGTAGATGGATGCGCTCACTGGTTTTGTGAATAGTTTGAGCAACACTTCCGAAACTGCAGCAACATACTAGGTATAGCACGATTTGGGTCGTCTGCTGAACTCACAACACCAATAAAATAAATCACAGACACTTATAGGACTTGAACCCACAGATCTTCAGTCAGAACCTCATGGCCGTGACAACCACAGCATGATGGATGGTGTCCATTCAGAGATCCAGACAGAGATCTTAGCATGAGCAGGTCCCGAAAGGAACTTGACGATCAATGTCTTCCCTCTTCCATAGCAGCAGAAGGAGAGACCAAAGTTCTCCTCATCCTGGAGGAGACAGTTAATCATGCTACTGCCTGCCCACATCTTGGTCAGCGCACACTTGATAAACAGGAATGGGGATGGAGTGTGTGCAGGCCTCGGAAAGATCATGGACATGAGCACATAAATCCTGCTAGCTCTTCTGATGGAAATGGTCTCTGGGGGTCAACGGAACTGACAATACATTCATTTGTTACTGTATCAACTCCCTTGTCTAAATGAATTGAACTGTCTCAACTTTACTGTTGGTCATTTTCTTTAATCAGATATGATTAAATTTGTGCCACTGTTTTTGAATTTTTAAAATGCATTGCATGTTGGCATTCTTTTGTGATCACAGAAAATCTTGCCATCTTAAGTAAGATACGCAGAAAGACTGATATATAATTGAAATGTTTTAGCAAGTTACTAGTTTCGTTCATAAGTGTGCATTGCTCCCTTTTGGCACACACTGTTGTTATGGGGGAACAGGACAGGTCAGTGGTTAGAGCACTTGCTCTCTACAAGCTAAGGTTAAGCAGCATTGACCGTGGTTACCTTTTTGGGTAGGTGACCCTTCGTGCACCTCGACTCCAGTACAGTGCCCCAATTTCCCCTCGCTGTAAATGGTTACCTGCTCTCTTTAGGGTCAGGGAAGATAAAGCAGTGAGGGAGAGGAGAGGGGCGCCGTCCTCAATATGCTGGTCCTTGGAGAAGAGGTGGTCTCTGACACCTCGCTCTCCAACGACTACATTTAGTATTTTGTATCACTTTATGTCACAGCAGATTTCTCTGCATGAAATTCGGACTGCTCTTTCTGGGGAGAGCGCGTCGCCACAAGCTTATAGCTTATAGGAACACCCTTTGTCTTTGTCTTTTAATGTTGTTATGAGGAGCCAAGCCTTGTGACAGCACGGATGATCACAATTCAAAATGGGTAACACGCAGTGGAAGAACCCCATTTCTGGTTCTGTCCCATGCATGTTTATTTAACCTACCTTCTAGTGTCACCTGAAAGTTGAACAAGAATATTGACAATATGGTGCAGGCTCCGTGTCAGTTTGGCGAACTATTTACTTTTTGAGATCTTTCTTTGTCTGTTCATGTCCGTCCATTCATTGATGTAGTTAATATTTCTCTATTTCTTTTGTTTTTCTGCCCTACTTCCTGTGATGTACTTATGTGTCTGTTTTATCGCTGCTCACTTTAACAGCCACACCCAGCCTCATCTGCTGTTAGATCACTCACCAGAAGAAATTCTGCACTCCTTCGCCAACCCAACTCCTCACCCCATTGCTAATAACAACAGTGGCATAGGCACAGTCCCATACTGAGTGAGAGGTTGAGTGAGGTAGACATTGTGGTATTTCCGAGGAACGACAGTATCCCGTGGATCAATGATCCCCACAATGCCTAAGCTATTACATGAATTAAGCACAGTCAAGGATCTAGAGGAATATCGGAAATTGGGGTTAACAAGGGAGCTGGGCAATAGGAGACTTTACATATTGTGTTACTGCATAAATACTAAGAAAGGGGGGAAATATAATTTCATAGAACAAAGTTAAAATTGACACTATAAGATAAGACTGTCTTCTCTGTTTCCTGTCCTACCCTCTACTTTGCCATGGTGTCAACCAGATCCGGAATGTACCCGCTGTGCTCCTTTATCAATGCAGTTGCTGTGATGCTTTCTCAGTTTCAACAACAACCTAAACATTGCAACTGCAAAAGTGATTGATGTTTGATTGTGGGGGCCTGGTTTTTCAAATACTCACCAGTTATGATCAGGTGTTGACTGGATCAGAAAAAAGAACCCTGGCTTGTGATAAGAAACAAACCAACAGACTTCCAGCCTCTGTGTTCTGCCATTATCCACTGCGCCACTGTGACCAATTTCTCGCTAGATCTTGGCATGTGCATCGATTTTGTGTAAATCCTAGACTGGTACAAGACTAAAAAGAAGTGAAAATCAATGTTTCAACTCGGTGCACGTGAGCAGGGGCTAGGGCAGACCAAAGTTCCCTCCCTTCACACTGGAAGCAAAGGGCCCTTAACCTTGCACGTCACTGCCTGTTCACGTCTGCGTCAGTGCACACCTGCTGAACGTGAGGGAGGAATGGTTGTGTGCAGGCGTGTGACAGGGTAAGGGCATGAGCACATAGATCTTGATGGTCACCTCCAATATCTTTGTTTGCTGTGGTCATCAGACCTGTGCCTATTCAGCAAGCACTCCATTTTAAATTCAGGGTTGATAGATGTTATAGCCGAGTGGCTAAGGCTGATCGACTTCCATCTCAAGGGTCCATCAAGTCGTGGGTTTAAATTTCGGCGGCAGCGTCTGGTAAATTAAGGGTGGAGATTTTCACAATTTTTCAGGTGATGAAAACAAGCCAAACAAAGACATTCTAACAAGTAAATCTTCAGGAGTAATTTTTAAGAGGATGAAAACGTTAACGGGTTTGCAACTTTACAGTGATGACATTGACAAATCTCTTTTTTGCTTTCTTGCTAAAGATAAATCATCCTAATAATCTTTCCATTATTTGGCTCCATAATTCAACAGTTGGTAAAAAAGACACAGGCACTGCTTTATGCTCTAAGTTTTTTCTACAGTCCCATTGATTTGAATGAAGCCCCCATGGTCGGAATGCGGTTACCTTAATGGTAAAAAAAGTAAAGGTAAAGGGTACATACCTTAATGGTACGTAGGCAAAACCGGCTGCATACGAAAAAAATCTCACCACTGCTGAATCTTTAGCCTAAGAACAAAAGAAATGAATGAAGTGGACATTAACAATGGTCTTCTGTGTTTAAAGTCCTCTCTTCCATTTTTAACTCCTCTAGGACTACGATGCACAGAAATTCTAGGTCATGCTTCTCGGAAAACTGAACCTGGCGGAGCCAATCCATCTCCAGGCATAGCGTGTATGCTAGGTACGCCTTCGCTTCTGTGTCCGACAAAAAGCTGACATGAATTACGGGATCTTTAAATTGTACGTTTGACTTTCTTCATGCAAATATACATAACAGCAATATGGCACCGGCACAACTGCACTTTGACCTGACTCAGGAGAGAGTAAATTCAATCTCTTCACTATTCGCCATTTTTCAAGTTGGAGTCGATGAGCTCATGAATTGTATCGTATACTACTTTTATGTCGCGGCAGAATTCTCCCCGTGAGGTTCATTGATAAAGGTAAAGGTGTTCCCATAGCCTCTGTGGTCGTAGGGGAGCAAGGCGTAAGAGCCCTCAGCTTCTCCAGGGACTAACATATTGACGGCGGCGCCCATCTCCTCTCCCTCACTGATTTACCTACCCTGACCCTAAAGAGGCAGGCACCAATTTACAGCTGGGTGGACTGGAGGACTGTACTGAAACCAAGGCGCGCAAACGGTCACCCATCCACTTTGTAACTATACTCGATGCTGCTTAAACTTAGCTTGGGGAAAGCGAGTTCTCTAACCACTGAGCTATCCCATCCCCACGAAATCAATTGAATAGAAGAAATGGTAGAAATGGAATAGTGGAAGAAATGGAGAAAAAAAATCCATTGAATGGAAGCAAAACGCTCTATCCACCTTGCTAAAAGCGTCCTGTGCGTTCGAAACATGAAAAGGAAATGGATTTCGAAAAGCACATAAGTTATGATACCCAGTCAGCCCTGATCAGGACAGCTTTCAGTGTCAGCTGAGCCGGAAACGAAATGAGAGTTGGTAAACATGTTTTGGCGTGCCAGCCTTTCCAACTTTTGTTATTTGGAACATAGACGAGGAAGCGGAGCTGAGAGAGAAATGGTTATTTATAGTCTAACTTTGACCCCTGTGACGTGAATTACGACCATTGAATCACAAAGGTTATAAAGATGGTGTTTTTTTTGTCAACTAATTTGGTAAGAACACTGTAAAAAAACAAAACAAAGACCTTTCGACTCTTTGCATTTCTATGTTTCTGTCTTTGTCTCTTGGTGCTAGTAATATATCCGTGTATTTATGTGTCTGTTTTTATGTATAATCAATGACTATCGTTCTGTGTCTGTCTGTGTCTATCTCTCTGTCTGTCTGTCTCTATCTCGGTGTGTGTGTGTGTGTGTGTGTGTGTGTGTGTGTGTGTGTGTGCCTCTCCCTCTTTGTCTCTTTCTCTCTCTTTATATCTTTCTTTTTCTTTCCCTGTCTCTTGTCTCTCTTAGTCTCAGAATGTTGGGAAGGGGTGGTAGGCAAAACATTAATGTAGTTGTATAGACCCTATGGGGAATAATTTGGTAGTTTTCTATTTTGGCACCAGTCACAGCAGTTATAGATAAACACACATTGCTACACTGTGTGGTACAACAACTGAAAAAAAGAAAACAGGATTGTGTTAAATTTGTATATGTGGCAGGGCGGTAACTAGATTACTTCCCATGCGATGGGAACAGCCAATCGCAGCGTTGTGGATCTAAATTTAGATCAACACCTGTGAATTGTGCGATGTTCTGTATCGTTGGGGGTTGGTCGAAAACCGTCCTCTGCATGCACTTTGCCCGTAGCGGTAAAATGTAGTATTTATGCAGCCTCTTTTTAGAGGCCACATTCTCACTGTCTGACCGTGCTGTCGTCGCCGAGAAGTTGTACAGAGTCCCGGCAGATAAAATATCTGCACTCTGTTACAAAGTGGCGCTGCGAGCAGGATGGAAAGAACTTTGGGCTACTGATCTGAGCGTCAAATACGCTGGTCAGTACCCGCTGTGCCTCGGGACGCGGCACAAAGTCAGCGGTGGTGGATGTGGCAGGGCGGTAACTAGATTACTTCCCATGCGATGGGAACAGCCAATCGCAGCGTTGTGGATCTAAATTTAGATCAACACCTGTGAATTGTGCGATGTTCTGTATCGTTGGGGGTTGGTCGAAAACCGTCCTCTGCATGCACTTTGCCCGTAGCGGTAAAATGTAGTATTTATGCAGCCTCTTTTTTAGAGGCCACATTCTCACTGTCTGACCGTGCTGTCGTCGCCGAGAAGTTGTACAGAGTCCCGGCAGATCAAATATCTGCACTCTGTTACATATATATTCAGGGTGGAGACAGTGAGACAGGGCTTGATCATGCCACACTTTATTGGCAAAACATCATGTACAGCAAATATTTATTAGGCAACGGGATAGCTCAGTGGTCAGAGCACTCGCTTTCCCAAGCCAAGGTTTAAGCAGCATCGAGCGTGGTTACCAAGTGGATGGGTGACCGTTTGCGGTCACCCATCTTCAGTACAGTTCCCCAGTTTACCCAGCTGTATATGGGTACCTGACCTCTTTAGGGCCAGGGAAGGTGAAGCGGCGAAGAAGAGGAGATGGGCGCCACCCTCAATATGCTGGCCCCTAGAGAAGCTGAGATCTCTGTCTCGCTACCCTACGACCACATAGGTTATGGGACACCTTTACGTTTACCTATCATCAGATAAGCGTGCATGCGATGCTGTGAACAGATTTGAGCAGTTTTGTCAGACCAGGCATCCATAACAGTGATGCTGCCAATATTTAACCGTAAGCACGACCAGTTTTAATTAAAAGCCAGCTGGATGAATCTACACAAATACAGTCCAATCTCATCTGGGATTTGAACCTACACCCATCGAGCTAGACGTTCACACTGCAGCCACAACTACCTGTGTGTGTTCTAACACTTAAACGTATGTATTGTTAGGGTCAAAAGGACAAGGTGATCCATGTTTGTTTCCTCTAGCACTGCTGAGGAGGAGGGGGTGGGGGTGGTTCAGAATTGCCGCCCAATGAAATAGGCAGCTAGTCATTCGTGTGAGACTATAAACTCAAGTCCCTGTGTACGAACCCACGCAGAACATCTTGTGCACAAATTAAAAACCCGTTCCGTCTTTCGGAAAAGTAGGCTTGTAGAAGTGGATGACAACAAAATAATAAACAGCATGCACACAGGTGTCGTGTTTAGACACTATCCTTGAGATAGAATCGGGGAGTTGGATTCCCAAGGGCGGTTCGGGGCTGTATATGACAACGTTTTGGCGGCTCTGTGACGGCACTAGAACCATTCGTATCAGCAACTGCCTTTCCAATGGACCATTCCAGCGACTTGGAGATGGGGTCTGCTGCATGGGTAACAATTTGCCTTTTATACTTACTTACCCAGACTTTACACTCTAGAATTTTAGAGCGCAACTCTATAGTCTTCTGAGACTGAGGGATGCCTACCTTCATACCACTGCTTCTTCCCATTTACGTCAATGTGCTCTTGCTAAGTACCAGTGAAGATGGATTGTATGTATTCTGGGAAGACTACAGGCATGAACATAATTATGATTTATGATAGCCGGCTCTGGTTTTCAGTCTTTTTGATTTACGACGCTGTAAATAGACTGACATGTTACATGGGTTTTTTTTTTTCATCGATTGATATTTTGAACAGATTTGTAATGCCTGAGCTATAATGAGTATTCATGTTCTTAAAATTCATTTTGTACCCTGGGGTTAGACTTTCTTAGTACAACACAAGGTATGTTCTAGGACCGGGTATCGATTTACATCAGTAACTTTTACTGTCACCTTGTCATGTTGATGTTGCTTTTCATAGTTTCTTGGCATGGATTACTAGTGTCTATGGGTTTTGCTCATGTAGACTAGTTGTGTGGTGTGTTTAATGAGGTTCTCTCTCTCTCTCTCTCTCTTCTCTCTCTCTCTCTCTTTTCCTCTCTCTCTCTCTCTCTCTCTCTCTCTCTCTCTCCCCTCTCTCTCCCTCCCTTCCTCCCTCCCTCCCTTCCTCCCTCCCTCTCCCACCTCCTTTGTGCGATGTTCCTGGTATCATCACCACTATTTGCCCCTACTGTTTTGCTTGCTGCTGTTGAGTGTGTGTTTTTTTCTGTGGTTTACATTTGTTTGTTTGTCCTCTTTTTTGTTCATGTGCTTTGTCTGGCACGTTGCCTTATTTTTCTGGTGTCATGTTTGTATATCATAATTATTGATTGTCTCATCTCTAGTTGGATTATGCCTGACGTGTGTGGACATTGTTTTTCCCTCTTTCTTTTCCTTCATTGAATAATTCATGTAGAAAAAGTAATACTTGACAAAAAGAACGTCTACAGCTAGGACAACAGAGAGATAGAGAGAGAGAGAGAGAGAGAGAGAGAGAGAGAGAGAGAGAGAGAGAGGGGGGGGGGGGGTATGCAGTGTCACAAATTAAGGCGAGTTGAAGCTAGAGAGAGAGAGAGAGAGAGAGAGAGAGAGAGAGAGAGAGAGAGAGAGAGAGAGAGAGAGAGAGAGAGAGAGAGAGAGAGAGAGAGAGAGACAGACAGACAGACAGACAGACAGACAGACAGACAGACAGACAGACAGACAGACATAGAGAGACAGAGACAGAGACAGAGAAACAGAGACAGAGACAGAGGAGGTATGCAGTGTCAGAAAGTAAGGTGGGTTGAAGCTTCAGGAAACCGAGTCCCCCTTCCCTCCAGCTGCCGACGTGCAAATCAGCGTGGAGAATGGGTAGAGAAAGTCCAAAGGGCAGCTTACTAATCTCTTTCCTCAGGTTTGAGTGGACGGAATAACTCAGTGGTCAGAATACTCGTTTTCCCCACAGTAAATGTTAAGCAGCATCGAGCGTGGTTACCAGTTGGATGAATGACCGTTTGCGCTTCTTGGCTTCAGTACAGTCCACCAGTTCACTCAGCTGTTAATGGACACCTGCCCTCTTTAGGGTCAGGGAAGGTAAAACAGCGAGGGAGAGGAGATGGGCGCCGCCCTCAACATGCTGGCCCCTAGAGAAGCTGAGGTCTCTGATGCCTCGCTCCCCTACGACTACGTAAGTTATGGGACACCTTTACCTTTTTCTTTAATTTTTTTTTTTACCTTAGGTTTGAAGCAATGGGAAACAAGCTTTTTGGTTTTCTATGCGAACACACTATAATTGATAGGACAGAGCCTTTTACTTCAATTCTCCGAATCCATGAAGTCGTGGGTTCGGATCTCGGCAGAAGCACCTGCTTAATGAAGGGTGGACATTTTTATTGTCTCCCTGGTCAGCCTTAAGTGATTTTCTGTACATACGCATTTTGAAGACTAAATAATTATGCGGGTTATTTACCCAGTGATTCATGTCAGGGTTTGGGCGGGTTAAAGAAACTGTAAACATACCCATCATGCACATTGGAGAGGGATGAGCGTTGCCTGCTTAGACTTGCTCAAGAGATAGGGCCGGAAAAAAGAACTAGTGCTAGCTGCGCTGTAACGCCTCTTCATGGAGTTGAGAGAGAGAGAGAGAGAGAGAGAGAGAGAGAGAGAGAGAGAGAGAGAGAGAGAGAGAGAGAGAGAGAGAGAGAGAGAGAGAGAGAGAGAGAGAGAGAGAGAGAAACACTGAAACACTGAAAAGTTTTATTGTACATCGGCCTTAGGCCATTATACAAAACATGTTTGAGGCAGGGGGAAGGTAAACATCATAGTAGAAAACAATTCCATCCATTCATCATTTCCAATTCTGCAATTACATGAGTCACATTCAATGCCCTCTAGTTAACATCATCGCCATCATCATTTTTATCAAGTATATAATCACTGCCATCAGCATCGTCATTATCCATATCTACAGCTGCAGTAAGTATATCAATATCGCCATCATTACTGTCATCATCTATGTCATCATTGTCAAAATCATTCTCTTCGTCATCTGCACTATCATCCTCCTCTTCAACCTTTATAATTCTCATCGTCACGGTTATCATCTTCAGTGTCTACACAATAGTCACGATCATAATCCTCGTCTTCTTCATCACTGTTTCCATCGTCATCTTTAACTTCTTCATCACAGTCACCATTACCACAGTCACTTTCCACACCTACACCATCGTTACCATCATCACCTTTAGTAACCAAATCATCATACCATCATCACCATTAGTGATCACATCATCATTACCATCATCATCATCATCATCATTAGTATTCATATCCTGATAACCATCAGTACCTCCTTCAACGGTTCTACCATCTACATCCTCCTCTATAATCACCACCTTCCGCACTTACATCACCATCAGTATCATCTTCAGAATTCAACATTTGCATCACCACCATCAGTATCATCTTCAGAATTCAACATTTACATCACCATCACCAATCTCTCCAACATTTAAATCACCATCATCTTCAGCATTTACATCACCATCACCTTTATCCCCCACATTTACATCACCATCATCTTCAGCATTTTCACCCCCATCACCATCCTCTTCAACATTTACATCACCATAATCATCATCTTCAGCATTTCCATCACCATCATCTTCAACATTTCCATCACCAGCACCATCATCTTCAGCATTTACATCACCATTATTTTCAACGTTTACATCATCATCATCTTCAGCATTTACATCAACAGCATCTTCAGCATTTACATCGCTAGCATCATCAGCATTTACATCACCATCCTCTTCATCATTTACATCACCATCATCTTCAGCATTTGCAATCACCATCATCTTCAGCATTTATATCACTATCATCTTCAGCATTTACTTCACCATCATCTTCAGCATTTACATCACCATCATCTTCAGCATTTACAACACCAGCACCATCATCTTCAGCATTTACATCACCATCATCTTCAGCATTTACATCACAAACACCATCCTCTTCAGCATTTACATCACCATCATCTTCATCATTTACATCACCATCAGCTTCAGCATTTACATCAACAGCATCTTCAGCATTTACATCACCAGCATCTTCAGCATTTACATCACCAGCATCTTCAGCATTTTCATCTTCATCATCTTCAGCATTTACATCACCATCATCTTCAGCATTTACATGACCATCATCTTCAGCATTTTCATCACCATCATCTTCAGCATTTACATCACCATCATCTTCAGCATTTACATCACCATCATCTTCAGCATTTGCAATCACCATCATCTTCAGCATTTATATCACTATCATCTTCAGCATTTACATCACAAGCACCATCCTCTTCAGCATTTACATCACCATCATCTTCATCATTTACATCACCATCAGCTTCAGCATTTACATCAACAGCATCTTCAGCATTTACATCACCAGCATCTTCAGCATTTATATCACCAGCATCTTCAGCATTTTCATCTTCATCATCTTCAGCATTTACATCACCATCATCTTCAGCATTTACATCACCATCATCTTCAGCATTTTCATCACCATCATCTTCAGCATTTACATCACCATCATCTTCAGCATTTACATCACCATCATCTTCAGCATTTACATCACCATCACCATCATCTTCAGCATTTACATCACCAGCATCTTCAGCATTTACATCACCATCATCTTCAGCATTTACATCACCATCGTCTTCAGCATTCACATCATCATCATCTTCAGCATTTACATCACCATCATCTTCAGCATTTACATCACCAACATCTTCAGCATTTATATCTCCAGCATCTTCAGCATTTACATCACAATCACCATCATCTTCAACATTAACATCACAATCACCATCATCTTCAACATTTACGTCACAATCACCATCACCTTCAACATTTACGTCACAATCACCATCACCTTCAGCATTTACATCACAATCACCATTATCTTCAACATTTACACCACCAGCACTATCATCTACAACATTTACATCACCATCCACCATCTCTTTCAACATTTACATCACCATCTTCTTCAGCATTTACATCACCAGCATCTTCAATTTACTCACAATTCACATTTACATCACATCACTCACATTACATCTTCACATTTACATCACCAGTCATTCTTCAACATTTACATCACCAGCATCTTCACATTTACATCACCAGCACTTCACTTACAACATCACACACATTTACATCACCATCACTTCAGCATTCACATCACCAGCACCATCATCTTAACATTCACACCACCTTCATCTTCAACATTTACATCACCAGCACCATCATCTTCAACATTTACGTCACCATCACCATCACCATTATTTTCAACATTCACATCACCATCACCTTCAACATTTATATCACCATCACCATCCTTTTCAACATTTACATCCCTAGCACCATCATCTTCAGCATTTATACACCATCATCTTCAACATTTGCACCACCAGCACCATCATCTTCAACGTTTACACCACCAGCATCATAAATATGAGAGAGAGAGAGAGAGAGAGAGAGAGAGAGAGAGAGAGAGAGAGAGAGAGAGAGAGAGAGAGAGAGAGAGAGAGAGAGAGAGAGAGAGAGAGAGAGAGAGAGAGAGAGAGAAATTTTGACTTTTACTATATATCAGCCTTAGACCACGACACAAAAAAACGCATTGGGCAGAGGGACTGGATGCATGACAAATCTTGTAAACATACTACTTACTATCAATATAAGTATGATGAAAATTAAAGTGTTACAATGATTATGAAAACTGGAGTATTACATTAGTCATGAAATAAATATTCAATGGCGAAACAAGTGTACGTCACAATGATTTATAATCCACAATCTTTTACATACATATGATAATAATCATTCATATGAAAACTTAGTTCTATAAAACTAATCGTAATGTTTGATTGTATTAAACTTAACTGCAATAGATTATATCTGTCCATGGGTACTACACCTTTCAGTAACAGCTGCAAAGCCATTTTTGTTGAATCAGAGAGAGAGAGAGAGAGAAGAGAGAGAGAGAGAGAGAGAGAGAGAGAGAGAGAGAGAGAGAGAGGAGAGAGAGAGAGAGAGAGAGAGAGATACAGACAGACAGACAGACAGACAGACAGACAGACACAGACAGACAGACAGACAGACAGACAGAGACATACAAACAGACAGACAGACACAGACAGACCGAGCTATGCGGTAATAGGCACTTCTCTAAGCTTCACTAGCTTTATGATTAGTCCAGGTCAGCTTGACATTGCTATCCAGGGATCGGTGGTATTCATACCACGCAGAGAGAACAGCCTGCAGCACGCAAATCGTTATTGCCCTTCTGCAAGCTAACGAGCCACAGTGATAGCTGATTCAACGAAAAAAAGAAAACTATAAATTTTCTGTGACCTTGAATTTTGTGTTCAACAGCTTTTTGCATTCTTGGTTATTTGCCAAGGTTGGGGTGTTATTTTTGTTCACATGTAGTAACAATTCGAAGATAGAAGTTGTATGCAGCAGCCAGTTTTGACTGTTTGGCTGTCCTTTTGTTTGAATAGTTATCGACACGAGTTTTCTGAGCTTTTCGCCGTGTCTGTCTAAAGGTCTGTCTTTGTGTGACCATGTGTCTGTCTGTCTGTCTATTTGTCTATTTGTCTGTCTGTCTGTCTGTCTGTCTGTCTGTCTGTCTGTCTGTCTCTCTCTCTCTCTCTCTCTCTCTCTCTCTTTCTCCCCCCCCCTCTCTCTCTCTCTTTCTCTCTCCCTCTCTCTCTCTCTCTCGGTTCTTCGTTGCATATGCTGATGAACTGTAGGCCTACAGCCTAAAAGCAATGAAACATGTCTAGTTCAACTCTCTCTCTCAACAAAATATTCCAGATCAAAAATGTTAGAGTTCTCTCTCTCTCTCTCTCTCTCTCTCTCTCTCTCTCTCTCTCTCTCTCTCTCCTCTCTCTCTCTCTCTCTCTCTCTCTCTCTCTCTCTCTCTCTCTCTCTCTCTCTCTCTTGTCTCTCTCAATAAAATATTCCAGTTCGAAAATATTAGAGTTCCTCTCTCTCTCTCTCTCTCCTCTCTCTCTCTCTCTCTCTCTCTCTCTCTCTCTCTCTCTCTCTCTCTCACACAATAAAATATTCCAGTTCGAAAATATTAGAGTTCTCTCTCTCTCTCTCTCTCTCTCTCTCTCTCTCTCTCTCCTCTCTCTCTCTCTCTCCTCTCTCTCCTCTCTCTCTCTCTCTCCTCTCTCTCCCTCTCTCTCTGCACCCTTCTCCCAGAAAGCTTCAAGAATGCTAATTCAACTCCGAGTTCACAGTTATGCCATCTTCTTCAGAGGTCTTGGTTACTATTCCAACTGACGATATGCAAATGAGCTAATCACTCACACACACACTCAAAAAGAGGACCGGGTCAAAAGGGCATGACCTCACCCCCCCTCTTCCTTTTATGTTCAAGCAGCAGAGACCAGTAGGCCCCTAGGCGTAGAGGCTGTGCCCCTCCTCCCCCCACTGTGGTAACTCATTTCTTCATGCCCTAATTCCTTCCTCCACTTAGTCGTTAAGGTCGACTTGACATAAACAACTGCGGAGACGGATTAGATCTTTACCGTCAGAGGAAGAAGGCCTGCAGCATGCAAATCATGATAGCCAATCTGCATCATGATGATGATGAGGATGAAGATGATGAGAATCGGTGATGTCTGAGATAATTAAAAAAAACAAACCCACAGAAAAAACCCCAAAAACAAAAGTGAAGTGATAGGCATGTTTTTCATGCTGGGTTAGCTGGTTGTAGGGGCTGGTTTCTTGTGCTTTTAGTTAAACTTTTAAAAGCCAAAATTGATCTATTTAAAAAAAAAATCTTTTTATCAAAGTTAGTTTTGTTTGAATTAGAAAACATAATCATGAAAACAAGATGTCGATTCCTGTGCTTCATGAGGTTCTCTCTCTCTCTCTCTCTCTCTCTCTCTCTCTCTCTCTCTCTCTCTCTCTCTCTCTCTCTCTCTCTCTCTCTTCTCTCTCTCTCTCTCTCTCTCTGTCTCTCATGGCATGGCATGGCATGGCATGGCATGGTGAAAGTATAATTCATTTGGAATATCAATTTCAGCGAGACTGAGTTGCTCTTCTGCGTGTCGGGATATTTTAGACTGAACAGAGGAAGCAGTATGGTTATTCTTCACGTTATCTATAAACTTCATTGCAATTCGTTAAAAGTATTTACAGAATAATCTGCTTTGCAGTTAAAATCCAATTGGTACCACTGCACTGAAATATTAGTATTTAAGTATGGTAATCAATGCACTGAAATATTGGTGTTTAAGTATGGTAATATAATTCAAAGGTTTTATTTCTTGGCTGTGAAATGTTTCTTGACAAGGCCATACAAATACACAGCCTACAAGATGCTGTATCTCCCCGAAGTCGGGATGCGGTTACCTAATTTTGGTGGGAAAAACGGTCACATACGCAAAGATCTCCCAGTTGGTGAACCTCAGAGCTCTAGCCATGGAAAAAGAAAAATGTATAATAAATGGGCTTACGTATGCTTCGGACAATCGGGTTTATGAAAATGCTGCAGGCTTTACACAAAAATGATTCAAGCAAGGAATAAATGGTTGCTGGTGGAAGGAATGGCACGACAAGTTTTTAATTAGAATGCAGTAGTAGCTGTTCAGAAAACAGGATTTTAAAGTGGCAAATAATCTTGAACCATGCATGGAATTTGTAATGAACAGATAAAGTCCATGAACAAAAAAGACATATGCACGGTCATTAACCAGAATAATTAAGCTGGACCTTAAGAAAAGCATCCTCTGAGATTTAATCTCATAGCCATGAAACCAGGCGTCCATAGCTACTATCACTGTGCCACATCTCTATTCAGACCCTGATACATGAGCCCAGTCTTGGGATGTGAAGAATGTACAGAGCTAAAAGGACATGACTATTGATGTTTCCATGTGGACAGTCAGAAGTAGAGGGAAACTTAAGTACTTCTCGCACCGAAAAAAGCAGTTGACCATGTCACTACCTGTTCACATTCATAATGCCAGGACATAAAATAATATAGTCTTTGCCGAAAATCTTTATATACAAACTTCATGCAGAGACCGCGAAGAATACAGATAGGAGATGGGAGCCGCCCTCAATAATTATTGTGTTCCTCAGAGAAGTGGAGGTCTCTGACACAACACTCCCTAATGACCGCATAAGATATGGGAACACTTTCTATCTTTTATCATGACAAAGCAATACCCTTTGGTCACCTTTTAAACGATATCCTGGAATCAATGATAGCAAAGCACGTGTCACTCGTAATGTTGGTAAGGCAGTCTGAATATTCTCTCCCAAATATAAAACTATAAAACGGATAACTAGCTGCAACTTCCCCTTCCCCCTCCCCATTCCTCGGCATGAGCTCTGAGGTTTCCCAGTGGTGAGATGTTTGTGTATACGACACCCCTCCCCCTCCCTCCTCACACATATAGGTAGCCGCAGTCTGACTTCGGAAATACTGACTGCATGATCCCAGTTTTCACGCAAAGCCCATATTGTGCTCAAATCTACAATAAACCTTGATGGTGTTCAAACACAATACGCACCAACCCCATCCACCCATCTCTAACCACTTCACTGAGGTGGCTGGCCTCTGCCCACACACAGTAGTTAGTGAAGAACTAACGGGGTCAAAAGGACAGGGGATCAATGCTTACCCCACGCTGCGGCAGAGGCCAAGGTTCTCCTCACATTACAACAGGCAGTTAATTACGCCACTGTCTGTCCGCATTATTTTGCACCAATACAAATTCGCGGACCATGAACGAATAATGATGTGCCGTATGCATGCGATGTGCCATGGTGGGAAAGTTAGACACGAGGTTTAGAAGACACGAACCTGGATAGGCAGCTACTAGCTGTGATGGCCACACTGTGTGCAGGCAACCGAGCTATAAACTCTGTCCATGAGATTAGTACCGTGCCACTTTATTGCCTGCTCTTTTCATTGTGTCCCTGGTCTCAAGCATGATTTGATAAAAATGATACACCGTTTCTTGTCGATCATTCTTTCTTTGAGCTTGAAGTGTATTACCTTCTTTTCCAGTACAGATATAGATATATCAGATGAAGGACACTGAACCAGGGAATACATACATGTTGATACGCCCTGAACACTACGATAATGATCTTTTCATACCTATGTCAAAACAGACTTTTTTTTACACAGCAGCTCAATCTGTTGCCGTCTGCTAACATCTCGTTCACTGACCAAGCTGTTGGCAGGCGAATTAATGAGGGCATCAAGAAGAATTTAGAGGATCAGAAGGGTAAGACAGTCCTGTCTCTTCCTTTGATAGATCAGCAGTGGAGAAGAGCTCAGTGTGTTCCTCACGTGAGGAAATATGCATGCACCTCTTCTCCACGTTACAGCATCTTTGTTCATCCTCATCAATCCTTTGTTTATCCTCATCAATCCTTTGTTCATCCTCATCAATCCTTTGTTCATCCTCATCAATTCTTTGTTCATCCTCATCAATCTTTTGTTCATCATCACCAATTCAGGTCTTGTGGACGTTCACTAGGGTGGGTTGTATTTCTGTCATTGACACAAGGTTGCCTGCAGAACACACATCGCGAGGTTCCAACAGAAGATGATTTATAGCTAGTGGAGATTAAAGAAACAGAGTGAACAGATTTACACATGTTAAACATTCTGTAGGGATTTATACAAGTTTGTTTTGACAGTGATACC
>CM060318.1:18234610-18237110 GCA_030674155.1 Stramonita haemastoma
TCAACTGGTAGCCACGCTCGACGCTGCTTAACTTGACTCGGGGAAAGCGAGCGCAAAGGAGCAACTACAAAAAGCAAATACAGGAACAGATCTTTTCTCCTGAGGCAAGTGGCTTTTCTCGATCAGGCTGGAAGCAGCAAGACACCATCAGGAAATTGATTTCCGTGGTGCTTCACCTCTCTAAAGTAAGGATCTTGTCAAGATATTTCGATGCTATTTTTCACTGCAATTTCTGCTTCTGTTTCAAATAGTCTCTCACACTTTATGTGTGCAGAGGCATATGCTTATCTATTTCTGTTCTTTTCTATCGAGGATAATGGAATAAACACTCATGTGCTTTTCTTTTTACATCTAGTCCCGTGTGTATGCAATTTAGTAAATTTTGTCATCTGTTCCCACCGGTACACAATATTCTACTCCTTCGTAAAGCGGAACAGGATTTAACGTGTGCGCGAGGTGCTTGCACTACCAGACACAGGCATTTGCAAAGGCATGCATACATGCATAAAGCTTTACTGACTAAGACACACAACTTTATCAGCCTATATTATGTACATTAGTGCATACACACACATACATGCACGCGTGTACACACATGCACGCACGCACGCGCGCGCACACACACACACACACACACACACACACACACACACACACGCACACACACAAGATTTTCAAGATTTCAAGATTTAATTCCTTTCTCCCCTTTTTGGGGCATGGAGGATAACAAACAAGTTCAACAGGAGAAAAGAAACCTTACAGCAATACATCCAAAAGTATTATCAATACCAACACGAACTGAAAAGCAAAAATCCATCGCACAATGATAAACAAACAATATTATAGACTCAAGACATTTTTTGAAGGTATGTCGATTTCTGTAAAAGACACAATCTACACTCATGAGAGGCATCAAATCAAATTTCACACACACAGAGGCACGCATGCAGAACATCATGCACACATGTTCAAACCTGTGGATCGGTGGTCTAGAGGTAACGCGCCTGTTGGGCCCCAAACTCCCCTCCCCCCCAGTCATTAGACCAGGAGTGGTGGTCGGGGTGCTAGTCTATCGGATGAGACGATAAACCGAGGTCCCTTGCGTTACACATCATTATTTAGCGCACGTAAAAGAACCCACGGCAAAAAGTGGGTTGTCCCTAGCAAAATTCTGTAGAAAAAAGCCACTCTGATAGGGAAAGAAATTCCTTTGCAGACAGGAGAAAAAAGGTGGCGCTGAACTTGTGGCGACGCGCTCTCCCCAGGGAGAGCAGCTCAAATTTCACGCAGAGAAATCTGCTGTGACATGAAGTGGTACTAATGAACTAACTAACTAAATAAATAAATAAATAAAAAGCTCCGCTTTCTTTGTGAAAGAGTCATATATTGTGACCTTGACCCAGAGGCTAAAAATCAGAAAAAATAGGCAGACATACAGACAAATAGACAATAAAGATGTAGACAAAGATAGAAGGCGGGGAAAAAAGCAGACTGCGCGACTGGGATTCAACCATTTTAGCAAGACCAAAAAAAAAAAATAAAAAGCAGCCACAGGAAGAGATGTTTTCCCCTTAGGCAAATGACCTTTGCTGCTTTGAGAAGGAAGCAGGAAATGACCAGCAGATTGATTCCTGTGATGTTTCGCATCTGCTGTCAGGGTTTTGTCCAGAGAATGATGGAAGTGATGGGTTTTTGTTTATTTAATCACTGCTGCTTTTTCAGCTTTTTGCTTTGAATGGTTTCCGATAGTCGTGTGCGCATATGTATTTGCTGGCATCTACTTATAGGCGTTTGCTTATGCATGCATGCAGACATACACACATACATATACAAACACAAATATACACAGACACATAGACACACACAAGCACGCATGCAGGTACGTACACACACACACACACACACACACACACACACACACACACACACACACACACACACACACACACATACACACACACACACACACACACACAACACACACACACACACACACACACACACACACAAGCTCGCGCACACACACACACACACACACACACACACACACACACACACACACACACACACACACACACACACACACACACACAAGCACGTACTCAGGCACACACACACACGTCATGCACACACCACTCACACAGGCACGCATATACACACATATGTTTATATTTTTCCCTTTAAACTCCTATATACTATTTCTATCTGTTTTTATGTGTTTGTATGTGTCTTTCTATTATTGCCTATTTTTATTATCTCCAACTATTTATACGTCTGTGTCTCTCTTTGTCTATCTGTACCTGTCCCCCCTCTGTCTCTCCCTCTCCTCCTCCCTCCCTCCCTCCCTCTCTCTCTTTCTTTATCTCTCTCTGTGCCTGTCTCTCTCTCTGTCTCTCTCTCTCTGTCTCGCTGTCTCTATCTCTATCCCTGTCTCTCTTTTAAATAGCATACGCATACAGTAACCTGCAGACTGACACAGAGACTGACAATCAGAGATGAA
>CM060318.1:18256689-18259189 GCA_030674155.1 Stramonita haemastoma
GATAGATAGATAGATAGATAGATAGATAGATAGATAGATAGATAGATAGATAGATAGATAGATAGATAGATAGTAGATAGGTAGATACATCGATAGATTGATAGAAAAAAAGAGAGAGATAATTAGAGAGAGACAAATAGACAGCCAGACAGACAGGATATGACTTCACGACTTCTTTACAGACATAGACATACACACAGATAGATAGACAGTGACAAATGGATATGGTATAACTTTTGCATCATGTTTTTTTTTTCAAAAAGTCGGGCCTCACGTAACACTTGAACAAAAAAAACAACAACAGAAAATTGACATGAAACAGCGGCGGATGTGGTTTCTGTGGAATAATCATTATTTCATCTCGTGTCTTTTAAAGAACCAATTTCGCTTGCCCGATAAAACGCAGATCTGTTTTGTGTATCTGTTAATTTTACATGCATAGATTGTCACCATATTTTCTGATGCATTGACTAGATAAAAAGTCATCCTGCCACAAGCCAGCTGCTCAAATACATAGGTCTTGAGCATAAGACTGTAAAAACAAAGATATGTGTGATAACTAGATTTCAAAAGAAAAATGCAATACGTTTGAACAACGCTTTAAGGCAAAAAACCCCACACAAACCCTTATTTTCATCTTCTTCAGAATATTAATTAAAGATCACCTGCTCTGCTCCCTTTTGTTGTACTAGAAAGATACACCTACTAGTATGATACATTGAATTCACACAGACAGACAGTCAGACAGACAGACGGATACACACACACAGACACACAAACATTCAGACCCTCAGACCCACAGACATACGCAGGCACACACATGTGTGTGCACACACACACACACACACAAAGATATATAATACACACACACACACACACACACATATATAATTATATATATATATATATATATATATATATATATATATATATATATAATATATATATATATATATATATATATATATATATATATATATATATATATATATATATATATATATATATATATATAACACATAGCGAAAGTAAAACAACCAGCATATTATGGTTCCCCAATATTTCGGCTTTCGCCTTCCTCAGGGGTGTTTATTGCGATATGTTTAATACATCATCCCTGAAGTCGGAATACTGCTATCTTAAAGTGGGCAAAAACGGTTTCATACGCCAAAAAAGAGAAAAATCACTAAAGGTGAATCTCGGAGGTCTGTCTAGCCAACAAACTTTATAAAAAAAAAATCTATCAAAATTAGGAAGTAGAGTCCTAAGAGGTCAGACAGTCTAGATCAGGAGACTAACTACCTCAGGCCTGTAACTGTATCTCCTGTGTAAGCTGCCTGTCAATTATAGTGTTTGATTGACTGATTGGTTTGATTGGTTCATTCTTTTATATCGGGGATAATGGAATAAGCACTCGTGTGCTTTTTTATACATCCAGTCCCCGTGTGTATGCAGTTTTGTAAATGCCATCTGTTCCCACCGGCACACGATGACCTACTCTTACGAAAAGCGGAACAGGATTTAACGTGTGCGCAAGATGTTCTGCGTGCGTTCGCACACGGGGCCTCGGTGTAAAGTCTCATCCGAAGGACTTTTGGGGAGAGTGGAGTCAGCACTGATGTTAACTCCAGGAGAAAAATCTCCTCGGCTGGAATCGAACCCGGGTCGTCAAATTGCCAGCGCAATGTTCTGACCACTAGGCTGTCTGTCTCCCGTCTTTTTTTCTGTTCTGAATCTTTAATGCAACATACGCATTTTATTTCTTCTCTTTGGCTGTGTTGAGATCATTGCCTATCATCAGCGTAGACTAGACAAGCTCAAGAAGATTAGAATTTGTGTTTTGTTTAGCTTTTGTTTTATTTAGTTTTGTGTAGCATCACTGTGAAAAAAATATGTTTTGGTGGGTTTTTTTGTTGTTGATGTAAATTTTCAAAGTTTGGGCCATTCGTGGAAAGAAAGTTGTTGATATTTCTGTGCTGTAGCTACACTGATGAGACTAGTATAGTAAGGAGAGTTGGAAAGCCATGAAGAAAACTGGGGTCATTTGGCGGTGACCATTTTTTTTTGTGAAAGTGTGTAATGGAAAAGTAAAGCCCGTTTTTTTTCGTTTTCTTTGAAAAAATCTTGTAGAAGTTAGAGTAGTACGATGATTATAAGGCTATTGTCGCTTGTTCATTGTTTGTATTTGTGATTCTTTTGCCCTAGGTTGGTATTTCTCTGTTTGAATGAATCAGGCGTTTGCCGTAAAAAGTTTTTTTTTCTTATTTTTTTAAAAGCGTTTTTATCTCTCTCTCTCTCTCTCTCTCTCTCTCTCTCTCTCTCTCTCTCTCTCTCTCTCTCTCTCTCTCCCTCTCTCTCTCCTCTCTCTCTCTCCCTCTCTCTCTCTCTCTCTCTCTCTCTCTCCTCTCTCTCTCCTCTCTCTGTCTGTCTGTCTGTCTGTCTGTCTCTGCATGTCTGTCTGCCTGTCTATCTGTCTGTCTCTCTATCTCTCTCTCTCTCG
>CM060318.1:18264189-18266689 GCA_030674155.1 Stramonita haemastoma
TTCAAATCCTATAAAATTTTCAAATTCTTCTCCTACTTGTAATAGTGTTACACCATATGATAAACCTACATTATAAATAATATATTATACCTTTGAATGCCTATTCTTAGTTGTTCCTATCTAAAGGAAGTTTCTTATCTTGCGTCTAGTTGTCATTATGTAAGACAATTCACAAGCTGTTTTTTTTTGTTTATATTTTGTTTTTACTTTTTTTATTTTTATTTTTATTTTTTTAAAGAGGAACGTATATGCGAGGATGTCATTAATGCTATGTTATTGTGTATAAAAGCACTGTTGGTATTTGTTGATGTGCTATAGTCGTAACATAATATTTGAAAAAAAGAAGATTTTTAATAGTTTATAATACAGGATAACTATTCCTTAACAAAAAAGAGAAAGGGAACATTTTTTTAAAATTCTGATGAGTATCAAAACTCTAAAATGCGTTTAGCAAATGAAGATCTTGCTCCATTCTAAATCATGTATTTTCTTAAACTTGCTCTCCTTGTTTGTCCGTCTGTCTCTCTGTCTGTCTGTCTGTCTGTTTGTCTCTATCCCTGCCTCTCTCTCTCACGCACAGTCACACACACATACACACACACACGCACGCACACACGCACACACACACGTGCACGCACGAATGTGACCATGTGTGGTACAATTATGCAAATTAAGCTCCGCTTAATGGCTGTTTCATTAGGGATTCGGTTTAATGAAACATATTTCACTATCGCGAACTGTGTACATCATTACCAGTCACAAAGAGCACTTGCTGTGCAACAAGAAGCAGAAGGAGGAGAATTCCAATTCTCTCAACCTCCACTGCTAAAAACGTTATAAAAACAGATGCTCTATCACTTGCTTAAGTCTCAATTCACCACCACTAATAAGAACTTTATGCAGACCAATTCTGTATGACATGCTTAAATTTAGCTTCACCATCGCTGTTAGGAACTTGATACAAACTCATTCTGTATCACCTGCCTAATTTTCAATTCACCACCACCACTATTAAGAACTTGATGAAAACCAATGCACTATTACTTGCTTATTTTGCACTTCAACATCGTTATCAGGAACTTGATGCGAACCAATTCTCTTTTTATCACTTGCTTAATTTTCACTTCAACATTGATTTTAGAAACTTGATGTGAACATTTTCTCTATATATCACTTGCTTAACTTTCACTTCAACATCACTATTAGTAACTTGATGTGAACCAATTCTCTATATATCACTTGCTTAACTTTCATTTCAACATTGCAATCAGGAACTTGATGCGAACCAATTCTCTTTATATCACTTGCTTAACTTTCATTTCACCACTGCAGCCAAGACCTTTTTGCAAACCTATTCTCCGTCACACATGCTCAACTGTCAGCTAAACTCGTCTTATCTAGTATTCACGGAACATCACTGCGTCGATCCCACATCCCAACATCCCCACATCCATCCATCAACCCATAATCATGTAGACGGTCCTCAACCCATTCATCCACGCAAGGAAGCAGGTTTCTGTATCACATTCACGCCCCATCACTCAGCTGCCAGGCTTTATGATCATTATAAGCAATGGAACTTTTCACAGGAAAAGCTGATGTTCCTGTGGTGCACACATATTCACGATATTTCCACACCAGATGAACAGCTTCTGCATGTTTATGGTTGAGGTTAGCACAAGAGAAGACCAGGCACTACCATCCCACCTTGTCAGGGAGTACGGAAGAAGAAGGAGAAAGAGAAGGAAAGGAGGAGGAGGAGGAGGAGGAGGAGGAGGAGGAGGAGGAGGAGGAGGAGGAGGAGGAGGAGGAGGAGAGAAGAAGAAGAAGAAGAAGAAGAAGAAGAAGAAGAAGAAACAACAACAACAAAGCAATGAACAATGCGCGCACAGGGAGAATGCAAAGAAGGAGAAGAAGAAGAATGCAAAGAAGAATGCAAAAAATGAGATAGAGAGGAAGAGACAGAGAAATAGAGAGAATCAGAGAGAGAGAGAGAGACAGAGACAAAGAGGATGGTAGAAGAGACCAAAAAACCCACAGAAACACAGAGAAACAGACTGTCAGAGACAAGGCCACATAGACAAAACATCATTCCGCACATAGCCAGATGCTCAGGTAGTAAAAAGTCCATTAGTTTTGTTTCTGCAAATCACTGCTTGTGACGTGGTGTGAGGCTGACACTCTGGCAGCGAGGAATGGGAATCTGCCCCTTCACTATCCGCACGTCTATTGGCTTTCGCAGATGGATGCTGGTGAAACTACAACTACAGTTGTCTGCCTCTACTTTTTGTCTGTGTGTCTGATTCTCTGTCTGTGTGTCTGTGTGTCTGTCTCTCTGTCTGTGTGTCTGTGTGTTTGTCTCTCTGATTCTTTGTAAGTATGTAAATGAATAAGACAGAAAGAGAGAAAGTGTGATACATATAGATAGATAAATAGATAGATAGATGGATAGATAGATAGATAGATAGATAGATAGATAGATAGATAGATAGATAGATAG
>CM060318.1:18279189-18284189 GCA_030674155.1 Stramonita haemastoma
ACAAAGTTTGGGAAGCTTCGTTTCCTTGCAGCAAAAGTTCTCTTACTGTTTTTCTCTTTTGATCGAGTCTTTCTTTTATTCTTTACTTGCAATGAAAAACAACTTGATTTTAGTATTCTTTTTGATTACTGCTGGAACAATGAAGGTGGTAAAAGGTATTCCTAAAACCCAAGATGTCGTTGGGAAGCGAGATATCAGAGACCTCAGCTTCTCCTGTGGCCAGCAGATTGAGGGCAGCGCCCATCTCCTATCTACCGCTGCTTTACCTTTCTTGACCAAAAAGAGGGCTGGTACCTATTTACAGCTGGGTGAACTGGGGGGACTGTACAGAAGCTAAGGCGCACAAACGGGTTACCCATCCACATCGTATCCAACTCAATGCTACGTAAACTTAACTTGAAGACAGCCAGTGCTCTGACCACTGAGCTGTCCCATCCCCTGTTGAAAAAAACTCCAGCCAAAAAATTGTCTTTATTGTTTCATATAAACTAAAAATTACCAGGTAAGTTTTCCAACAAAACATATTCGTAGACTGGTTAAGTTTTGCTTTGCTTGATTTCAAAGTTTTTGTTATTGTTGCCATTCTGTTTTGCTTTAGAGCTTCGAGGTTCATATATGGTGGGATTTATTCGTATGCGACTGTTTTTCCCCACCCTTTAAGTAGCAAACTTTTGACTTCAAAATGAAACGTGTACTTCAAACTGTCCTGCTTCTAAGATAGAATAATGCCAGTGTACATGCGAATGGAAGCAGAGAGAGACAATGACAATAGTTTATTGTGATTTAAGCTTTTCAGCCCATTCACAAGGGGACAGTGGGAAAGGGATTGGGCACAACATATATTGAACAAAAACAAAAAATAAGAACAACAATAATGGCTGCAGCCCATGATATCTTCACGGCATGGGTTCCACGTCGTGGTACAAAGATAGAGATCCAGAGTCAGATAGATCATTGCAGGAAAGTGTTCATTCAGGTTGGCCACTGGCTCTTGCTATTATTTTACACAAAACACCGTGGAACTGAACTGGTGGAGTACACTATGCTGCTGTTCCATTACTCTCTCTCTCTGTCTCTCTTTCCCTCTCTCACACACACACACATACACACACACACGCATACACACACATGCGCGCACACACACACACACACTTACACACACACACACACACACACACACACACACACACACACACACACACACACACACACACACACACACACATTTACTCCCACACATGCCGTCACAATCACAATTATCCAAGCTGATATTGAACAACACCCATGATCACATGTAGAATATTCAGACTGGCATCAATCCTCTTTTTCATTTTTTTGCGATCTGCCAAAGTCCACAGCTGTAACCTAGAAAAAATGACACGTTCTTCCTCATTCAGGTGTTTAATATTCTTTTTCACAAACCAGTAGAAATCGGATGGTTCATCGGAGCTATCTGTCCACTTAAACTGGATCACCAAGTCGTCACTTTCACAGATAACAGTGTCAGGGGTACTGTCAGAAACAAACACTTTTCCAAACTCCTGGTTTCTACGGGTGTCCCTCAGTCTTCTCTGCAGCGATCTGTCCGTCAGCTGTGCCACGTAGTCCCTGATCAGCTCCACACTGCAGTCGATCTCTTTCGCCTTCTGTAGAGCAATGTCGCAGCTGTCTTCAGTGGTATCTGATGCACTACACACAGCAAGGTCAATTTCGTATTGCTGATCAGAGACTGTGTCTGCTTCTAGCGTGTTGACATCCCGTGACGCAGGGCGAAATTCCCGTGCTGAAGACATCACGTGCAACGGTGTGTTGTCAGAAGACAGGGGCGTGTTGGTGTGTGAGACAACGTGGCTTGTTGGCGGTGTTGGCATAAATAAAGTTGGCGAATTTTCAAAAGTGAAGGTCTCACCTGCCTCATTATTTTCTTTCCTTTTTGCTGTCTGTCTTCTTTCCTCTGTTTGCCGCCTTTCCTCTGCCTGTCTCCTCTCCTCTATTCGTCTCCTGTCACGATTCACTTGACTGGGAGGCTTTCTGCGAAAATGCTGGCAGGTAGATGTTTGTTGACCAGCCATGTTGACATTCTCACTGTCTGTCCTCAGTCGAAGTATTACTGTCGTATTGCTCCCTTCTCCGCAAATTCGCCAGGACGTCAGGTGACTGTCTTGCAGCAGGGCACTCAGGGTTGCTTCCAGTGCTGTTGGCAGTCCAACAACTGGCATTGTGCTGAGTGAATTGGTACTTTTAACCAAAAATTTGCGCAGCAAACAATTTTCCTGACTATCACCAAGGGAGATCACTCGCCCCGCCCGAAGCAGAGAGAGAGAGAGAGAGAGAGAGAGAGAGAGAGGAAGAGAGAGAGAGAGAGAGAGAGAGAGAGAGAGAGAGAGAGAGAGAGAGAAGACAGACAGACAGACAGACAGACAGACAGACAGACAGACAGACAGACAGACAGACAGAGACAGACAGACAGACAGACAGACAGACGACAGAGACTGAGAGAGACAGAGACAGACAGACACAAAGACAGAGACAGAGAGACAGAGACAGAGAGAGAAACAGAGACAGACAGACAGACAGACAGACAGACTGACAGACCGACCGACCGACAGACAAACAGAGACAGAGAGAGGTCCCAGTGGCATCGTAACTGTTCTCTTCATCACTAGTCACCATGCATAACAAAAGCGTGCCTGTTTCTACCATCGCCATTGCTCTGATTTCCATTTGTTCTCCCTTTTATGGCATATGCTTGGTAGAGGGACGGAATGGCCTGAGTGGTTAGAGCGTCGTGCATTGCGCTTGTGATAATTATGCTGACCCGGATTCGAACATCGTTCAAGGGGATATTTTCCCCTGAAGTTAACATTAGCTCCGACTCCAGTCTCCCCAAAAAGTCTTTCGGATGAAACTATAAACTATATGTCCTGTGTGCAAACACACGCAGAACGTCTTGCACACACGTTAAAACCGGGTCCGCTTTTCGGAAGAGTAGGCCATTGTGTGCTGGTGGGAACGGATATTACAATTTACAAAACTGCAGACACACGGGTATGAGATGTAAAAATGCACACAAGGGCTTATTCCGCTATCCTCGACATGAAACAATAAATGCATCATTCAATAAATAGAGGCTGTAGTGAGGTCCAAACCACGGAGTGAAAGTCTCATTCTGTCTGGCTTTAGCATTCTGTCTGGCTTTAGCATTCTGTCTGGCTTTAGCATTCTGTCTGGCTTTATCATCATGTCTGGCTTTAGCATTCTGTCTGGCTTTAGCATTCTGTCTGGCTTTATCATCATGTCTGGCTTTATCATCATGTCTGGCTTTACCTTTCTGTCTGGCTTTATCATTCTGTCTGGCTTTATCATTCTGTCCGGCTTTAGAATTCTGTCTGGCTTTAGCATTCTGTCTGGTTTATCATTCTGTCTGGTTTATCATTCTGTCTGGCTTTAGCATTCTGTCTGGCTTTAGCATTCTGTCTGGCTTAATTTTAACATTGTGTCTGGCTTAGTGTTATCATTGTGTCTGGCTTAGTGTTATCATTGTGTCTGGCTTAATTTTATCATTGTGTCTGGCTTAGTGTTATCATTGTGTCTGGCTTAATGTTATCATTGTGTCTGGCTTAATTTTATCATTGTGTCTGGCTTTAGCATTGTGTCTGGCTTTAGCATTGTGTTTGGCTTAATTTTATCATTCTGTCTGGCTCTATCATTCTGTCTGGCTCTATCATTCTGTCTGGCTCTATCATTCTGTCTGGCTCTATCATTCTGTCTGGCTTTATCATTCTGTCTGGCTTTATCATTCTGTCTGGTTTTATCATTCTGTCTGGTTTTATCATTCTGTCTGGCTTTATCATCAAGCTATATCGGTGGTCTAGAGGTAACACACCTGCCTAGAAAGTGAAAAGTCCAGGTTTCAAAGTGTGAGGTGGTTCGATCCCCGTTTGTGCTCGAAACTTTCCACAAATCAACTAGGCCGTGAATGGTAGTTAGGATACCTGTATTTCGATTGAAACGATAAGCTGAGGTCCTGTGTGCAACACGCATTTAGTGCACGTAAAAGAAACCACGGCAACAAAGACAGTTGTCTTTGGGAAAAATATGTAGACAAAAGCCACGCTGACAGGGGGAAATAAATGCACATGCAGACAAGAAAAGGAGAAAAAAAAGGGTGGCGCTGCTTTTGTGGCAACATTCTCTCTCCCGGAAGAACAACCTGAATTTTACGCAGAAAAACCTGCCTTGAATTCAAGGGGTATACAATAATACTGTACTTACTGTACTGTACTGCACTGTACTGTACTGTACTGTACTGTACTGTACTGTACTGTACTGTACTGTACTGTACTGTACTGTACTGTACTGTACTGTACTGTACTGTACTGTACTGTACTGTACTGCACTGCACTGCACTGCACTGTACTGCACCGCGCCGCACCGCGCGATGCTATGCTATGCTATGCTTTGCTATGCTATTACTATTGATAGTATGAGAACTATTAGGTGAGACCCTGTTTATTTTGAATCAGTTTAGGTACTACTTAACTACACTAACATTACCTGGCGGCAGTGCAGCTTCTTTTCCGGCTTGTAGCCTTACAGTGCCTTAAAATCCGATAAAAAGAAAGGTAAAGGTGTCCCATAACCTGTGTGGCCGTAGGGGAGCGAGGCGTCAGTGACCTCAGCTTCTCTAGGGGCCAGCATGTTGGGGGCGGCGCCCATCTCCTCTCCCTCGCTGCTTTACCTTCCCTGACCCTTAAGAGAGCAGGTACCCATTTACAGCTGGGTGAACTGGGGAACTGTACTGAAGCCAAGGCGCACAAACGGTCACCGATCCAACTGGTAACCACGCTCGACGCTGCTTAACTTGACTGGGGGAAAGCGAGCGCTCTGACCACTGAGCTATCCTGTCCCCTTATCAGAGATACCGATCTTTTAATCTAGGTTTAACATCATGATTGATCACATCATATAAAAAAAAACTATCAGATCAGAGCGAGTGC
>CM060318.1:18295669-18303169 GCA_030674155.1 Stramonita haemastoma
GGCTAACTCTTTCATAGTAACTTCATTTCCAGACGTAATAAGCATGTTTAACCGATGTAGACATGGTTGGTGTAAAAACTTTTGGGGTATAAACTGTTTTCTCAATTCGGAAAGTTGTGAACAACCAAATAGGAAATGGATTTTTTCTTCAATAGAAATGTTACAAAGAGGACAAACCAAATCGCTCTCATTTGCTTGTCTATAGTAAAAATGATGCGTTTTTAATTCTGAGATACCAAATCTGAATTTTGTTAATATTCTTTTCAAATGCCTATCCATTTTCATTGTTAGATATAAAGAAATGCAATGTGATGGATTGATTAGACTATACATTTCACATCGGCTACTATTTTCAATGTGTGTATGCCAGTCCTGCCACTGACATGCAATCAGTCTTTCACGCAAAAGTCGTAAGAACAATGAGTGATTTTCAACACCCTGGTTAAGCCATACATAACCAAAACCGTTTTCATATAACTTTCTTTTTACTTTAGTAACCCAGTTTGATTTACCCTTTTCATCTAACAAATATAACATTCTATAAGCTATATGGGGAAGTCTATACTGTTCCATTTGAGTCAGTTTCAACCAATAGTAAATGCACCTATGAGCTGCAACAATGTGTAATGGGTAACGGTTTGTTTCTCCATAGACAAGACTATTAGGTGTTTTTCCAGATACACCAAGAAATTTCTTAAGGGCAAATAAATGGACTTTCTCACTATGAATAGATGCTGCTTCAAGTCCCCATATCTCAGCACCATACAAAGCAACTGGCTGTACTTGTGCATCAAATAGTTTCATGAATAAACAAAAAGAAGAATTGTTCAGCTTAGTTAAATTCTGCATTATCAAAATTAAAGCCCTTTTTGCCTGACATGCAAGATCTTTACAAGCAAACATAAAACTCAAACGTGTCGAAAAATAGAGTCCTAAATATTTATATGCATTAACCACAGGCATCATTACACCATCAAAAGTCCATCTTTCTCTCGCAGCAAGATAGCCACCTTTTCTGAAAACAATTATATTACTTTTAGACATATTGACTATCAGTTGAGCTTTCGACGCTGATCTTTGTAAACAGTTAAGCTGATTTTGAAGACCTACAATAGTTTCAGATATCAATGCAACATCATCAGCGAAAAGCAAAATGAACAATTCTAAGGCATCATCTTGAAAAGAAACACCATGTCTTCCAAATTCAAGAACTTCTCTAGTTATTTCATTGATAAATAAAGAAAACAAAACAGGGCTGCACACATCCCCTTGCTTAACACCAGTAGTACAGTTGATACAATCAGTTAAAGCACCACCACATCTAATCCTAGCTTTCACACTGTTATACATGCTCATAATACAAACAAGTAATTTACCAGAAATTCCATTTTTTACCAAAATAGGCCATAGGATACTTCTATTGACAGAATCAAACGCCTTCTGAAAATCAATAAAGGCAACATACAACTTACGGTTTAAACTAAATTGTTTCTGTACACATGCAAATAATGTAAATATATGATCTATTGTTGAATAGTTGCGCTTAAAACCAGCCTGAAATTCGTCTGTTATGTTATTTGCTTCTACCCATTCCTGAAGTCTATGATTAATAATTGAACTATAAAGTTTACTTGCAATATTACAAATCGAAATACCTCTGTAGTTGTTCGGATCAGCAGTAACACCTTTCTTATACAAGGGAATTACAATAGATTCAGACCAAGCTTCTGGAAAAATACCTTTATCAAATAAAGCATTAAACAAAGTTACAAAGAAACTGATAACTTGACCACATCTAACAGAATTCTTCAAAAATTCTCCAATGATACCATCAATACCTGCTGCTTTTTTATCTTTAATTTTCCTTATGGCTAGAAGAACCTCATCTTCAGCAATCGGACGATTAAATTCACAGGCTTCATCTCTTATTTCATTTTCAGCTATTTCATCAGCATGCATGCTTGCAGAATCTTTTTCAAGTAAGTCTCGAAAATGCCGATACCAAGTATCAGCATCTATTGTGTTATGGGGCTGCTTTTTCTTAGAAGAAATGTTGTGCATATTGTTCCAAAATGTTTTCTGATCATTCATTGAAAGAGTCAATTTATCAATCATAGCCTCGTTATATTCTCGTTTCTTTCTCTCTAAAAGATGCTTATACTCACGTCTAGTACGACAGTAGTTATCTCTATCTTCTTTTGTTAGAGTACGTCTATATTTCTGCAGCAAATTACGGACAGACTTCTTAAGATTACTGCATTCCTTATCGAACCAACTACATACACTACTAATTTCACTGTTTTTAAAAGTCTTTTTCATACATTCAGCCGCATCTTTAAGACAACCATTGAACAGACTAAGTGCAGTGTCGACATCTGAATCAAGGTAAATAATCGCCTCATCCAATCTACTCTGTATGTCTTCTGAGCACAACTTATCGAAAAAATCTTCAGAACAATAATCTTTCCATACATATTTTTCCACAGTATATGATTGCGTACTTTTTGTTGACTTGTTTGGGTTATTTCGAGGGAACTCTATATACAACTCTACAGGCATATGGTCTGATTCTAATCGTTCACTTACCATGAGCTGACAATGATCAATAAACATCAAAAATAAATCACAAGACACAAGAAAATAATCATTCACACTACTACCAGCATCAGAAATAAAAGTATAACGACCAACAGAATCACCAGAACAAACGCCATTTAAAATATGTAGATCCAGAACCGTGCACATGTTGAGCAACAATTTCCCATAATTATTTAATTTCTCATCCTCCGAATTTCGATCCAGTCTAATGGGATGATTGACATGAAAATTCAACATCGGAACCAAAATTCCCACAAACATGAGGTGTATTAGACGTTCTACTATTTAAGTCTCCACATAACAGCATATACACCTCATCTGAATCAATCAAATAATCACATAAAAAATTTTCCAGTGACGATATACCATTATCGATATCGTAATGCACATAATATGGTGCACCCTCTGGAGGAATGTAAGTACACACAAACAAAACATCTTTCAGTGTACCAAATAAAGACTTGTTGATCCGAAACGCACATGTGTTATGAAGGGTGGTTTTAATTTGTTTTTCATATTTACAGAGACTCTTTTTAACAAGACAAATAACCCCCCCGGATTGTCTCCCCTGATTTGACAATTTCAAAGCAGGTATACAGAACAACTCGTACTCTACAAAACAAATGTTTTCAAAGCATTCAACAAACGTTTCAAGTAAACAAACAAAATTAAAGGAATGTACATATGAAACAAATTCATTATCAGACATTTTTTTCAACAGACCATGAATATTCCAACTCAAAAAAGAAAACGGAAGATTGTCATTTTTATCATTTTTATCATTTTTGTTTACAAAACAATCTGTTGCCCCCTCTGTGCCACACGCACGTGCGCCATCTGGCAGGGAAGGACCAGCGCTATTTGCCACAGTCTCCGCCATGGCAGAGCTAGCATCACGCTCGGCACGTGAGGGGAGCAAGTCACAGAACTGGCCAAACGGGGTCTGGGTTTTTCTGTCACAACCCGGTGTTTTATCAAAATTACCACCCTCAGCAAAATCAACCAATGGCCGGCCAAACCCCTATTTCAAAACACAGAGATCCCCACCATCATTCACGCCATACTTCACACCATCAATAAACAAATGATCAAAAACTAATTTTGCTTGTTTGCCGTCAGCACGTGCCTTTTTGAAGTGTGGTGCCAATTGCTTCCTGATATTTCTGACACGTGCAGTAAAGTCCTCATTGATGAACACATTGGTTCCCCTCAGCTTCTGTCTGGCCCTCAGGATGGTTTGCTTCTGTTTGAAAAAGGTGCAGCACGCTATGATGGGGGAATCTGACCTGGAGTTGAGACGATGGACACGGTCAAACTGAATGTCTTCAGTCAGTTCCAGCTGGTCAGTGACCATGTCTTTCAGTCTCCCCTCACAGTCTGTACTGGTTTCACCGGAGAGTTTCGGCAATCCGTGGACGATGATGTTGTTCCTCCTCGATCTTCCCTCCAGGTTGTCCACTTTCTTCGTCAGGTTCTGGTTCTCCTTCCGCAGACTCTTCACCTCTCCCCTCAGCTGCTCCACCTCTCCCCTCAGCTCCTCACGCAGCTGACTCATTTCCCCTGTCAAATTGTCCATTTTCTCATTCAGCGCTGTGTTCATGGAGTGCAGCGTACTGAGGACATCTGCTATAGACTGCTCCAGGTTCGAGGCGCGTTAAGTAGGAGAAGAGGTGGCATCACTGATGTGGTCGGCACTGGGCAGTTTGCTCTGGCGGTAGCTGTCACGCTTGGGTGGTCCGGGATTCAGCTCAACGTCTCCACACCGCTGCAAAAAGTCGCCGTAGAAAAGTTGAACTAGGAGCAATCCTACCACGACACCGGCCTGCAGGTTGCGCATTTTCAATGTCCGGGTGAAAATTTTGCTTTTGAAACGGCGGTACATAAAGTTCAGAAAGACGAACATAAAACTGCCACATTTTGGCCTAAAAGACAATGGTTCTGCTGGCATGACTCTTTGCACAGGTCCTTGCAGAAAACTGGTACAGGTGATGATCCAGAACTACAGTAACCAGTCACCAAAAGACAGAGCGCTGTGACACAGCCTGTCACTGAAGGCGTGCAAGATTAACCCCGAGAGGAGAGAGAGAGAGAGAGAGAGAGAGAGAGAGAGAGAGAGAGAGAGAGAGAGAGAGAGAGAGAGAGAGAGAGGGAGGGAGGGGAGGAGAGAATGAGAGAGAGAGTGTGTGTGTGTGTGAGAGAGAGAGAGAGAGTGAGAGAGAGAGAGAGATGTGTGAGAGAGAGAGAGAAGTAGAGAGATGAGAGAGAGAGAGAGAGAGAGAGAGAGAGTAGGGAGGAGGTGAGTAGAGAGAGAGAGGTGGATGAGTGGTGTGATGTGTGTGCGTGCACACGCTATGTGTGGGTATGTGCGCGCGCGTGTTGTTCATGTGTGTTAGTGTGTGTGTTATTTTTGTGTTTTGTAAATGTGCTTGCATCATCTTTTTTTTGTTTGGTCGATGAGGGTGGATTTCTTTGTAAACTCCACTTTCTTAGAAAAAAAGTTCACGAATTTTTTTTTTAAACTTGCACGTTTTGCAGTTTTCAACTCTGCCTGTGGACTATGCATGCTAAGCACAGAGCCAGTCTCCTCCTGCCTGGAACATGCAACCACATCACACAGACCCAGGGGATGTCGCCGCTGTCCTCATGGATGTACAAGTACGCATTAGTGTGCCTGCCTGCATGTGTTTGTGTTCCTGTGAGAGAGAGAGAGAGAGAGAGAGAGAGAGAGGAGAGAGAAAAGAGAGAGGGGGGGGGGGGACGAGAGGGAGGGAGAGGGAGAGAGAGAGTGTGTATGTATGTATGTATGTATGTATGTATGTATGTATGTATGTATGTATGTATGTATGTATGTATGTATGTATGTATGATGTATATGTATAATTATGTGAATGTATATGCTACTGCTGCTGCTAATAATAATGATGATAATGATGATGATAATAATAATAATAATATTAATGATAATAATAATAATAATAATGATGATGATGATGATGATGATGATGATGATGATGATGATGATGATGATGATATAGTGATGGTACATATTATTATTATTATTATTATTATTATTATTATTATTATTATTATTATTATTATATAATAATAGTAATGATAATAATAATAATGATAATGATAATAACAATAATAATAACAATAATGATAGTAATAATAACAAATGAAAATTAAAATGTACGCACACACGCACGCACCCACGCGCACGCACACACACACACACACACACACAGCCACACACACAGACACACACACACTCACAGACACAGAGACACAGAGACACACACACACACTCACTCACACACACACACACACACACACACACACACACACACACACACACACACACACACACACACACACACACACACACACACACACACACACACACACACACACACAGAGAGTTTGGCAGAGTGACGAGGATTTCGGCTGTTGAAGACAGGAACAGATTTGAGATGAAACAGGATGGACGAAATCTTAGGTTGGAAATAAATGTGTCTCGAGGCTGGATTAGATTATAAAGTGCCATTAGTGAGCTTTTGACAAAGGGAGAGAGGGAGATCATTCCAGATCGATGGACCAGAAATAGAGAAAGCGTGACCGTCAAGTATGGATTCGTTAAATTTAGGAATTGGTAAGCACAGGCTATCTGCAGCAGAGTGGAGGTAGCAGGGACCATACAGCTAGATGGAGACAGTCACAGAGGCAGGAGTGTGCTTTCTGTGGAGACTTCTATGTGTGTTTGTGTGTGTGTGTGTGTGTGTGTGTGTGTGTGTGTGTGTGTGTGTGTTTGTGTGTGTGTGTGTGTGTGTGTGTGTGTGTGTGTGTGTGTGTGTGTGTGTGTGTGTGTGTGTGTGTGTGTGTTCATTCAGTTCATTCGTTTACTCTTTTACATCAAGAATAATGTAACAAGCACTCATGTGCTTTTTATCTCCAGTCCCTCTGTGTATGTAGTATTTTAAATTTTGTCATCTGTTCCCAGTGGCATACAAGGGCCTACTGTTTCGAAAAGGGGACCAGGATTTGTGTGTGTGTGTGTGTGTGTGTGTGTGTGTGTGTGTGTGTGTGTGTGTGTGTGTGTGGTGTGTGTGTGTGGTGTGTGTAAGAGTGAGTGCGTACTTCTATTTTGAGGAAGTATTCTGAAGAAAAGAGGCAGTTTGGTGATATATAGCACATTCTATGCAAAGTTAGTAAAAATTAACCTGAGAGTCGTGCAATATCAAGGCACTTTGCGACTTAATGTAAATCTTCTATAGGTTAAGTGCGTTGGATATTTGGCCTTGGGAGGTGTGTGTGCGTGTGTTTGGATGGGGGGGGGGAACTAAAAGGTTTAGACTTTGAACTTGACGTGACTGTTATCGAAGCCACTGAAACAGAGTAATAGGACATGCTAATGTGGATTTCGTGGTCGGTGGGGCTATAAACACAGTAAACATTTAATAAAAGTCACGACGTAGAAAATAACAACTTGCCAAAAAAGCCACTGTGTGTATGTGTGTGGATGTGTGTGTGGATGTGGTGTGTGTGTGTGTGTGTGTGTGTGTGTGTGTGTGTGTGTGTGTGTGTGTGTGTGTGTGTGTGTGTGTGTGTGTGTGTTGTGTGTGTGTGTGTGTGTGTGTGTGTGTGTGTGTATGCGCGAGCGTATGTTTGTGTGTATATATGTTTGGGGGGTATGAGAATGCGTGCGTGTATGCATTCATGTGTGTGTGAGCGTGCGTGTGTGCGTACGTGCGTGTCAAGTCAAGTCAAGTCAAGTCAAACTTTCATTTCCAGATGGTTCATTGAATAAGCAGTGCACTTGCTTTTTTTTTATCAAGCCATCCATCTAAGAAAAAAGAGTGTGTATTTGTGTGCGTGTGTGTAGTGTACACAAAAGAAAACATC
>CM060318.1:18318169-18320669 GCA_030674155.1 Stramonita haemastoma
CTTGTTTTTCTCTCTCTGTCTGTCTGGTTTCCCTCTCTCTGTCTGTCTCTGTCTCTGTCTCTGTCTCTTTGTCTGTCTGTCTGTCTGTGTCTGTGTCTGTCTGTCTGTCTGTCTGTCTGTCTGTCTCTGTCTTTGAGTCTCTCTCTCTCTGTTTGTTTATCTGTCTGTCTCTGTCTCTCATCCTCTGCATATCTATCTATCTTTTGTATGTCTCTCTCTCTCTCTCTCTCTCTCTCTCTCTCTCTCTCTCTCTCTCTCTCTCCTCTCTCTCTCTCTCTCTCTCTCTCTCTCTCTCTCTCTCTTTCTCTCTCCCTCTCACTGTCTCTCTCTCTCTCTCTCTCTCTCTCTCTCTCTCTCTCCTCTCTCTCTCTCTCTCCTCTCTCTCTCTCTCTCTCTCTCTCTCTCTCTCTCTCTCTCTCGTTGTCTCTCTCTCTCTATCCCGCTGTCTCTATCCCGCTGTCTCTGTCTCTTTCGGTCCCTTTCTGTCTCTGTCTGTCTCTGTCTCTCTGTCTCTGTCTCTCTGTCTCTCTGTCTCTGTCTGCCTCTCTCTCTCTCTCTCTCTCTCTCTCTCTCTCTCTCTCTCCTCTCTCTCTCTCTCTCTCTCTCTCTCAGTGAAATGTGCTTTCTTCTGGCAAAAAGTGCAGTTTTCATGAACAACCACGTGGGCGAGTTCTTCAAGACCACGGTTGGGGTTCGCCAGGGCTGCCTTCTCTCACCTGTACTCTTCAACCTCTTCCTCGAAAACATCATGACAGAGACACTGCAAAACCACCACACTTCCATCTCCATTGGTGGAAGACCCCTTTGCAACCTCAGATTTGCAGATGACATTGACCTCATGGGCAGCAGCAAACAAGAACTGCAAGTCCTCACAGACAATTTAACAGATCGAGCGAGCGCATACGGCATGGAGGTCAGTACAGAGAAATCAAAGATCATGGTCAACAGCGCAAGTAATGACATCACGGAAATAAAGATGAATGGAGAAACACTAGAAGAGGTGAGCCAATTCAAATACTCAGGCTCCATCCTAACAAAAGATGGCACATCAAACAATGAAGTGAAAGCTCGCATTGCATCAGCAACATCTGCTCTAGTCAGACTCGAGAAGATCATCAGAAGCAACAACATCAGCTTCGGCACCAAATACCACCTTTACAAATCCCTCGTGATATCTATCCTCCTATATGGATGTGAATCATGGACTCTGACAGCAGAGCTAGAGAGGAGAATCCAAGCATTCGAGAACAAGTGCCACAGAAGACTTCTCAAAATATCATACAAAGAACACAAGACCAATAACTATGTGAAAGAAGAAATCAAAAAGCGTGTGGGCCCCCAAGAGCCTTTGCTCTCCACCATAAAGAGGAGAAAGCTGATGTGGTTTGGTCACACCACAAGACACAACACCCTAGCAAAAACCATCCTGCAAGGAACAGTCGAGGGCAAGAGAAGAAGAGGCCGCCAAAAGAAATCATGGGTTGACAACATCAAAGACTGGACCGCCCAACCCCTACAACACCCTCCTACTAGCCACACAGGATCGTGAAGCATGGAAAAAGATCTCTGTTGCGTCTTCTCTCATGTCCCCCCTACGTCCTTTGGGACATGGGACTGAGTGAGTGAGTGATATTATTAGATGTTTTCTTTATCACATCATGTTTTGTAAGCTTAAATTTTGTTGTAAATTCGACATTACTGACAAGCATGTCTCTTGCAGCCCCTCCCCCCCCCCCCCCCCCCCCCTCCATTTTTTTTTTCTTCATCTGTTTGTATAATGGCCTGTGGCCGATGTACAATAAACATCCGAGTTCCGAGTTCCGAGTTCCGAGTTCTCTCTCTCTCTCTCTCTCTCTCTCTCTCTCTCCTCCTCTCTCTCTCTCTCTCTCTCTCTCTCTCTGTCTCTCTGTCTCTGTCTCTGTCTCTGTCTCTGTCTCTCTCTCTCTCTCTCTCTCTCTCTCTCTCTCTCTCTCTCTCTCTCTCTCTCTCTCTCTCTCTCCTCCTCTCTTCTCCTCTCTCTCTCTCTCTCAGTGAAATGTGCTTTCTTCTGCCAGAAATATTCCATTGAAAGATTGTAGCAAAAAATATGCTAGTGCTGATGGTTTTCCGAGACTTGGGGAAAATAGGGACAAGCAACTGATAAATGACTCCTTGGTGTTCTGTCTCTCTGTCTGTGTTTCCCTCCCTGTCTCTCTGTCTGTTTGTGTTTCCCTCTCTGTCTCTCTGTCTCTGGTTGCATGTCTGACTATCAGTCAGTACATTTGTCCGCCAGCCTGTTTGTCTGTGAATGGTGTGTGTGTGTTGTGTGTGTGTGTGTGTGTGTGTGTGTGTGTGTGTGTGTGTGTGTGTGTGTGTGTGTGTGTGTGTGTGTGTGTGCGTGTGTGCGTGTGTGTGTGTTTATTTTAGTTGGGTTTTTTAATTCATTCTTTTATTTCGAGAATAAGGGAATAATCACTCATGTGAGTGTTTTTCATATCCAGTGTTTGAGTGAGTGCGTGCA
>CM060318.1:18323169-18325669 GCA_030674155.1 Stramonita haemastoma
AAGTTCCATTGCTTATAATGATCATAAAGCCTGGCAGCTGAGTGATGGGGCGTGAATGTGATACAGAAACCTGCTTCCTTGCGTGGATGAATGGGTTGAGGACCGTCTACATGATTATGGGTTGATGGATGGATGTGGGGATGTTGGGATGTGGGATCGACTCAGTGATGTTCCGTGAATACTAGATAAGACGAGTTTAGCTGACAGTTGAGCATGTGTGACGGAGAATAGGTTTGCAAAAAGGTCTTGGCTGCAGTGGTGAAATGAAAGTTAAGCAAGTGATATAAAGAGAATTGGTTCGCATCAAGTTCCTGATTGCAATGTTGAAATGAAAGTTAAGCAAGTGATATATAGAGAATTGGTTCACATCAAGTTACTAATAGTGATGTTGAAGTGAAAGTTAAGCAAGTGATATATAGAGAAAATGTTCACATCAAGTTTCTAAAAGCAATGTTGAAGTGAAAATTAAGCAAGTGATAAAAAGAGAATTGGTTCGCATCAAGTTCCTGATAACGATGTTGAAGTGCAAAATAAGCAAGTAATAGTGCATTGGTTTTCATCAAGTTCTTAGTAGTGGTGGTGGTGAATTGAAAATTAGGCAGGTGATACAGAATGAGTTTGTATCAAGTTCCTAACAGCGATGGTGAAGCTAAATTTAAGCATGTCATACAGAATTGGTCTGCATAAAGTTCTTATCAGTGGTGGTGAATTGAGACTTAAGCAAGTGATAGAGTATCTGTTTTTATAACGTTTTTAGCAGTGGAGGTTGAGAGAATTGGAATTCTCCTCCTTCTGCTTCTTGTTGCACAGCAAGTGCTCTTTGTGACTGGTAATGATATACACAGTTCGCGATAGTGAAATATGTTTCATTAAACCGAATCCCTAATGAAACAGCCATTAAGCGGAGCTTTAGCAATTTGCATAATTGTACCACACATGGTCACATTCGTGCGTGCACGTGTGTGTGTGCGTGTGTGCGTGCGTGTGTGTGTGTGTGTGTGTATGTGTGTGTGACTGTGCGTGAGAGAGAGAGGCAGGGATAGAGACAGACAGACAGACAGAAAGACAGACGGACAAACAAGGAGAGCAAGTTTAAGAAAATACATGATTTAGAATGGAGCAAGATCTTCATTTGCTAAACGCATTTTAGAGTTTTGATACTCATCAGAATAAAAAAAAATGTTCCCTTTCTCTTTTTTGTTAAGGAATAGTTATCCTGTAATATAAACTATTAAAAATCTTCTTTTTTTCAAATATTATGTTACGACTATAGCACATCAACAAATACCAACAGTGCTTTTATACACAATAACATAGCATTAATGACATCCTCGCATATACGTTCCTCTTTAAAAAAAAAAAAAAAAAAAAAGAAGTAAAAACAACAAAACAAAATATAAACAAAAAAAACAGCTTGTGGATTGTCTTACATAATGACAACTAGACGCAAGATAAGAAACTTCCTTTAGATAGGAACAACTAAGAATAGGCATTTAAAGGTATAATATATTATTTATAATGTAGGTTTATCATATGGTGTAACACTATTACAAGTAGGAGAAGAATTTGAAAATTTTATAGGATTTGAAGAACTCAAAGTAGAATTTGAAAAAAAAAATCAAAGTAGAAGAAGAACAACAAGAAGAACTAGAACAAAAAGAACAAGAGCAAGAAGAACAAGAACAAGAAGAACAAGAGCAAGAAGAAGAAGAACAAGATCAGGGGAAGAAGAATGCAAAGAAGTAGAAGGATGCAAAGAAGAAGGAAAATGCTAAGAATAAGAATGAGAATGCAAAGAAGAATACAAGGAAAAAGAAAAAATGCAAAGAAGAAGAAGAAAACATAGAAGAAGAGGAATGCAAAATATAATGCAAAGAAGAAGTATGTAAAGAAGAAGAGTGCAAAGAAGAAGACGACGAAGAAGAAGACGAAGATGAAGACGAAGAATGCGAAGAGGAGGAGGAGGAGGAAGAAGAAGAAGAACAAGGAGAAGAACAAGAAGAAGAGGAACAAGAACAAGAACAAGAGCAAGAAGAAGACACATAAAAGGAAAAAAGAAAAAAAAAATCGGTAACATTACGAAAAGAACAAATTTGCATACTAATAAAAAGAAACATGAACTTTGTTAGATCATCTTTAAGAAACCATTAACAAATAAAATTAGATACTTACCGAGCTTTCAAGTCTGTACACTTATAACACAATATAGAAAAAAAAATGCTGATGACAAATCCAGGAGATAAACTAAAGAAAAAATAACCGCAAAAAAACAATAAGTATGGAAACGAAGGTAACAAAGGGAACAAAATTTAATGAGAACCAAATGCAAAATATATCAGTAACTATAAAACATGGAAATCCCAACAAAGTTTAACCTCAAAGTATTGTTGATATGGAAATCCGCTTTACTCTAAACGGCTCATATACTGCGAGTAATAACACCCGTGTCCTGTGCATCTCAAGAAAAAAAGAAACGTCTAAATCAATGATACTCGCACAT
>CM060318.1:18335669-18345669 GCA_030674155.1 Stramonita haemastoma
CATCACTGAGTGACCACTGGCCAGCCAAATGAAGGGGAGAAGTCAGACGTTGTACCACCCACCTCTGTTCGTTAGCCTTGTCTGTCCATCTATAGGATTTGTCTTCTTTTTGTAAGTGTAGCCATAATCTAAGCCGGCATCTAAACGTCTGCCTTTATTTCTGTCAGTGTCTGTCATTCTCTCTGACTCTGTTTCTGTCTCTCTGTCTCTGTCTCTGTCTGTCTCTCTGTCTCTGTCTCTGTCTCTCTCTCTCTGTCTCTCTCTCTCCTGTCTGTCTGTCTGTCTGTCTGTCTCTTTCTCTTTCTCTTTCTCTTCTCTCTCTCTCTCTCTCTCTCTCTCTCTCTCTCTCTCTCTCTCTCTCTCTCTCTCTCTCTCTCTCTCTCTCTCTCTCTCTCTCTCTCTCTCTCTCTCTCTCTCTCTGTGTTTTTCTCACACACACACACACACACACACACACACACACACACACACACACACACACACGAACATACACACACATGAACACACACACACACACACACACACACACACACACACACACACGCACAGAGACACACACACACACACACAGACACACACACACACACACACTGAAGTTTAGAGGTAGAACAGTGTGGTATACAGTACAGGTTAAAAGACAATGCCAAAAACACAGACCAATGACATACTGACTGGCTGAGTTACTGACTGACTGGAATGAATAATTCCTTGATTGCTTACTTTCCACATCCACCCTGTCTCACTTGGGAGAATGAGCCATCAATGATGGTTTTATGCGTCCCTTTGTAATGGGCGGTGCATGGTAGAAAATCTCCCTTCACGTATCTCAGATCTTTATCAAATCTTCCAAACCAACTGTTCTCTTGACTGAACCCTCTTCTTTTTTTTCCTCTTTTTCTGGATTTGCTTTGTAAATTTGATTAATTGATATATTAAAATTTTGTTGTCGATGTCTGAAGGTTGTCCGAAGATGTTGTCTGATCTGTTGTCTTATTCTTCTACCACTGTTTTTTTGTCATTTTTTTTATCACCGGGTTATTTTTATAGAACTTGTTAATAACCTTCCTTGAATGTTTCTCTACTGAGAATTCCACAGAGAGCCTGTCACTGTAAGGGTTGTAGGGGTTTGTTTTTTGGTTCTCTTTCCAATTTTTGTTGTTCATTTAGGCCTATGGTTCAGAATAGACATCATACTTGATTGATCTAATGCTAGTTTTGGTTTCAACTATTGTGTGTTTTGACTTTCAATTAGTTTCTGATGCTATGATTACTCTTCTCATTATCTCTTATTACAGTTACACTTTTTATTTTTATCTACCTATCTCCTGAAACACTCACTTGCTACCGATGTTGCCATCACCATCATCATCATCATCATCATCATCACCATCACCATCATCATCATCATCATCATCATCATCATCATCTTCTTCTTCTTCTTCTTCTTCTTCTTCTTCTTCTTCTTCTCTTCTTCTTCTTCTTCTTCTTCTTCTTCATCGTCATCGTCATCGTCGTCGTCGTCGTCGTCGTCGTCACCACCACTAATACCACCACAACCATCACTGTCGTCATCGTCAACAACATCATCATCATGATCGTCATCATTAGCATCACTACCTACACTACTACCATCCCCACTACCACAATTACATCTAAGTGTTGCTTGAAGCGCAGTTTTGTAACTACCTGCAAGACAACACTCTCCCTCGTGACGCCTTGTGTGACTGATATTTTTCTTAAGCCAGCTCCAACCTCCCTGAGGATTCATTTCCGATGGTCATTGTCTTACAGCCGTCAGACAGTTATCTTCTTCACTGACCAGTGCGATGACCGCCTGACCACCGCCCACAGAAAACGGACAGGTTAGATTCCAGTCACGCAATACCCCGCAACCTCCTCCCATGCACTTCAAGCTATCTTCTCATGAAGAACATGTGCGTCATCATATACCCTTTATGTGACATTCTGTAACAGATTACAAAACTGTCACGTGTTTTAGTCATTTTTTGATTATATACATTTAAAGAATATATAATGCTGGAGATAAGGAGAGAAATTAAATATGGGCATGCGTCAGAAGCATACAGAAATGGATTCCAAACAGCTGTCTTTTACCTTTACTTAAAATGCTTTATTTTGCCTTTAGAGTTTTGTTAATGCAATAAAGGATTAGAAGAGCAAGGAAAAAGAAAACAAAAAATTCCCATTTTAATCGTTAACAGGGATGTTTAGGGGAAAAACCAACTAAGTGGTAAATAGGTACACACACACACACACACACACACACACACACAACACACACACACACACACACACACACACACACAACACACACACACACACACACACCACACACAAGATTCAAGATTCAAGATTCAAGATTTAATTCCTTTCACCCTTTTGGGGCATGGAGGATAACAAACAAGTTCAACAGGAGAAAGAAACCTTACAGCAAAACATCCAAAAGTATTATCAATATCAACAGGAACTGAAAAGCAAGAATTCATCACAAAATAATAAACAAACAATATTAAAGACTCATGACATTTTTTTTAAGGTATGTAAATTTCTGTAAAAGACACAATCTACACAGGTTAAAGGCATCAATCAAATTTCAAAAAATACCTGCAGTTCTTATGATTTTGATAGAGACAGAGAACTTTTCTAGATTTACATTTCATCAGCCTGCAAAATTATAACTGGACATGGGTTGACGAAAATGCCGAGGAATAAAATCTTGCCGTAATGTGTAAAGTGGGGACATTCCATGATAAATGAAATTCATCCCCTTAACAGACATATTGCATTTTGAACATACTCTTTCATCCCGTGGTATGTTATGGAAACGTCCAACCTCAATAGGAACACACACACACCACACACACACACACACACACACACACACACACACACACACACACATACATACACAGCATGCACATGTGCATGCACTTACTGCACACATTAAAGACCGCTCCACCTTTGGAAGAAGTGGCCATTTTGTTCGGTAGGAGCAGATAAAAAAAAAATAATGTACGAACAGCAAGCACATGAAAACTGGATTTATTCTTATTCTAATTGGAAAGGTTTGTTTCGGCCGATTATTTTTTAGGTTTGTTTGTTTGCTAGTTGTTTTTTCTGTCTCCGTGTCTGTTTTTCTGTCGGTCTCGATGTCTTTCTGTCAGTCTATCAATCTTTAGCTTTCTGTCTATGTATTTATTTTACTCTTCAGGTTTACTTTTTAGATTCTTTCGTTTACTTTAAAATTCTTTAACCAAGGCAGCATTATCTTTACCGAGCATTTCTATTCTTAAATAATCTTAATGCGTATTATCATGTTATTATACTAAAGAAACACACAGGACATTGTCAACAGTAACAATATCCCAACAGAAAATACTCTTGAAGAAACACTACACAGGGATACAAGACCCCACTACACATGCTGCTGTGCTGCTGCTGCTGCTGCTGCTGCTGCTGCTGCTGCTGCTGCTGCTGCTGCTGCTGCTGCTCCTGCTGCTGACAATGATGATGATGATGATGATGATGATAATGTTCTTGCTGTTGGCATTCCCCTGTTAAACATCCCAAGCCATTCAGAATATACACTTTATCTCACTCAGCACACCTTGAAATCACTTTAACACTTGCAAATTCGTCCAATACTATAACAAGTACATATTTGACACACATTGCTGTTTTCCAGAATTACATCATCTTGTCAGCCAAACTCTGACTTCAGAAAAAAAAATTCATGAAGAATTCAGATTACTATACTAATTGTATTAATCATGAACGAAAACAAACTAATTGTAAACAGTTGATCACACTTACTGAAATCTACACTTAAAGAGAGGCACTACACAAGAAGCACTACATAAGAAGTCCAGCCCCAACTAGGCGTGGTACACATCCTTCTTATTCCCAATTCTACACTTAAGAGAAACACTACATAAGAAACCCCAGTCCCAACTATGCGTGGTACACATCCTTCTTATTCCCAATTCTACACTTAAGACAAGCACTACATAGAAACCCCAGACCTAACTGGTTACACATCCTTCTTATTCCCAATTCTACACTTAAGAGGAGCACTACATAAGAAACCCCAGACCCAACTGTGTTACACATCCTTCTTATTCCCAATTCTACACGTAAGAGAAGCACGACATAAGAAACCCCAGTCCCAACTATGCCCGATACACATCCTTCTTATTCCCGATTCTACACTTAAGAGAAGCACTACATAACATAAGAAACCCCAGACCCAACAGTGCGTGATGCGCATCCTTCTTATTCCTACATCTATGGTCTAAACAGCCCAAGGGGCAAGCAGCAGAGAAGAGAGGTAGATGTATGTCCAGCCAGACTGGCCAGGCATAAAGCATGGCATCTTGACTGATGGGGACAATTGTTACGGACACGTGATCTGGCGGAAAACACACTAATGACTGGACACTAGCCGGCCACAATGCAGTAACGAACGCATGAGTGGATGTGTTTTGGACCGTGTGAGGCGATTAACTTGGGTGGGCTGAGAAAAGGTCTTCATTTCATATATGTCTGGTTTTTTTTCAAAGTTTGAATGAAAACAGTGTAGATGATAATATGGTCTGTTTAGTTATATCCTGTTGTTTCCCGTTGCTTTTGAGTACTTCTTGTTAATTTTCTCATTTCATGGTTTAAAAATTTGTTTTTATGTATTTAAATGCATAATAAGAAACACAAAGCTTCACACAGAGAGAGAGAGAGAGAGAGAGAGAGAGAGAGAGAGAGAGAGAGAGAGAGAGAGAGAGAGAGAGAGAGAGAGAGAGAGAGAGAGAGAGAGAGAGGGGCACACATACACAAACAAACACACACATCACATCACATCCACAAACACACACATCACATTACATTGCATTACATCACATCACTTCACATCACATATACGCATACATGAAATTTCTTAAACCTCAAACGCAGCTTTGAAAGGATCTAAAGGGCCGACAGTACAAGTAGGAATTAAGTAAACCAGGCACGGAACTCAGAGCTTTTGACTAGGAAGTCATCAAGCCAGACAGTACAAGCGGAAAAAACTTGGCAGTTGGAAAGCTGTTTTCTGTAGACGGAATGTGATCAGTTTTTGACACACAGCGTGTACACCTAGGATGCTAACGAATCAGAAGGTCAAACAGCAACGTCAGGACAAGCCAACTATTGTTGCCGCAAAACAATTTCCGATTATCAGACCTTTAGAAGACCCGTTGACTGTGTTAAACAGTGTGTTTGGAAACCTTATGAAACACTGACTAGCAGTTATGCGAAAAACTTCAATCAGTTCATGTCAAAGGGTGTGTGTATTTTTCTTCTGGTGGAAAACGTCCAGGCAGCAGCTGCCATTGTCCATTATATGAACAAAATTGCGTTGTACTGCCGGATAAAACTCGAGTACACTTTTAGCTTAAATCAATGTGAAATTCTGCAGAATTGAAGTTAGCACGTCCTCCCCCCCCCCCCCCCCCTTCCGATCTTCACCAAATCCATCCTCTATGAATAAAAGTATTATAGTATTCAGCTAAGTAAGAAACTTAACGATGGAAGCAAAAACAAAACAGATTAGACCACGTTAGCAAAGTTAAAGTCTATTTATGGTTAAGATGATATAGAAAAAAGAACTTTAACTCAAACTACTTCCACTATCGATACAATCACGTCAAAGAGTATGGAAAGTAACCAGCTGCCATAGCCCAGTGGTTCGTTCCTTGGATTTTAGACTGGAAGGTCGCAGTTCAAATCTCATAAGTCATGGGGATTTTTCATACTCTAGTCGGCTCTTACCCAGATCTGCAGAGTGAGTGTGCTGTGGGTTCAGTGGGAAGACTGGGACCATATTTTTGTCGAGCCTCAACCGATTTACAGATGCAATTTTGAGAGTATTGCTCAAATTACCTGACCAGCGCTGCATGTGTCTGTGTCATTCAGACACGGTTCAATCCAGGATAAAATATTTTGGTAGTAAGCGTAGAGTACATGTATACAACCTGTCAAGTAGTCTCAAGGCAGATGCACTTCCACAGCAGCATCATTACGTCATCCTCTATAGAAAAAAAGCCTCTGGTTCGTGGCCCCTGCTGCTCTGGTCTCGTGGTGACCTCAATTCGGTTTACCCATACACTTCTGTGCCTGTGGTGAGTTTGTGTCAAAGCCTTTGGGGTCGGAGGTTCAAGGTGGACGATCGTTGGAGGGATGTTGTGGTGGTCGCCACCTCGGGTGTGTGACTCGCTCAGTCTGGCTCCGTGACTGAGTTAATAATGTCGTTAGTAGGGGGCTTGGTAGGTGGTGTCCTGCGTATGTTAGATTATATTAGAACAGGCACCACTGAACACCACTAAAGTGACCCAGCAGCAGTGCAGGGACCCTCGTGCTGGTACCCCCATGGCGGCCTAATATTGATGGGCTCCCTGTGAACTCCCCGACCCTGGGGATGATACGTAATGAATCTGGGTATGGCTGTGGCGGGGAGATTGAGCTGAGTAGAGTGGGAAAAGCATGGTGGGGACGTCACAGAAGATGAGGCAGCAAAAAAAAAGTATGGAAGTTTACTATTCAAAATGTTAATTTTATTTAGAAAAATTGGTACTTATACAATGTTATTAATCCAAAGACAAATGAATAAACATTTTAGTAACCAGCGGATATTTACACAATGATATACATGGAAAAGAGAAGTTTACCACAACAATATGTAGACTTTCAATACTAGGACATGCATACAGACAAACACACACACACACACACACACACACACACACACACACACACACACACACACACACACACACACACACACACACACAGAAATTCACAATTGTATGTCCTCATTGATCTACAATGTCCACACAGAAAAGCATATACACTTCTTTTAAAAACAATTCTTAAACTTATGATTTTAGACTGTTTCTTTCCTTCTTGTCATTTAAACGAATTTATGATGAACACAACCACAGAAGTCAGTAATCATGAGGAAATGCTATGCCTGTATCCATACTTTCTGCAGCCTTCAGGCCTGGGCTTTATCACACTTCTGGATTAAACCGTTGATGCTGGGGGGTAACAACAAAGTGAGAGGCTATATGACGAATGGCTTTGTCACAGTTCTTGATTAAACCATTGATGCTGGGAGAAACAGGAAAGTGAGAGGCTGTATGATCAGTGGCTTTCCCACTCAGGGAAATCCACTTTACAGCTTAGTCTATAGTGATCGACAATGACTCTCTGACTATGAGGCTTGACTTGCACAGCCCTTGTGTGCTGCAGCCCTGGGGGCTAGTTGGCCTTTGGAGAACATCTCCAACGCTGACTGTCCGTATGCCCTCTTGGCATAGAGAGTGGGGATGTGCTGTGGGCAAGGCACCTCCACTATAATCAACTTTCTGCCCAGTTTCCAAAACTAGCAGCTGCCTCCTCTGCTGCTTTGGAGGCCATCGTCGAGCACGACGGACACACACACACACACACACGCACACACACACAACACACACACACACACACACACACACACACACACACACACACACACACACACACACACACACACACACACACAAACAACACACACACACACACACACACACACACACACCACACACACACACACACACACAACACACACACACACAAACACTTTCTGCACACATTCTTGTACTCTTTCATCACTAGCTGAGCATACACACACACACACACACACACACAACACACACACACACACACACACACACACACACACACACACACACACACACACACACACACACACACACACACACACACAGAGTACCCACATTTAGCCAACAGCACAAGAAAAAAAGGAAAACGTTTTATGTGAAATGACAACAAAGTTTTCTTTTTTTTCTGTGGAAAATTGCCAGCCAGACTGAAGCAATTAGGACCAAGTTAGGGATTTGGGGCACTCCAGGGGGTGTGAAGGTTAACACACCCATGAAGTGGAAAAGAGAAAGAAAATCAATCAGCTGAAACTTTTCTTTTTATGTCTTGTGTCTACAAAAAAACCCACAAGAGCACAGCAGAGCAGAGCAGAGCAGAGTAGAGAGAGAGAGAGAGAGAGAGAGAGAGAGAGAGAGAGAGAGAAGAGAGAGAGAGAGAGAGAGAGAGAGAGAGGCAGGCAGGCAGGCAGGCAGGCAGGCAGGCAGGCAGGCAGGTAGGCAGGTAGGCAGGCAGATAGAAAGACAGGCAGACAGACAGAGGCAGACATAGAGACAGACACAAACAGAGAGACATACAGACATACATTTAGACAGAGACAAACGGACAGGAACTAGGCAGAAAGACAGTCAAACAGCCAAGAAGAGAGGCATGGAGATACCAACAGAGAGAAACATAGAGACACACAAAGACAGGCGGAGACAAGCTAGCAGATAAGCATGCAACCAGGTGAGGATAAACATGTTTACATGCAAGCACAGGAAAAGAACAGGCAGGAATTTGTTTTTATCTGTTCATTCATTTTTAATTCGAGGATGGGGACGGGATAGCTCAGTGGTCAGAGCACTTGTTTTCCCCCAGCCAACTTAAACAGCGTCGAGCGTGGTTACCAATTTGATGGGTGATCATTTGCGCGCCTTGGCTTCAGTACAGTCCCCCCAGTTCGCCCAGCTGTAAATGGGTACCTGCCCTCTTTAGGGTTAGGGAAGGTAAAGCAGCGAGGGAGGGGAGATGGGCACTGCCCTCAACATGCTGGCCCCTAGAGAAGCTGAGGTCTCTGAAGCCTCGCATCCCTACGACCACACAGGTTATGGGACACTTTTTACCTTATTTCGAGGATAATGAAATAAACATTATGTGCTTATTTATATCCAGTCCCCGTGTGTATGCAGTTCTGTAAATCTTGTCATACGTTCCCACCAGCACACAATGGCCTACTCTTCCGAAATGCGGAACGTCGAACGTGTATGCAAGATGTTCTGCGTGCGTTCACACACGGGAACTCGATTTATAGTCTCATCCACGGGATTTTTAAGGGGGAGTGGAGTAGGCAGTGATGTTAACTCCAGGGGAAAAAAATCATCTTTAAAGAGATTCGAACCTGGGTTAGCAGATCATGAGCGCTTCATTCTGACCACCACGCTATCCTGCCCCCTCTCCACCCTAGCAAAAGAAGAACAGACATAGGCGAAGCAAAAGTAAAAAAAAAAAAAAAGAAAAAAAAAAAGACATAAAGTTAAGGAAAGAGTGGGAGGGAGGGAGGGAGACAGACAGACAGACAAACAACAGACAGACAAACAGACAGACAGAAAGAAAGAAAGAAAGAAAGAAAGAAAGAAAGACAGACAGACAGACAGACAGACAGACAGACAGACAGACAGACAGACAGACAGACAGACAGACAGACGGATAGACAGACAGGCAAGGAACCTGCAGACACCAAGAGATTTTTTTCCCGGTGTCTCAACATACAACTGCATGTGGTGTATGTCTGGACACTTCAGTAATGGAAGGAAAAGAATGAGACAGGACACGAAGAGGGAGATAACAACAAAAAAAAATCCTCCAAGACATCAAGTGAAGTGGACACCTGACCGACACCTAACCCCCTTACCAGTTGCTTGACCCATCCCATGGGAAATCCAGTTTCCTTGTCATGTCTCCAGGTCCTGTCGTATTAAAGGTAGACTTGCATGTACAGGCTTACAAACTTTTTCTTTAACGTTCCTTGGCTAGAGCTGCTTAAAGTTCACCAATAGTGAGATTTGTTTGCATGTGCGACTTGTGTTTTTTTTTCTCTACCATTAAGGTAGATGCATTCTGACTTGAAGGATAGGGTTGAAAATTGAACTCATCCATTTTGCCAGCACAGTCGTGAAGTACATTCCTTGTTTGTTTTTTTCCTTTTTCCATATGCCGTGGGTTCTTTTGACGTGCACAAGTTTGAAAGTTCATGGGTCCGACTTAGTTCAGAGTCTGAGACTTTGCATTTAGTTTAATCAACCAGTCAAAACTG
>CM060318.1:18348169-18358169 GCA_030674155.1 Stramonita haemastoma
TCCTCGATATAAAAGAATAAATCAAATCAAATCAAATCAAATCAACTCTCCTCTCTCTCTCTCTCTCTCTCTCTCTCTCTCTCTCTCTCTCTCTCTCTCTCTCTCTCTCTCTCTCTCTCTCTCTCTCTCTCTCTCTCTCTCTCTCTCTCTCTCTCTCTCCCCTCATTACGAGAACAAAATTTATGTGGAAACAAAACAGAACCTGCGGTAGGAGTTAACATAGAAGAAGGAGAAGAAGAAGAAGAAGAAGAAGAAGAAGAAGAAGAAGAAGAAGAAGAAGAAGAAGAAGAAGAAGAAGAACAACAACAACAACAACAACAACAACAACAACAACAACAAGGAGATGATAAATAAAGAACAACAACAACAACAACAAAGACAAAAGCAAGACGAACAAGGAAAAGAAAAAAGCCACTGCAAGGTATACGCACCATACCAAACTTGTCCCTTGCATGACCAACACAATCACTCCTGTCCATTTATTTCTTTTCGGAGGCCAGTGGTCATTCAGGTTATTGCCCTGGCCAATGTGTCAGATAACCATCTCACGGCTGGAAGACAATGACCATCGGAAATAATCCCCTAGGGATTACTGGCAGTGACAGCTGGCCTCACAGAAAACCAGTCAGGCAAGGTAGTCAGAGGAAGAGATTTATATATATATATATAACAATATGCTGACTTGTGATAGTGTTGCAAGATTATATGCCACCGTATGTTTGCATTCGTGATGATGATGATGATGATGATGATGATGATGATGATGATGATGGATGATGATGATGATGATGATGATGATGATGATGATGATGATGAAAAAAGAAGGAGGAGGAGGAGGAAGACAGCAACAATGATGGTGATGATGATGGAGTTGACATTGGTGGTGTTGAATATGACGATAGTCATAAAATGCTGTTTAGTTGCTGTTGTTGCTGTTGTTGTTGCTTTTTTTAATCAATCTGATTATTTCTATTTCTAAATGTGTTGACCCATTTGCTGTCAAAATATAAAGCACCGTCATTGAAAGAAAGACTGAAAATAAATTATGGATACACAAATAAAAAAAAATCAAAAATATCTTGCAAGCTGGGAGGAGAAAAAAGAAACGGGACTAGAATGTACTATTGCAGAGTATAGTAGAACAATCGGATGATCACAGTGAAATATATCCTCATAGATTATGAAAAAGCATTCGACATCGACAGTCTGGGCAGAGAAGTACTCTGGCTTACCGTTACACAGTGTCATACTTCCAAAACTCATTAATCTAATCATGACCGTATGGTGGAGTGACCTCCATGGTTATTCTTTCAGGTCACATAAGTATATGTTTCAAAAATCGAATGTGTTATAAAAGGTTCACTTCTATTAACAGTCATTTTTTAGCTGGATCATGAACACATATTTATGGCATGAGAAACAACATACAGTACATTTGGATTTTTTGAGGCTAGACAGCATACATTTTGAAAGTAAAGTACCTCTGGTATACAGCCACAAAAAAGCGAAAGTGAAAGCAACACAGTTGGATATATTAACACTAAAAACCATCATGGAAGTCCACAAGAACACATCAATCATAACTGTAATAGATACACACTGCAAGATGCCCGTGACCATCAGAAAAAACAGCTGATGCCAGAAATACACGTCCTATACTTGAGCGGTATCATCAGCAGGTAGACAATAGAGGAGGTGGGCAGATAAAGTCTAGTTTAAAGCAAAAACTGAACATAAAGACGTGTAATCATGATACTTGATATTTCTGGACCTCAATCTAACTAATACAGTAAACTGCATTTAAAACTCATTTGATTCAAATCTGAAGTATGTCCATAGCCATAAACTAAAAGTGTAGAGCAACTGTGGAAAGGATCAAATGATAGCAAACTTCTAATAAGAGACTGGCTATATCTCTTAGATTTTCAGCCTAGGTTAGTCAGATAAGAATGGTAACAGAATCTGGAAACAAACAGGTGGAGAACATTTCTAGTTCGAAGGGTGCAAGCTACACTCTCATAAACCATACGTTTTTTAGGGCACCAATTAGCTACCAGGTAGATTGATTCCTATAAGCTCTTTGGAAAGAATAAGATCACACAGTCAAGCATTTTACAGGTTCAATTTCCATAAACAACTAGCAAAGCATTAAGCCTTGGTCATCCTTGCTATTATAGTCATACTATACTCCAACTTTAGAGGAAGTGCGAAAAGGGAGAACGCAAGAAAAGAAGTAAGCAGGCATGTAAGTAAGCAGTTAAGTAAATAACTATACCAATAAGTAAGCTAAACATGATTTCAGAAGTTGGTAGAGTCGTATTTTATTCCAAAATCTTTTCTCTCTATTATGTACTAAACTGTCCTCTCTCGTGAATCAGCAGGAGGGCATTGACAGAGGCTGACAGAGACAGGCTAGAGACAAGAGGTCAAAGAAAAGACTCCAACATGACTGTACTACAAGGAAGAGGAAAAACCCCTATAGGTGGACAGACTAACGAACAAAGGTGGGTGGTACAACGTCTGACTTCTCCCCTTCATTTGGCTGGCTAGTGGTCACTCAGTAATGGCACTGAAGCATCTGTGATCCGATGACCAAGATGATTATCTCTGGCCTCCCAAGCACCCGCCATCTAAAAGAAAGCCTGGGAGGCACTAGGACAGCCGGCCATAGGCTAGCTAGCGACCCGCAGAGCAGATCACAATCAGCTCATACTTGTGGCCCTGTCTGTTGTTAGGTATGGGTGGAGTGGGGTGGGTCTGTATGACCTGAGATGGTTCAGGGTTGTATGCTATAGGCTATGTGGTGAACAGTGCTAAGCTCTTCTGTATGGTGTTGTGGATTGCATATGTTTTGACGTGCTGTGGTTTCGTGTATGTACGTGTGGATGTATATGTGGATGTATGTGTGTATGTATGTGTGTGATGTATGTATGTATGTATGTATGTATGTATGTATGTATGTATGTATGTATGTATGTATGTATGTATGTATGTATGTATGTATGTATGTATGTTTGTATGTATGTATGAATGTATGTAATGTAATGTAATGTAATGTAATGTATGTATGTATGTATGTATGTATGTATGTATGTATGTATGTATGTATGTATGTATGTATGTATGTGTGCATGTGATGATGCATGTATGTGCACGTCGTGCGCTCCGTGCCGGTTGCTGTTGCTGTTTCTAGTAATGCTAATGTAATGTAAGTAGCTCATGTAATGTAATGTAACTGTATGGTATGTATGTGAATGTATGTATGTATGTATGTATGTATGTATGTATTGTATGTTGTGTTGCTTATGCTGCAATCATGCATGGATAGTGTAGTAAGGAAAGCTCACGAAATGCCCAGGGTTGCCATCTGTCTGTGTTTTAGTGGCTTTCGATCTCCAGTAGCCCTCCAGACCATTGCTCTCGGTGATGTTGGAAATGTAGGATGTTTTGTTTTGTATTCTTTTCCTTCTGCCCTCAACCTTACCTTGGAGAACTGGTGGGTATGTGATGAATCTGGCGAGGAGATTGTTTTTTATGCTCAGATATGATATACACAAAAGTTATCAGTCAGTGAGTTTACAAACAACGTTTTTTGTATGATATTCATGATTTCCATCGTCTGCGAATAAGTTTGGATCACACAAAGATCTTCTTTCAAAGCGACGTAGGTTTTTTGTGTGTTTTGTTTTATTGTAGCTGTGCTGTGTTGTGGTTTAGTCTGACAGCTGTTTCCTTCATCCGCAGTGTTGACCCGTAAATCTCTTCCTGCTTGGTTCTGCTTATTATTGGCTTGTATTTCTTGAAGTCTGTCTCCGTATTTGTCTGCCCTGTTATCTATCTGTTGGTCTATGGGGCTGTCTATCTGTCTGATGATTTCTGGGTGTTCGGATTATATCTTTACGTCAAGAACAAAGATTCCCATTATCTTCTTCTCTTTTTTGTAGTATCTCCTCATAATTGTGTATTTATTAGAGTTGTGTGTGCGTGCGTGTGTGTGCGCGTGCGCGCGCATCTGTGCGCTCGTATGCATTTTTATGCGATATGCCTGTGCATATTTGCGTGTAAGTGTAAACGTGTGTTAAATTGTGTGTGCTTGCATCTGCACGCTTGTATAGGCATGTTTGAGTATGACACACCAAAATCTATTATCAAAAGCAAGCCAATAAGCAGTAAAGGATCTAACAAGAAAAACAGAAATACCACAAACTGACATCGCGGAAAACCCAAAACATAATGTGTTAACAAACAGGACCATTGGTCAACAATGAAGAAAAAGTCACTTTTACTATTAGATCCAAGACCGTGATGCTTATCACAAGGGGGGCTGAGGAGTTGTATGGATTGTGTTTCCCATAATAGTCTTCTCTCAGGCACTGCTGCAAGCCAAACCTTTATACAGACCTACCCCACTCCTCCAGGCAGCAAAACCAATATCCTTTAGTGTCTGCGTCCTCAGCCTCCCTGCACTATGGTCTGTGAGATTGCTTTGTCCAACACAGAAGCTCCTGCAAAGACCTTCTCACTCTCTTGGGTCAGGGATGAACTCCTGCATAGCTGCACTTCCATGCCAGGTTAATAATTGATGTGATAATTGTACTTGATGCAGACATGGGCCAGGGTGACACAGCCTCAAGCTGTGGTGAACGCGGTACAGGCACAGTCGGACAGGCTCATTTATTTATTTTTTTTTCTTTTATATCGATGATAATGGGATAAGCGCTCATGTGATTTTTCATCCAGTCCCCGTGTGTATGCAGTTGTGTAAATATTGTCATCTGTTCCCACCGGTACACAATGGCCTACTCTTACGAAAAGCGGAACATGATTTAACGTGTGCGCAAGATGTTCTGTGTGCGTTTGCACATGGGGCCTCGGTTTACAGTCTCATCCGAAAGACTTTTGGGGAGAGTGGAGTCAGCACTGATGTTAACTCCAGGGGAAAAATCCCCTCCAACGGGAATCGAACTCGGGTCGTCAAATTGCGAGTGCAAATGTTCTGACCCTAGGCTATCCCGTCCCGCTCAAACAAAAGTAGTTTGCAGCTTCCTCCACCAAGAAGTTTCACAGACCAGACTGGTCGTGAGCTGCTCTGAAATCGAAATGTGTCATCTCACGCCAGCAGGCAGACTTCCTACTGAGTCACAAGCTCAGGAGAAGTTCAGGCACAACGCATCTCAAACAGCTGTCAGTTTCTCCCACTTTCAGCTCCTCTTAGCTGCTAATTAATCCATCCCATCCCGGCCCAGATGGGCCAGTTGGTGCTATTTATAGCAGGAGCTGACCACACATAGGGCTAGGCAAAAGAAGGGAGCGCGCCAAATTTAGCACTCTTGACCTAGGCCCTACTGAAGTGATGTTGGATTTGTACATTGGCTCACCCAATAATTATGGTCAAGGGAATGCAGAAGAAGAAGAACAGAGACAACACAGACGAATATTCTAAATAACAATCGGTTTAGCCAGTGTTGAAAGCTTGGCACCAGCTGCCACAGCATGAGATAGAGGGTAATCAAATCCTGTCAGGCCGGCATGCCAAACGTACATTAATTCCTGGCAGTCTAATTTGAAAGTTGACAGGAGTGTTCATCAAGAGGCACGAGATTCGTGCGGAGGGATTTCTTGACAAGACATGTTGACAAGAAACAAAAAATCATATGTTTTATTATGTTATCTGCTGTCCGCATAAAATAGAAATGATATGAGATTATACGACTGACATTGTATCTGCCAGGCTTGTTTTATATCAGTTGGTGTATGTACATTGGACAGGTTTGTATTGATCATTTGATGTAGATAATGTTGATTTGAAATATAAAATGGGCACGGTATGTCACAAGAAGCTCCAAATTTAACTGAAAGAGAGAGGGAGAGAGAGAGAGAGAGAGAGAGAGAGAGAGAGAGAGGGAGAGAGGAAGAGAGAGAGAGAAAAGGAGAGAGAAGAGAGAGAGAGAGAGGAGAGAAGAGAGGAGAGAGAGGAGAGAGAGAGAGAGAGAGAGAGAGAGAGAGAGAGAGAGAGAGAGAGAAGAGAGAGAGAGAGGAGAGAGAGAGAGAGAGAGAGAGATTTACACACACATGCACACACATGCACACACATGTTCTTATTGTCTCATGTCATCGCCATTTCATCAGGCCAATGAAAACCGGGGAGCAGCACCTGGGTACATTGCCCAGACAAAGCAAAGTAATGATGCATGTCACTCCCGAGCCTAATTCAGTTTGGCAGCATAGCTTCCAGAGTAGGATTGTCCAGATCCCAGACATCTCTTATGGCCTTATGCCCGTTCTTAGGTCCTGTAGATAAGGTAAAGGCACAAGTGTTCCCATACATACCTATCATCATTGAGGAGTGAGGTGTCAGAGACCTCAGCCTCTCCAAGGGCCAGCATATTGAGGTGGTGCCCATTTCCTCTCTCTCTCATTGCTTTACCTTCCCTGACCCTATAAAGGACAGGTATCTATTTACAGCAGGGCAAACTGTGGGACTGTACTAAAGCTGGGTTATAATGACAGACATTAGGCCTTACTCCAAGCTTGCTTTATATCTGTTGATGGTACATTGTACAAGTTTTTACTGATAAACTGATTTAAAGTGTGTCGATTTCAGGTAAAGAGTGGGTACAGTATGTTACAAGAAGCCCCAAATTTTAAAGAGAGAGAGAGAGAGAGAGAGAGAGAGAGAGAGAGAGAGAGACAGAGAACAGACAGACAGACAGACAGACAGACAGACACAGAGAGAGAGAAATTTGTACACACACATGTACACACGCTTGTCTTTATTTTCTCATATCATTCCCATTTCATCGCACCAATCAAAACCATGTAAACAGCATGGAGGACATTGCCCCTGCAAAAACATTGCCAAGAAATTAATGAGGCACGTGCACGCACGAACAGGTTCTCCAGACAGTAATAACACACGTGCACGCAGGAACCTAATTCAGTTTGGCAGCATAGCTTTGAGAGTGTGGACAGTCCAGACCTAAACATTTATTTATGGCCTCATACCTGTCCCTCCAGCCCCCCTAGATAAGCTGGCTGTCAATTATTCTTGTGTTGTGTCTTTTAATGTCTTTTGAAAAAAAAAAAAGGTATGTAATCTCTGCCCATTATCAAAATAATACCAGGAGTACATAGAGGCTGAGAAATGCTCCGACACACACACACACACACACACACACACACACACACACACACACACACACACACGCACCACGCGCACACACACACACACACACACGCACGCACACACACACACGCACGACACGCAACACCACGCACGCCACACACACACACACACACCACGCACGCACGCACCACACGCACGCACGCACACACACACACACACACACACACACACACGTCACTTGTTTTTTTCAAACTGCAAGGGTGAAAAAGTAACACTGTATATACTTACAGATTTCCCATACTAATAGAGAAGTACAAGGCTCATATTTCTCACAGAAAAATACCCTGACTTCAGTGAGATAAAACAAAATAACATACTAAAATGTTAGGGGCACGTCACATGAACATGGGAACATCTGGACTGGCCAAGACTGTCCTACAGGGAACAGTAAAAAGAGGGAGACAAAGAGGTAAACAGAAAAACGATGGGAAGACAACATTAAATGAAAGAATGGACAGGCCTTAGGTGGAACGATTCGCAGAGGACCGAGGGGTGGAGAAGCTGGTTGCAAAATTTCAGTGGTACCCCCATGGTCAGCGGGACTACGGCTTAGGTGAAGGTGAGGGTGAAGGAATGTCCCCAAAATATGAGATTATGAATCGAGGTCCTATGTGCAACGTGCACAGAGGACATGTAAATGAAACAACTGCAAGAAGACAGTTGCCCCTGAAAACAATTATTGGAACAGAATTTCTCTTATGGGGTAATAGATACACGTAGAGATATAACAGAGATCAGTCCAAATTTGTTCAGTAATTGCAGTTGCAGTGCATTACAATACAAAACAAAACAATGCAATGCAATACAATACAATACATATTTTTTTTCTTTCATTTTGTCTTATCGACCGATCACTCACTCAGTAAGCAAAACTGTATAAATAGAGAGAGATAGAGACAGACAGACAGACAAGAAAGGCAGAGACAGAGGCAGACAGACAGACAGAGAGAAAGCAGAATAATAGTTTTTTCCATGGTGAAAAGTGCGTCTGAACCTTACCCATCTGCGTGTCGATTTTTCTGAGACCTCATGATTAAAAAAAAAAGAAAGAAAGAGAATAAACAGCACTAGAAATTCCCTATGAGCAACTTTGGCAGAGCTAATGACACATGTATGATCCTGATTTAGACACAGTGCTGTTTTCTTGGCAGTTGCATTTCCTCCTTAAGAGACCCATTCAAATTCTATCAACACGGACAAACAATCCAGAAAATTGGAGAGTGCTAGCCTGCGTAAAATGGGGCTGTCTGTCAATTTGTCTGTCTGTCAGTTCTCTCTGTGTCTTTCTGTCTGTCTGTCTGTCTCTATCTGTCTTCTCTCTCTTCTTCAATCTCTCTCTCTCTCTCTCTCTCTCTCTCTCTCTCTCTCTCTCTCTCTCTCTCTCTCTCTCTCTCTCTCTCTCTCTCTCTCTCTCTCTCTCTCTCCTTTTTCTGATCTCTGATTTTCTATAATTGTTTCTTTGGCTAGAGCTCCAAGGTGTACGAATGGTGAGATTTCACTACACAATCATTTATTTTACACCTCTATCACTAAGGCAGCCGCATTCCGACTTCTGGATGTCTGTTGTTTTAAGTTGCCTTGCGAAACCTGTCTTATGTAAACTTTCTATCTATGTTTGTGTTTGTGTTTCTCTGCTGTATATGTAACTTCTATTTACACACACACATACACGCACACCAACAGCAAACACACACAAACACACACACGCACACCAACACAGCTGGTACATCACCATTCAACAACTTTCACACAGAGCTACCACACTGAAACTATCTAATCACTGACAACGGCAGACTCGGTGTTGGGTAAATGTACACAGGTAAGCAAAAACACACAAAACCGAAGCCTCATAGAAACACACACCTCGAAAACTGTACACACACACACACACACACACACACACACACACCCCACACAACATGCTAGTTGTTGTCAACTGTAGCCATTCCACAAAATCTTTCCACACGGAAATAGTGGAGAATACGTGAGTTTCTCAAGCACTGAAACTATCGCAATCGTGCTGATCATACGAGCAGAACTGCGGTAAAGTTGATTTGTTGTTTTTGTAAATGTAGATAAGTAGAGAAAATACCCCGTGAAAATTCCGGAAGCCTGTCAGTATAACATCATCACCTTCTGAAAATTCTGTGTTAGGAATTCCCTTTGGGCTTTCTTCTCTTTGTTTCTGCCACATTTGTATTCCTCCTGCTACCTCCCTCTTGTCTATTTTCTGCCTTCTTGGTCCATTCTCCTTATTTCTTTTCAGGAAGACGTATATATATATATAAGATGACAATATCTCACATGCCGAAGTCGGATGCGGTAGGCCGGACTTGGCAGGCGCTTAACGGCAGTGCAACGCATTTCTGCTTATATGACAGACGGCAATCGTTGTTGTCTTGGCGTATGACAAAAAAGAAGAAGAAGAACAACAACAACAACAAGAACAAGAAGAAGAAGCTTGAAAAAAGACCGTTTCTTGAGCGAAATCTATGAAATGCTATCTCCTCAAGACTGTTTTTCAATAGATTCCCCGTCCTTCAGTCCATCTCCCTGTCCCTGTGGCCATTAATTTTCCCCTTTACCGCCACTCCTTTCAACCCTTGGTTGCATGATTATGCTTCGTTTTTACCTGAGGGTCCTGCATAGCTGTCAATAGACATGGCCACCGTGTCTATTCTGATGTCCACATAATTGTAGCCCTGTCTTTCTAAAAGTGGCTTAAGCCTGTCTATCCATTATTGAAAGTGTGACATGTCTGTGGTTTTCTTCAGTCTCTGTTTTGTTGATAAAGATGCAGATTCCAATTTCTGC
>CM060318.1:18368169-18390669 GCA_030674155.1 Stramonita haemastoma
CAGCTAAAAGTGTCCACAGGCAAGGTATAGTGATGAATACTGTACCTGCCTCAGAAAATCAGTGAAAGGAATAACACATTCACAAGTTCTTCTTGGTGTACTGATTTAACGCCAAAACGATTTCTCACTGCAATGTATTTGGTTTAAAATCTTGTCAAAAGAGTTATAACTTATGACAGCAGAGTGTTGTTTAAAATGATTCCTTCAAATTGTTTCGCTACATAAGCAATTTTGAGTTTTTTTACGATTTTTCTCCTAATAGATCCATTTCAGATTTATCAATAAGATAAACAACTGATTATCTCACAGGAGGAAAGCATTATCCAAAAATCAGTGAAGAGAAGAAAAGCAAAAACGGAACATCTGGCATCCATTTACTTTATCGTAATCTATTTCGAGAAGACTCTTTTCATTATATCCTAACCTTATAAGCAGATACAAAAACATTCAAAACATCAACAGATTCAAAATGCTTTGCTGCAAGTTTTTTTCCTGCAATTTAACAGTGAGATTATTAAGATAATACTGCAACGAAATTTTACGTGGCAAAAACGAATACTGCTGTCTCTTGATATTCGAATATTATATTAGATGGTTTATTTCCGCTGTAAGATTTTGTCTCATTTTATAGACCCAGGATGTTGGTAGATTGTGACAATCAGGTTTTGCCAGCATATAACAGAACTTGTGTTATTATCTTAAGAATGTCAGGTCAGTAATTTGAAAGGAATCAGTATCGTAGATTCTTCTACAGTCAAGAGGCAGTGATTCTTCCAATGTGTACACTTCTTTAAACATAATATATATATATATTATATTAGTATATATATATATTAATATATAATATATATATTATTGTATATTATTAATGACTGACGTTTTCGTACTTAGAAAATCTTTCTTTATACACGCTCTAAATGACCTACGCTTCACAAGTTGTTTTCACACATGTGTACAGACAAATCTTGTTTTCTTTTCTTTTTACAGAAAAACCATTGATGTCAATTATTTTGCATTGATACTCCTTGACAGACAAAGTGGTGAAGTGGCATGATATACTTTGATTTGTACTCCGTGCAAATTATGATGTTTTTTAGCTGTACTGTAAAGAATATGTGGGTTGTGATAAAACAAAAAGGGTTTAAACGTTTGTTTGTTTGCGTGTTTGTTTATTTTTTTTTTGCTCCGTTAAAGAGAATTATTCATTCTGAGACTAATCTCACTTTGAACATTATTTTTTTTTATTTGCAGTGCTTCTCATAATGTACATTGCTGCTGTTTGTTTATTATACTCATCAAGAAACTACTGTTTCTGTTGTTTTTTTTAATGTGTTAGAATGACTTTTGACGATAATTATGTAAATTCAGAGTAACTAAATTCAAAGAAGCATACTTTAAAACCGTGGTTAGTGTCTAATATTGCATGTTTTTCAGCCTGCTCATTCAATTTAAATTGTTCCTTGTTTTCTTAGAACTTTTCCTTCGGCAGTTCTTGGCAAAATTTTTGAGCAGTATGTACAGCACAAAATCTGAGTGGAGCAGAGTTGTACTCAAGACATTACCATACACTTTACAGTAGGTAAGACTGGGGGTCGTCATACCCATTTTTAAAGACTGCAACGTAAATCTCTCTGGATCTCTTTCTCTCTTCTCTGTCTCTGTCTCTCCTCTCCTCTCTCTCTCTCTCTCTCTCTCTCTCTCTCTCTCTCTCTCTCTCTCTCTCTCTCTCTGTATGCGTCGGTGTGTGTTGTGTTGTGTGTGTGTGTGGGTTGTTGTGTGTGTTGTGTGTGTGTGTGTGTTGTGTGTGTGTTGTGTGTGTGTGGATGGATGGATGGAGGAAGGATGGATGGTGGATGATGGTATGGAGAGGACATATGGTGTGTCATAGCTTTTTAGTGGGACTGTTAGTTTCTCTAAACTTTTCCAACTAAGAAATGACCTGTCTTTACTATATTTTTTTCAACAACAGAAAAAAATCCAGGTTCTATGTGGCATAAATAAGACAAACTACGTTGGCAAAAGTGTTTAAAAATCCGACAGGCTAAAGGAGAGGTGAACCGAAATATAAACAACAAAAACAACTTCAAAAGGCAATTTAAAAAAATATCGGACAGGTCATCATTTTTTTTGTTCTTGAACATACATCTTTTTTTTTATCAGGTACGGGTGTTTTTTTTTACCAGTTTTTTATTGTTGAGAGTAAAAACGTCGATTTAGATCCAAAACTCTGATACACTTTTCCCCCCTTTTTTTCTATATTTCTGTCTTTATCTTCTTTTTTCTACTACGTCGTTAATAATGATTCCAAACGACCTGTTTGATATCTCTCTTTTCTAGAGAGAGAATCGAAAGTAATAGGTCAGGATTTACGACTTCTTTCACTTGAAGAAATCTTTGTAAAGCAAGGGGTTGGCTGTGTCTTGTCAATGAACTCATTTGGTGGGCTGTTAGAGAGGTATACCTCTTCCACACGCAAATACATCGTTTGGCTGTCAACAGGTTGTGAAAAAGCCTCGTCACTGCAAATCAACAGAGGAGGACATCAACAGAATGAGTAGGCTACACACACACAAAAAGGATGGAAAAGGTCACTGACATCTGGCCTGGTTTCTGGGTGTGCAGATACAATACAAAGGTTTTTTAGATGACATTCTGCCATGTTGAGAAAAGGACATTTACAACTGAACTGGACTTTAGAGAAATACACAAAACATAAGAGAAAAATCTTCTATACTGCTTCCTGTGATTTGACGATACTGATATGTTATTTAAACAAATCATGTTTTGAGTCTCCAAAAAGGCCCAAAAGTGAACTTGAAAAATATGTCAAATTTAGGGCATGATTATTTTGTGTTATCTCTCTCTTTGTGGAAGTACAAATAATCGGATATTTTAACCAAGATGCAGGAATTGATAATTCACTGGATACCAAAAAAAAAAACCTACTGCCTATGTTGTTATGAAAGCAATGTTTCCAATCTTATAATAGTGAAGGCATTCCAGGCTTAATGGTCCTGAAGTTGTGAGCCATCTTTCTTTTTGTTTGCTCTTCGCTTTGGTTCAGTTTTTTCGTTCTTCGGCTAGGTGTTTTTCTCTTCCATCATTTTTTTTTTGGTCATCCTTTTCCGTTCTCTCTTTCCTTCTTTTACCTTATTTTTGCTTTCCTTCTTTCTTTTTTTCTTTCTTGCATTCTTTCTTTCTTTCTATCTCTAATCTTCTCAGCAGTGAAGATTTTAAAAAGGACAAACATAAAACTTGTCTTATCAGGGTAGCTATTTAAAGGGAAACGCCAGCTTTTCTTGCAAAACTCAATCTGCATTTAGATAAACCCATCTGACAGGCTGTCAAATCTATTTTGGAGGCACAGACACCTTATCTGAACAACAACAACAACAACAACGCATTCTATTATGTCAATAAAAAAGAAAAGAAATTATGAACAACCATAAAAAAATAATCTATTTCTGTCTAGTGAAAATGAATTAGCAAGAGGGATGGATGTAATGTTCTTGACTTTTTTTTTTTACCAAGAACTTTTTAGTGTATCGGTTCGACAAACAAATAACAAGTTTTTGATGACACATGTTCCTATTCTAACCAAAAAAAAAACGTTTAACTGTTTTCAATATCAGCTATTGAGTGGGAGACATAAAAAAACAAAACAAGGTAGATGACATTGTGGCAATCTGTCCTCTTTTTTGTAAGTGTATGTCCACCTCCACAGTCTGTGAATGAAGATGGAGTTTTATGAGTTAAGTGAAATAACACACACAACTGATCCATACACCCCCACCCCCACCCCCCACCTCCCACCCCCACCCCCTCCAGGATTCTTTGACAGCTTCCTCCTTCGCCTTCATCTTGTTGACTCTTTTTTATTTTTTGTTTCCTCATCTTCTGTGACGCTCCTGTCCCTGCTGTTCCCACGCCGCTCGTTGATTCTTTGTCTTTCCTCCATACAGAGCTCTTCTGTGCCCCCATCATATCCCCCAACTTTTTTTTTCAGACTGAAAGTTTGCATTGCAGTGAATGCCTCTGTAATATCCACGTTAGTAAAATGGTGGATCGGTGGTTTAGAGGTAAGGCACTACCTACCTAGAAAGCAAAGAGTCCGGGTTCGAAGTATGTGCTGATTCAGTCCTTCTTTGTGCCCGAAACTTTTCCCCTCATTTTCTAGACTGTTGAGTGGTAGTTTGAGTGCTACTCTTTCCAACGAGATGATGAACCGAGGTCTTGTGCGTAACCCGCATTTAACGCACGTCAAAGAACCCACAACAGTAATAGAGTTGTCCTTGGCAAAACTTTGTAGAAACCACTCTGATGTGAAAGCAAATGCAGATACAGACAGGAAAAAACAATAAAAGAACGAGTGGTGCTGTTCTTGCGGCATGTTGCTCTTCGCGTGGAAAGCAGCTCGAGTTTCACGCAGAGAACTATGCTGTGACAATACAACAAATACAGTCCAATGCATACAATACGATACGATTCGATAAAATACAATACAGTGCATTACAACACAACACAATACCATACTTTATACAATACTACACGATAATGTACATACAATACAACACAACACAACACAGCACAATACAATGCAATACATACAATACAACACAACACAGCACAACACAACACAACACAGCACAACACAACACAACACAACACAACACAAACAACACAACACACACAACCAACACAATAGCTTTATCACATATTGGTTTCCCTGTATAATCCATCAAGTTTATGAAATGTCTTGTGTTTGTCTAGACTAATTTTAGATTTTCCTTTTACGTTATCATTAATACTTGTACACAATTATCTTGAATGTTCCCTTCCCTGATCTACATAACTACAAAAAAGTTACAAGCCTCTGAGGTTAAATGATTCTAAGCAGTGAACAAAGGACTGGCCAAGACTGTCCTACAGGGAACAGTGCAAGGAGGGAGACGAAGAGGCAGATAGAACCCAAAAAATGATGGGAAGACAACATCAGAGAGCGGACTGTCCATGAGTGGTACGATTTGCTAAGGAAAGCAGGACCGCAGGGAGTGGAGGAAGCTGCTTGCAAAATCTTCAGTTGTGCCAATACAGTCTACAAGACAACTGGATAGGTGAAGGTGGGGCTGAAGGTAAAACAGTGAGTAGTTATTCATTTATTCATTTTCTTTTATTTCTTTGATAATGGGATATGCACCCGTGTGCTTAGTCCCGTATGTATGCAGTTTTGTAAATGTTGACATCTGTTCCACTGGCACACCATGGCCTTCTCTTACGAAAAGCGGAACGGGTTTTAACGTGTGCGCAAGATGTTCTGCGTGCGTTCACACACAGGACCTCGGTTTATAGTCTCATCCGAAGGACTTTTGTGGGAAGTGGATTCGGCACCGGTGTTAACTCCAGGGGAAAATATTCCCTTGCACGGGATTCGAACCCGGGTCAACAGATCAGTAGCGCAATGCACAACGCTCTAACCAGCCTGCCAATCCTGCACCCCTATGCAGCACGAGTGCATTACATTATATTACAGTACAGCACATTACATTACATTACATTACACTGGAAAGATCTGCAACACCCATAAGCTGCTACCCATCCCTTTCTTTTCAACTCCATAGAGTTCCACTTCACTATAGCAGAACTTACAAGACAACTGCGACATTATTTTGCGGTTGAGGAAAACAACATCAATCAACCTGATGCCTTTACACTCTGGACTAAAAAAAAACTTTCTCTTTTGTTTCGGAGTCAAGTCTCATTTATGTAAGCAATACTACATATACTATCTTCTTTACTGCTTTCACGTAGATCATTAAGTACAGCATATAGATTCAAGGGTTTTCTTTTACTTCGTGTGGATGTGGCACTTGAGTGTTTACGTGATTTAACTTTATCTGAACATTCGGTTTCTTCAATTTCATTTCCCCCATTATCCACAGAACCTTCTTCACTTTCACTGTGGTCGTCGTGTATACTTATTACCTTAGAATTTTCTTCTACAACTCTTTTACCTCTCCTCTTCTTATTTAAAAACATGGTTATGTGCATCATGGCTCACATATTTCAGAAATGTATTTATTTCAAATTGAAACTAGCTCATAAATAGCCACAGCATAAACCAAAACCTTTTCAAAAGGGAAGTAACTTAGACAACATTCATTTTAGGTAGAGATTTTAAGGTGGTGATCCATTTTTTCTGTACAATTGTAAAGAATAAAAAATAGTCCAGATAAGACTAGAAATCCATTACCTGAGAGTTAGTACCCACCTACTTTGAGCCCTATTATCTCCACTATGGTGCTGTAGTGAACTTTAACTCAAACTGCGGCTGAAAATAAACACTTGTACAAGTGACATAACAGAAAGTTAACGATTTATAAGAAGAAAAATTGTATTTTAAAAAATCTAGGTAGGTATGGCCCCATAAAATATTATGCTGAGATTCTCACCATCAAAGACAAGCCCATAGCACAACCTAGTACCTGTAGTCTCCATTTAGGGACGTACAGAAGAGGAAAAAAAAGTTCTCTGACGTCAACTCTGTTATCACCATAAGGTACTTGGTAACATTAACAGCCATGCACACCAACTTTTCATTCAGTGTGTCCCCCCCCCCCCCCCCCCCCCCCCCCGTGTTCATGCCGGGGGCTGGTCAGTATAAATAGCATCTCCACCTTCTGGAAATTCTGTGCTAGAAATGTCCTCTTTTCTATCCCTCTCTTTGTTTCTGCCTTGCTCCTTTTCTCCCTGTCACCTTCTCGTTGTCCGTGTCCTGCCTTTTTGGTCCATTCTCCTACCTTTTTTCCTAGAAAGACTTCAATGCTCTCTTATGCTGAATAAGAAGATACATTTTGACCATGCTGTATATTTGAGTGTATCGTATCTTGATAAATCTACCCTACACTTTTCGAAAGAGTAAGTCATCATGTGTCAGTAGAAACAGATGACAAAATTTACAAAACTGCATTCACACGGGGACTGGAAGTAAACAAAAGCACATGAGTGCTTATTCCATTATTATCGAAATAAAATAAGTGAAAAGATAAAGACAAAAGATACTCTTTGTATCGTTTCCTGCTTTGTTCTGTTTTCTTGCTGTTTGTAAATTGTTTCTTTTCCAGGATGCTTTTGTAACGTAATCATGCTAATATTCTGGCTTTACTTTTTTCCCCATAAATGTGATGCTAAGCTGCAGCCTAATTTTTGATACATCCATTTTCTAGAATACTTTTCATAACCTTCTGTTTTGTTGCATTCATAATCAGTATGATCCCGCTGTGTTGTTTTGATAGCAATACAATTAGTTCAATGCATTGTTTTCCTCGGATAAAGCTCCGTTGTTCATTAATAGGAAGATTTTTGTATAACTATGCTACAGTTTCCCCCCAACCACTTAGGTAACTGCATTCGGGGGTGGTGTCTAAACACGGCACTTGTGTGCATGCGGATGTGCATGCGGGTGGCTTTTTTTCATCCGTTTTCTACAAGCACACAGTGTCCTACTCCTCTAAAAGGCGGAACGAGTTTTTTTTACGTGTGCTCAGGATGTTTTACGTGTATTTGAACACGGGGCCTGGGTTTATAGTTTCATCCAAGGGAAAAATCCAAATTTGATCTGGTGTGTCTGATCAAAAAATGGAAAGCAAACTGGTAGTTTTCTTTCCTTCAGACGAGTGCTGATAAATGACAACAGTAAACATAATATCGAAGATATTTTTCTTCCCTACTTTGCCCCCTATGTCTTCCTCCTTAGGAAAAGTGGGGGGGGGGGGGGGAGAGTGAGAGAAGGAGAGGGTTGGGCAAAGGAAGGAACTGGGAACTTCAATAGAGGAGAAAGGAGAAAGAGAAAGATAGTGGACAGAATGTCTTCTTGCTTACATGATTAAGGGGGTGATTATCTAATCTGTCTGAGAAGAAGAGGACAGGATACTGACAAGGAAGATCTAGCGGGTCAGGTAAAAAGGTATTTCCAGATGTCTTTGTGATTTGCTTTGGTTTTCTTTGTGCCTGTCTGCCCGCCAGCCTGTCTGTGTAATTGTAAGCCCGTGTGTATGCATTTGTGTATGTATACATGCATGTATACATACATGTATGTCTGTCTGCCTGTCTGTCTGTATTCTTCAAAAATGTGAAGTTAAGCAAAAGGGTTAGAAAATGGAGAAACCAGCTTTACCATGTTCTTCATGGGAGCCATATAAAGCTTACTTTGCTAATGAACATACTGGTGAAAAAAAACGAAAATCAAAGTGTCATGGTTCCACATGTCCGGTCACATATGGAAGCTAACTATGCTTGCTATTCAAAAGTTTACACAGACGGATCCGTTTTACAAAATCAAGATAAAAGTTCAGCATTCGTCATACCTACGCGTGAAACATTGCTCTATGTTGGTAGGCATCCTACAATGTATACAGCTGAACTTATAATAATTCTTATTGCTCCTAACGATATTCTTGACTTTTCATTTTCCATCTTTCAAGCAATACTTTGCTTAGGTTCTAAATCAGTATCATCTGCTAAAAAAAAAATTCTAGGAAAGTAACACAAACATGTAAAAATGGCAACAATGTTACTGATATATGGTCATTTGCTGACTGGATGTGTAAAAAAAAAAAAAAAAAAAAACACCATGAATGCTTGTTCCATTATCCTCGGTATAAAAGAATAAAAAAAAAATAATAATAACAAGAGCACACCCATGCACAAGAAGGGGGGGGGGAAACCCACACTTTACAAGGGTGCATACGCATGCAATTGCAAAGAACCCTCGACGAGTGAAGTGTAGCCCATGTGTATTATTACAGAAGCAGATCAAAGATAGGAATATTCAGAATAAAAACGGACATTTCACCAGTAGCATCCTCCTATCCAGAGATGGAGAAAGAATGAATCAATACTCTTCTTCTTCTTCTTCTTCTTCAAAGGAATGAGAGAGTCGGCAACAAGGAGAGTTCTATTATCAATAGCACTTTTTTTCCCCCCTGTACTCTTCCTCTCTCCTTCACGGTTCCAAAGGTGATGACCTAATCTGAATGAGAAAAGCAGGGAGTTGTTCCGACAAGAGGGGAAAAATTGGTTAGAGTAAAAAGAAAAAAAAAAGATGTTTAAAGTGGTAACTCATGTCTGTCTGTCTGTCTGTCTGTCTGTCTGTCTCTGTGTTTATCTGGCTCTATGTCTGTCTGTCTGTCTGTCTGTCTGTCTGCCTGCCTGCCTGCCTGCTTGCCTGCCTGCCTGCCTGCCTGCCTCGCCTGCCTGCCTGCCTGCTGTCTGTCTGTCTGTCTGCCTGTCTGTCCTGTCTGTTCTGTCTGCTGTCTGTCTGTCTGTCTGTCTGTCTGTCTGTCTGTCTGTCTGTCTGTCTGTCTGTCTGTCTTCTCTCTCTCTCTCTCTCTCTCTCTCTCTCTCTCTCTCTCTCTCTCTCTCTCTCTCTCTCTCTCTCTCTCCTCTCTCTCTCTCTCTCCTCTCTCTCTCTCTCAGTCTTACGGATGAAAAACCGAGGCCCCGTGTGCGAACGCACGCAGAACACCTTGCGCACATGTTAAATCCTGTTCCGTTTTTCGTAAGAGTAGGCCATCGTGTACCGGTGGGAACGGATGACATTTACAATACTGTATACACACGGGGACTGGACGAAGAAAAGCACAAGAGTGCTTATTCCATTATACTCGATTTAAAAGAATAAATCAAATCTCTCTCTCTCTCTCTCTCTCTCTCTCTCTCTCTCTCTCTCTCTCTCTCTCTCTCTCTCTCTCTCTCTCTCTCCTCTCTCTCTCTCTCTCTCTCTCTCTCTTTCTCTCTCTCTCTAAGAACACCAAATAAAATGGTATACGGTATTTGGGAATATATTCTGTACTTTATATTAATGTTCATGTAAATGTTCTTAGAAACTGGCTTAAGCTATTACAAATGAGCCCCATACACAACATATCAAAGCTATTGGAACTAGATTTTAAAAAATATGAAAAAGAATGTTGGGTATCGAAAATTAGATAAACTCTCTACGAAATAAGATTTAACAGTGTCTGGTTGCAGCTTTTTTCGCGCATATTTAAGAATATGCTTGTAAACATGTTTACAAAAGAATTATTTGGAACCATAAGAGATCAAAAGAACATTTTTCTTTTCCATTAATAGACTTTTTCTTGTTCTTCTTTTCAATCCTTCTTCCTCTGAATTCTTGTTTGGAGTTCATCGGAATTCTGCTTCGGAATTCTTCTTTTTTTCCCCTTTTTTATCATAAAAATCTTGCAAAAATTAATATGACGACCAACGCAAGTTTACATTATTGTAACTGTGTATTTAAGAGTCAGAGAGTAACCAACTTAGCAATATGTCAAATAATACCATTCTAAAAAAAATAGAAGCTACGGTTTAGCAGCTTTGAGCGTGGTTACCAAATAGATGGGTGACCGTTTGCGCGCCTTGTCTTCTTTACAATCCCCGTGTTCACCCAGCTTCTAAATGTATCCCTGCCCTCTTTAGGGTCAGGGAAAAGTAAAGCAGCGAGGAAGAAGAGATGGGCGCCGCCGCCCTCAATATGCTGGCCCATAGAGAAGCCAAGATTTCAGACACCTTGCTCAACGACTGTGCATAGGTTAGGGGAACGACTTTAATATCTATTTTCTTATTCTTACAACTCTTTGAGTGTGATGTGAAGAGGCAGATACTGGTGAATGAGGAAAACAAGAGGGCAAGAATGATGAGATGTAAGGCGAAAAAGATCAAACGTACCATAAACATCAGTAACGATAGTGACAGTAAAAACAAAAGAAACAATAGATATGCCGATACAAGGTAAGGAGGGATGGCAATAACAGATACAAACTGAGGAGGAAGAAGAAGTTGAAGAGGGAAAAGAAAAAGAAGAAGTGCGAAGAAGAATTCTGAAGGATTGCGAAGAATTGAGAGGAATTGCGAAGACTTGCAACGACGAAGAAGAAGAAGAAGAAGAAGAAGAAGAAGAAGAAGAAGAAGAAGAAGAAGAAGAAGAAGAAGAAGAAGAAGAACAACAACAACAACAACAACAACAACAACAACAACAACAACAACAAGAACAACAAGAAGAAAAACAACAACAACAACAACAACAACAACAACAACAACAAGAAAATAAGAAAAAGAAGACGATGAAAAAGAACAAGAACAACAGCAACAAAAACAATCGAAACAACAAGAAAAACAAAAAGAATAACACTAAAAACAAAACCCCGAAGTACACAGAAATAAAATTTTAAAAAGATGCAGCTCGGTGGGTTGAATGACCTCAAACAATAAACATGTTAAAACACCATGTGTTTCAGGGAAGAGACAGAAGGAGAAGAAGAAGAAAAAAATCAGCTTTAACATGCAGCAAAACAGCATCAACAACCAAAACCATTTACCATGCCGTCAAAAAAAGAAAACAGCAACAAAAACTGCAACCTACATTCTGTTAAGTCATGGGGAAGATAAATGTCCAAGCAGAAACGGAGAATTCATCAGTTGAACCTTGTAAAAAAAAAAAAAATAAGGAAAATGGAGATCGAATAAGCAACCTTCCCTTTCTTCAAGAGAATGCCAGAGATGGCAACAATAAAATTGACATCAATAGCCCTTCTCCCCCGCCCATCCCCATCCCCAACCCCTTGTCTCCCTCCCCCCTCCCTTTTTTTAGGGGTAGGAGGCAGGGATTCGCAGCAGGAGGATGGGGATTCCCTGACAGAAGCATTGTCAGATAATGACATATGTCGCTTTCACTGGCATGCGGAGGCTTAGGTAGTGACGTTCTCTCTGTATGCTAGTGCGCCTGGATTTTCTCTTTTTTATGACTGTTGCTGGCTGGCTGGCTGGCTGTCTGGCGTGGTCTGCATGTCTATGGCTGTGTCGCTGTCTGTCTGTCTTCTTTCTTTCTGTCTGTCTGTCTGTCTGTCTGTCTGGCTGTTCTGGCTCTGCTTCTTCTCTTCTTCTCTTCTCTTCTTCTCTTCTCTCTCTCTCTCTCTCTCTGTCTCTCTCTCTCTTCTCTTCTCTCTCTCTCTCTCTCTCTCTCTCTCTCTCTCTCTCTCATCTATCTATCTATCTATCTATCTCTCTCTCTCATCTTATACATCAATTTAAAAACAACAAAAGAAAGAGAATTTGACAAAATATTTTGAAAAACTTACATACTCTTCTAAGGACTCAAAAACATTTGGTCTGTTCTCAATCTGTTAACTGTAAGTCATTAGTATTTAACGATATAACTATTCAACAACGGTCAGTTTTTGAAAGAAGACATGGGGAGTAATTAGGAATGTGAATAAGCCATTGATGTAAATTTTGAATAATGCCCATCGACTTGACAGTCTTTTCAAAGATCCGATCCGATCTCAGTTTTCATGATAAATGTACAATTGATAAAATTCACTGGTTTTTTGGAATAATTACTTTCCTCATATGTCTTCTCTCCCCTCTTTTGCTGGAGAAAATAGGGGTGGACTAAGGGTGAAACTCCCACGTGAAGCAATAGGCAGGTATCTATTTCACTTACATGGGGAATTGCGGCGATGTATTCTTGTTTGGACACAGCAAGGAAAAAAATACGCTCACAGGAGTGAAAAAAATAAAGCAATTGAGTAAAAGGCAAGAAGGTTTATGACGGTCATTATTGTTTGTCTAAGTTGCAATATAATGCATGCTATGTACTGCAAAACATATCAATGCAATACATTATTACAATGTATTTTCTCTGGTTGCTGCGTATACAAACACTATAAACTAACATTAATTTGTTTGCAATTTTTCATGATGTGTCTTACATAATGCACAAACATACTTTTGGAAACATATTTTTTTGTATTTTTGAAAAGAGCATGAATCGAATTTTACAGTTTCTATACGTTTAATGCACTAAATTAAAAACAGTATAACATTAACGTTTAAGTTGACCAATGTTCGTTTTCTAGTCTACATCAACAATGGCATAAACTATTCATAGGTTTTGTACTTTCTCCATATCTATAGAAATAAACCGCTTCTCCTCAAACATTTTTTTAATAATTCACAATAAGCCTTAACATTTTAATCATATTTTCCAAACACAATTAACGTCAACCTTACATTATCTACTTATAGTAGTATACACTACTTTAAGTCACAGCAAGATTTCTCTGCGTGGAATTCAAGCTGATCTCCCAGAAGAAGGGAGACCTCACACAGTTAGTTTCTTCTTTCAAGCTGATCTGCAGAAGGTAGACCTCACACATAAATTTTCCTCTTCTATGCTGACTGACAAATGTACGCTAGTAGGATGATAGGCACTGTCAGTGCAGGTTTCGTGCCTGCCATGTTCAACACAGCGGGAGACAGCGAACTCATCTCTAGCAGAGTGGAAGAGATCAGGAGGGGGGGGGGGTTGTGAGAAGGATGAAGAATGGAAAAAAAACACACACCAAGTATAGTAGGTGTTTTGAAAGAGAACAGTAGAGAGAGAGAGGGGGAGGAAGAGGGGGGAAGAGAGAGGAGGAGACGAGAGAGAGAGAGAGAGTGAGAGAGAGAGAGAGAGAGAGGAGGAGAGAGAGAGAGAGAGAGAGTGAATGAATGAATGAATGAATGAATGAATGAATGAATGAACATTTTATTGAGAAAAAGATAAGCACAATGGTGGCTTGTTTCATCCAGCCTCTTAAAAAGAGAGAAGAGAGAGAGAGAGGAGAGGAGAGAGGAGAGAGAGAGAGAGAGAGAGGAGAGAGAGAAGGAGAGAGAGAGAAGAAGAGAGAGAAGAGAGAGAGAGACATGAATGAGAATGATGAATGAATAACATTTTATGAGGAAAAGATTAAGCACAATGGTGGCTTGTTTTCATCCAGCCCTCTTAAAGAAGAGAGAGGAGAGAGAGAGAGAGAGAGAGAGAGAGAGAGAGAGAGAGAGAGAGAGAGAGAGAGAGAGGAGAGAGAATAAGAATGAATGATGAATGATGATGAATGAACATTTTATTGAGGGAAAGATTAAGCACAATGGGCTTTTCATCCAGCCCTCTTAAAAGAGAGAGAGAGAGAGAGAGAGAGAGAGGAGAGAGGAGAGAGAGAGAAGAGAAGAGAGAGAGAGAGAGAGAGAGAGAGAGAGAGAGAACTCTGAGCTCTTAAATGGTTAAAAATGCATTGGCCTTAGGGCACAATACATTCCTAGGGGCAAAGAATGGAATAATGAAGAAATCGAAATATAACATCTTGCAAGCTTTGGTAATACCATAGCATATATACGTTGGCATGTACCCAAAAATACACATTCCCAAATATCCATATTCCAGAATCATGTGTAAACCAAGTGCTGATTTCGACCAATTTTTCTTTTAAAAATAGAGCTGAAAAAATCAACATAAAGGTAATAGGCCTAAGAACAACGTCATTGATGGAGTTATACTTAATATGCTAACACTTGATCACATACAAAATACAATCATAAAGTGCAGCACATATCATGAAAGCTGGAACCTTTCACAGTCACAAAATTATTGCATTTTCAAAACACTTACCACACTAGACTGTCTAGTATGGTAACTGTCGAGAGAGACAGAGACAAGAGACATAGATACAGATTAGAGAGAGATTGAGCGAAAGACACAGAGAGAGAGAGACAGAGACAAGAGACATAGATACAGATAGAGAGAGATTGAGCGAAAGACACAGAGAGAGAGAGAGACAGAGACAGACACAGAGAGAGACAGAGACAGAGAGAGACAGAGACAGACACAGAGAGAGACAGAGACAGAGAGAGAGACTGACTCAAACACACACAAACACTGACAGATATGTGATGACATTTACGAAAACAGAAAATTATGTATAAAAAGAGGGAGCTAAAACAAAAAAGGTAGGTGCTTAGAATCGATGTAGGAACGGGAGTAAACGACGTTTTCAATATCTTCACTCTTGTGCTGCATTACATACCAATGTCCATACGAGAGCATTCACACGTGGTAAAAAGGGGTATAAAATGAATGATTGATGATAGCAGCAGTTTTGCTTTTCAGGGAACGTCGGCTCAAATCCACAGGTGTGTGTGTGTGTGCTCTCTGTAGCTTTTTCAAGCTTTGACATAAGGTAGCCTTTTGCTTTTTTATGCTGAAGTTTTCAATAAATAGATCATTAGTTAAGTTAACTACCCTGCATGTCATTTCTGAACGCATTCGGAAGTGTATCACTGCGCTTGTAGATTTTTTCAGAACATAAACGCGCTATGATTTTTTAACTACCCTTTTACAACCTGTTTACTGTTGTACCAAACTACTCGAATAAACATCAATGTTACGCTGTTCATCATTTAATGATAAGAAGCGAAAAATAATTTTCTCCAAAAAAAATCAGGAGGGTAGGGAGAGGGGAAGTTACGAGCAGCAGTCAATATACAGAGAGGTTATTTTTTTAATTATATACAAACCATGCAAAAGTCAAACAAAATGGCCGAAGAAACACAAACAAAATGACCGAAGAAACACAAAAACAATGGCAATGACAAACGCTCTAAAACAGTTCGTGCGTCGTTTGACATAGGAGCAATTTAGGTCTTGACATATCATCAGTCACAGAAATCTTGTGGATTTTATGAACAAATTGTCTTTCTTAGACATCATAGACGTTTTAGTTTTCATGAGCAAACCACCAATGGTTAAACTCTTGCAAAGGCCAAAGACAGATGTTTTGTCTGTTATTGATGTAAGCGGAATGCCAAGGCCTGTATCAAAATGCTGTTAAGTTTGAAAATAATATGTTGAGATTGTCTTCAGCCATAGCAAACCCTTACCATAACAACCTACAGAAAGCATCGATTGACGTTTCCAAGTTGCAACACCTCGGACAAGAAACATCGATGGCACATTTTTCGCATAGAAAGGTATCAAATTGGCCGGAGTTGTCCCACGCGTTATTCAAAATTTAGTTCCCTTTTATTTGACCTTGAAGGATAACATGGATCCTAGTGTGTTGGATGTGAGGATAAAACGAGGTTCCATGTGCACTACACATTCAGCGCATGTAAAAAAGAAAAAAAACCAAAAGGATGAGAGATAGCTTACTGGTTACAGCACTAAGCTTGTGATCTGATGACCCAGGTTTCAACCACCACCAGGCTGTTGTTTGAGGGGATCATTTTCCCCCAGGAGTTAACAGCAGTACCGACTTCACTTCCCCGAAAGTCCTTCGGATGGGATTATGAACGCAAGGTCTCGAGAGTGAATGCACGCTGAACATCTTGCCCATTCGAACGGGTTTTAACCCTTTCCACCCATCGGAAGAGTAGGCCATTGAGTGCCGGTGGGGATGGATGACAAACTTTCAGAGACACAAACACACTGGTGTGGTGTTTGGACAACATCTCCGATGTCAAAATGGTGGGCAAAAAACGGTTGCATACGCAAGTATCTCACCATTGATGATGTTTGAAGCTCTAGCTGAGAAACGAAAAAAGAAATTCAGTTCTGTTCAATATTTTGACATACCGTATTTCTATCATGGAATGAGTACTATAGAAGAAGTCCCTTGACGAGGCGTTCGCTGGTGTTTTTGTTTTTATTTCTTTTTATTCTTTTAATTTTTGCGATTGGATGGGCTTGGAGGTTGTGCCATGCACGTGTTTGTGTCTGTGTGTCTGTTTGTGTGTGTGTGTGTGAGAGAGAGAGAGAGAGAGAAAGACACAGACAGACAGACAGACGGACACACACACACACACACACACACACACACACACACACACACACACACACACACACCACACACCACACACACACAACACACACACACACACACACACACACACACACGTACGTATATTGTGAGGGGGAGGGGGAGAACAATTGCCACGCACATATGCCTGCGCATGTCTGTGTGTGTGTACGTGCGTACGTGCGTGTGCGTCCGTATTTGAGAGAGAGAGAGAGAGAGAGAGAGAGAGAGAGAGAGAGAGAGAGAGAGAGAGAGAGAGTGAGAGAGAGAGAGAGAGAGAGAGAGAGAGAGCATGTGTGTGCCGCACACAAACAAACGCGCATGTATTTTGTAATGTATGTGCCCTGCTTTAACTTAAAACGTAAATGCCAGTACGTATCTGCAGCTGTTCTTTTCACCTTAAATCCTAAGCAACATACAAGGCATTGCCTTCTTCTACCTACCTATCTGCTACCCCTCAAGCATCATTGCATCACAGTGTGGGTAAATAGCTAAGTAAACTTACAGCATCCATCCCTGCCTTCAGACCACCACTTAAAGCTCTAAGTGAGATGCTGTGTTTACAGCCAGTGAAACGGAGGGACGGTTAAGCGTTGTGCATATGCACCAGGTAGTGGGGGGGGGGGGGCCTAAATACTGCTGATTTCAGTGAGAGCAGGATATGTGTATATGTTGACACACACGCACGAGAGAAACTACTTAAAAGATTGTAACTTCATCTATAGTGGAGGAGGAGGAAGAGAGAGGAGGAGGAGAGAGAGGAGAGAGAGAGAGAGAGAGAGAGAGAGAGAGAGAGAGAGAGAGAGAGAGAGAGAGAGAGAGAGAGAGACAGACAGACAGACAGACAGACAGACAGACAGACAGACAGACAGACAGACAGACAGACAGACAGACAGACAGACAGACAGACAGACAGACAGACAGACAGAGTGAAACAGACAGACAGACAGACAGAGACACACAGAGAGACAGAGACAGAGAGATATCTGGTCAGGGAGAGTGAGGGAGAGAGGTTGGGGGAATTGAGAAAGAGAGAGTAAAAGAGTTGGAGAGAGGGATCTGGTGAAAGAGACAGAGGTGCTGAAAGACAGGGAGGGAGAGACTGAGGAAAGATACAGAGGTATACAGAAAGAGAGAGACAGAGACACAGAGAGGTACGGAGAGAGTGACAGACGGAAAGAGAGACAGACAGACAGAAAGAGTCAGAAAGAGATACACAGAGAGAGATAGAGAGAGACAGAGAGAAAGAGAGAGCCAGAAAGAGAGCTACAGAGAGAGAGAGAGGGAGGGCGAGAGGGGGGAAACAGAGAGAGGGGGAAGAGAGAGAGAGAGAGGGATAGAGAGAGAGAGAAAGACAAGACAGACAGACAGACAGACAGACAGAGACAGATAATAATAGAAAACAATAGCACATAGCAACAGACAATTAAAAAGAAAAATATATACATAATTCGTTAACTGATATACAAAGGAATACATCGGTAATTGAACAATAACGCAAACCACAGCAAAGATAACATATATGTAAATCCTGCCATTGAAAGATGTTATTCCCTAGAATTTATTTTTATTTAAACATTTTTTTTGTAATTGAATCTTTGATAAGTCATTTTTTCAAAATGATTGAGAAGTTGGAAGTGGTGACCTACACTTGTTTTTCCTCCACTACTTTTTCCTCAATAACATATGTAAATGTATCTAAAAACAACAACAACAACAACAAAACCCATTGCTGCTATACTGAGTGACCGACTTGTTAACGGACCAATACTTCCCAGCAGGAATGCCGGGGTCCTGTCAGTACCAATTACACCCCCCCCCCCACCTTCTATCTCTTTGTTTCTGCCTCCATCCTTTTCTTCCTGTCATCTCCTTCTAGTTCATTATCTGCCTGCGTGGCCCACTCTCCAGCTTGTTTTTCCCAGAAAAAATCTCAGAATATGACAATTCTTTTCCTTGCCGATGTCAGATGTGCTTTGCCTGACTTGTCAGACGCTTAACGGTTCCACAGAAAAGCATGTTGTATTTAGACGAAAACACATTTTGTGATTATTAAAGACACAAGTATATGCTACTATTGATAAGGCACAACCTGGTTCGGTGTGGTCTGGAGGTAACGCGCCTGTCTAGAAAGCGAAAAGTCCGGGTCGGAGTGTACGGTAGTTCGAATCCCGTTTGGGCCCAAAACGTTTTCCCCATCCATTAGATCATAAGTGGTGGTCTGGGTGCCAGTCTTTCGAATGAGACGATAGACCGAGGTCCCGTGCGTTTGAGCATCATTATTTAACGCACGTTAAAGAACCCACGGCAACAAGAGGGTTGTCCCTGGCAAAATTCTGTAGAAAAAAGCCACTCTGATAGGGAAACATATACAGTTGCAGACAGGAAAAAAGTAAAATAATGGGTAGGCGCTGCACTTGTGGCGACGCATTCTCCCCAGGGAGAGCAGCCCGAAGTATACGAAGAGAAATATGCAGTGACATAAAGCTGTATAAAAAAAAATAACAATAATAATAAAACCTGACAGGATCTTGAATAAACAATATCCCTGTCTTACTTTAACTTTACTTCACGAGGAGTGGAGGAATCTGGTTTCCAAACCTACAGTGGTGCCCTAATGGTCTACTAGACTATGGGATCGGTGATGGTGAACTTTAAAGTTCATTGTTAAACATTGATATGTTAATAACTGTGTAATAAAATGTTGTTAGTTTAGATGATTTATAAAGGACGAACTGAACTGTTCGCCTTTGAAAACTTGATAACTGTTTCATGATATTTTCACTGGCTGAGTTCCACATAAACGTAGCGTAATTCTTATCTGATTCAATACAAGCTTGAGAAAAAAAAAAGATTATAATGAGAGTGCAGATTTTACCCCGAAAGTTGATTTTTTTTCTATTTTTGATAACCGATATATATTTTTAGAAATTCATTTGCCCACCATCAATTTTGAAATGATCACTCCAGGACAAACCGTTATCACTGACAATTCCAAGAGCCGTTCATGGCTTTCATTTTCTTTACGGATTTTATCATATATACTAAGAGAAAGACGTTATTAGAAATGTCTTGATGCTTTCGTTTTGAAGTAGTAGTTATCCTATATTTTGTCATTTGTGAGTGTCGACACATATGGTTTAGTTCATACCACTTTGTCCAGATTGTTCATGCATTTCTTCATTAGAGTGAATAGTTTTGCGCTACTTCATTAAGTGACCATTTTTCTCAGCTTGGAAGCTTAGAAAGAAACAGAGAGAGAGACAGACAGACAGACAGACAGAGACAGAGACAGACAGAGACAGACAGACAGACAGACAGACACAGAGATAGAGACAGAGAGACAGACAGAGACAGAGACAGAGAGACAGAGACAGAGAGATCTCAAATTCATATTAACATAACTTACGTTCAATATAGCTTCAAAATCTTGTCAGTTTTTGAAACCTAAGCTTTTGATTATTCCTTCATGACATCTTAACAAACATTACATTGAATCCTACACACACACACACACCACAAAAAAAAGAATAACCATACAATGGCGCAAAATTTCATCACGGTAACATTTTCATTCATCATGCAAGCTGATCACATCACAGGTTTGTCTTTTATTTTTTTGTTGGTGTTTTTGGAAACACAACTAACTGTGTAGCGATAATGTCGGCAAAGATTAGCCGCCGAGAAATGTTATCCAATAATGCATTGTCCGATTGTCAGGGCTATCCAATTTTATGACATGTTACCCCAGCAACGGATGGGGATCTGTAAGCTAATCGGATGCAGGGCACTGTGTGCAGTTCCCATGGGAAAGATAAAGGCAGACCTAACACGTATTAAGGGGTAGTTGGGACGATCGAGGGCAACGAGAAAATAACGACCAAAGAGAACGGTATGTTACATCAGACTCGCTCCCTCGTTCCCAAAACGGCCCTCATGCATGCACAGACTTGCGCACACACGCACACACACACATACATGCATATGCATGCACACATATACACATGCATGCATATACACGCGCGCACATGTACGCACACACACATACATACATACACGCACATGTCATTGTCTAACATAAGTTGAGTGGAAAGACGTTAAATTAGAGAACAGCATGCACACATACTCACACACACACACATGCACACAGTCATGCACATGCACACACACACAAACACACGCACATGTGAGGACTGGATGTAAAACACACACACACACACACACACACACACACACACACATACACACACACACACACACACACACACACACACACACACACACCACACACACACACACACACACACACACACACACACACACACACACACACATAGAGGCGCGCGTGCACGTAAAATGAGATAGATGCATAATCTGCCAAAAGGGGATAAACTGGTGTGAGGGATAGAAAGGCACTTAAAATAGAGATGGGCAGACAGATGAAGAGATACTTAAATAGAGTGAAAGAGAGAGGCAGAGACACAGAGAGAGAGAAAGAGAGAGGGGGTAGGAGATAGACAGAGAGAGCGGTTGAGAGGGAGAAACAGGATTGACAGAGTGAGAGACACAGCAAAAGAAAGAAAGAAAAGAAAGAAAGAAAGAAAGAAAGAAAAGAAAGAAAGAAAGAAAGAAAGAAAGAGAGAAAGAGAGAAAGAAAGAGAGAGAGAAAGAAAGAAAGAAAGAAAGAAAGAAAAAAGAAAGAAAGAAAGAAAGAAAGAAAGAAAGGAAAGAAAGAAGGAAAGAAAGAAAGAAGAAAGAAGGAAAGAAAAGAAAGAAGGAAAGAAAGAAAGAAAGAAAGAAATGGAGAGACACGGACGGAGAGAGAGAGACAGGGAGAGACAGAGACAGAGAGATAGACCAAACAGAGAGAGACCCCGAGAGACAGAAATAGAGACGGAGAGAGAGATACAGAGAGAGAGAGAGAGAGAGAGAGAGAGAGAGACAGACAGACAGACAGACAGACAGACAGACAGACAGACAGACAGACAGACAGACAGACAGACAGACAGACAGACAGACAGACAGACAGACAGATGGATAAAAAGACAAAAGGAAAGAGCACAAAATCAACTGAACAGACCAACCAGCAAGACAGCTCCAAGACCTTCTCAGTTTGAAACCTAGGGCTAACATAAAACCGATTATGTATGTACATTTTTGTGTGTGTGTGTGTGTGTGATAAGTTAGGGATATCACCTCTTTGAAAACTGACGGGATAGCCTGCTGGTTAGAATGGAGTAATGCGCATTGCGCACGTGATCTGATGACCTGGGTTCGAATCTCGTTCAAGGGGATTTTTCCTCCGGAGTTAGCATCATTGCCGACTCCCCTCTCCCTAAAAGTCCTTCAGACGAGAATATAAACTGAGGTCCCGTGTGCGCACCTTCGCAGAACATCTTGCACACATATTAAAACCCATCCCGCTTTTTGGAAGAGTAGGCCATTGTATGCCAGTGGCAACAGACGACAAAAATTAACAAAACTGCATACACACGGTGAGTGGATGTATAAAAAAAATCACATGATTGCTTCTTCCGTTATCCTCAAAATAAAAGAATAGAATAACAATTAATTAAATAAATGAAACTACAGAAAATAACAGCATTCATCATAATAATTATTATGTTTTGAATATCATGCAAAACGATCACCCCTCCACTTTTTTTTTTTTTGGGGGGGGGGGCTGGGAACGAAAACAGTGTAGTGGGAAAAAGTCAACAAAGATTAGCTGGGAAATATTATCCAATGATGGACAGTCCGATTGTGTGGCCATCCTATTTATGACACGTTACCCCAGCAATAGATGTGACGCGGACATGTAAAGCAATCC
>CM060318.1:18395669-18400669 GCA_030674155.1 Stramonita haemastoma
GAAGGGACTTTACCCAGACGGGTGGACAAGAATTTATTATTATTATTTTCATTTTTTTGTAAAAAAAAAAAAAAAAGATATTGAAGTAGCCTTGCATCATATTTATTTATTTTACTTTTTTATCAAGGATAATAGATTAAGCATTCATATGTTTTTTTTACATCCAGTCCCCGTCTGTATGCACCTTTGTAAATCTTGTCATCAGTTCCCACCGGCACACGGTGGCTTACTCTTACGAAAAGCGGACCAGTATTTAACGTGTGCGCAAGATGTTCTGCGTGCGTTCGGACACGGGGCCTCGGAACATAGTCTCATCCGAAAGACTTTTGGTGGACGTGGAGTCAGCACTGATGTCAACTCCAGTGAAAAAAAAATCCCCTCGACCGAGAATCGAACCCGGATCATCAAATTACGAGCGCAATGTTTTGACCACTAGGCTATCCCGTCCCCCGTCACATAGATGTTTCCCGTCTCAAGAGGCTGACAGATGAGCCGTTTAGACTGTAGGGCTGGGAAGGTCAAGGCAAGCAGATCCTCTACCAACTTCCATACAAAGTGTGCGTCACTGTAAACAGGTGTCTTACGCAGCTGGAAGTCTCTTTGTTTTACCCAACCACTTGGAATAAATCGCACACACACACACACACGCACACGCGTGCGCGCGTGCGCGTGTGTGTGTGTGTGTGTGTGCGTGTGTGTGTGCGTGTGTGTGTGTGTGCATGTGTGTGAGTGAATATATATATATGTATATTTATAAAATATGTATGTATATATACCTATATATTACATATATATATATATGTATATATATATATATATATATATATATATATATATATATATATATATATATATATATATATATATATATATATATATATATATATATAATATTGTGTAAGCAAATGCGTGTGTGCGCGCATAAATGTGTGTGCGTGTTTGTTTCTTAGTGTGTACACTTTAAAATCTTTTGTCTACATGTTTATCTGAATCATTTTCTTATAAAATTGATAACCATATAATCAATCTTAATATTTACATGAGCATGCTTCGTGGATTTCTTGGCATATATCGTACGCTGTCCATATAGAACATTTTGCACCCGTTTATTACCCTACAAAAACAAAAAACTTAAAATAACGCCTGACATTTATTTTCTGTTTACCTACTTGCGTGTTTATTTCCCCCTAGTTGCTAGGATCTCACAAAAGATTAGATTTCCCTTTCTTCTTTTCCTGTGGACACAAGCCCTCTTATCTTCTGCCAACACCCCCGAATCGAAGTCCTAAGTTCACAATAAACTTGAGCGTGTAAACCTGGAAGCAGTGGATTTCTTTCTTTCTTTTTTCTTTTGGTTTGGTTTGGTTTGAGTTTTGGGGGACGGAATGTTTATGGCCTATTTCGTTTCTTGTTGTTTATTTGTCTGGTGATCTGTTTTTTCAGCCATAAAATAGTCAAGTTTAGTTTTTTGGGAGGAGTTTATCACTCTAAAATAGCTCTGAAAACTTGACAGTATTACATTGTTTCAAGGTTGCTGTCTTACCGTTTTATCAACTAAAATAGCATAGCACGAAAACGACAGACACCATAGTCGAGTGGTTAAAACTGTTCGGCTTTAATCCTAGGGGTCCATGAAGTCGCGGGTTTGAATCTCGGCGGTGTCTTGTGAATTAAGTATGGGGGGATTTTATAGCATCCCATATCAATTTCAAATGCAGACTTGCTAGAGTATTAATTTCCTTCGTGTTTATACGCATGAAGAAGATCAATTATACACGTTAAAGATCCCATTGTTCTCTTCAGCGTTCGGTGAGGTTACGGAAATACAAACATACTCAGCATACATCCCCGAAGTCGGAATGCAACTACTTTCAATGTGGACAAAAACGGTCGCATACGCAAAAATCTTACTATTGGTGAGCCTCGGAGTTGTAGCTGAGGGACGAAAAAAAAATACCCCGAAAATCATGACGTCTGATGGTCGAGAGAGAACACTCCCACCTAGACAACAAGAAGTGATCGGTTCAAACATATTTCCAGAATGACTTTGTTGGCCTCGTTCGTTTGGCTGAGATTACAAAAGCTTTATTTGTTGTCGATCTTTAGCTAAGTGTCTTGGTTTGAATTAAAACACCGGGAATGTTTTCTTATGCAACTTGAGATTGTCTTCAGCCTTGAGCATTAAAAGTGCAATTTCTTTCAAAGAGAAACATTCTCTGAAGTCGGAATATACTGTGTATACTATAATGACAAATGTACGTCAAAACAGTCGTGCATGCAAAACTGCTTAATTTAGTGTGCATTTACGGCCTCACAGAGTGCAGATTCTGGGTGATACCAAAGTGTTGGGCTGAGGAACGCACAGCAACAACAATCCTACTGTTGTCATCATGCATCGTACTATCAGTAGTACTTTCAAGTTCAACATCACAGCTACATCCACAGTGCAAAACAGACAGAGAGTTTAGTCGTCCTTGACTTTTTTCAGACGAGAAGTATTCTTACAGGTAAAAATAAATAATGATAAGGAGACATATGACAGAGGATCCTGTAATTTATGGCACGTCGCTCTCTCTTCGAGAAGACATTTCCCATTTGACACACAAAAGCATTCATGTCTTAAGTTGCTATAAAGAGCCTTGAAGAATGTACAAGTTTCATCCGAAAGTTTTTTTTAATGTTTTTGCTCTGCATGTAAAACAGCTGTGACGTGTGAGAAAGTTGAATATAGTCAAACTTTTGCAGTCGAAGAATTAAGTCTTTTTCCCCAGTTGTTCGTTTTTTTTAATCTATGTGGTTTTTTTGTTAGCTTTTTTTCCCCTGTGTTTTAGTAGTACAGAAACTGTAAACTGTAAAAAAAAAAATCTTAAAAGACTGACCTATTTCTAAAAATAATAAAAAATAAAAACACACAAAACAAACGGGTGATTAACCGACAATACTCAGTTACACAAGCAGACAGACAAGGAGAATGAACACGGACAGACAGTTGAAAAGATGACAAAAAGTTTGGCAGGCAGGACAAAACTAGATAAATACAACGAAAAGCATGCTGGAGGCGAGAAGAAGAACAAAACAAACCAACAGATAATATGGCTTGCTTGAAAAAAAAAAAGAAGTTACATTCTGATCTCCCTTAATCCAGTTTTTTCCCCTTTTCCTTCTTGTCTCCCTTCCCCATTTTTTTCTTCTTTCATTTCTTTTTTCAACTAACGTTTCTCTTTCTCTTTTTTTCCTCTTATCTGCCTGCCTAATTTTTTTCCTTTTTTTCTTTTCCTTTTGTTTTGTCATGTTTCGTCAATTTTTCTTTTATCTACTTCTTTGCTTCTTTCTGTCTTTCTTTCATTATTTATGTTGTTTTGTTTAACCACCCGCGATGAAAAGAGCATTAAACAGCTATGGAGAACTATTTTTACCCAGTTAAGACACAGAGTAGAAACAAAAAGGGAGACAGACAGAGACAGAGACCGATAGACAGACAGACAGAAAGAGAGACAGATACAGAGACAGAGACAGACACAGAGCAAACCTGTCCCCCTCTACCTACCACCTCGCTTCCCCCCCCCCCCTCCTCCAAAAAAAAAGTCGACTTTTTATCTTGCACCCAACTTATACTTGGAACAAAGTTAAACAGACAGGAAAGCAGAAAAAAGAGAAAACAAACAAAATGTATGGTGTTTTTTTTTCTTTTAAAAAGAGGCTAAATCTTCTCAAACGAGGCCAAATATAGATAATTTTAAAAAAATCAGAAAACAAAGAAAGAAAAGCAAGAAAAAAAGCATAGGATAAAAGAACTTTAGAAGGAAAAAGGTGTGAAGGACACAGAAAGCTTGAAGTGCAATATGCACTAATACCGAAAAAATCATAGTCTTATCTTAAAAAGATCTGGGGGGTTTCTTCCGGTCTTCTTTCTATGCCCCTTTTTCTTTCACTTTGGGGTTTTTTTCCCTGTTACTCTTGCTCTTCTTGTTTTTCTTCATCTTCTTCTTGGTCTAGTTCTAAGTCTTATTCTTATTCTTGTTTCTTTTTTTTTCTTCTTCATCTCGTTCTTGCTCTTGTTCTAAGTCGTCTTTTTGTTGTTTGTTGTTGTTGTTGTTCTCCTTCTTCTTCTTCTTCTTCTTCTTCTTCTTCTTCTTCTTCTTCTTCTTCTTCTTCTTTTTTGCAATTTTTCTTCGCAACTCTTCACAATTCTTCTTTTTCTTCCCATTTTCTTTTTCTTCTTCGCAATTCTTTGTATTCTTCTTCTTCTTCTTCTTTTGCATTCCTCTTCTTCTTTCGGTTTACTTCGTTTTGCTTTTTTATTTTTTTGTATTACTTTTTTTCCTGTGAGTTTTTGTTTTGCAGTGATTTACTTGATCTGTTCTCGTCTTTTTACATTCTGGATGTTGTTTTCTAGTTTGCTTGTTTCGATTCGGTTTCTTTCCTTTACAGTCTCACTTCCGTCTCTGTCTATCTGTCTCTGTCTCCTCTCTCTGCCCCTCTGCCCTCTGTCTCTGTCTGTCTCTCTCTCTTCCTCTCTCTCTCTCTCTCTTCTCTCTCTCTCTCTCTCTCTCTCTCTCTCTCTTCCTCTCTCTCTCTCTCTCTCTCTCTCTCTCTCTCTCTCTCTCTCTCTCTCTCTCTCTCTCTCTGAGTGGCTTCCCTTGCTTGGCTGCCAGCAAGACGCGTTCTCTCCAGCTGTGAGTAGAGTTTTTCCTTTTCTTGAATTATTCCTATTCAAAATGCCGGTTGTGGGTCTCCCAGTGACATTAGAGTGCATGCTGAATGCAGTGTTGCATGAACAAACAGTTTCTTCCTTCAAAGTGCATGGGCAGGAACACCAAACTGTTGTTGTGATTCGTCTGACACATAACACTGCCAGCCATTCCCCTGTTGCTCCAGTGCAAAATGCAATGTACCAGAAAAAGTGTCCGTCCCAGGTGAGCAGAGACCGAAGGAGAGCGGAAACCTATAGAGCAAACAACGAAAAGAAAGTGACTGAACAGGTGTCTTCCCCCTCGGGT
>CM060318.1:18408169-18410669 GCA_030674155.1 Stramonita haemastoma
ATGTCATCATCCTCCCCGGAAGTGGTCTGTAATTTTGCCTTGTATTTATACAAAGCATTTAAGCTTAGAGACCTTGCTATGTCGTAAGAAATTTTCTTTGTCACATGCAATCAGTATGTATTTATTTCTTGTGTATTTTGATCTTACTGTATTTGTTTGTATCATGTTCGTATACCCCTTCATAAGGGGCCTTGGCCTATAAATGAATAAACAATCCGAATCCGAACAATCCCAATCCGAATCTCTCTCTCTCTCTCTCCTCTCTCACTCTCTCCTCTCTCTCCCCTCTCTCTCTCTCTCTCTCTCTCTTCCTCTCTCTCTCTCTCTCCTCTCTCTCTCTCTCTCTCTCTCTCTTTCTCCTCTCTCTCTCTCTCTCTCTCTCTCTCTCTCTCCTCTCTCTCTCTCTCTCTCTCTCTCTCTCTCTCTCCTCTCTCTCTCTCTCTCTCTCTCTCTCTCTCTCTCTCTCTCTCTGCTCATATTCAGGAAATAGTAGGTGAAGACCTTTTGATTGATACATTTTTTGATAATTACAAACTGTCTCTGTCTCTGTCTCTCTCTCTATCTATCTATCTATCTATCTATCTATCTATCTACTCTATCTATCTATCTATCTATCTATCTATCTATCTATCCATCTATCTAATTATCTATCTATCTAATTATCTATCTATCTGCCTGCACGTCTCTCTCTATCTCTCCTCTCCCTCTCTTTCTCCCCCCCCCCCCCCCTCTCTCTCTCTCTCTCTCTCCTCTCTCTCTCTCTCTCTCTCTCTCTCTTTGGCCTGTTCAAGCGTGACAAATAATTGCGAGACACATACCAATATACATACCGTGACTCACAGAATGTAATAGGATGAAGAGATACATTGACTACGAAATCAATGATGTCTGACAGTCATGAAAAAAAGAATGACAAGCAAGCGAAAAAGCGTAAGACAAACAAAACCCACATAATAAACACAAGTTAAAAAAATGTAAAGGTGTCCCATAACCTATGTGGTCGTAGGGAAGCGAGGTATCAGAGACCTCAGCTTCTCTAGGGGCCAGCATGTTGAGGGCGACGCCCATCTCCTCTCCCTCGCTGCTTTACCTTCCCTGACCCTAAAGAGAGCAGGTGTAAATACATATATCATACAATGTTATATGCCTGTCTGTCTGTCTGCTTCTCTGTGTGTGTGCGTGCCTCTGTGTGTGTGTGTGTGTGTGTGTGTGTGTGTGTTGTGTGTGTGTGTGTTTGTGTGTTTGTTTGTGTGTGTGTGCGTCTGTGTGTGAGTTTGTGTGTGTGTGTCTGTCTGTCTGTTCGTGTCTTTTTCTGTCTTTCTTTCATAGATCTAAAGGCGTGCATACATGTGTGAATGTATGTGCATATGTATGTATAAATCATGTGCGTGTATGTGTGTGTATAACACAGAGAGAGAGCGTTACAGAGAGAGAGAGAGACAGAGACAGAGAGACAGACACACAGACACACAGACAGAGGGAGACAGAGACAGAACAAGCATTTGCATCAAGGATCCTGTAATCAAAGAGAAAAAAAACAGCACAACAACAAAGGAAACTGCTCGCCCACTCAGACCTTTGATGTAACGTGTGATGTCTGGAAATTGTGTTATACTGAAGGGAAAGTGTGACAGAAAAAAAATAATAAATACACGAGATATTATTCAGGCTTTAAGGATGAAAGTGGCAGGACGGTTAGAATGTTCACTGGCCTAACATGTAAATTGTAAGGTTCTTGGCCCGATTCCCAGACTTATCCTTTTTTCTCAGTTTGACTAGTAAATTGTACTGAATGTCAAAGTCCTTAGGGTAAGTCTATTAACCGAGACCCCGTGTTCAAATGCACGCGAACATATGCTAAAAACCAGTTCCGCTTTTCGGAAGAGTAGGCCATTTCGTGCGTGTGGATAGGAACCGGGTGACAATATTTAAATGGGTCTCGCACTTTGGTACTGCCTGGGATCGAGCCCATGTTCAAGCCACCAACTAGATCAAGAGGAATTGTTTTATTTTTTGCCTTCTTGTTTACATCAGTATTGATTGCGCTTCACTTCCATGAATGTCCTTCGAATGAGATAATAAATCAAAGCCCCATGTGTGCCAACACTCGCAGATCATCTTGCACACACGTTAAAGCCAGTTCTTCGGAAGAGAAGGCGATTCGTGCTGCTAAGAACAGATGACAAAGAGTACGTTATAAATTCAATATGAACACAGGTGTGGTATTTAGGCATCATCCCCGAAGTTGGAATGCAGATACTTTAATGATGTGCAGAAAAAAAAGATCGCCTGTACAAAAAAAAATCTCATGTTCGGTAAGCCTCGGAGCTTTAGCATAGGACTGAGGGGGGAGGGGAGGAAAGGGAGTATGCGTTTCCATACAGAGATCAATTGTTTACAGTCTCACACAAAACCACTGTTTCAAGGGAGTGGAATCATAACCCATTGTTTTCCCCTTTGAGGATTATGCAGGGGGCTCTTTCTGTATCAACAGCATCCC
>CM060318.1:18415669-18423169 GCA_030674155.1 Stramonita haemastoma
GTTACTGTGTTAGAAATATGATTAGGTAGATCATACAATAAGATATTGAACAAAATCGGTGCTATCACTGAGCCTTGAGGTAGACCCATCTGTAGAGGTCTAAAATTTGAATATGTATTCCCTACCCGTACTTGCATGCTCCTTTCACTCAAGAAACTTTTTATATAGCAGTAAATGTGTCCCGACAGTCCTATATGTTTCAGTTTATACAGTAATTTGGCATGCCATACTTGATCGTAGGCTTTTTTAATGTCAAAAAACGTTGCAAGAATATTTTTTCTTCTTGCAAATTGATATTTAATTTGAGTGGTGAGTTTCACTAAATGGTCAATTGATGATTTTCCTTTCTGAAAACCAGTTTGGTTAGCTGGTATTATATTATTTTTACAACAGAAGTGAACTAGTCGTTTTAAGACTACTCTTTCCATAAGTTTACAGACATGGGATGTCAAAGCAATAGGTCTGTAACTTTTCTTGTCATTTCGAGGTTTTCCTTGCTTTAGTATTGGTATAACAATTGATTGCTTCCAAATATGAGGCACTTCACCTGTGATCCAACATTTTTGAAAAATGTTGAGTAAGAAAGCAATCCATTTTCCTGGTAGATGTTTTAACATATCATTTGAAATACCATCAAGTCCAACAGATGTCTTTTTATTGGGCAGAGAAGATAAAGCATCCTGTATTTCATTTATAGTTAAAGGAGCATTAATATAATGATTATTATCAGATTCTGGATCCCTGTACTTGTCCTTAGTTTCTTCCTTCGTTCTCTGAAAACGTAAGTTTGGAGATAAACCTTTTATATTCATAGACTCAGAAAACGTCTCTACAAATGCTTCTGCTTTTTTAAAGTTGTTAGGGAACTCTTCATTATCCAGTTTTATTGGATAAGAGGGTAATGTAACTCCGTTTTTCATTTCATTAAGTTTTTTCCAGATTGTCTGCTCATGTTTATGGTCTGAGATTTCTTGATTACAAAAGGAAGACCAGTACTCTCTTTTAGATTCAGCTATAACTTTGGCGCTATTTTTCTTTGCTTCTAACAGATTTTTGTGACTTATCGGGGATTTTCGACGTGCATACATTTTATATTTCACTTTTTTATTATTAACTGCCTCTTCACAAGCTGCAGTCCACCAAACATTCCCAGTGTGCTTGTTTGACCGGTCTGATCTAACCGAGGGGATGGATAGATCTGCAGCTCTTAGAACTGTGCATGTGAACAATGAGTAGAGTTCATTTATATCTTTATTTTCTGTGTGTGTACGTGTGTGTATGTAAATGTGTGTATGCCTGTGTGCCTGCCTTTATATGTGTGTGCCTATGTGCGTATAAACACACGCGCTGAGAAAGACAGAAAGTGAGAGAGAGAGAGAGAAAGTGTTTGCATGAAAGTGTGTGTGTGTGTGTGTGCGTGTGTGTGCGCGCGTGCGTGCGTGCGTGTGTGCGTGCAGCCTCATACCTATGTGTATATGCCTGTGTGTATGCTTGTGCTTTTGCCTTGTGTGGGGGGGGGAGGGGGGGCAGCGTGCGTACACACGTACATTCGTACTCACGCACGCAAGGACGCACGCACTCACACACACACAGACCACTAGGAATAAAAGATGATTTTTTCCTCTCTATCAACCCCTGTAGTGTGGCTGGTGTAAGCTGCTATGTTCACAATGAGTGGGTGTGACAGATGCAAGCCAGGACATAGAAAACTAAGAAGAGATGATGCTTCACAGTAATCGAAGATGAAACAGCAACAGGGCGACTGATGGGCATGATGCAGTGAAAATAAATAACAATATTTATGTGGAATTTATACAGCGCTGAATCTTGTTAAACAAGCGAATCAAAGAACAAGTTATCATGTCTTTTAATGAAATGTCTTGATCTATTTACGATACTTTTTAAAACTTATTTATCCTATGTATAAATAAATATATATATATATATATATATATATATATATATATTATGTGTGTGTGTGTGTGTGTGTGTGGTGTGTGTGTGTGTGTGTGTGTGTGACTATATATATATATATATATATATATATATATATATATATATATATATATATATATATATATATATATATATATATATATATATATATATATATTATATATATTATATTAGGGTTTCTTTAAAGAAAACAATACAGTCAAGGCTCCCTGGGGCTGTTTTCGATGTCAGAACGTTGAACCAATCAACCGATATACAACAAAAATCCCTTGGGTTCTTGAGAATGCAAATGAGCACATAGAACGTGACGCGTGCTTAAACTCCTTTGAAGGCAATACGCCACTTACTGGTTCTGTGACAAATGGTTACAGACACAAGCTATGCGTGACGCGAAACACAATCACCATCATCACGATGTGTGTGTGTGTGTGTGTGTGTGTGTGTGTGTGTGTGTGTGTGTGTGTGTGTGTGTGTGTGTGTGTGTGTGTGTGGTGTGTGTGTGTGTGTGTGTGTGTGTGTGTGTGTGTGTGTGTGTGTGTGTGTGTGTGTGTGTGTCTGTGTGTGTCTGTGTGTGTCTGTGTGTGTATGTGTGTCTGTGTGTCTGTGTGTGTGAGTATGTGTGTGTGTTTGTGTATGTATGTGTGTGTATGTGTGTGTTAGTGTGTGTGTGCTAGTGTGTGTGTGCTAGTGTGTGTTATGTGTCTGTGTGCGCGCGCACGCACGAACGCACGTACATTGTATTGTAAATGTACAGATATAGACACACATTTTGGAAACAAGTGAGACCAGAAAGGGAAACTCTGCAGAAAAGTGCCGAGTTTGATGTCTGTGGCAAAATGCTGCCTTGCGTCTGATGGTTCCCATCGCAGAAATTGGTTTCCTTGTAACTTCCCATTTCCTTTCAAAATCAAGAATCTCCATTTGCCCACAGAGAAAGCATCTGTTCCTGTGTATCTTTTTAATGTGTGTGTGTTTTGTGTGTGTGTCTGTCTGACTGTCTGTCTGTCTGTTCTCTGTCTGTCTGTCTGTATATATACATTTATCTACACTTTACTGCATCGTTTTGCAAGTTTGCTCATGAAAATGCCTATGATGCATTGTACGGTACCCACAATGCATACATACACGCACACAAGCATTAGAAACCATTTAGAACAGAAGCAGAAAAAAACCACAGTAAAACATAATTATCATTTCAGTATCTCGGCGACACCCATTCTACAGATGTGGATGTGGATGCAACCTTACGGAAATTAATTCACTGGTCAGTTTTTGTTTCTTTTTCCACAAAAATCCCCGCTCTCCTAAGGGGAAGACATCTGTTCTTGTATGCTATTTTTGTCCTTTAGCTATCTATATGGTTGGATCCTAGTCATTCACTCTGTCTGTTTCTATGCTTGATGAGTTTTTGTTTGTTGCTGTCAATGTTATACTGTTGTTTTCACTTGTTATCCTCTTTGTCAGTATGTCTGCCCTGTTCATCTCTAATTGTCAGTCTCTGTGTCAGTCTGCAGGTTACTATATGCATATGATATTTAAAAGAGAGACAGGGATAGAGATAGAGAGACTGAGAGATAGAAAGACAGACAGAGAGACACAGAGAGAAACAGACAGACAGAGAGACAGCCAGACAGACAGACAAAGAAAGCCACAGTCATGTAACTAGTTGGAGATGAAGATAGGCAACAATAGAAAGACACATACAGACACATTAAAAACAGAAAGAAATAGTATATGGGAGTTTATAGGGAAAATATAAATATATGTGTGTATACGTGCGTATGTGCGTGGGTGCGTGTATGTGTGTGTGGGAGTGTGTGCCTGTGTGCGTGCTTTGTGTGTGTGTGTGTGTGTGTGTGTTCGTGTGTTTGCGCGCGTGTGTTCGTGTGTTTGCGTGCGCGTGTGTGTGTGTGTGTGTGTCTGTGTCTGTGATGTGTGTCTGTGTCTGTGTCTTTGTGTCTGTTATTTATTTATTTATTTATTCTTTTATTCTTTTATATCGAGGATAACAGAATAAGCAATCATGTGCTTTTTTTTCATCCGGTCCCCGTGTGTATGCAGTTTTTGTAAATATTGTCATCTGTTCCCACCGGCACACGATGGCCTACTCTTACGAAAAGCGGAACAGGATTTAACGTGTGCGCAAGATGTTCTGCGTGCGTTCGCACACGGGGCCTCGGTTTAAAGTCTCATCCGAAGGACTTTTGGGGAGAGTGGAGTCAGCACTGATGCTAACTCCAGGAAGAAAATTTCCTCGACCGGACTCGAACCCGGGTCTTTCAAATTGCCAGCGCAATGTTCTGACCACTAGGCTATCCGCCCCCCCCCCCTCCCCCGTGTGACTGTATGTGTGTTTGTATGTGTGTCTGTCTGCATGCATACATAAGCAAACGCCTATCAGTAGATGCAAGCAAATGTAAGAAACCATTCAAAGCAAGAAGCTGAAAAAACAGCAGTGATTAAAAAAACAACAAAAAACCATCACTTCCATCATTCTCTGGACAAAACCCTGACTGCAGATGCGAAACATCACAGGAATCAATCTGCTGGTCATTTCCTGCTTCCTTCTCAAAGCAGCAAAGGTCATTTGCCTGAGGGGAAAACATCGCTTCCTGTGGCTGCTTTTTTTGTTTTTTTTGGTCTAGCTAAAATGGTTGAATCCCAGTCTCTCGGTCTGTTTTTTCCCCGCCATCTATTTTTGTCTACATCTTTATTGTCTATTTGTCTGTATGTCTGCCTATTTTTTTTCTGATTCTTAGCCTCTGGGTCAAGGTCACAATATATGACTCTTTCACAAAGAAAGCGGAGCTTTTCATTATTTTTTTTTTAATTTAGTACCACTTTATGTCACAGCTGATTGCTCTGCGTGAAATGTGAGCTGCTCTCCCTGAGGAGAGCTCGTCGCCACAAGTGCAGCTCCACCTTTTTCTCCTGTCTGCAAGTGAATTTGTTTCCCTATCAGAGTGGCTTTTTTTTTACAGAATTTTGCCAGGGACAACCCACTTTTTGCCGTGGGTTCTTTTACGTGCGCTAAATAATGATGTGTAACGCAAGGGACCTCGGTTTATTCTCTCATCCGAGAGACTAGCACCCAGACCACCACGCATGGTCTAATGGATGGGGGGAAAAGATTTGGGCCCTACAGGTGCGTGACCTCTAGACTACCGGTCGATCCACAGGTTTTAAAATGTGTGCGTGATGTTCTGCATGCGTGCCTCTATGTGTATGAAATTTAGTTTGATGCCTGTGATGAGTGTAGATTATGTCTTTTACAGAAACTTACATACCTTAAAAACATGTCTTGAGTCTTTAATATTGTTTGTTTATCAATTTGACAGAAAGTCTTGTTTTTCAGTTCGTGTTGGTATTGATAATGATTTTGGATGTATTGCTGTAAGGTTTCTTTTCTCCTGTTCAACTTGTTTGTTATCCTCCAAGCCCCAAAAAGGGGAGAAAGGAATTAAATCTTGGAATCTTGAAAATCTTGTGTGTGTGTGTGTGTGTGTGTGTGTGTGTGTGTGTGTGTGTGTGTGTGTGTGTGTGTGTGTGTGTGTGTGTGTGTGTGTGTGTGTGTGCATTTACGTGTATGTATGTGTGCACGTGTGTACGCGCGTGCATGTATATGTGTATATGTACTAATGTACATAATATAGGCTGATTGTGTGTCTTAGTCCGTGGAGCTGTATGCATGCCTGTGCAAATGCCTGCGTATGATATTGCAATCATCTTGCGCACACGTTAAATCATGTTCCACTTTTCGAAAGAGTAGGCCATTGTGTGCCAGTGGGAACAGATGACAAAATTTACAAAATTGCATACACACAGGGGCTGGATATAAAAAGCACATGAGTGCTTATTCCATTATCCTCGATATAAAAGAATAGAAATAGATAAGCATATGCATATGCACACATAAAGTGTGAGAGACCATTTGAAACAGAAGCAGAAATTGCAGTGAAAAATAGCATCGAAATATCTTGACAAGATCCTTGCTTTAGAGATGTGAAGCACCACGGAAATCAATTTCCTGATGGTGTCTTGCTGCTTCCAGCCTAATCAAGAAAACCACTTGCCTCAGGAGAAAATATCTGTTCCTGTATTTGCTTTTTGTAGTTTCTCCTTTGCGCTCAAGTTAAGCAGCGTCGAGCGTGGTTACCAGTTGAATGGGTGACCGTTTGCTCGCCTTGGTTTCAGTACAGTCCCCCCCAGTTCACCCAGCTGTACCTGCCCTCTTTAGGGTCAGGGAAGGTAAAGTAGCAAGGGAGAGGAGATGGGCGCCACCCTCAATATGTTGGCCCAAGAGAAGCTGAGGTCTCTGATGCCTCGCTCCGCTACGACCACCTATGTTATGGAACACCTTTACTTTTACCCTTACCTTACCTTTGTCTAAACATTTGGATCCCAGTCTTTTAGTCGCCCTTATTTCTGTCTGTCACTGTCTGTTGTTATAGATACAAATAGAGAGGTAGATTGATATACAGACAGGCAGGCAGCCACGCAGACAGACAGACAGATGGACAAAGAAAACAGAGACAGAGACAGACAGACAGACAGACAGACAGAGGGAGACAGAGGTCGACAGAGGGGAGGGGAGAGGGAGAGAGAGGGGGGCGGGATGGTCAGGCAGGTAGATGCTGACAGAGAGACACATACGGAGTGAAAAAGTGTGTGTGTGAGTATGGTGTGTGTGCGTGCATATGCGCGTGCGTGCATGTGTGTGTGTGCATATGTGTGTGTGCATTAGTGTGTTTGTATGTGTGTGTGTGTGTGGTGTGTGTGTGTGTGTGTGTGTGTGTGTGTGTGTGTGTGTGTGTGCACGGACGTGCATGGTTGTACACATATGTTTGTAAATGTGTATGGGTAACTTGTATACATTTTTGTTTCTGCAAAAATGCCTGAGCGTAATAGGTTACATTATACATGAAAGCATAAACATATACTCAATATTTACACAAATATCTAAAATCATTTATAACACAAAGAGTAAAAAAAAAAAAAAAAAAACACTTAGGTGAAAATAAACACCAGTATTCCTCGAAATTAGAATGTTGCTACCATAATGGTCAGTAAAAAAAAAAAAAAACCAAACACACACCAAAAAACGGTCGAGCACGCAAAATTGCATCTTTGTTGAACCTCTGAGCTCTAAATGCGTCTAAAAACGAAAAATAAAAAACATTTTTAAAAAAAACAAAAAAAAAACCCAGCTTGGTATCTTAGCAAAACACTTTGCAACAGATGTGAAACATCGGAGGAAATTAATTTCCTGCTCCCTTCCTGCTTCCTTCTCAGGTCCACAGAAATCATTTGCCCATGGAGAACGAGCATGTCTCAACCTGTGTTTGCTCCTTTTCCGTGTGTGGTGTTTGTCTGTCTAAATGTTGTTTGGAATTCAGTCTGTTTTTGTGGGAGGTTTTTTGTTCTATGTGATTGTCTGTCTGTCTGTCTGGTGTTTTAGACACCGAGAGAGAGAGAGACGGGGGGGGAAAGAGAGAGAGAGAGAGAGAGAGAGAGAGAGAGAGAGAGAGAGAGAGAGAGAGAGGA
>CM060318.1:18428169-18430669 GCA_030674155.1 Stramonita haemastoma
TTTCCGTTTGACTTGTTTAATGTGGCTAGATTTGGTAGCCGTTGAGACTAGCAATCATAACCATTTCAAAAAATTTAAGATTTTCAGAGGAGGTATCACTGTCAAAACAATCTTCTATAAATCCCTGCAGAATGTATAATATGTGTAAATCTGTTCATCTGTTCACTCGGTGTCTTCAATCTCCACTAGCTATAAATCATCTTCTGTTGGACCCTCTCGATGTGTGTGCTGCAGGCAACCTTGTGTCAATGACAGAAATACAACCCACCCTTGTGAACGTCCACAAGACCTGAATTGGTGATGATGAACAAAAGATTGATGAGGATGAACAAAGGATTGATGAGGATGAACAAATGATTGATGAGGATGAACAAAGAATTAATGAGGATGAACAAAGGATTGATGAGGATGAACAAAGGATTGATGAGGATAAACAAAGGATTGATGAGGATGAACAAAGATGCTGTAACGTGGAGAAGAGGTGCATGCATATTTCCTCACGTGAGGGACACACTGAGCTCTTCTTCACTGCTGATGTAGCAAGCAAGGGAGAGACAGGACTGTCATACCCTCTTGATCCTGTAAATTCTTCTTGATGTCCTCATTAATTCACCTGTCAATAGCTTGGACAGTGAACCAGATGTCAGCAGACAGCAACAGATTGAGCTGCTGTGTAAATAAAAGTCTGTTTTGACATAGATATGAAAAGATAATTACTGTAGTGTTTAGGGCGTATCAACATATATGTATCCCCTGGTTCCGTATCCTTCATCTGATAGATCTATATATGTACTGGAAAGGAGGTAATACACTCCAAGCTCAAAGAATGACCGATCGACAAGAAACGGTGTATCATTTTTATTAAATCATGCTTGAGAACAGGGACCACAATGAAAAGAGCAATAATAAAGTGGCGCGGTGCTAACTAATCTCACGGACAGAGTTTATAGCTCAGTCGCCTGCACACAGTATGGCCATCACAGCTAGTAGCTGCACATACAGGTTCGTGTCTTCTGAAGCTCGTGTCTAACTTTCCCCCCATGGCACTACATCGCATGCATACGGCACATCATTATTCGTTCATGGTCCGCGAATTTGTATTGGTGCAAAATAATGCGGACAGACAGTGGCGTAATTAACTGCCTGTTGTAATGTGAGGAGAACCTTGGCCTCGGCCTCTGCCACAGTGTGGGGTATAGTAAGCATTGATCCCTCTGTCCTTTTGACCCCGTTAGTTCTTCACTAACTCCTGTGTGTGGGCAGAGGCCAGCTATCTCAGTGAAGTGGTTAGAGCTGGGGGGTTAGGGGTTGGTGAGTATTGTGTTTGAACACCATCAGGTTTATAATAGATTTGAGCACCACAATATGGGCTTTGCGTGAAAACTGGGATCATGCAGTCAGTATTTCCGAAGTCAGACTGCGGCTACCTATATGTGTGAGGAGGGAGGGGGGGGGGGTGTCGTATACACAAACATCTCACCAATATGAAACCTCAGAGCTCATGCCGAGGAATGGGGAGGGGGAAGGGGAAGTTGCAGTTAGTCATTATCCGTTTTATGGTTTTATATATGGGAGAGAGTACACAGCCTGCCTTACCAGCATTACGAGTGACACATGCCTTGCTATCATTGATTCCAGGATATCGTTTAAAAAGTGACCAAAGAGTATTGCTTTGTCATGATAAAAGGCCTCAACTTCTCTGAGGATCACAATATTGAGGGAGGCGCCCATCTCCTATCTGTATTCTTCACAATCTCTGCATGAAGTTTGTATATCAAGATTTCCGGCAAAGACTCTATGTCCTGGCATTATGAATGTGAACAGGTAGTGACATGGTCAACTGCAATCTTTCAGTGTGAGAAGTACTTAAGTCTCCCTCTGCTTCTGATTGTCTCTATGAGAACATCAACAGTCATGTCCTATTAGCTCTGTTCATTCTTCACAACCCAAGACCGGGCTTATGTATCACGGTCTGAATAGAGATGTGGCACAGTGGTAGTAGCAATGGACGTCTGGTTTCATGGCTATGAGGTTAAATATCAGACGGTGCTTTTCTTCAGATCCAGCTTAATTATTTCGGTTAATGACTGTGCATATAATGTCCTTTTTGTTCATGGACTTTATCTGTTCATTACAAAATTCTCTGCATGGTCCAGTGTTATTTGTCTCTTTAAAATCCTATTTTCTGCAAAGCTACTACTGTATTGTAATTAAAAATTTGTCATGCCATTCCTACCACCTGCAGCCATTTATTCCTTGCTTGAATCCTTTTGGAAAGCCTGCAGCATCTTCATAAACCCGATCGTCCTAAATATATGTAAGCCCATATGAGTATAAGACAATGTTCGAGCAAGATTAACCCAGGTCTTCTTTCTATTATTTTATTATACAGCATTTTTCTTTTTCCTTGGCTAGAGCTCTGAGGTTCACCAATGGCGAGAATTCTGCGTACGCGACCGTTCTTTCCCACCATTGTTAGGTAGCCGCATCCCGACTTCGG
>CM060318.1:18435669-18460669 GCA_030674155.1 Stramonita haemastoma
AAAGTCTGGGTAAGTAAGTATAAAAGGCAAGTTGTTACCCATGCAGTAGACCCTCCATCTCCAAGTCGCTGGAATGGTCCATTGGAAAGGCAGTTGCTGATACGAATGGTTCTAGTGCCGTCACAGAGCCGCCAAAACGTTGTCATATACAGCCCCGAACCGCCCTTGGGAATCCAACTCCCCGATTCCATCTCAAGGATAGTGTCTAAACACGACACCTGTGTGCATGCTGTTTATTATTTTGTTGTCATCCACTTCTACAAGCCTACTTTTCCGAAAGACGGAACGGGTTTTTGATTTGTGCACAAGATGTTCTGCGTGGGTTCGTACACAGGGACTTGAGTTTATAGTCTCACACGAATGACTAGCGGCCTATTTCATTGGGCGGCAATTCTGAACCACCCCCACCCCCTCCTCCTCAGCAGTGCTAGAGGAAACAAACATGGATCACCTTGTCCTTTTGACCCTAACACTACATAAGTTTAAGTGTTAGAATACACACAGGTAGTTGTGGCTGCAGTGTGAACGTCTAGCTCGATGGGTGTAGGTTCAAATCCCGGATGAGATTGGACTGTATTTGTGTAGATCCATCCAGCTGGCTTTTAATTAAAACTGGTCGTGCTTACGGTTAAATATTGGCAGCATCACAGTTATGGATGCCTGGTCTGACAAAACTGCTCAAATCTGTTCACAGCATCGCATGCACGCTTATCTGATGATAGGTAAACGTAAAGGTGTCCCATAACCTATGTGGTCGTAGGGTAGCGAGACAGAGATCTCAGCTTCTCTAAGGGCCAGCATATTGAGGGTGGCGCCCATCTCCTCTTCTTCGCTGCTTCACCTTCCCTGGCCCTAAAGAGGGCAGGTACCCATATACAGCTGGGTAAACTGGGGAACTGTACTGAAGATGGGTGACCGCAAACGGTCACCCATCCACTTGGTAACCACGCTCGATGCTGCTTAAACCTTGGCTTGGGGAAAGCGAGTGCTCTGACCACTGAGCTATCCCGTTGCCTAATAAATATTTGCTGTATATGATGTTTTGCCAATAAAGTGTGGCATGATCAAGCCCTGTCTCACTGTCTCCACCCCGAATATATACAAATGTTACACAATCCTGTTTTCTTTTTTGTTCAGCTGTTGTACCGTACGGTGTAGCAATGTGTGTTTATCTATGACTGCTGTGACCGGTGCCAAAATAGAAAACTACCATATTATTCCTTATAGGGTTTATACAACTATATTAATGTTTTGCTTACCACCCCTTCCCAACATTCTGAGAGAGACAAGAGACAGGGAAAAAAGAGAAAGATATGAAGAGAGAGAAAGAGACAAAGAGGGACACACACACACACACACACACACACACACACACACACACACACACACACACACACACACACACACACACGCACACACACACACACACACACACACACACACACACACACACACCGAGATAGAGACAGACAGACAGACAGATAGACACAGACAGACACAGAACGATAGTCATTGATTATACATAAAAACAGACACATAAATACACGGATATATTACTAGCACCAAGAGACAAAGACAGAAACATAGAAATGCAAAGAGTCGAAAGGTCTTTGTTTTGTTTTTTTACAGTGTTCTTACCAAGTTAGTTGACAAAAAAAACCACCATCTTTATAACCTTTGTGATTCAAGGGTCGTAATTCACGTCACACGGGGTCAAAGTTAGACTACAAATAACCATTTCTCTCTCTCAGCTCCGCTTCCTTCTCTATGTTCCAAATAACAAAAGTTGGAAAGACTGGCACGCCAAAACATGTTTACCACACTCTCATTTCGTTTCCGGCTCGGCTGACACTGAAAGCTGTCCTGATCAGGGCTGACTGGGTATCATAACTTATGTGCTTTACGAAATCCATTTCCTTTTCATGTTTCGAACGCACAGGACGCTTTTAGCAAGGTGGATAGAGCGTTTTGCTTCCATTCAATGGATTTTTTTTTCCATTTCTTCCATTATTCCATTTCTTCCATTATTCCATTTCTTCCATTATTCCATTTCTTCCATTATTCCATTTCTTTCACTTTTTCCAGTCAATTGATTTTATGGGGATGGGATCGCTCAGTGGTTAGAGCACTCGCTTTCCCCAAGCTAAGGTTAAGCAGCATTGAGAGTGATTACCAAGTGGAGGGGTGACTGTTTGCGCGCCTTGGCTTCAGTACAGTCCTCCAGTTCATCCAGCTGTAAATGGGTACCTGCCCTCTTTAGGATCAGGGAAGGTAAAACAGCGAGGGAGAGGAGATGGGTGCCGCCCTCAATATGCCGGCCCCTAGAGAAGCTAAGGTCTCTGATGCCTCGCTTCCCTACGACCACATATCGTTATGGGACACTTTTACCTTTACCAATGGACCTTACGCAGAGAAGTCTGCCGCAACATAAAAGTAGTATACAATGCAATTCATGAACTCACCAACTCCAACTTGGGCAATGGCGAATAGTGAAGAGGTTGAGTTTACTATCTCCTGATTCAGGTCAATTTGTAGTCGAGTCAGTGCCATTTCTTTTATATATATTTGAACGAAGAAAGTCAAACGTGCAATTTAAAGATCCCGTAATTCATGTCAGCTTTTTGTGGGACACAGAAGCGAAGGCGGTACCTAGCATGCGCGCTGTATCTGGAGATGGACTGGCTCCGCCAGGTTCAATTTTCCCGAGAAGCATGACCTAGAATTTCAGAGCAGCGGAGTCCTGAATAAGTTAAAACAGAGGAAGAGAAGACTTTAAACACAGACGACCATTATTACTGTCCACTTCATTCATTTTTTTGTTTTTGTTCCTGGGCTAAAGATTCAGCAGTGGTGAGATTTTTTCGTATGTAGCCGTTTTTGCCTACGTACCATTAAGGTAACCACATGCCAACTTCGGGGGCTTTATTCAAATCAATGGGACTTCAGAAAAACTTAGAGCTTAAAGCAGTGCCCTTGTCTCTTTTCTCCTGATTGTTGAATTATGGAGCCGAATGATGGAAAGGCTATCAGGATTATTTATCTCTAGATAGAAAGCAACAAAGAGATTTATCAATGTATTGGAAAATTGCAAATCTGTTAACGTTTTCATCCCCTTAAAAATACCCCTGAAGATTTACTTATTAGAATGTCTGTGTTTGGCTTATTTTCATCACCTGCAAAATCGTGAAAATCTCCACCCTCAATTTACCAGATCCTGCCACCGAGATTTGATGGGTTCGTGGAACTGAAGTCGAACAGCCTTAACCAATAGGCAACAGCAGCTTCTGTCAACCCTGAATTTAAAATGGAGTGCTTGCTGAATATGTACGGGTCTGATGACCACAGCAAACAAAGATATTGGAGGTGACCATCAAGATCTATGTGCTCATGCCCTTACCCTGTCACACGCCTGCACACAACCCATCCTCGCTCACGTTCAGCAGGTGTGCACTGACGCAGACGTGAACAGGCAGTGACGTGCAAGGTTAGCTGCCCTTCCAGTGTGAAGGGAGGGAACTTTGGTCTTCCCCACCCCCTGCTCCCGTGCACCGATTTAACACATTGATTTTCACTTCTTTTTAGTTGTGTACCAGTCTGTGGTTTACACAAAATCAATGTACATGCCAAGATCTAGCTAGGAATCGGTCACATTAGCGCAGTGGATAATGGCAGAACACAGAGGCTGGAAGTCTGTTGGTTTGTTTCTTATCACAAGCTAGGGTTCTTTTTTCTGATCCAGTCAACATCTGATCATAATTGGTGAATATTTGAAAAACCGGGCCCCCACAATCAAACATCAATCACTTTGTAGTTGCAATTTTTATGTTGTTGTTGAAACTGAGAAAGCATCACAGCAACTGCATTGCTAAAGCAACATCAGCAGGTACATTCCGGATCTGGTTGACACCATGGCACAAGGTACAGGGTAGGACAGAAAACAGAGAAGACGGTCTTATAGTGCCAATTCTAACTTTGCTCTATGAAATTATATTTTCCCCCTTTCTCAATATTTATGCTGTAACAAAATAAATAAAGTCTCCTATTGCCCAACTCCCTCGTTATCCCCAATTTCCGATATTCCTCTAGATCCCTACCTGTGTTTAATTCATGTCATAGATTAGGCATTGTAGCGAACATGGATTCACGGGATACTGTTGTTCCTCAGAAATATCACTTCACAGTCTCTACCTCACAGAACCTCTCACTCAGTATCGGTTAGTGCCTATACCACTGCTGTTGTTAGCAATGGGGTGAGGAGTTGGGTTGGCGTAGGAGTGCAGGATTTCTTCTGGTGAGTGATCTAACAGCAGATGAGGCTGGGTGTGGCTGTTAAAGTGAGCAGCGAGAAAACAGACACATAAGTACATCACAGGAAGTAGGGCAGAAAAACAAAAGGAAGAAAGAAATACTAACTACACAAATGAATGGATGGACATGAACAGACAAAGAAAGATCTCAACAAGTAAATAGTTCGCCAAACTGACACGGAGCCTGCACCATGTTGTCAATACGCTTGCTCAACGTTCAGGTGACACTAGAAGGTAGGTTAAATAAACATGCATGTGACAGAACCAGAAATGGGGTTCTTCCACTGCGTGTTACCCATTTTGAGGTGTGATCAGATTGTGCTGTCGCAAGGCTTGGCTCCTCATAACAACATTAAAAGACAAAGACAAAGGGTGTTCCTATAAGCTATAAGCTTGTGGCGATGTGCTCTCCCCGGGGAGAGCAGCCCGAATTTCATGCAGAGAAATCTGCTGTTACATGAAGTGGTGCAAAATACAAAATGTAGTCGTTGGAGAGCGACGTGTCAGAGACCACCTCTTCTCCAGGGACCAGCATATTGAGGACGGCGCCCATCTCCTCTCCCTCGCTGCTTTACCTTCCATGTCCCTATAGAGGGCAGGTACCCATTGACAGCTAAGTGAAGTCGGGGACTGTACTGAAGTCAAGGTGCACGAAGGGTCACGTATCCAAAAGGTAACCACGGTCAATGCTGCTTAACCTTAGCCTGTGGAGAGCAAGTGCTCTAACCACTGACCTGTCCTGTCCCCCCATAACAACAGTGTGTGCCAAAAGGGAGAAATGCACACTTATGAAAGAAACTAGTACCTTGCTAAAACATTTATAATTATCTCTCAGTAATTCTGCATATCTTACGTAAGATCGCAAGATTTTCTGTGATCACAAAAGAATGCCAACATGCAATACATTTTAAAAATTCAAAAACAGTGGCACAAATTTAATCATATCTGATTAAAGAAAATGACCAACAGTAAAGTTGAGACAGTTCAATTCATTTAGACAAGGGAGTTGATACAGTAACAAATGAAGGAAATGTCAGTTCCGTTGACCCCCAGAGACCATTTCCATCAGAAGAGCTAGCAGGATTTATGTGCTCATGTCCAGGATCTTTCCGAGGCCTGCACACACTCCATCCCCATTCCTGTTTATCAAGTGTGCGCTGACCAAGATGTGGACAGGCGGTAGCATGATTAACTATCTCCTCCATGGGGAGGAGAACTTTGGTCTCTCCTTCTGCTGCTGTGGAAGAGGGAAGACATTGATCGTCGTGTTCCTTTCGGGACCTGCTCATGCTAAGATCTCTGCCTGGATCTCTGAATGGACACCATCCATCTTGCTGTAGTTGTCACAGCTATGAGTTTCTGACTGAAGTTCTACGGGTTCAAGTCCTGTAAGTATCTGTGATTTATTTTATTTGTGTTGTGAGTTCAGCAAACGACCAGAATCGTGCTATACCTAGTATATGCAGTATGCAGTTTCGGAAGCGTTGCTCGAACTATTCACAAAAACAGAGAGTGTATCCATCTACCGCGTCTGCTTATTGCCATAATTTATCATGGAAGGAAGCGCTGGGTACCAGCTTGTCTCAAAGTCTGTAACCTCGATATAAAATAATAAATAAGTAATAAATAGATAAATAAATAGATAACTAAATCTATGAATAAATAAATAATTAATTAAATAAATAAACAAATAAACAGCCTTGCAAGTCACCTATAATATCACTATCGACCCTTTCTTCAATGACAAGCAAACAGTAAGCATACCTGCTTCTGTATCAGTGATCCCTGTGGATCCACTCGCTCCAACAGTGACTTTAGTGTTGGCTTTTCTTTCACCTTCATACCTGTAATAGACTTGAATAAAAGCCCCCCAGGAAAATGGAGATCGAAAACACACAGTCCCTGACATGAGCATCTCATTTATTCTGGAAGAAAAACAAAGGCAATACATATCATCGCCCTCATGATGAACACGATGCTGTAGTGTCCTGTTGAATTAGAATCAGCGGTGCAGACTTCCATAATTTTTTCTTTTCTTTTTTGAAAAAAATTCAATCCAGCAGAGTACGCATACTATATGCAAATGATATGAAATTGTATGATTATCATCGGGGCATGATTTTTGTTCCAAAGAAATTGAAATTAGTTTGTACTTTGACTAAAGGCTGCAATTTTATATCTTCTTTATGTTTTTCTGGCTCCTGCTCACTAGCGGTACAATAAGTGTGAGTGAATCTGTATCAGATATGATCCAAATAAGCGGCACAGGAGAAGCAGGAATAACAGCAAATACAGCTCATCAGACAAAGAAAACGCCAGGTGAAACAAAACAAAACAATACAACTGGAGAAGGAATAAGCAGTGATGTCACATCAAATAGAAATCTTTCCCACTATCTTTATTACCTTTTATTAATTCCCTTAAATCTAGAATAATGAAATAAGCACTAGTGTGGATTTTTTACATCCAGTCCCCGTGTGTATGGGGTTTTTTTTTTAATTTTGTCATCCGTTCCTTCCAGCATACAATGGCCTACTCTCCCGAAAAGCAGAACGAGTTTTAACATGTGCGGAAGATGTTCTGCGTGCGTTCGTACACTGGACCTCGGTTTATAGACTCGTCCGAAAGACTCTTGGGGAGTGTGGAGTCGGCGCTGATGTTAACTCCAGATAAAAAAAATTCCTTTTGAACAAGATTCAAACCTGGATCAGCAGATCACGAGCGCAATGCGCATCACTCTTAACCACCAGGCTATCCCGTCACCTCATATCTTATACCAGGCTTACGCTTGGATATAGCAGGGTTTACAACCAATGTTGTATTGTCATAGCACTGAGAGATAGAGACAGAGACATAAAGAAACACAGAGAGCGACATAGACACAGAAAGAAACAGAAACAGAGAGACAGACAGACAGACAGACAGACAGTCAGACGATGGCTTAACAGAGATAAATGTAGAGAAAGGGAGACAGACAAAAATAAAGAGAGAGGAGGAGAAAGACAGACAGATAATAGATAATAGTAAAATAGATAAAAAGCATTGTGAGACCGTAGATACACTGGATGAGAAATGCTTGTGCATAGCTATTGTTTTAACTACTTACTTACTTAAATCTACATCTTAAATAAACGACGACAAGACAAAAATGAAGTGCACAGAGGTCAGTTGCACTATTTGTATTTGGTACTGACTTACTTGACTTATGCCTGTGGATTCCCGTGGGAACATAGGGCCACAACAACACTCCTCCAATGGACTCGGTTCTGGGAGATCCTCTTCAGCTCGGCCCATGTCATTCCGGCTGCTTTCGTCTCTGCTTCAATGCTTCTGCGCCAGGTCTGTTTTGGTCGGCCTACTTTCCGCTTCCCTTGTGGATTCCAGTCAAGGGCCTGCCTGGTGACATCTGAAGCAGGCTTGCGGAGTGTATGGCCAATCCATCCCCATTTCCTTTTCTTGATCTCCGTGTCAATTGGAGCGTGTCTGGTCCTGTCCCATAGTTCTTCGTTTGAGACTACTTCTGGCCACCTGATACCAAGGATGTTCCTAAGACATCTGTTGGTAAATGTCTGGAGTTTGTGGGTGTTGGTCTTTGTCACCCGCCAGGTTTCTGAGCCATACAGTAGGACCGACTTGACATTGGTGTTGAATATCCGGATCTTGTTGTGGAGTGAGAGGGATGTTGATCTCCAGATTGGGCGAAGGGTGTTGAAGGCATGACGTGCTTTATTTATTCGGCACTTGATGTCTTCGTCCGTTCCCCATCTTTACTAACGACACTGCCCAGGTAGGTGAATTTGTCGACTTCTTTGATGTTTTCTTGGTGTAGTCGCACTGGGTCTTGTTTTTTGTTGTTCACCCTCATGACCTCCGTCTTCCTGATGTTGATTTGGAGGCCTATTTTATCGGCTTCCTCCGCAACATGACATAGCTTCTCTTGTGCATCTTGGTGCCTGTGTGAGAGAAAGCTGATGTCGTCTGCGAAGTCCAGGTCTTCCAGCTGCCTTGTGATGGTCCACTGTATGCCAGTTCTCCTGCCTGCTGTGGCCTGTCGCATTATCCAGTCAACCACCAACAGGAAGATGGTTGGTGACAACAGACAGCCCTGACGAACGCCGGTTTGTACGCAGAAGGGTTCCGTCAATTTACCATCATGGATGACTTGGCAAGTGGCATCTTCATAGAGCTGTTGGATGATGGTGACGAACTTTGGTGGGAAACCATAGTGGTGCATCAGTCTCCAGATGACATCTCTGTCGACGCTGTCAAATGCCTTCTGGAAGTCGACGAAGACTGAATACAAGGGGGTCTGCCACTCTAGGGACTGCTCGATGATGATGCGCATTGTGGCGATCTGATCTGTGCATGATCTGTTTTGTCGGAAGCCTGCCTGTTCATCCCTGAGTGTCTTGTCTAGTGCCGTCTTCAGTCTTTCTAAGATTATTCTTGTCAGTACTTTCCCTGGTATAGACAGCAGCATGATTCCTCTCCAGTTGTTACAGGATGACAGGTCCCCTTTCTTTGGAAGCTTCACGAGGTAGCCTTTCTTCCAGTCTTCTGGCACACTTTCTTGCTCCCAGATCTTGTGTAGGAGTGGATACATCATGTCAGTTGAAGTCTGGATGTCTGCATTCAGTGCTTCAGGGGGTATAACCGTCAGGACCTGCTGCTTTGCCTGACTTTAAAGACTTTATGGCTTTGGTGATCTCATTTTTGGTGGGGGGGCCGGTGTTGATGCCAAGGATTTCAGTAGGTGGTGGGATATCTGGTGGGACAGATGGTGCTGGTCTGTTGAGTGTTTCTTTGAAGTGCTCTGCCCATCTTGCTCTCTGGTCTTCTTCACCTGGAATGGTATTGCCGTTCTTGTCTTTGATGGGGCAATTAGGTTTACTGTTTTTTCCTGAGAGAGTCCTCGTGATCTCATAGAGTCTCTTCATGTTTCTTTGGCCTGCTGCAGTCTCTGCTTCCTGAGTCAGCTCCTCGATGAAATTTCTCTTGTCCTTTCTTGCACTTCTTTTTACTGCACGGTTTTTGTCCCAGTATCGTGCTTGTAATGTCTGCTTCTCTTCCTGATCTTGTGTTCTGTTGATCTGGTCTTTCAGCTGTTTTCTCTCGGTGATCAGTGTCCATGTTTCTGTTGTCAGCCATTCCTTGCGTTTTCTTGTATTTTTTCCCAAGACTGCTTGGCATGTTGTTTTCCAGGTCTCATGTAGACTGTGCCACTGCTCTTCGATTGTTTCCTCTGGCATCTGGGCAAGCATGCTGAATTTGTTTCTTAGTTCCAGCTTGAATTCTTCTGTTTTCGCTTTGTCTTTAAGGCTTTGCACGTTGAATTTGTGCGATGGTCTTCCTGCCTTGTCGGTGAAGGCTTTGAGCTTTGTCTTGAGGATGGCTATTACAAGATGGTGGTCTGACGCTGCGTCTGCTCCGCGCTTCACCCTGACATCGTGCAGGCTCCTTCTCCACTTTCGCCCGATGGTGATGTGGTCGATCTGGTTTCCAGTCCTGCCATCTGGGGAAGTCCATGTGGTCTTGTGGACTTTCTTGTGGGGAAAGATGGTGCCTCCAATGACCAGGTCATTGAAGGTGCAGAACTCTGCTAAGAGTTCACCATTTTCGTTCTGGTCTCCCGTGCCATGTTTGCCCATGATCAGTTCTCTGTTGGTGTTATCTGACCCAACTTTTGCATTCAGGTCTCCCATTAGGATCTTCATGTCCCTCTTTGGTGTTTTATCCATTATGGCTTGGACTTGCTCGTAGAAGTTTTCTTTTTCTTCTAAATCAGCGGCATTTGTTGGAGCATAGCATTGGAGGATGGTAACTTTCCTGCCCTTTGAGTTGAACCGGGCAGTGAGGATCCGTGGTGACACTGGTTCCCAGGATAGTAGTGCTCGCATTGCCTCAGGTTTCATCAGCAGCGCTACTCCATGTGTGTGGGGCTGGCCTTCCTCCTGTCCAGAGTAGATGATGGTATCTCCACTCGCTAGTCTTGACCGTCCCGTTCCATTCCATCTAGTCTCGCACAGGCCAAGGATCTTCAGGTTGTACCTATGCATTTCTCTACATACCTGTGCTGTTTTTCCAGTTTCATATAGGGTTCTGATGTTCCAGGTCCCTATCCTGATTGTTGACTTGGTTGACAGAAGAGTTGTCGGCGCACTGGCTTCCCGAAGGCTTTCACCAGCTCGCGTCATAGACTCTGCCAGAGAGGACTCTTCCCCAACCAGGTCGCTGTTTAGAGATATTGTTGTGGTTTCTGTAACATACTGATTTTTAAGTGAATGGGTTGTTAACCCAAAGCACAACCCCCAACCTGGAGGACCAGGGTGCAAATTTAGTCTGGCTCCTACCCCACAGACCTGTTGAGCATGGTTGAACCTGCCGGAGGCCGAAGCCCCCGCCCACATAGCTCTGGGGATCAAACAGAACACGCAAGCCATCCCACCACGTCAAGGTAACGCACCATCGGGACAGGTATTTGGTACTGGTCCTTACTAAAGATCGATGCATGACAAATTCTTAAAGACCTATGAGATTATTTCAAAACAAAGTGGAGTTGTTTGGGGGGGGGGTTGTTATCATAACAGTCTGCATTGAAGCGTCTGTTTATATTTATCCATGATTGCTTATTAATGATGTTCTTATATGTGTGTATGTTGCATTACATTAAGCTGTAAAATCTTTGCATTAAAAACAGCTTTAAAATATATACAAAAGGATCCACTCCCTTTTTCAAAGGACAAATGCATCTTTTACATTTAACTGAAGGACCAATGACACAAATTAATTGCCTTGTCCTTGTGAATTTTCTCCTTTACCCTATACATCTACGTTGATTTACTAAGCAACAGCTTAGTCAAACCTGTTGACTATCAATATGAAAATTACCCTTCATGATGTATGTGCTCATGTCGAGACTGCTCCTGCAGAATAAATGAGCGCAGCCCATCTTGACTTGTGTCTATGCAGTGTAAACTGATAGTGAGTGGTGAAGGCATATAGAGCCATGATGGGGTGTCTCTTTCACTGGAGAAGCTTTCACCTCATTATCACCCGAGAGTTTAAATAAAAAGAGATTTATTGGTATGCTCTTTTCATTTCATAGGGGTTGGTTTAGCTCAGCGGTCAGAGCACTCACTTTCCCGGAGCTAGGGTTAAGCAGCATTGACCGTGGTTTCCAAGTGGATGGGTGACCGCCCGCGCGCCTTGACTTCAGTACAGTCCCCATTTTACCCAACTGTAAATGGGTGCCTGCAATTGAGAGTCATGACAGATAAAGCAGAGAGGGAGAGGAGATGAGTGCTGCCCTCACCTCTCAATGACCACAAAGGTCATGGGAATATCTTTCTCTTTCTTATCATTCGTATATTCATGATTTATTATTTGTTTTGTTTTTTATATATAAGGTTAAGTCGAAGAACGTTATAGATGAGTGGTTTAGATCGTCTGACTTCAATTCCGTGGGTCCATGGAGTCGTGGGTTCAAATCCCAGCATGTCAAAAAAAGCTGTAAGTGGGCATTTGGTGGTGGGAGTGAGAGTTTGTCCTGACCAATAATTTTTGTGTCATGTTTTAATGCTCTGTTCTCTTTGTCTTTGAAGATATGCTGTGTACCTAGCCTCTAAAAACACCCCACTTATTTGTCTTGTACCCAAAATCTACCCTTTCTAAGTCTCTAAAAAAACTATTGACCTGTCACAGCTATCACTCCCAATGGTGATGAGTCGCATGAATGTATTACTCTGAAACATATTCTTCTCTGCACTTCCTCATACCTGGTCCCCTTTCAGTTCTGTTGTCACAGCAAAGCCCCACGCAGAGCTGTAACGAGACCATCCTGACAAACCTATCGCTATTTGTCAGCTACAATACTCCATTCTCTCTCAGTGACACGAAAACAACAGCCTATGCTCCTTCAGGTCAACTTAAATGGATTATTCTGAAACATATTCTTCTCTGCGCTTCCTCATACCTGGTCCCCTTTCAGTTCTGTGTTCACAGCAAAGCCCCCACGCAGAGCTGTAACGAGACCATCCTGACAAACCATCAGCCATTTGTCAGCTACAATACTCCTTTCTCTCTCTCTCAGTGACACGAAAACAACAGCCCATGCTCCTTCAGGTCAACGTGACCTGCACCACTGAAGGAAGTGAGTGAGGCATAAAGAACCTAAGTGCCTGTTACTTCACAAGAAGCAAACTTGACTTCTTCCCCCATTCCAGCAGAACCAAAGAGAGATTGATTGTCTTGACAGTTTGACTACTCTAAGCTTCCTTTCTCCATGACCTGGGCCTTGATTTGCATGTGAACAGTCCGAAGCAAGGAATTAATCTAAGTAATGAGCATTGTGACAATTATTACCAAGATTTTTAAATGCTTTTGTGTACGTGAGTGAGCATGTGCTCATACACAGACACACACACACACACACACACACACACACACACACACACACACACACACACACACACACACACACACACCACACTCATACAAATACACACGCATACGCACGCACGTGCATGTCCACACACTCACACACATATAATTATATTCACACACTCTAACACACACGCACACACACACACACACACACACATACACACACACCTTTCTATGTGATCTATGATACATAGAAAGAGAGACAGAGAGAAAGACAGAAGGAGAGAGACAGACAAACAGACAGACAGAAAGACAGACAGAGACAAAGATAGACAGACAGAGGCAGACAGAGAATAAAAACAGTCAGGAAGGAAAAAAAGACAGAGACAAGAGAGACAAAAGAGAAGGTGGGATGGAAAAAGGCTGATGGTATATCCCCAGAACTTTATGAAACTTCAGCAATCCCCTCAACTTTTCTCTCTCTCTCTCTCTCTCTCTCTCTCTCTCTCTCTCTCTCTCTCTCTCTCTCTCTCTCTCTCTCTCTCTCTCTCTCTCTCTCTCTCTCTCTCCCCAACCCCCCTTCTTTTGACTAAATCCAAGAGCAACCACAATTCAGCCTTGTTCCTGTCAGTTACTTTGGGCACACAGTTCCTTGTCAGCTCTGCCAGACTAAAGCAGATAGCTCCAGATGGCTTTGTGAGTCAAGTGAGCACGTGGGGCTGGCACGTGTCTAAGCCCTGGCCAATAACTTAAGCTGCCACGTGTGCCAGGCAAACAGCACCACCACACACTATGACTTACATTTGATTTTGGGAGATGTCAACCAATGGTTGTGGCGCTGTAGTCAATGCTATAGATTCCTGGCCAGAAGGTCATGAGTTTGACATCTCTATAGTTTGTGGCTCCCAAACACACACACTCTCTCTCTCTCTCTCTCTCTCCTCTCTCTCTCTCTCTCTCTCTCTCTCTCTCTCTCTCTCTCTCTCTCTCTCTCTCTCTCTCTCTCTCTCTCTCTCTCTCTCTCTCTCTCTCTCTCTCACACACACACACACACACACACACCACACACACATATGCGCATGCATGCACACATGCATGCACACATGCATGTGTAAAAACACACACATGCACACATACTCACATGTACGCCATGCATACATACATACATACATACATACATACATACATACATACATACATACATACATACATACATACATACATACATACATACATACATACATACATACATACATACATGCACACATACATGCACACACATTTGTTGGCATATATATAAGGTCCTTCCAGAGACAGCAGTAGTAGTAGTAGTAGTAGTAGTAGTAGTAGTAGTAGTAGTAGTAGTAGTAGTAGTAGTAGTAGTAGTAGTAGAAGACACGAAATCAACAGCACATTGTCCCTCAGGTCAACTTGACCTGAACCACTGAAGGAAGTGAGGCATAAAGAAGCTGAGTGCCTGTTACTTCACAGAGAGCAAACTGACCCCTTGCCCATTCCGGCAGAACCAAAGACAGATTGATTGTCGTGCCCATTTGGCTTCTTCGTTTCTTCTCGTGTGCTGTGCCTTGATTTGCATATGAATAACAAAAAACTATAGAATTAGTTAAGTTACAAGCATTTTGAAGATTGTAACCAAGATTTTTAGATGCTTGTTCATTTGAGTGCATGTGTGTCCTCATACACAGACACACACATGCACAAATGCAAACACACGTGTGCGTGCACATGCCTACATACTTCTCTAAGTATTCATCTGAAAGAGAGACAGATAGACAGAGAGGACAAAGGTAGAGAGACAGAGACAGAGAAAAAAAAAACAACAGAGAGGGGGAATGAATGGACGAATGAATAAATGAATGAACGAATGAATGAATGAGTGAATGAATGAATGAATGAGTAAATGAATGAATGAATGAACGAACGAACGAACGAACGAACGAACGAACGAACGAACGAACGAACGAACGAACGAACGAATGAATGAATGAATGAATGAGATAGTGACAAAGACAGAGATAAGAGAGAAGGTGGGATGGAAAAAATGCTATTGGTATGTCCACAGAACTTTCAGAAACTTCAGCCCCCACCCCCAGCCCCCCACCCCCTCTTCTCTTTTCTGTTTCCTTTTCCTTTTTACTCAACCCCAAACCAATGACACTCAGCCTTATCCATGTCAGTCTGTTTCTGCAGACTGTTCCTAGTCAGCTTTGCCAGACTAAAGCAGATAGGTCCAGATGGTTTTGTGAGTCAAATGAGCACGTGGGGCTGGCACGTGTCTAAACCCTGGCCAATAACTTAAGCTGCCAGGAGCACCTGGCAAACAGCACCACACACTATGACCTACATTGTAAACATTCAACCAATAGTTGTGGCGTACTGGTTAATGCCTTAAATTCTTGGCTAGATGGTCGTGTTAAAACTTTTACAGTCAGTAGCATGTGGGCGCACGCACACACACACATGCACATGCACATGAACACATGCATACACACACATATACACAGGCTTGCAGAGGAAGCAGTAGCAAAAGCAGCCAAGGTAGCAGCTGCAGCAGCATACTTTGAATCAGTTAAGCACAGGTGTACAGCAAACGAAATAACACCTCAAGATTATACCAGAGACTGCATCCCAAAATGTAAAGTCCCAACATTTTTTTATTGTTGTCGTTGTTTGTTGTTCTTATCTTCTGTGATGCATCTATCCAGATGTTTCCATACCATTCATTCCTGTCTCATCAGTCTGGCCATAACCAGATTCTTAATTTCATATCCATTAGACAAAGACTTCACAGGGAGCTCACCAATGCTATTGTACTGTGAGACCTCTAGCCTTGCGTTGCTGCCAAAATATTTCAGTGGAAGTGTGCAGTGGTTTGAATCCCATTTGGGCCCAAACCTTTTTCCCGATCCATTAGACCATAAGTGGTGGTCTGGGTGCTAGTCTTTCGGATGAGATGATAAACCGAGGTCCAGTGTGTTACACATCATTATTTTTAGCGCATGTAAAAGAGCCCACGGCAACATGAGAGTTGTCCCTGGTAAATTTCTGTAGAAAAAGCTACTCTGATAAACAAATAAATACAGTTGCAGACAGGAAAAAGAAAAAAAAATAAAGGTAGTACTGCTTTTGTGGCGACGAGCTTTCCCCGGGTAGAGCAGCCCGCATTTTACGTAGTGAAAATTTTTGTGACATAAAGTGGTATAAAAAAATATATGTGCTGACACACATCATAAAACAAAGTTACGTGGAAATGGAATCAGAAGGTATGTGTTGTCACTCATTTCTGGCACATAACAGCCACGTCCTACATTGCTTCCTAGCAAATACAGGCTGTAGAAACTTAACAGCACACTTCAGAGGTTGCCATAAAAATGAACCAGGACTTTGATAGTTTCTCTTTTGAACTAGGCTGACTAAAAGTACTAACGACCTGACAATGGTAATTAGCTTCTCTTTTTTACTTGATTTGATTAGTAAGACTGGCAAACGCTAAGTTCTTCAAGAGCCAAGATTGCCATTTCAAATTAAGCGTTAGGACATTTGATCAGAGCTTTTCTATGGTGAGTAACTGCTTAAGTTTTACATCTACAAAGGCAGAGGATACTTACTGAAGTCAAGATAATTAGTTTAGTAACTGTTTTAGTCAGACTGAAACCCCCTTTATCGCTATACTATGTTGCATTGGGTTGGACGTTTCGCAATGTAACACCCTGGCAGTTGCCCAAAAATTAATTTTGCACTCTTGTCTCACTTAGCAAACATGAGAGTCACTGTGAGAGCAAAAGTACACACTGAATGAGAAGATGGAGAGTATGGCTGTTTGTTTACAGTACCTTGTCATACAGGCAGCTATATTCCAGCTTCAGAGAATTTCTTTTTCTCCATGAGCTGCTATGCTAAGAGCTTTTTTGACAAATATAATCTCAAAGTAACATTTCAAAGTATAACAACCTTTGCACCCACACGCACACACATACACACGCATACATACACAAATAAACACGCACCCACACCACACACCACGCACTCACGCACGCATGCACGCACGTGTGCACGCACGCGCGCAGGCACACACACAAACACACACACACATACACACACACAGAGTTGTAGCAAGCACCCCTTTGATTGCACTGTCATCCCCATCTCTGCCCCCCTCCCCCCTGCTCCCTTCCTCTTTACTTCCCTTTATTGTCACAGAAGCCACTCTCAAGAGCGACACGCCAATTTTGCAAACGAGGGATCAGATTCTCTCCCTTTGTAGTCTATAGGCTATTCCCTCCCCTTCCTCTCCTCCTTCTCTTCCTCATTCATCAGTCGTGTCTGACCTACTTCTTACTTTCCTCTTTATTTTTTTCTGGTAAAAAAAATATTGTCATTGATGACTAGCTTTCTCTTAGAATCTAGGTAGAGTTTGTTTCCTGAACCTTGAAAAATTATTTTGAATGGATGGTTTTTTTCCCCGTGCTTTTAGAGACGTTTTGATTAAAACAAAATTTTCTAACCAGGATTTTTTATTAGCTTGTACCTACTCTGTTTTTTGACGCTTTTAAAATTACTTAAAATTGTTGGCATTTGTGAGAAGGAGGTGGGAAAATATGTTAAAATCAAATGTAAAAGTCTTTTTTTTCTTTTAAATTTTGGATACAGTCTTTTCCCTGATCTTTGCAAAACTGTTTTGACATGTTGATATCCTAGTACATGAGGAACAACTGTAAAACTGGTCTTGTCTTTGTGGATTCTAAAGACAATAGCAGTATTTTTTCCATGCAAAGTAGGGGGAAGTTGAAGGATATCCAGTGCTTAAGGAAGCCTGGAACCTTTTTATTTATTTATTTATTTATCTATTTATTTATTTATTTATTCATTTACACCACTTTATGTCAGCATATGTTCCTGCCTGAAATTCGGGCTGCTCTTCCCGGGGAGAGCAAGTCGCCACAAGTGCAGCGCCTACCCATTATTTTTTTTTTTTTCCCTGTCTGTAACTGTATTTGTTTCCCAAACAGAGTGGCTTTTTCTACAGAATTTTGCCAGGTACAACCCTCTTCTTGCCGTGGATTCTTTGACGTGCGTTAAATGATAATGTGAAACACACGGGACCTCGGTTTATCGTATTATCCCAAAAACTAGCGTCCAGACCACCACTCATAATCTTATGGATGGGGTAAAAGTTTCGGGCCCAAACGGGATTCGAACCACCGCACACTCCGACCCACACTTTTTGCTTTCTAGACAGGCGCGTTACCTCTAGACCACCGATCCACCAACCAATAGAATTCCAATGGTAACTCGTCAACCCACTAAGTATCAGTTACCTTCACTTCCTATATGGAGTGTACTCATTTCCTTTTCCTTTTTTCTCTACGATCATCAGTATTGTCTGACCCAGTTCTTGTTCTTTTGTCCTTCTCAACAAACCTGTTTCATTTGATAGCTTTGATCTTTGGTTTTGGAGCTTTGATAATTATAAAATCTGTTTCTACACCATCAGAAATATTATTCGTGTGGTGAAAAAAAGCGTCGACTGCCTCTTCAAACTTGAAACTACGTTGGTGTTAGTTTTGGCTTAGTATGGCCTTTCATACCACTCACAGTGACATAATTATCTCTCCCTGTGAAATTCAAGTTGTTCTTTAAAGGGAGAGCTAATCATCCTTATGTAACGTCATCCTAGATTTAGTTTTCTGTCTGTGTTTCTGCTTTCCTATGAATCACTATAGCTTTTCTTGGTAGAATTTAACTCTTTAACAAATGCCCTTAGTTCTTAAACGTATAGTAACTATGATTACTTTATATGAAGCCTCCGATTTTACGTTTTTATATGTATAACATTTAAAGGGAGGGAGCATTGGGAACATTTCAATATTAAAGGTAATACTTTACAAATGTAGTAATTTTTTGGCCTCCTAAAATCATTGTGAAGTACCAGGGTAATGTACTTTTCGTAGTTTCATGCATATTAACAAACAGAATGTCGTGCATAAATGATAAAAATGCAATGTTTACGGTGTGTTTAATAATGTCTCTATAATCGAGATACGCAAAGCCTTTTAATCTGTTCTTAGCTGTAATCATAAAATGCTTATTCAAATTATTTTCCAAGTACCTTTTTGTGTTTTTATGTGTATTATTCTCTAATCTTTTTTTATTCTTTGTTTCGTTTAGTTTACTTGTTATTAATCGAATTAGCCTGTGACAAATTATCATCTTCATGGAAAACCTTGTCTGACTGAAATTTCATAATGTTTGATTTTTTAACCTGTATTTTTCGGTACACGACACATACCAAATTAAAAAAAAAGCATCAATATTTCATTCTGAAAATTAATTTTGACCATACCTGTATGTAATGATTTCTTTTAACCTCAATTTCTAGTAAAGAATCTTAAGAGAAAAATACAGGACCACACATTATCATCACTACCTCCTTTTTTACCGCCAACATGATTTTATCTTATTGACATAATAATACCATATTTCTAGTAACAAAACATATACCACAAACCGTCCTCTACAAAATAGATGCTACCCAGGTAACATCACTATGGCAGTTTAATCAAACTCCTTCACTATCACCAGAGCCAGTCTCAGTCTTCCTACGTGAGCCCCAACACCAGTGATCAAATTCTCTTGACTCGGCTGTCTACACACACTTCCTCTTCCTTCTTCCTCCTCACTCACTCGTGTGTCTTGTGTGTGACCCATTTCTCCCTTTCCTGTCTTTCCCAAGGGAGTGCTTTCACTGGCAGGTTTTTATCTTCTTTTGAAACATACGTATAGCTGGTTTCCCCACCAAAGTTTTTCTGGTTTTGTTTTGGGTTGACGAAAGCTTTGAAACACACCGGCTACTTTTGGGTGATTTTTCTACTGTTTTAATCTGTAAATCTCAAAAAAAATCTTCCTTCGCTGTATTTTCACTCACAGGAGCAACGCTTACTTGAAAAAGACAGCAGTTTGTGTTTATTTTCCATCATCTGTGCGCATAGATTTACCTCCAGGTCCTTTCTCCATTGACTTGCCTGCTGAAAGCTGTACTGACAAGGATACTGTTGATTCCTTACCTTTACTTTTCATCAGATTTGTAGTTATGTTCATCCATGTTTCCTGGTTGTACTTCGTACTCTTTTCTGACATGCTACAATTTTTTTTCTAGTTTTCTAAACAGAATGAAGAAATAATTTGACAGGAAATCAGTTTAGTTATTTTAAAACAAAAATCATCAACTTTGTTTTGTGTTATACCTAGAATCGTCGCACTCGAAAGTGCTCAACGCTATGGTAAGGTACCATCACAATGCTTACCCCCACCCCACTGTCGTATCTTTTTTCAGATGATGTGTGTTTGTTTCCCTACTTCTAAGAGTGTTTTTGTTCAGAATTTTCATACCTGTGTGGTTCGCCAATAATGAGATTTTGTGAATGCGGCCGTTTTTACTTTACCGCGAAGGTAACTGCATTCCGACTTCAGATATAGTGTCTAAACAGGACACCTGTGTGCATAGAATTTTCATTTGAAAAAAAGAACTGTAGTCTGTTCCTACTTGTACAAAATGATCTGCTCTTTCAAAAATAGCGTTTAAACGTGTGCACAAGATGTTCTGCATACGTTCGAACACGGTACCTGAGCTTATATTCTCATCTGAAGGACTTTTATGGGGAATGGAGTCGGTATTGATGTCCAGGGAGAAATATCCCTCAAACAGGCGCTTTCGTGGTACGTAGCTTGATCCGAGTCTTTCCAATCATAACGCAACGTTCTAACCTCTATGTCCCCCCCCCCCCTCCTCCCCGTTTGCTATCTAAAAGAACACCACTGTGTGTGCCACAAGCCACTAAACAAAACTTGTTCTAAAACATGTTTGCTTTATCTTGCTTGGTCTATGCTTCATCTCTCTGACTTGGATTAGAAAAAAAAAAAAACACACCCAGAACGGTGTCTCGAAACAGTGTCCCCGCGAACTGTTACGTACAGTGATTAAGCAGATTCATTGTACAAAGCCAAAAGATCAGACAAATCCCAGAAGACTCCTCATCCTTCCTTCCTTCCTTCCTTCCTTCCTTCCTTCCTTTGTTAACCTTTTCTGACCTTCCACATTTTCTTCAGACGGTTCACAAGAGAGTAGACGGGCAAAAACGGCACCGCTTTTTTCCACAAGAAATGTAAATGTCACATTGTGTTGAGACTTAATCCATCATTGAAGGTTTGACTATCGTCTCTACATTGGATGAAGGGGGACAGAGAAAATAACCGTGACAGTCTGTTTGTTTTCAGCTAGATTGGTTTTCACGGTACGTAAACATAGATAATAGATGTTACACACACACACACACACACACACACACACACACACACACACACACACACACACACACACACACACACACACACACACACACACACACACACACACACACACACACACAGAGCACTTTTACGTCTGCGACAACTAAATATTTAGTACAAGATGTCTGGTTCAGGGTGATGATGTCTTTTGATCTTTATATTAACATCTCTCTGATGTTTGATGTACTCTCTACTGCCATCTTGTATCGTAATCTCTACCATAAATCCGCAAAACCATTGTAGTTGCTCTAGAATTGAAAGTCCAATTTTTCTCATATTAGCGTATCGCTTTTTATGGTTGCTGATCGTATTAAGGACGACTAAAATGACATTGTTATACAGTGTTTGACGTTTAATCACTGAATAACTATCACATAACTAGCTATCTCCCTTGGAACAGTGGCTCGTACATTTGGCCACGCATTGGAAGGTCGCGAGTTCGAATCCCATAAGAGGCATAGAAATTGTTCGGACTCCGGCTGGCTCCTATCTAGAGTGATTGTGCTGTGAGCTCAGTGGGAAGACTGGGAGCACACTGCTAAGCTTAACCCACTATCCAGATACAATTTTGATAGTGTCGCTCAAATTACCTTACCAACACTGCTCGGTCGTGGCCCAAACCCAGGCTCAATCCAAGGCCGTCAAATCATTAGCGCAACTTTTTAACCACGAGGCTACTAACCCCACCCCCCCCACCCCCCATTCCCCCCCCCCCCCCCCCCCCTCTCCTTCTAGGGAGAGAGTTTGACCTCGGACACAGCAGAACACTCGAGACCCCCACAACTTTATCCTTCTCGTCTTACTTCCTAACCCCCCCGTTAACACCCCCCTCTACCCCCTCTCAGCGCGCTTTCCTGTAGCATCTTTGTACTGTGAAGGTATCCCTGTACTTTTTGCAGTCGTTGAGAGGTGTACAAGGTAATCAGATCTGTTGAAATGGTCCAGACAGCGATATCGATCCTGTGACAGTTCTGTGTGAGAAGCTTCCAGTGCCAGTGCCACTACATAGTGAGACGTTGCAGGACATCATGACTGTAGCGGCAGAAAAAAATGAAATCTGAAGAGTTTTCTTTACAGTTACAGTAGAATATATAACTATAGTTTGTGTAAACCAGTTTTCTTTTATTTTTATTTTATTTTGTTTTATTTTATTTTATTTTTGCCTAAGTGTGCACTCTAAAAACGCAAACTGAAGGGTGAGGGCACGTCACACGAACGTTTGGACTGGCCAAAACTGTCCTACAGGGAACAGTACAAGGAGGGAGACGAAGAGGCAGACAGAGAAAACGATGGGGGAATACAACATCAGAGAGTGGAGACTGGCCTTGAGTAGGAAACTACTCACTCACTCACTCACTCAGTCCCATGTCCCAAAGGACGTAGGGGGGACATGAGAGAAGACGCAACGGAGATCTTTTTCCATGCTTCACGATCCTGTGTGGCTAGTAGGAGGCGTTGCAGGGGTTGGGCAGTCCAGTCTTTGATGTTGTCAACCCATGATTTCTTTTGGCGGCCTCTTCTTCTTTTGCCCTCGACTGTTCCTTGCAAGATGGTTTTTGCTAGGGTGTTGTGTCTTGTGGTGTGACCAAACCACATCAGCTTTCTCCTCTTTATGGTGGAGAGCAAAGGCTCTTGGGGGCCCACACGCTTTTTGATTTCTTCTTTCACATAGTTATTGGTCTTGTGTTCTTTGTATGATATTTTGAGGAGTCTTCTGTGGCACTTGTTCTCGAATGCTTGGATTCTTCTCTCTAACTCTGCTGTCAGAGTCCATGATTCACAGCCATATAGGAGGATAGATATTACGAGGGATTTGTAGAGGTGGTATTTGGTGCAGAAGCTGATGTTGTTGCTTCTGATGATTCTCTGGAGTCTGACTAGAGCAGATGTTGCTGTTGCAATGCGAGCTTTCACCTCATTGTTTGATGTGCCATCTTTTGTTAGGATGGAGCCTAAGTATTTGAATTGGCTCACCTCTTCCAATATTTCTCCATTCATCTTTATTTCCGTGCTGTCATTACTTGCGCTGTTGACCATGATCTTCGATTTCTCTGTACTGACCTCCATGCCGTATGCGCTCGCTCGGTCTGTTAGACTGTCTGTGAGGATTTGCAGTTCTTGTTTGCTGCTGCCCATGAGGTCAATGTCATCTGCAAATCTGAGGTTGCAAAGGGGTCTTCCACCAATGGAGATGGAAGTGTGGTGGTTTTGCAGTGTCTCTGTCATGATGTTTTCGAGGAAGAGGTTGAAGAGTACAGGTGAGAGAAGGCAGCCCTGGCGGACTCCAACCGTGGTCTTGAAGAACTCGCCCACGTGGTTGTTCATGAAAACTGCACTTCTTGCATTCTCGTACAGAGCCTTGATGACTTCAATTAGGCAGTTGTCAATGTTGAAGTGCCTGAGTACTTGCCAGAGGCCGTCATGCCATACCCTGTCAAAGGCCTTTTTGAAGTCTATAAAATTGTGGTACAAGTCTTTTTGGTGTTGGAGATGCTTCTCTATCAGAATTCTCAGGTTGAAAATTTGTTCCATTGTGCTGCGTTTTTGTCTAAAGCCCGCTTGTTCTTCTGCCAGGAGTTTTTCTGCTTGGTTTTTCAGTCTGTTGAGGACTACCTGCAGCATGATCTTGCTAGGATGGCTTATGAGACTGATGGTTCTGTAGTTCTGACATTGCTTGAGGTTTCCTTTCTTTGGCAGGGGTATTACAAGAGACTGTGTCCATTCTTTTGGCCATTCTTTGGTGTCGTGGATCTTCTGACAAAGATCTGTGAATCGCCTTGCTGTTTCATTCCCTCCATTTTTTATGAGTTCAGCTGGGATGTTATCGATTCCAGGGGACTTCCCCTTCTTCAATTGTTTAATAGCTGTGTCTACTTCACACCTTAGTATTGGTGGGTCTTTATCTTGGTGTTCAGGGGGTTTGTTGGAAACTATGTTGGTATCTGGGCGTAGTGGGTAGTTATACAATCCCTCACAGTATTCTGTCCAGCGCTGGAGGATGGCATTGTTTTCCGTTAAAAGATTTCCTTCTTTGTCTTCAATAACAGAGGCTTTAGGCTGTGTGGTTTTCGTTAGTGCTTTCAGAGTGTTGTAAGCTGTTTTGCTGTTTCCCTTGGCCATTCCATCTTCGATGTTGTTGCATTGTTCTTCTATCCACGCTTCTTTGGCTTCTCTCATCTTTTTCCTCACTTCTCTGTGGCTATCCATGTACTTGTTGTTGGCTTCTTGACTTGTGAACTTTTGCTTCTTAAGTTCTCTTCTTTTGTCGCAGAGGTCAAGAACCTCATTTGTCACCCAGGGTTGTTTCTTTGTTCTACTTCTGCCTAATGTTTCTTCTGCTGCTGTTGTTAGCACTTCTTTGATGTTGTTGGCTAATGTGTTCACATCATTGTCAATGGCTGTGAGTGCGGCGAACTTTCCTCCAATGTTGGCTTGGAAGATCTCAACCACTGTTGGGTCTTTGAGTTTTTCCAGGTCGAATCTTATGCGTGGGCTTTTTGGCTGTTATTTTGCTTTCAGTTTCAGCCTGATGGTGGTAAGTACAAGGTCGTGGTCACTGCCAATGTCAGCTCCTGGGAATGTTCTTGTATTTGCCTTGTTTATGCTGGATTTGAATCTTTGGGGTGACAGAATGTAATCAATTTGATTATGAATCAGACCATTTGGTGAGTGCCAGGTTGATGTTCTAGATGGCTTGTGAGGGTGGAGTGTGTTAGCCAGAGTTAGTTTGTGCTTCTTTGCGAATTCCAGCAGCCGCTGTCCTCTGTCATTTGTTTCTCCCAGTCCAAAGCGTCCTGTGGTTCCTGCCCAGGTGTCATAGGCATCAGGTCCCACCTTAGCATTCCAATCGCCTTCCACAATAAGGATGTCTTTTTTGGGCGTTTTGGAGATGACGTTTTCAAGTTCTTCATAGAATTCTTCTATCTGGTCATCATCGTAGTCAG
>CM060318.1:18465669-18468169 GCA_030674155.1 Stramonita haemastoma
CCAATGTCCCTGGGGGGCTGTATGCGTGCGTCCAATTTACCAGTTATACCTTTATGAGGGAGGCTTTTCGTCTTTGTGCTGATTTTGTGAGGGAAAGAAAACTAGTATCCATGTTTGAGAATGCGGTTAGTATTGCAAAAAATTCTGGCCTTAGAATAGTAGGAACATAGTAACGTAAGTGAGCGTTAACCGGAAACATAAGTGATTTGTTAGTCAGTGAGACTTGGTGTTGGTACGAAAATGAAGATATAATCTCCTCCTGGGAAAATATCACTGTTGACATTAGCATCTAAGTGGAAGAGAACATTGTGCATAATTTTGAAACTCTTCTGACTTCATTCAGGACTGAAAATTAAAATGTGTAAAGATAGGTCTACAGAAGACTTGTCTGAAATGGACAAGCGGCTTCTTTAATAGAAAAAGGGGCGGGGGGGGGGGGGGCGTAGCATACGCAAAAAATCTCACAATTGGTGAACCTCGACGCTCTAACACAGTAACAAAAACAAAAAGAAGGAAATTCTGAATATCAAAGTCTGATAACAAAGTCATGTACTGCATAATGTCAAAACAGAACAGTGATACTGTAACAATTTTCAAACATTCCATCATTTTTTTTAGAGGGGGGGGGGGGGTGGGGGTCTCTATCAGTGGACCCGACTGAGTGGCCACAACATATAGAGTTTATAAACCCGAATCAAACCAGTGATTAATCATTGATCAATCTAATGTCCTTCTTCCAATGTCAAGCTGTGACAAACTACAGTGTCGTGACAAAACGTGTGGCCAAAACCCCTAGCGGGGATTATTTTTATCTTTGTTTTCAAGATCAGTAGGAAATTGAACAAATTGTCACAAATCCAACACGCACACATGCACGCACGCACGCACATACACACACAAGAGCACGCACGCGCATGCGCACGCGCACACACACAACACCACACAACACCACACCATACCACACCACACCATACCACACCACACCACACACACGTACACATATACACACACGCACGCACGCACACACACACACACGTACACACACACATACACATACACTATGTTTACATTCTTCTAGGATGTCATGTTTTAAAGCAATATCTCTCTGCTATCAATGACACCTCAAGAAGAACAAGAAAAAGAACAAGAAGAACAAGTACAAGAAGAATAAAAACAAAAACAAGAAGAGCAAGAACAAGAAGAACCAGAAAAATAAAAAGAACAAGAAAAACAACAAGAAAAACAACAACAAGAACAAGAAAAACATAAAAGAACAACAAGAACAAGAAAAACATAAAAGAACAAGAAGAACAACAACAAGAACAAGAAAAACATAAAAGAACAAGAAAAAGAACAAGAGCACGATGAAGAATCCCAGCGGTCAATTACTTTGAACACTTTCTCATTCTTTGTGGACACAGCAGTTTGCTTCGTCACCCTAGCCCTGAATGAGAGATCATCTCACGAGAACACACACACACACACACACACACACACACACACACACACACACACACACACACACACACACACACACACACACACACACACACACACACACACACATATCCGGGTCAAACATCACCTACGGCTATCATAATTAAAAACAAAACTCTCCGATTTTAATTAGCACCGACCAAGCTGTGCCAGCAAAACAATCTGTGTGAAAATGCACAGGGGTCTGAGAGATCATTAGCCTCATGATCAATAATCTTGTCTAGACGAGATCCAGACATGGCGGAGACGTATAGGCCTAAATCAGTAGTGGCAAGGACAAGAGAAAAGACGAAATTTGAAAATAAAGTGCTGAAATCGTAATTGCTAGCGAAAAGGTTGTTCTGTTGAATTTCTGTAGGGTTGCCTTAAAGGAAGAAAAAACTTCTATTTTTTCTTGAAGAATAAGTAAACTAGATAAGTCTTCCGCGTTCTCAATGATAATATTATGAAGTTGCATTATTACAATCTTGGTGTAACATCACTACTGAGTTTTTCTTCTGTTTCTTCGGAAACACAGACAGCAACTATTGTTGTCTGTCATATGAGTGAAAAATGTATGTTGCTGCCGTTATGCGCCTGACAAGTCAGACCTAGCACATCCAACTTTGGTGTGGAAGACATTTGTTATCTTTTAAGTCTTTCTTGTGGAAAAACAACAACCAGTAAGAGAATGAACAAAGACAGCAGAAAAAAAAGACAAGAAGTAGGTGACAGGAAGAAAAGGAACCAGTCAGAAACAAAGAGAAGGATAGAAAAGAAGGAATTCATAGCAGACAATGTTCAGAAAATGGGGGATGTTATTTATACTGAGCCCAGGTAGAAGCCAGGTTTCAAAAAGGTGTCACGTTTGCACTCACAATTTTACTCTCTCTCTCTCTCTCTCTCTCTCTCTCTCTCTCTCTTCTCTCTCTCTCTCTCTCTCTCTCTCTCTCTCTCTCTCTCTCTCTCTCTCTCTCTCTCTCTCCTCTCTCTCTCTCTGTCTCTCTCTCTCTCTCTCTGTCTC
>CM060318.1:18470669-18473169 GCA_030674155.1 Stramonita haemastoma
GTTGTTTCTTATGTTGTTTTTATTTTGTTTAAGTGATATTTTTATCTTATTTTGTTTTATTTTTGTTGTTTATTGTGGAAGGGTGCTTGATTTTCTTTTTCTTAGTTGACTTGCTTTATTTTGTTTTGTTTGTTGGAAATATAGTTAATCATTATCATTACTGCCGTCATTAACATGATAATGATAATAGTAACAGTAATAATAGCAATAACGATATGATACCGAAAACAATGATGATTATGATAATATTAAGGATAGAAATCGTATGAGGAGGAGGAGAAGAAGGTAGTAGAGGTAGTAGTAGTAGCAGCAGCAGCAGTTGTAGTAGTTGTTGTAGTAGTAGTAGTAGTAGTAGTAGTAGTAGTAGTAGTAGTAGTAGTAGTAGCAGTAGCAGTAGTAGTAGTAGCAGTAGTTGTTGCAGTAGCAGTAGTTGTTGCAGTAATAGTAGTTGTAGTTGTTGTTGTAGTAGTAGTAGTAGTAGTAGTAGTAGTAGTAGTAGTAGTAGTAGTAGTAGTAGTAGTAGTAGTAGTAGTAGTTGTAGTTGTAGTTGTTGTTGTTGTAGTAATAGTAGTTGTAGTTGTAGTAGTAGTAGTAGTAGTAGTAGTAGTAGTAGTAGTAGTAGTAGTAGTAGTAGTAGTAGTAGTAGTAGTAGTAGTAGTAGTAGTAGTAGTAGTAGTAGTAGTTGTTGTAGTTGTTGTTGTTATATAGTAATAGTAGTTGTAGTTGTAGTAGTAGTAGTAGTAGTAGTAGTAGTAGTAGTAGTAGTAGTAGTAAATAGTAGAAGTAGTAGTAGTAGTAGTAGTAGTAGTAGTAGTAGTAGTAGTAGTAGTAGTAGTAGTAGTAGTAGTAGTATAGTAAACACTCTAATTTCACTCACTCACTCACTCAATCCTCGTGGCCCCGCTGGATGGGGGGGGGGGGCATAAGACACAGACAAGGGACCTCCAGGCAGTCCTATCTTGGGCGAGCCACCGCAACTCATTCCAGGTCTTTCCCATTATCTTCATTTCCTCCTCCACAGTCCTTCTCCAGGTCCCGAGGGGTCGGCCTCTGTTTCGCTTCCCAGGAGGTGCCCAGGACAAGGCCACAAGAGTGTGTCTGCCTTTCTTCATGCGTAAGACATGGCCAAGCCAGGTCCAGCGCCGTTGCTTCACCTGCAGTACAATGTTGTTGAAGCCTGTCCTCCTCCAGATTTCCTCATTCGTCGCTCTCTGCTCCCACCTAATCTTAAGAATCCTCCTCAGGCACCTCCCCTCAAAGCCTCTCAACCCGTTCTCCAACTTCTTGTTCACTCTCCACGTTTCTGCACCATAGAGAAGAGTCGAGCGGATGTTTGATTTCACCCAAGTTTAATGTCAATCGTTATCAGATTATATGGAGCTTTTCATATTGCTATTTGCTGATGATGTTGCTTTACTTTCAACTACCCCTATGGGCCTGCAAACTCAACTTAATGTGTTGCATGAATGTTGCAAAAAACTAAAGTTATGTGTTAATTCCGATAAGACAAAAGTGATAGTATTTAGAAAAGGGGGGTACTTAGGAATGCATGAAAAATGGTTCTACAATTCTGAGAAATTAGAGGTGGTTAATAATTACTGTTATTTGGGGTTTAACTTTACAACTATGATCAGTGTTAAAAGAGGTACTATACATTTAGCAGCAAAGGGGAAAAAAGCAGTTTTTCAATTAAATAAGGTGTTTCAGAAGTATAAAGAGATGATCTCGAATGTATTTTTCAAAATTTTTGACACTAAAATTCGATCAGTATTATTGTATTCATCAGAATTATGGGGACTGCAGAGACTAGAGCACATAGAAAAGGTTCATTTAATGGCATGTAAACGTTTTCTAGGAGTCCCAGCAAGAGCACCAAATAAGATGGTTTATGGTGAGCTGGAAGATATCCATTATATATTCATTCTTGTATTAATTGCTTGAGATACTGGCTAAAACTGTTACAGATGGATAGAAGTAGACTACCACATAAGGCTTATGCAATGCTATTTGAATTAGATAGATCTGAAAAGGACTGCTGGGCTACAAAAGTAAGAGAAATTTTATGTGAGACTGGATTTAGTATTGTGTGGATGCAGCATAGCGTTGGGGATGTAAAAATGTTTTTACGTGTATTTAAACAAAGGCTAATTGATTTGTTTGTCCAGGAATGGGATGGAACCATCAGAGACCGTACAAGGTATGATTTATATCGAACATTTAAATCAGTTTTTGAAAAAGAAAAATATGTATGTGATATGGAGACGTATTGATTTCGTGTCGCCATCACCCAGTTGAGATTGAATGTGCTTCCACTTAAAAATAACGTAAATAGATACAGTGAGGTAGCACAGGATAGAAATTGTCCATTTTGTAATGACAAACCTGAAAACGAGCACCATTTTATTTTTGATTGTTGTCTCTATAAAGACTTACGAGATAAATTTCTAAAAGAATCAGTAAATGTTCCTGTACATGCGCTTTTAAAAGCAACAAATGGAAA
>CM060318.1:18495669-18500669 GCA_030674155.1 Stramonita haemastoma
GATGATGATGGCCAGGTATCACAGGTATCACTCCTGTGTAGGACGACGCCATGCCTTGAAGCCTCCCTCAGTGTGCTGCTTCTAGCATCAATGATGTTGTCTATAAAGGATGTATGTTGCTTGCATTCCTTGCTTCTTTTTTTTTTCTTTGCTGCGACTTTCCCCTGCAAAACTAATACCATGTCTGGGTTTTTTTGGTGTGTGTTTCTGTCTATGTGCCTATCAGACTTCAATTGTCTTTTGTTGATTTCTGGCAGTATTACACTGGACAGCTCGTTCTTTTAAACATGCTGTCATTGTTTTTTATGTCTGTCCGTTTTACTTTGAAAACATACCTGGAGAACTACATTTCTGTAGCGGTTTTTTCTATTAGGGGGAGGGGGGGCATCTTGCATTGCTACAGGACAACAAGTCAAATTTAACAGTGTAAAACTATGGGCATCAGTTTTGTTGTTATGCTTCTGTCTTTTTATCTGTGTTCATCTGGGTTTTCTATTTGGCCATCTATTTGTATTTGATGTTCTTGTTCTATACTGAACACGTACTTGATTCCCCATACAAAACAACACACACACACATACAAAACACACACCTCATACAAAACACACAACACCCATACAAAAACCATACAACATCAACACCCATACAAAAACCAACACACATCAACACCCATACAAAAATACTAACACACATCAAACAACACCAAACACAAACACACACACATCACACCATACCAAAATACTAACACACACAAAAGCAACACACACACACACACACACACACACACACACACACCACACAACACACACACGCGCGCACACAACACACACACACACACACACACACACCACACCCCCACCCCCACCCCCCCCCCCCCACCCCCACCCCCCCCCCCCCACACACACACACACACACGTACAACACACAACACAGCACAAAACACAACACAACAAACAAACTCACCATTATAAACGTTAGTCAGCAAAGTCACAGGTAAGCAGAAGACGGCCACGGCCAAATCCGCCAGAGCCAGGTTGACGATGAAGACGTAAGTGGGGGTGTGGAAATGCTTGTCCCGGTACACCACCCCTACCACACACAGGTTTCCCAACACCGCCACCACCAACACCAGCCCGTAAGCCACAGACAGGACCACCACCATGTACACAGGCTGCTTCACCCACACGAAGTCGTCGGTGTCGTTGAAAGCCTGGCTTGAGAGGTTCTGGTCCGCCTGGTGAAGAAGAGGAGGAGGGGGTTGTTGTGTTCCATAGGGTTCCTCTCCTCTTCCAGCCATGAAGGTGGAGAAGGAGTTAAGGTATTGTTTTTGAAATACTCTAGGGGCTGTTGTAGGTTTTCCATGGTAGTTTGTTGTTTGTTGTTTTTTTGTTGGTGGTGGTGGTTGGTGGTGCTGGAGGATAAGGAGGAGGTGGAGGAGGAGGAGGACAAAAGATTGTATGTTTTCTGTAAGTGAAAGCCAGTCTAATGATGTCTGGTCAGAAAATCAAGCTCCTCCTTATAATCCTTCCTTAGGGGTTGTGAAAGGAGAGAGACTACGATGTTTTCTTGTTTGAGAAAACAGCTTTGATCTCTTGTTGTTGTTGTTGTTCTAGAGTAAAGCTTCGGTATGTTTTGTTTGAATATCAAATCTCTAATGATTTTGGTGAGGAGGAAATAACCCTGGGTTTTCTGATTGGATGGTAAAATCTTCAATCAATTAACTCTCTCTCTTCCTTCCTTCCTGTCTTTTTCCTCTCTTAGGTTGTTTTTTCGTTTCTTTGTATTGTCCTTTAGGTGTCTTAAATTCAGTTTTGTTTTCCAATTCCTGTGTCCAAATATTCAACGGTGTATTAAGTTTCCTCGGAAATTAGGATGTCAAGGTTGGGGTTCCTTTTGTCTTTAGTACCGCTTAAATAAAAGACCGTGCTTTTACCCTGAGAGAAAATGTCACGCGAAATGCAAGTCCTCATTTTAATCAGCACAACATATCCACACCTTCATTCGAAACGTTATAGACACAGCAAAAGAATGAAAGTCTCCAGAAGATTACAAAAACTTTTGATGTGTTCTGTCCGCCTGGGGATTTGAAACAAAATTTAAGTATCGCCAACAAATTAGTCACAGCTCAAATGACGTAGAAAATAACATAAATGTCACATCACAAATTCTATTGGAGACCATTTAGTGACCCCAGCATTGTCTGGTTTGAAGAATATGTTGAGGAGATTGAAAATCAAATACTGTTTAAAGAAAATATCACATTTCTTTCTAGGGGCAACTGTTACCCTTGAACACTCTGCAAACATTTATAACAGAAAGGAATGTGCACGAACATCTTCAAACTTTACAAAAAAAGTGGCCAAAAGTAAATTGTAAGCCCTCTGACTTTTGCACACAGAGATAAAAAGTTTTACTCTTCTGAAAAACAAAAAGTGCGGCCTTGTTTCGGTTTGTTTAAAACCCAAGTTTCATTTTAAAGTACACACACTTTGATGGTAACAATCAAATTGATGACAATATTTACAAAACTACATACACACGGGGATTGGATAAAAAAAATAAAAGCACATGAGTGCTTATTCCATTATCCTCGATATAAAAGACTAAAATAAAAAATAAATAAAATAAATAAATCAACAACAAAATGTTACTGATGAATCAAATATCACATCTGCACAGAACACTCCAGTACAGTATCTCTACTTTAACCAATCTATGTGGCCATGCCGAAATCCACAAAAATCTACTGAAATCACTTGGTTTAGATTGCTAACTTAGGTCCTGCTTCTTCACCGTTGATAAACTAAACATTGCTGTTCAAACCAAGGTTTCTTCCCTCCCAGTTCTGATATCCAGGCAATAAGTCTGTTCGATGTTCTTGTCCAGGAAGCGTCGTTGTGACGCTGCCATTAAATGATGTATCAGTGTGAAGCTGTTTTTTCCTTAAAGAACAAACATAACAACAAACAAATGTCACGATATCTTAAAACCTGAATTCAATTGTCTTGTGCGATAGATGTAGAGACAGACAGACAGGCAGGCAGGCAGACGGACGGACGGAAGGACGGATAGATAGATAGATAGATAGATAGATAGATAGATAGATAGATAGATAGATAGACAGACAGACAGACAGACAGACAGACAGACAGACAGACAGACAGACAGACAGACAGACAGACAGACAGACAGACAGACATCGCATGCATGCATACCTACCTACCTACCTACCTACCTACATACCTACATACCTACATACATACATACATACATACATACATACATACATACATACATACATAGACAGACAGACAGAGAGACAGAGAGATAGATAGATAGATAGATAGATAGATAGATAGATAGATAGATAGATAGATAGATAGATAGATAGATAGATAGATAGATAGATAGATAGATAGATAGATAGATAGACAGACAGATAAGTGTGTGTGTGCGTGCGTGAGTGCGTGTATAAGCGCGTGCATGCATGCATGCATGCGTGCGTGCGTGCGTGCGTGCGTGCGTGCGTGCGTGCGCGCGCGCGTGCGTGTGTGTGTGTGTGTGTGTGTGTGTACGCGCGCGTGCGTGCGTGTATGTGTGTATGTGTGTTCTTAACTTAACTTGCTATTTTTGTGAAAACTGCCGTTAAAAAAGACCCAAAACGTAGTGTGCTATGTCAAAATCACTTGATTTTTCAGATCAAAATTCACAAACAACTTTTGTTTTATAAATGTTTCGTGTGGCTAGTCTCCATTCACATCATGATTTGTCAGCGCATCTTCCTGATATAAAAACACCCTTTCCCAGTAGGAAAGCGAGGGACTAAAATGAAAGCAAAAGAAAGGGAATCCAAACTGCAAAAACTAAACAAAAACAAGAAGTGATAAGCGAAAACAAAGGGAAAGTGTGCGTGTGTATCCCCAGACAGACAGATATTAGACTAGAAATGAAAACAGGAGAAAAAGGCAGCAGTTCAATTTTACTTCAATGTTAAAGATAAAAAGGGCAGAAGTAGAAGAAGAAGACAACAAAGAAGAAGAAGAAGAAGAAGAAGAAGAAGAAGAAGAAGAAGAAGAAGAAGAAGAACAACAACAACAACAACAACAACAACAACAACAACAACAACAAGAAACAACAGCAACAACAACTAAGACTAAGAACAGCAACAATAACAACAACAACAAAAGATAGTCAAGCAGAACCACCACCACCACCACCACCACCACCACAACAACAACAACAGCAAACAACAACAACACTAGAATGTTATACATAAACTCAGGAAAAAAAAATATCCTTCCAGGTAACACGCTGTGATTTCAAACTACACATCATTCAACAACACACCCAATCCAACTAAACAGACCGAGACAGCTAACAACAAAAAACACCCAACCAAACAGCACACTCAGGATAAAGACATAGAAAACGAACAAACAAACAAACAAACAGAAAAGAAAAGCACAAAAAAAACAAAAACGAATGGAGAAAAAAAAAGAAAGAAAAACTGAAATAACAAAAGCACTCTCACAGCTACAGGCATATTGCCAAGCAGCCAATTCTGTGGTGAACAGAAGCGCGAAATAAGCAAATAAGCAATCTGTTACCAAATCCATCGAGCGTAATAACGAGGTTTCCCAGCTAGCCCCCTCTTCTCTTCTCTTCTCTTCACACATTTCTTTCCAGAGTTTTCTAGCTCCAGCTTCACTCTTCTTGTGTTGAATAAAAATTTAAAAAAATTAAATGCAGCAAAGTGTAATGGCCTGTAATATCTGCTTTTTAAGTGCTGTAATATCTGTAGAAATGATGTCGTGATGTCTGATAATTATTGTTCTTTTCAATGTTGTTTTCTATAGTGTTTTGTCAGCATCGTCATCATCATCATCGTCGTCATCATTAACATCATCATCGTCGTCATCAACATCATCATTATCATCGTCATCGTCATCGTCGTCGTCGTCGCCCTCCTCCTCCTCATTATCGTCGTCGTCGTCGTCATC
>CM060318.1:18510669-18525669 GCA_030674155.1 Stramonita haemastoma
TAATGTAAGTAGTATTTGAGTTTGGTTGGGTTGGGTTTTTTTTTATCTGCTCAAGTGTAAGTTAAAGAACACGTTTTATGACAGGTCATAATTCTAAGCAAAATTCATGGACTGTCTGGTGCGTTAGTGTGCATTGGTGCAGATGCTAGATGTGACCAGACAGGGTTTATTACAGCTCTAGGGTAATGTGCAATATTACACATTCGATTCGGCCTTTCACTCAGTCTCTTCTCTGGTATTTTCTATATTATCCCCTTTTCAGAATATCTTTCATCTCAACTCGTATGATTTTGTTGTCATCTTATTCTTTGTCAAATCATTCGAATAGAAATTATGTATAAATTTTAGATGTGATATTAGAGAAATTCATGATGTCTTTTTATGCAAATCAGCATCTTACAAAAAAACAGAACCTGGTTAATGCATAAAATTCAAACATAGCGCATGCGTCACTCCATAGAGAGTGCCATAGATTAGCCAAACTATGAGAACACATATGTTGTTTTTTTTTCTTATTTAAGATAGAGTATTGATTACTTTGCATCACGCATGCAAACGCACATATGCATGCACACACAAAGTACGACAAACACAAACACAAACACAAACACAAACACGCTCTCTCTCTCTCTCTCTCTCTCCTCCCCTCTCTCCTCTCTCTCTCTCTCTCTCCTCCTCTCTCTCTCTCTCCTCTCTCTCTCTCTCTCTCCTCTCTCTCTCTCCTCTCCTCGCTCTCTCTCTCTCTCTCTCTCTCTTCTTCGGATAGACTATAAATCGTTCGTGCGCGCTGCAAACATCTGCGCACATGTTAAAACCCGTTCCGCTTTTTTGAAGAGTAGGGCATTGTGTGCCGGTGAAAATGGATGACAAAAGTTACAAAGCTGAATATACACGGAAATGGATACAAAAAGGGCACAAGAGTTCTTATTCCATTATCCTCGAAATATAAAAAACGGACAGGAAGACAGAGACAAAGAGACTCAGACACACTCACAACATATAGATAGATAGATAGATAGATAGATAGATAGATAGATAGATAGATAGATAGATAGATGATAGAGAGAGAGAGAGAGAGAGAGAGAGAGAGAGAGAGAGAGAGAGAGAGAGAGAGAGAGAGAGGAGAGAGGGGGGGGATGGATGGATGGATGGATGGACGGACGGACGGACGGACGGACGACGGACGGACGGACGGACGGACGGGCAGACAGACAGACAGACAGACAGACAGACAGACAGACAGACAGACAGACAGACAGACAGAAGATAGATAGATAGATAGATAGATAGATAGATAGATAGATAGATAGATAGATAGATAGATAGATAGATAGATAGATAGATAGATAGATAGATAGATAGATAGATAGATAGATAGATAGATAGATAGATATAGACGGACAGACAGACTGCCAGACAGACAGAAATACGGACAAATAAACAGAGAGAAGATAAAAAAGAGAATGTTTGAACAGCTGACTTTAAACAAAAGGCAGATCTGTATATTTACAATCATCATCCACCCACACCAAAGAGACAGGAAAGGGACGGGAGGAAAAGAATAAAGTAAAGAGACAGAATGATATAGAGAATGAAATACAGTCTAAAAAAAAAGAAAATTTTAGAAGACGAACAGACAGACAGACGGACAGAGAGATGGGGGGGCAGAGAGAGGGGGCACAGAGAGAGACAGAGACAGAGAGAGACAGAGAGAGACGGACAGACAGAGAGACGGACAGACAGAGAGAGAGAGAGAGTGAGACAGAGAGAAGACAAGACAAGACAAAACAAGGCAAGACAAGGCAAGACAAGGGAAGAAAATGGACATAGCCAACCAACCAACCAACCAGCCAAAAAAAGCAACAATACAGAGAAGGGAATAGACATGGGAAACCAATTGACCAACCGACCAACTAACCGAAAACCAACTACACACAGAAGAGAATAGACATGGCAACCCTACCACCCAACCAGCCAAAAAAAAAAAAGTATTAACGCAGAAAAGAGAATAGACATGGCAAACCAACCACCCAACCAGCCAGCCAAAAAAGCAATAACACACAAAAGAGAATAGACATGGCAACCGGACCCAACCAACCAACCAGCCAGCCAAAAAAGCAATAACACACAAAAGAGAATAGACATGGCAACCGGACCCAACCAACCAACCAGCCAGCCAAAAAAGCAATAACACACAAAAGAGAATAGACATGGCAACACAACCAACAACCAACCAACCAACCAACCAACCAAACCAACAACACCAACGACACACAGAAAAACAACAGACAAAACCAACCAACCAACCAACTAACAAGCAAAAGACACTCCAACCAGCTCGGTCCTTACCCAGACTGTAATGCTAAGTAGTGGGAGAGAAAATCCGCAATGACAGATATGGAATCAGAAAGCCCTTAGGGACACCAGAAATCTGTTGTTCATTCTAAGCAGCCGTCCCTCAAGGGAGGTATGGAGTGTCTCCCGGACCTCACACCTGATACTGACAGCTAGCTGCTATAGACCTGCCTACTGGGGAATGTAGATATTGGATTGTGCTGTTTTGTGTTGTGTTGTGTTGTATTTTGTTTTGTATTCTGTTATATCGAGGATAATGGGATAAGCCACTCTTGTGCTTTTTTAGATCCAGTCCCCGTGTGTATGCACTTTTGTAAATATCATCTGTTCCCACCGGCGCACGATGGCCTACTCTTACAAAAAGCGGAACAGGATTTAATGTGTGCGGAAGATGCTCTGCGTGCGTTCACACACGGGGGCCTCGGTTTATAGTCTCATCCGAAGGACTTGTTTGTGTTGTGTTGTGTTGTACTGTGCTGTATTGTGCCGTGGTGCGAAGTGTTGAATTGTGTCGCGTTGTGTTGTGTTGTGTTGTATTGTGTTGAGTTGTGTTGTATTCTGTTCTGTTGCACCGTATTGTAATTTGTTTTGTTTTGTATTGTGTTGTGTTGTTTTATGTTGTACTGTATTGTATTGTGTCGTGTTGTGTGTGTTGTATTCTTTTGTGTTGTATTCTGTTGCATTGCTCTGTATTTAATTGTTTTTTGTACTGTAATACCTTTTGTATTGTATTGTTTTGTATTTTATTGTGCTGTACTGTATTGTATTGAAAGGTATTGCGTTGTTCTGTATTATATTGTGTAGCACTAAATTGTATTGTTTTGTTTTGTTTTGTATTATACTGCATTGTATCACATTGTATCGTACTGTATTTTCTTGTATAATATTGTATTGCGCTATAGTGTGTTGTATTGTGTTATATTATATTGTATACTATTTCTACTCTCGGCAGATTTCTCTGCTTGAATTTAGGACTGCTCTCCCTGAGTAGAGCACGTCGCCGCAAGAGTAGTGCCACTGAATTTTTTCTTTTCATTTTCTTGTCTGCGTGTGTTTTTCCCTAGGAAAGTGGCGGCTTTTTGTATAGCATTTCACAGAGACAGTTCTCGTGTTGTCGCGATTTTTTTTGCAAACGTTGAATGCATGTTCCACACTGGACCACGGTTCACTCTCTCATCTGAAAGACTAGTACCCAAACCATCGCTCAAGGTCTAGTTGATGAGGGCACAAAGGGGAATCGATCCTGCACTTCTCGCTCTCTAGCCACTCTTTCGAAAGGTGGAGCGGATTTTAAACGTATGCGCGAGGTGTTCTGCGTGTGTTCGCACACGTACGGGACTTCGATTTAGAGACTCATCCGAAAGATTTTATAGGGATGAAATAGATACTGATATTAACTCCAGGGGAAAATCCCCACCCCCACCCCCACCCCGAACGGGCATCTCGGTGGTGGCTAGAACGCGCACCATCAGATCTCGAGCCCGATGCTCTAACCACTAGGCTTCCTCCCCCATCCCCCACCCCTCTCCCCCGCCCTCCCCCTTGCACAATTAAAGTACTCTTCCTTCCAGCCATAGTATAGAACATTCTCTAATGGGTGAAACTGTAGCAGTTGACATCACATTCCTTCTCGCAAGGAACTATTCTGTTAATCGTTACGCGTGTGACTACACTGTGCAACATTGATTCCAAGGACGTTCTCTATAACGGAGTGGTTAAGACCGTTTCACTTCAACCTCTTGGGTCAGAGAAGTCGCGGGTTCGAATCTCGGCGGCATCTGGTGAATTAAGGGTTGGGATTTTTTTTTTTTTTTTCGATCTCCCAGTTAACATCATGCTGACTCCACTCCCCCGAACAGTCCGATGAGACTATAAACCGAAGCCCCGTGTGCGAACGCATGCAGAACATCTTGTGCGCACTTTAAATCCTGTTCCGCTTTTCGTAAGAGTAGGCCGTCGTGTGCCGGTGGAACAGATGACACGATTTACAAAAACTGCATACACACGGGACTGGAGGTTAAAAAAAGCACGTGCCTGCTTATTCTATTATCCTCGATATAAAAGAATAAATAAAGAAAAAGAAAAAAAGAATAAATAAATAAATTCCCTTTGTAAATATACACATGCAGAAGATCAACGATGCACGTTTAAGATCCCATCATTCATGTCAGCGTTCGGTGGATTACAGAAACATGAACATGCCCAACATACACTCCCGCAGTCGGAACGCTGCTACCTTCATGGTGGTAAAAACGTCGCATACGCAAAATCTCACCATTGGTGAACCTCAGAGTTCTAGCAGAGGAACGAAGTAGAAAAGCAACAAAAAATCCCAATTTTCTGTCTTCTATATAAGGTCACACGACAGCCGAGTTAACCAACACTGAATGACCTTGTGTCAATCTTCCCCCCTCCTACCTTTCCTCAGAGACAGCTATTGAGACTGGTGAACATTGTACACCGAACAAAAGCAACCCCAGTAATCCCCCCAACCCACCCAACCCTACTCCAGCCCACCCCCTTTCTGGAACTTGGAGCTGAGTCCTCTCTAATGGGTGACCTGGTAGTGACCTGGCTTTACACTGGTCCTCTCAAATTGCTGCTGTGACTGGCAGCAAAGCGTTTCCCCTGGATGTAATAACCTAGCTGTGCCCCCCCCCCCCCCCCCCCCCCCCCTCTCTCTGTCTCTGTCTCTCTCTCTCTGTCTCTCTGTCTCTGTCTCTGTCTCTGTCTCTTCTCTCTCTCTCTCTCTCTCTCTCTCTCTCTCTCTCTCTCTCTCTCTCTCTCTCTCTCTCTCTCTCTCCCTCTCTCTCTCTCTCTCTCTCTCTCTCTCTCTCTCTCTCTCTCCTCTCTCTCTCTCTCTCTCTCTCTCTCTCTCTCTCTCTCTCTCTCGGACCTGGTGTGGCTGTGTGTGGAGACAATGAAGGAGATGTCTGAGAGATACCAGATAATTTGGGCTGTGGAAAAACTCCAATGCTGCCTCCTCACCATCCTGTTCCCTTCCCTTTACTTAACTCTTTCTGTACAGATCTATACACACCCCAGCTCACGCACATAGTTTGAGGGGCGGGGGGTGGGGCTGTAGGTTTTATTTCCATGGAGTAAATGTGGGGAGGGTTTTTTTTAACTGTATTTGTTTGATTTGGGGTTTTTTGGCTGTTTGGTTGGTTGGTTTGTTGGGGCTGGTTTTGTTTGTTTTGGGGGAGGCTGGGGGGTAATTATTGTGTCTTATTGTTTAGTTTTTTATTTTATTTCAGGGATGTGTGGGTTGGTTTTGTTGGTTTTTGTTGCTTTTTTTACGATGGGTTCTGTAGGTTTTTTTTGTTTTGTTTTGTTTGACTTTTAGGTGTGTCTATGGATGGGGAGAGGGGGGGGGGGTCGTTTCGTTTCGTTCCACTTTGTTCCGTTGTGGTTTACTTTAGTTTGGTTAAGTGTGTGCGTACGTGCATGCGTTCGTGTGTGTGTGTGTGTGTGCGTGTGTGTGTGTGCGCGTGTGTGTTTATTCATTTTTATATTATTCATTCTATTTCATTACGAGGATCCCACCGGCACACAATGGTCTACTCTTAAGAAAAAAATGGAATGGGACGGTAACAAACTAACTTATGGCAATCTCAAACCAGCTAAAACCAACAACTTAACCCCTACACACACACACACACACACACACACACACACACACACACACACACACACACACACACACACACACACACACACACACACATAAGAGAGAGAGAGAGAGAGAGAGAGAGAGAGAGAGAGAGAGAGAGAGAGAGAGAGAGAGAGAGAGAGAGAGAGAGAGAGAGAGAGAGAGAGAGAGAACACACGCAGAACATCTTGCGCACACGTTAAAACCCATTCCATTTTTTACATCTTATATAACTTCAATTCAACATTTTCCACTCGACTTCCCTCTTTCTTAACCATAGTGCAGAGCCGTCGCTTACAGGGGACCTAGCGGAAACCTGATGATAAATACTGTTTGTTGCAGCTTGCTGCTGTGAGTGAATGATGTTAAGTCTTACACTGCGCAGAAGTAATCATAACGCTGCGCCATATCACAGAACTGTGCCTCAAGACAGACTAGACACCTATCAGTGATTCAGGTGTAACCAAACAATATTCTGTCCTGGATTATGAATTACAATGCATGTCTGAGAGGAGAAACCCAGCCTTTTCCCCACTGGATCTTAGAGCTGAGCAGACTTTAATGAGTAACCTTGTGGCGGCCTGGCATTATGCTACGTCCTCACAGGCTGATGTTGTGACTGTGCACAGTCACCTCAGCGTTGCCCTCTCCGGGTGTGGTCGTTCTGGGGAGATGATGTGAAAGGTGTCTGAGAGTGAATAGATAACTTGGAGCCGCGGATAAAAATCGAATGCAGACTCATCACATTTTCTCCGTCTATTATGTTTCTATTCCCAGAATTGAGTCTTTTGGTACGGACATCAACTCTCACATTGATGCACAGGGGTATGATTTGTAATCCTATTTGTGTGCCAAGAATGAAAGTTGTATTTGTTAATTTGTGAAAGTTCTTTTTTCTTTATTTTCCATTGGTACTTACCAAACACTATAGGCAGGTTGATTTTTTTCATCATTTTTGATTGTCCTTTCCTCATTTTTTTTAAATTTTGCCTTTTCTTCCATTTTCATCAGCCCGCTTAAATATTCACAAATCTAGACAATTCAGCCGGTGTCTGTACAATTTAACGAGTCTAGTCAGACATACCCTTTCCATGACTATGTGATGTCTGTATACATATTGATTGGCTTTTTATTGCTATAGTGCCTGCTATGGAATATGAATGTAGATACAATCCGTACTAAGCAATCACACCTGGGTGAATGTGTTATTGCTGAAAAGTGTGGACAGTATCACGTCTTCACTATTCCATCTTGTCTCTTCTCCTGTTTAACTTCAGGTCTGTATATGCTATATCCCTCACGTTGTTTTTTTTTATTAAAACTTTTGATTTATGATTATAAACCATTTCCAAGGCTAGACATCATAGAAGTGATCCAGGTTGTTATTTTTCGTAAGTTTAGATGGTATTTTTTATTGATTAATGAAGCAGAATGTTGGTAATACATAAAAGATTGAAATACGCTGTTCTTCGCCAAATAGGCAAAATGTGAGCATTTTTATAATCATTATCTACGTGCGTACGCAAAAGCGCGTACGCAAAAGCATACATAAGCACATACATACACATGCACTCGCACACACTCACGAGTCAGCACGCATACGTGCACTTGAAAGCATATTCAAGCAAGAAAAAGATGGATAGATAGATAGATAGATAGATAGATAGATAGATAGATAGATAGACAGACAGACAGACAGACAGACAGACAGACAGACAGACAGACAGACAGACAGACAGACAGACAGACAGACAGACAGACAGACTTAAATACGTACCAAAATACTGAAAGAATAAGCCAAATTAACAAAGCCTGGAAACCCTTATGAATCTATAAACGTTGAGACCAAACAAAATTAGGAGAAAGAAACAGAGATAGATGTCAAAGAGGAAAATAGCAAGAACAATCAAAAGACTGAACAAAGTTTTTTGTTGTTGTTGTTTTTTTACAAATAAAATACCCAGGTTTCCATCACAGTCCATCTGCCCAGAACAGACCTGAAAACGGAATAGGGAAATACAGAGAGTTAAGTATCAGAGACAGGGAAAACCAGAAATTTTACGAAAGAAAATCCAATCCACTTATAGCCAACCAACCAGCCAGACTCAACCTGTAAGCCAGCCAGCTACAGAAGCCATACGAGAAGATACGTATGGCACAAGAAAAAAAAGACAAATATGAAATAGGACCCTCCCTAAAAAAAAAGGAAAAAATACCAGAAATCTGTTGTTCATTCTGTGCAGCCATCCCACAGGGGGTATGGAGTGTCTCCCACACCTCACACCTGATACTGATAGCTGATATAGATTTGTCATTGGGGAACTTTGATATAATATTATATGCATCGCTGTATTGTGATGGAAGTCATTAACTTATCATATATCGTTTCCGACTCGAATTACTGTTTCCGTTGTGTTGTTGTTGTTGTTAATGGGTATGCATGCTTTCAACCAACCGCATAACGTTTTTTTTTGTAAAAACAACCAAAGATATGCTTAACATTAGCTCATATCTGTTCTTCATTATCTTTAAAAAGAAAGAGATAGCAATCAACAAAGTAGGACTGTGGCTATATTCAATGTTGCCAAAACGTTTGCATAAATCAAAGCATCACCATTGGTGAACCTGGGAGCTCTAACCAAGGAATAAAAAGATAAATGAAAAAAGATTGATTTAGGATAAAGGGGTGTACTATTGGCCAATATTGTCACAGGATTCTGATGTAGTCCATAAACAGGAAAATGATATCTGGCTGAATTTCTCATTCTCCTTCCTCTTCTTCCTCATCGATTGTTCAGAATCACCGGGGGCACGTTTAGAGCTACAGAAGCAGTAATAACCAAACAAAAGATGTGCACGGTTTCACTTGCTTCCGATAACAGAGTAGGCTCATCTTAGTGCATACGTCTGGTGCAAGATAGATTGACTTGGAGATGAGATCCTTGGTACATCAACCTCAGGTCTTGGGACGGCACCCAATCCAATCCAGTCCAGGCTAGTTTTAGATCTGTCTTATGTAGAAAAGATAGATCTTTTCTTGTCTACTTGTAAAATGTATAGTGAGGTTGTATAACCCCATTCACAGGACAGACAAGGCCAGACTGATACATCAAAGTATGGACCAGGACCAAGGCTGTGTCAGTTATTGATGTCAGTAAGGGGACCATGCCTGTAGTGAAATGCCGTTACATTTTGAAATTATTGTTGAGATTGCTTTCATTCTGGATAGTCTCATAGCATGACAACCTGTTCTCTCTCTTACAGGAGGAAAAAAGTATCTGAACTTGGAGCATAGTTGCCTATACAGCGAGGTACGTGTTAACAGCTAACTATACACGAAACTTTTCATTCAGTGTCCAAGTCTCACTAATTCCTGGGTGTGATGACTGACACAGAGTGCACATTTTAGATGAACTCCAGTGTGTTAAGCTGGGGAACACCCAACAACAACACATTTCAAAATTGTTGCTGCTCACTGTCTTTTGGTTTAAAGAAAGAAGTTGGGGGGCGGGGATCAGTTGCATATGGAAACACTCTGTGAACTCCAAAGTCTGCAATTCTAAACAGACTGTGCAGAGCTGGGAACACCAGAACTAAAATGGTCATTGCGGCATTCTTAACGGTCTCTGTATTGAGATTATGCATCAGTTACTGTTTAGGTCTTCAAACCCCTCTGATTTTTTTCTGTGTAAAGCGTTGGCTCCTTTTGGCTAAAATCTTCTGGCTGGTCTCTAGAACCTTTACTGACTTCGCTGACTTTAAAGCAGAAAAAAATGGGGAAAAAACTGCTTGCTTTCCTCAAAGTAAGTCTTTAAAAAAAAATGCCATGTACAAACCTAATTTTGAGATATTTAGGTACGCCTCCGATTTTCTAAATAATCTTTGGCTCCATCATCTTTTGTTTGGCTAAACCAATTCTATCCTTGACGTTTTGTAGACAGGAGCCAATATTCTCATCTACAGAGCTTAGAACCAAAATCAAAATTGTCAAAACACTAGTCTGGTCTGTACTAACCGTATGGGTCAGAAGCCAGGACACTACGAAAATTGGAAGGAGATGAAATAAACGCAGCAAAAATGTGGTTCTACGGGTGACTTATAGGAGTCAAATGTCTGACCGAAGAACAAAATGAAAGCAATCTTGTTAGATTCTCAGTGCAAAGACAAGTGCCTGCTAGAAATTGATGAAGAAAGACAAAGACAACAGGTCATGCACATAGAAAAACACAGACAAATCTGATGGCGACAGTTCTTCAAGGTAAGGTTGAGGGCAGAAGGAAAAAAGTATAGCTCCAACATCCTACGTTGCCAACATCACTGAGATCAGTGGTCTGGGAGGGATGCAGAGGATTGTAGAACTCAGCAGAGAAAAAGAGAGATGGCGAATCCTGGTAGCATTGCATTGAGCTCCTACCGACAACAGCAGCGAGGAAGACAGTTGAGTTGAGTTTATGTACAATCGGTGCATAATGCATGATGTTGTTAAAAATTAGACACAACCTCCTGTAATAAATGTGAGAAGGAGGAAACAGATAAAATGTAGACAAACAGAAAAGCAAAGACACAAGGAAGCAGGACCACACGGAAAGAAACAAATCAGAAACAAAAATACTAAAAAGCAAAACGATAGACAGGATAACTGCTGCATCAATCAAAAGCAAGCTTTCTAAAAAGCACAACACTGTACCTTGTCACTACGGTTTTACATAGTGGTTTTAAATCCACATACATAGTATGAACAAATTAGTCTGCTATCTTGTGCAAACAAAATAAGCTCAATCTATTTCCTGCCCTATTGGATGGCACAGGATAACACAGTGGTCAGAGCGCTTGCTTTTCCCCAGTCAAATTAAGCAACGTCGAGCGTGGTTTCCGGTTGGATGGGTGACCGTTTGCGCGCCTTGACTTCAGTACAGTCCCCCCAGTTAACCCAGCAGTAAATGGGTACCTTCCCTCTTTAGGGTCCGGGAGGGTAAAGCAACGAGGGAGAGGAGATGGGCGCAGCCCTCCATATGCTGGCCCCTAGTGAGGCTGAGGTCTCTAATGCCTCGCTCCCCTACGACCGCCTAGGTTATGGGACACCTTTACCTTATCTCTCCTGCCCTATTCTTTGGCAGGACAGTCTTTGATGAGTGACCTGGCAGTGATCTGTTATATCATTTCTCACAAAATTAGGCAGCAGCAGTCAGCCTAAAACGCTGGGCTGTACACACACACACACAAAATCCAAACATTCCCACGTCTACACACAATCACAGGGCGGACAAGTCACCTCATACCATCTTAACGCAAAACCAATACTCACAGACTACCACAGAGACTGTATGGTGTATGTGTTGCACTGTACCAAAGCCACCCCAACATTTCTCCTTCAAAGTCTAAGAGCAGAGTAGTCTCTGATGGGTAACCTGGCAGCGACTAGGCGTTATACTAGTCCTGGCAGAATATTGCCGGGACAGGGCACTAAGTGTTGCGGTGTACGAAGAAACTTCGGCATTGCCTCTCTGGGGTCTGGTCATTCTGTGGAGATAATGAGGGGGATGTCCGAGTGTTAGAGGGTAATTTGGGGGGTCTTTCAGTGGGGTGCTTTCTCTATCTCCCTCTGTCTCTTTCTGTCTATGTTTTTCTCTGTCTCTGCGTGTCTGTCTCTGTCTCTCTGTTAGTCTGTCTCTCTCTGTGTATCTCTCTCTGTACTCCTCTCTCTCTGTCTCTGTCTGTCTATCTGTCTGTCTGCCTGTCTTTCTGTCTCTCTCTGTCTCTCTGTCTCTGTCTGTCTGTCTGTCTGTCTGTCTGTCTCTGTCTGTCTGTCTGTCTGTCTGTCTGTGTCTGTCTGTCTGTCTCTCTCTCTCTCTCTCTCTCTCTCTCTCTCTCTCTCTCTCTCTCTCTCTCTCTTCTCTCTCTCTCGTCTCTCTCTTCTCTCTCCTCTCTCTCTCTCTCTCTCTCTCTCTCTCTCTCTCTCTCTCTCTCTCTCTCTCTCTCTCTCTCTCTCTCTCTCTCCTCTCTCTCTCTCTCTCTCTCTCTCTCTCTCTCCTCTCTCTCTCTTCCCTTCTCTCTCTCTCTCTCTCTCTCTCTCTCCTCTCTCTCTCTCTCTCTCTCTCTCTCCCCTCTCTCTCTATGTGGAGCTTCCTTTTCTTGGTTACCATCAGGAACGATTTTGAAGTGACAAAATAATTTGTGTGGTTTTGGGCAAAAGAAGCTTGCAATATGCCATTGATATGAATGCCATTTCGTTCAGAACAAGTACTAAGTGTCTTTCTGTAAACAATGTCTCTGACATCATTTAAAACCGAAAGTAGAGATGACCAAACAGTGATAGTGCTGCGTCTGTTACCAATTCGACAGCCTCTTGTCGCTCACCACAGTGTAGTTCAAAGTACAGTATTGTGTATGAAAAGAAATGTCCGTCACAAGTGGCCAGGGATAGAGGATGGTCAGAAACATAATGTGTTTTCTTTTTTTGTTATACAGCATTTTTGCCAGAGAAAATTATATTTTTGCCATAAGTTCTTTTGCATGTGCTGGTTGCATGTGAGACGTTTTTCATTCACAAACAAACTGGCACAGGTGTAGAAACAACTACGGTGACACTTAAACATAGAAGAGAAATAGGTACCTAGACAAAACAATCGAAGTGATTTACTCATTAGGAACAGTCAGAGAGACTGGTAACCCTCAAGTTATTCTTCCTAGTGTCTCTCCGAGACTTGCTGACATCTCAGGCCATATCAGGATGAAGCCAGATGTGCTGACAGACAAATAGGTCAATTGGCATTCAATTCCACGAAGAGCACTGACCTTCATTGATGGATGCGATTTTTGTTAAATCTCTGTACTGTCCTCTCTTACCTAGGGCAGCTTGCTTAAGCTGTGCACACAGCTGCTCACACTGATAAGAGGGACACACAAACACACATACACTCTCAAAAGTCAGCTAGGAAAGTAGCTGAAAGAGCAAGAGAGAGTGAGAGAGAGAGATTACATCAATACTCATTAATACAGCCAACCATACATAAACAGGTGGATAGGTAGTCATTCATAACCCTGTAGACAAACTAGTACATGTGTACAAACATCGATACGGAAAATTACGATAAAACAGACGGACCCATAAACAAAGAAGATGGAGGTGACTTGGTACAGGGGAATAGACAAGGAAACAGTTAAGTTAAACTTCATGTTATTTTTTCCTGGTTTGTTTCCTAGGCAAGCTGGCATCTCAGGGCCCTATCAGGATGAAGACATACGTGCAGGCAGACAAAATTATAATAATAATAATAATAATAATAATAATAATAATAATAATAATAATAATAATAATAATAATAATAATAATAATAATAATACATGGAATTTGTATAGCGCTATATCTTGCAAAAACAAATCAAAGCGCTTGCATTCAACCTACACGACGCACAATCAGGAACTATTTACAGTTTTGACAAATTCGAATGTACACACACACACACACACACACACACACACACACACACACACACACACACACACACACACACACACACACACACACACACACACGCACGCACGCACGCACGCAGCACGCGCGCGCACGCACGCACACACGCCCACAAACGTTATGCACTTTGGCAGGTGGATGTTGAAGGCAGGGACAGATAGATAGATAGATAGATCTGATGTCTGTCTGTGTGTCTGTGTGTCTGTGTGTCCGTGTGTCTGTGTGTCTGTCTGTCTCTCTCTCTATCTGTCAGGAAGAAACAGGAAGAAAATAAACAAAAGCAGAAACAGAGATGGATAGAGAAAAGGGAATTTCTAGCACAGAACTTTCCAGAAGGTAAGAATGCTATTTATACCAACAGGCTCTCTGGCATCCCCACAGGGTATATCTATCTAGTTATTTATTTATCTATTTATTTAGTTATCTATCTAAGTATTCTTTTATATCGAGGATAATGGAATAAGCAATCATGTGCTTTTTTTTTTACATCCAGTCCCCGTGTGGATGCAGTTTTATAAATCTTCTCATCTCTTCCCACCGGCACACAATGGCCTACTCTTACGAAAAGCGGAACAGGATTTAACGTGTGCGCAAGATGGGGTAGGGGGTAGGTGTGGGTGGGCAGGCTATCAATATGTCTATATTTGGTTGGCTGTACTAATGTGTATTGTGTATCTTAATTCATTTTTTTCTACTTGTGTATTGACAGTGTATGTACATGTGTATGGTCTTCTTATCCGTAGTGAAGAACCATATGCTAAGACCTAAGCAAGCCACCCTGGTTAAGTGAGGACAGAGATTATTCAACACACATCACATCCATCAATGAGGGTGCTGAAGTCCATGCTTTTCAGGACAATTGAATGCCCAATTGATCCGATCTGTTTGTCTGTATATGTCTCTGTCTTTCTCCTGATATGGTTCTAAGCCATCAGTCACCCTAGGAGACAAAGTAGGAAGGACAGGACGAAGGTTAATTGTCTCTTGGTTTATTCCCCAGTGACAAATCATTTCAGATGGTTTTTGTCTACGTTTCCATTTTTTCTTTCTTTCTGTTTTATTTCCAGGATAATAGAATAAGCACTCATTTGCTTTTTTTTAACATCCTGTCCCTGTGTGTATGCAGTTTGTAAATTTTGTCATCCATTCATCTATTTATCTCTGTGTAAGCATAACTGTAGCCGTTTCTATACTTGTGTCAGTTCGTATGTAAAAGCACACAAGAGCAGAAAAAATAATAAGAACAACAACAAACGTCAAGGTTGCTCTTGCTGTGACGCAGTTTTCCTGGGGAGAGAGAGGAGAGAGAGAGAGAGAGAGAGAGAGAGAGGAGAGAGAGAGAGAGAGAGAGAGAGAGAGAGAGAGAGAGAGAGAGAGAGAGAGAGAGAGACATAGACAGAGACAGAGACAGAGACAGAGAGAGTTTGCCCCGCTTATCAAGGTGCATAGTTGACACAGACTAAGAGAGCCTGGCTACCTTGGCTGACTGTGGATAAAGCTCGAACAAACATCTCCCCCT